>CM073496.1:35391346-36010961 GCA_037074585.1 Biancaea sappan
CTATTTTGTCTAGTACTCCTATCACTCTGTTGATGCTATACAAATATAAGTTGCACATTATCAATGTTATGAAGTGGTTCTCCCATGCCCTAAAATGAATGCGTAACTATTATTGGCTTGTAAGCAATGAAAAGATTTTACTTCTTACACGTTGGAATTATAAAAATAGAAGGCCAAAATTCAAAAATAGAAGATAGAGTCATAGAAGCTGGGAAAAAAAATCCAAAATGAAACCCATCCCAAAGCAACAACATAAAAAAAAAAAGTTGGGCTACCCAAAAAAAAAAACCAATACCGCGAGCTAGACTGTTTAGCCCCGGTCCAGCCACGGACAAACTTGGTCTTTCAAATTTTCGCCCGTCATAGGCTGGGCCAACCCATTTAACAATACTACCTCCATATCTATACAGTGTTATGATAGTCAGGAATTGCCTTGATGGAAGATGAAATTCCATTGCCTTCAACATTTTCTTGTGTCTGGCAGCCATAAATGGAGGTCGACGGAAGCCACGCAATGGAAAACTAGTTTGCTATTTTCCATCGTAATTGTGCGGACAAATTCCCTTGGTGGGCGGATGGAAAACTGAGAAGGAGGAGCGGGTTCCAAACATTCACGGCAAGATTGCCCTCAACTGTTTCTGATAATTCCATCTTTCTCCTTAGTTAAGCCCTAAAATTGATCTATTGGAGCATTGGACCATGCTACTCTATCTGTTGGAGTTGTTCTACGGTGTCGCTGGTGATTCTCTACTTCTCAATGGAATGCCTTCAACATTGTCTATGCTTTATCGCTTCCCTCGTGAAGTTTGTCTCTACTTTGTTTAATTTAGTGGTGATGGACAAGAGTTCCACATTGGTCAAGTATTTTATAACTAGTGCATGACTAGTCTTTGTTGAAGTTGACATGATAGTTGTCACTTGTAACATCCGAGGTATTAGGAACCTGAGTTAAAGGCAGACCTTGCATATATATGCTTATGTAGATGTTTGCGTGGGATTAGTAAGAGCTTGAAGATCTTCAAAGTTGATAAGAACATCTGGGTATGTGATGTCTGTACCCATGGTAGAGTCACTCAACTTTCTGTGAGAAGAACTTCGTAAAGGCTCGAGTGAGGGACCAAAGTGAAAAGTTAGAAAATAAATATAAGATTTGTGTGAGGGAACAAATGAGGACCTTTATAGTTACTTGACCTTGGGAAATATTCAAGATATGGTTGGTGCTAGAGTAATGGTGGTAGTGGAGCTAAAGCTGTATGTGGGACGCTAGGGGGGACTAAAGTGAATAAAACATAAGATCTCATATCTTTTTGTAAAATGTGTGGTGAAATGGAAATTGGTGTGTGTGTTGTGTTTTACTAAGATGTGGTGTTGGTACCCCCATTGATTCTTTAGAAAATATTTCTAAAATCCCTCTTGGGTCCTAAATTAGATTTCTTAATAAGGAGGGACTAAATTGTAAGAAAATGGGGCCCACACACATATTAAGACACACACACTGTCACATCCCAAAAGTTACATGTGAGACAAACATAAAATACCTAGGGTGTACCTCCTTGGTATCCCTTAATCTCTATGAATATTCTTAATATCTATAACTATGTGAATCATAAATTTTTCAAGAAAGATATTTTGCATACAAATTTAGAAAATGTTCAACATTCATACACTACACAGTACTATACAACCTCCCAAGCCTAGGTGACTTACTAGATTACAGAGCATGTCCTAATCCTTTACCAAAATTACATCCAAAAGTGCAACAAACAAAAGTGGAATATAACCTTAAAGGCTATAAATTCTGTTCCTCAACTACTGTATCTGAAAATATAATCATAGAGAGTGTGAGTTAATCAAAACTCAGTGAGTAAACAACTGTACATGAAAATATCACAAGCACAAATACCACATTTACTACCACAATCAATCTATCATTCATTTTAAATAATTATAGTATTACATTTGTCTGAATTTGTGTATGATTTCTTGGGTGATCAATCCCTCAATCACTTTGCATTATGTGCCATAGAGAGTGACCTAGAAATTTAACCCTCAAACTCTTTGTGCATAGGTTTTCACAATTATACACTGAGTAGTATGAAACTCTAACCCTTTCAAACTCATGCATTAGATCCCGTAGATCTTTGCAGGTTTTTATAGTTATACACTGAGTAGTATGAGACTCTAACCCTTTCAAACTCATGCATTAGATCCTGTAGATCTTTGCAGGTTTTCATAGTTATACATTGAGTAGTATGAGACTCTAACCCTTTCAAACTCTTGTATTAGATCTCGTAGATCTTTGTTCATCAATAAAATAGTTAGAATTTATCACAATACAATTACCATGAAATAAATTAATTTATACATACTTTTATTCCTTTGAATTTCTATCATCAATCATAGCAATCATCATATATTATCAATTAAAAGATTGATTGTTTAACATTTTAATAATATTGTAAATGGAACTTATATTATACTTTGTCTAATGATATCAAATTAGTTTAGTAAGGTTATTAATGTTTCAATTTATTCAAGGAACTACCACATCTAGTTATTTAGTTAACTAGAGAAATCAATTCACAAAAGGTAATAAAATAATTCCCAATGATATTGTGATTTTTCTCAACTTGAACATACACTGGTAATCTTATCAATTTCACAAATAATGCAAATGTGATTTATATTGTGCTTTAACTAATTTAGTAAATTAATTTTGCAAGGTTGCCTACTCACCTGGATTCCACACTCTCGGCGCTCCCACCTTGCGCCTCGACCATCCCTATTATAACCAGGTAAAAACCATCAAGGTTACAAAATAGAGAAATTTCCTATCATAACTCCTGACCTTTACCTATATCTCAAGTCATAACTCCTTGCTGGTAATGAATATCTAAATGAAACTTATACCATTGGAAACTAGATTCAAAGAGCTTTCCAAGGATATAAAGTTCACATAAAACAGAGTCCGGATAAAGGAGTTATGGCTGATTGAAAATAGGCCAAGGCTTCCCGGCACACCTGGCACCTGGGAGCTACACATAGCGCATGGATGCCCACCACAAGCCTAGCGTCTAGGTGCCACACATGGCGCTTGGGCGCCAAGCCCTTCTTCCTCCATAAAACCCTCTGACCCTTGGCGCCTAGGCACTAGAGCTGGTGCCTGGGCGCCACGATCATGACCTTCCGCGATTCCTCTAGGATTTGGCCCAGATCTGGCCAAATCTCCACTGTTTTCCATGATTTCTTTCATGAGATCTCACTCTTGATGTCTAAGGAGCATTTAGACACCAAAAGCATCAATTTTAATCTTGATATGAAGCCAAAATCTCGATTTTACCCCAAATATCCCTAAAACTAGAAAATAGGAAAAAACTTGAGAAATATGAATTCCTACCTCAATTGCTCACTTTCCCTATGTTGCTTTGCTCCTAGAGCCTCATCCCGTCACCCGAGATCTGCCCTCCAAAGCTCAGTTGTGGAGTTGGAGTATAGAGAGAGAAAGTAGAGAGAAGAAAGAGAGAAAGAGAGGATAGAAGGTGGAGAAAGAGAGAGGAAAGGAGAAAATGAGGAAAAAAGGTGAGGCCACCTATATATACTCGCTTATGGTGAAATTACCACTTGCCCTCCAGTTGATCCTCTGTCAAGACTGGTAAAAGCAAATCCATAAAATCTCACCTCGAGTGTTTCTAAATCCTAGGTTCCCCACAATTTTCCTTATTTCACTTTAGTCCCTCTTGATGTCTCAGACTCCACTTTAACCTCGAATCCATTATACTTTTGGTACCGGACTCATAATTCATTCTCATAAGCTATATTCTTCTTCTCGGGTTCCTATTTAGTCATTTCTCAAAAGTACTCCATATTTTCTTTTTCTTTTCACTTTAGTCCTTGAGAATTTGTAAAAATTTCTCAAATTAAAATTTTGAAATTTCTATTCCCAAATTTCCTTCACTAATTCAAAAAGAACATTTTTCATGTAATTAAATTTTTCAATAAACTTCGAATAGATTTTTAAATATTCGTATAAATTCTTGGGATATTACATTCTTCCCCCTTAATAGAATTCGGTCCTCCGAATTCAAAACTCACCTCAAAACTGAAACAAATGCAGATATTTCATCTATATCTCATTCTATGTTTTAGAATTTTCACAATCAAGTACAAAATATAACAACTTCAACATATTTTCATTTATCAAGTTCCTTCAGTAAAATAATTACCTCATCAAAAAAAATCAAATACTAAATTTTTTTTCTACTACATAAGTTACAGAAAACAAGCTTGACTTGATTTACAAGAAAAAAAAAAGATAATTTTAATACGTGAAGCTTAGATTAAATATCAGCTTTAGGTACAAATAAAAGAAAGGATAAATTAAGAATGATGAGGCTTATGAAATGTAGACGGTGCTCCAGGTCTAAAAGAGGAAGTTGTTTCAGATCTTAAGGAGGAAGCTAATTGTTGCAGCCCAGGAAGGGTTTCTGGAGGAAGCGTCTGGGAAATTTGGTGAAGAGCAGAAGTCACTCCATTCATACAGTCAATACACCTCACTTGTTGGTCACGAAAATTTTGAGTTGCAAACATCGAATGTCTATCAACTCTTTTCGCCAATTCCCTAAAATGACGATTCAAGAGCTTCTCTTGTTCTGCAAAGAGGCGATTTATCAACCTCTCCTGGTCCTCAAAGTGGCAGTTTATCAACCTTTCCAAGTCCTCCATCTTTTGTCTCATAAGCACAAGCTCATTATTAGAAGATGTTGCTATGCTAACATCCTCTAGCTCTACTACATCCCTTTTCCTTTTCTTAGCCTCTAGTGACTCTTCCATGGATCTCTTATTCTTATAGTTCTCCAAGCTAAGATTTAGATCCAACTCTACCTTGCCAGCTTCAAAGTTTAAATTGAAAGATTTATTGCCAGCTATATTTCCTAAGCTACAAGGGTTGTACGGAAGGAGAAGTTTGATGCTAGAAAGCTTATAGGCAATGAACTCTTAGTGTAGTGAGCAGTATAATGGGGTATCTATTATTTATAGACGAAATCTAGGGCTACAAAAACTTCTACATCATACTCTAAAGATGGCCTATAGACCTTATCCGTCGCAATGCCAACGGTCTATGACAAGCATACTAGAAAATAATAAATATAATCTAATGCAAAAGATTTCCTCAAAAATTTTGACTAACTTTTGACTCTTTCTCAAATTATTCAACTAATCGCCGCTTCAATCTATGACTTCCTTACTCTTTATTTGTCTTATCCAATAATCCTAGATCGCGATATTACTCTATGAACGGGTAGCTTCATACTAGCCTTATCTAGGTTTCTAATCCGTGGCTTTGCTCTAGGCTTACAAATTTTCAAAAATACATATTAAAATAAAAAACTTCTCACATTCACACATATCAAGCGTTACCATAAAGTGAGAAAAATTTTTACCTTTCACTTGCCCCTACGAGCATATATGTATGTATGTATAAACATAGAGATACATCATCATCTATATATTTTCATCTATTAAGTCCTTTTAAATTTCTGACTTCTCATTCTCTGAATGCATGTGGAATCATTACATATTATTCCTGGTCATAACAAATAGCTTTCACTCATTATACATGAATAGTATACATATCATATGTTTTTAGATACATGTAATCACAGCATGATTCAATCAGTCATGTATATTATACTTAACTGAAGGCTTTCAAGAACAACATAATAAAACAAAGAAATACATTTCAGTTCATCATAAAAGCATCCAAGACAATCTTTAATGGCTACATTGTCAACTTCTTTGAATTTCAGAAAATGCCAACAGGAGAATGGACAACCAAGTATAAATCAGCTGCAAATCCACCGAATATTGACTTTCATGGCTTTGGCATTAATGCGACACACTGGTGGTGTGCATGCCTACCCTAGACCAGTTTCCAGCTTGCAGAAATCCATAGGTTGAGCGTGTAGAGGTGCGGTGAAGAGATATCTTCTTTGGCTCTAAGTCTAAATTTTCTCTATAAAAACTGTCCCAAAGTTCTCAGTTACCACACCACAAAGAGTAATCATCTCTGAGCCTACAATTTCCCAATATTCCTCTCTCCTTATACTCCTGCAAAAACTTCTACCAAACCATGGCCACAAAAAAGTTCATTGATCTCACGGTGGAGGCCAAGGAGGAAGAGCTTGACTTAAATTTGAGTTTAGGCAAGGACAAGGGCAAAAGACCTTTTGAGGGGTCTCAAGAGAATCAAAAGGAGAAGAAGATAAAGAATGAGGAAGCTAAGGAGATTAGCACGGGCCATATGTCAGAAGACAAAATTGTTTGTCTAAGCAGGAGGTGAAAAATCTGAAGAAGATGGTAGAGGACCTGGAGAAGTTAACTAAATGCAATAATGCGGCAATGACTTCAAGAATAGACAGGTTCTTCTATTGGTCTACCCAATGCTTCTGCAATCAACAATAAAGAAGTGTTGATTGTATGAATGGAGTTTACAGTACCCTCTATGACATTGCTCTGTCTCTCGCTCCAAGGAATGGCCGAGGAGTGATGATACAATACAACCCTCTTAATTCGAGACCACCGCGCCTGTAGATTACTCATGAATGAGTAAACTTTTTTTTTGAAATGTAATCCTTCAGTTTTTTTTTAATGTCAATGGTTTCTTTTATTAGATGGTACTCTAAATAGTAATAATAATAATAATAAAATAAAGAAAGATAAAGAAGATCAACTACACAAAATCAATTATGAATTCAGCTTATAAAGCCAATCACATAAAAAAAAATTAGTGACCCTATAAACTGACACAAAGACAAACAAAAGCTCTATACAAGTCTTGTTGTCTTCCCTCTTATCGTACGGGAGTAGACAAAGGCATCCTGTGTAAATCAATTAAACTTGATATTATACCCTCGAATTGTCATGAACTCTTGCTTGAGAACCTCGAACTCACAAGCTTTCCTTAAACTAATGCTTTGAGGCACGAACTACTATAAAAATGTCTTTCTAAACCATTCCAATCATACATCACATTTAACAATTATGAATGTTCATACGCCAACAGCCCACCTATAACATGCCCCAATTGTTCCAATGTTACAAAACTTCTACATTTTTTTTGAAATACTTCTATCACATAGTACTATTATGTCAATCCTTAACTAAACAAGTGCAACTTAGGCGAGTTGCCCCTAGAGAAGACTTATAGCTTACCCCAACATCTCTTATGTTGGGTCCCATTTTACCTTAATGTCTCCCTTAGGAAAAACTACACAGCCCACATCAATTTTCTCAGCCAAGCTTCTATCAAGGAATATATTGTTAAGGCACTTATGGCCTTCTCCATAAATCATATCTGTTTGGCATCTATCAAAACCAAACCTTTGATATGCCCCTCAAGGGTTCTTTCTCATTCCTACTTCAGTAATCTGCACTATATACTTTGGAAAAATCTTTCTTAAACTCTAGCTCATGCCTCATAATCAACTTTACCCCATCCGGTACATCACTCTTGGCCCAGCACTCAAGCCATATTCTAGCAACTACTGATCCTCAACTTCAAGAGTACACTACAGAGTTATGTTCTCAATTTCTTAAAAAACAGAAAAATTTAACACAGAGGTCATACCTCTTCCATCGATATAAGGATCATGCCTCCAACAAGATCCAAAGTTCTACACATGAAATCAATTACTTCTTATTGTAACAAAATTATCTCTAACTAACTCCATCGAAGGGTAAGGTATAAAAAGAACACTCAACTCTACAAGGTCTTTTATGGAACCTAATCCCATGGTCATGTCGCGGCTCATGACAATGGGAAAGGGCCCACAAAAAAACACTTTGCTCTGTAATCTATAGAGGACCTAAAAACCACCTCTAATATCAATTTGTTACATCCCAAAACTTACATGTGAGATAAACATAAAATACCTAGGGTGTACCTCTGTGGTACCCCTTAATCTCTATGAACATTCTTAATATCCATAACTATGTGAATCATAAATTTTCCAAGAAAGATATTTTGCATACATATTCAAAAAATGTTCAACATTCATATACTACACAGTACTATACAACCTCCCAAGCCTAGGTGACCTACTAGATTACAGAGCATGTCCTAATCCTTTACCAAAATTACATCTAAAAGTGCAACAAATAAAAGTGGAGTATAACCTTAAAGGCTATAAATTCTCCTCCTCAACCACTGTATCTGAAAAGATAATCATAGAGAGTGTGAGTTAATCAAAACTCAGTGAGTAAACAACTGTACATGAAAATATCACAAGCACAAATACCACATTTACTAACACAATCAATCTATCATTCATTTAAATAATTATAGTATTACATTTGTCTGAATTTGCGTATGATTTCTTGGGTGATCAATCCCTCAATCACTTTGCATTATGTGCCATAGATACTTACACCGAGTGACCTGGGAATTTAACCCTCAAACTCTTTGTGCATAAGTTTTTACAATTATACACTGAGTAGTATGGGACTCTAACCCTTTCAAACTCATGCATTAGATCTCGTAGGTCTTTGTAGATTTTCATAGTTATACACTGAGTAGTATGAGACTCTAACCCTTTCAAACTCATTCATTAGATCTCGTAGATCTTTACAGGTTTTCATAGTTATACACTGAGTAGTATGGGACTCTAACCCTTTCAAACTCATGCATTAGATCCTGTAGATCTTTGCAGGTTTTCATAGTTATACACTGAGTAGTATGAGACTCTAACCCTTTCAAACTCCTGTATTAGATCTCGTAGATCTTTGTCTATCAATGAAATAATGAGAATTTATCACAGTACAATTACCATAAAATAAATTAATTTATACATACTTTTATTCCTTTGAATATTTGCAGGTTTTCATAGTTATACACTGAGTAGTATGGGACTCTAACCCTTTCAAACTCCTATATTAGATCTCGTAGATCTTTGTCTATCAATAAAATAGTGAGAATTTATCACAGTACAATTACCATGAAATAAATTAATTTATGCATACTTTTATTCCTTTGAATTTCTATAATCAATCATAGCAATCATCATATATTATCAATTGAAAGATTGATTGTTTAACATTTCAATAATATTATAAATGGGACTTATATTATACTTTGTCTAATGATATCAAATTAGTTTAGCAAGGTTATTCACTTGCAAAATGTTCCAATTTACTCAAGAAACTACCACATCTAGTTATTTAGTCAACTAGAGAAATCAATTCATAAAAGATAATAAAATAATTCCCAATGATATTGTGATTTTTCTCAACTTGAACATATATTGGTTATCTTCTCAATTTCACAAATAATGCAAATGAGATTTATATTGTGCTTTGACTAATTTAGTAAATTAATTTTGCAAGGTTGCCTACTCACTTGGATTCCACGCTCTCGGTGCTCCCACCTTGCGCCTCGACCATCCCTATTGTAACCAGGTAAAAACCATCAAGGTTACAAAATAGAGAAATTTCCTACCATAACTCCTGACCTTCACCTATATCTCAAGTCATAACTCCTTGCTAGTAATGAATATCTAAATGAAACTACCATTAGAAACTAGATTCAAAGAGCTTTCCAACGATATAAAGTTCACACAAAACAGAGTCCGGATGAAGGAGTTATGGCCGATTGAAAATAAGCCAAGGTTTCCTAGCACACCTGGCACCTGGGCACCCACCACAAGCCTAGCGTGTGGCGCCTGGGTGCCAAGCCCTTCTTCCTCCCCAAAACCCTCTGAACCTTGGCACCTAGGCACAAAGCTGGTGCCTGGGTGCCACAATCGCGACCTTCTGCGATTCCTCTAGGATTTGGCCTAGATCTGGCCAAATCTTCATCGTTTTCCATGATTTCTTTCATGAGATCTCACCCTTGATGTCTAAGGAGCATTTAGACACCAAAAGCACCAATTTTAATTGTGACACAAAGCCAAAATCTTGATTTTACCTTAAATACCCTTAGAACCAGAAAATAGGGAAAAGCTTAAGAAATAGGAATTCCTACCTCGATTCCTCACTTTCCCTACGTTGCTTTGCTCTTAGAGGCTCACCCCGTTGCCCAAGATCCACCATCCAAAGCTCAGTTGTGGAGTTAGAGTGTAGAGAGAGAAAGTAGAGAGAGAAAGTAGAGAGAAGAAAGAGAGAAAGAGATGGGAGAAGGTAGAGACAGAGAGAGGAAAGGAGAAAATAAGGAAAAAAAAATGAGGCCACCTATATATACTCGCCTGGGGTAAAATTACCACTTTCCATCCAGTTGGCCCTCTCTCAAGACTAGTAAAAGCAAATCCGTAAAATCTCACCTCGGGTGTTTCTAAATCCTAGGTGCCCCACAATTTTCCTTATTTCACTTTAGTCCTTTTGATGTCTCAGACTCCACTTTAACCTCGAATCCATTATGCTTTTGGTACCGGACTCATAATTCATTCTCATAAGCTCTATTCTTCTTCTCAGGTTCCTATTTGATCATTTCTCAAAAGTACTCCATATTTTCTTTTCTTTTCACTTTAGTCCTTGAGAATTTGTAAAAGTTTTCCAAATTAAAATTTTGAAATTTCTATTCCCAAATTTCCTTCACTAATTCAAAAAAACATTTTTCATGTAATTAAATTTTCCAATAAACTTAGAATAGATTTTTTAATATTTGTATAAATTCTTGGGATATTACACATACACCCCTCAGCGCTCAAAACACATTTTTCTCTATGCTTCGTCATGGTCTCCCTCTCTCATCCCTTTCCCATTTTTCTTCTTCTCTTGCTCATCCTTCCTACTCCAAGTCCAAAGGAGATTCAAGGATGCTTCCCACCTTCACTTCCAACGAACACCACCACCGAAGACCCACTTCCTCACCAAACATCCTTTCCTAAGTTAAGAATCAAAGCCTCCTCTTTCTTCTTAAGTTGTACATTAGAAACCCTAAGTTGGGGTGTTAAAGAAATCATGGATTTTGAGGTTGGTTCTTGAAAGGGATAAATGTCTCTTGCTTTTAATTGAGCCTAGGACCCAGAAGTTTAAAAGAAAACTATAGTTCTAAGCATGATTGAGGAAGAGTGGAAAAATGGGATTTTAAGAAAGGAATTGAGGAAATCTCAAATCAATGATGAATTTGATCTTTTAAGATGTTTCTATATGCCAAAAACAAGTATTTCATGACCCAAATTGATTGTTTGAGTTTTAGGATGGTTTTGGAGGCAAAAATAAAGGTTTAAGAAGCTTTTCCCATAGCCACAGTGGAATACCAATCTGGGGTGCCCGAGGCACCAATATTGGCACCTAGGGCACTTATGTTACCAAGAAAAAGAGCCTTGGCACCAGGGTGGGCACCCGGGGCGCTAGCCCCAGGCTGCAGATTTTAGCATGATTAAAATTGTCATAGCTCTCTTGTTTGAGCTCTGATTTTAGCAAACTATATATCGTTGGAAAGATAATTGAATCTAGTTTCAGATAGAACAAGATTCATTCAAGAGTTCTTTACCATTTAAGTTTTATGATTAAAAAAGTGACAGAAGCTTAGAAATGTTCTAGTAATTACTATTGATGAGGTTTTGAGTTGATTGTAGTATGAAACGAGCTCTTATGGTCTTGAAATTTTTATAAGGGATTCTTTAGCATATGTAGTATGATGTGGATATTTTTGTAGTGTTTTGGAAACTATTGCTAGGTCATATATTAGAGAGATAGAACCTATCTTGGAATTTGTACTAATCTTACTAAGTTTTACTTAATGCTATGTTAGATAGACCAAATGGTCACATTTGACCTTGGAAGTTTTATGGAAGGATTTCATAACCCTAAGGTACATGTCCACCAAATTTAGTGAGTTTTAGAGTTGATTTAGTGGGTCAATGGCTAGTAAAATTAAGACCCTCATGTTGTAGAGGTAGTCTGGGCCATAGTCACAAAATAGTAGTTTTGATGGGGCAAACGTCATTTTTTATTTCTGAAATTTTTACCTAATATTCTAGACATGCTAGGGTTGTTCTCTAAAATTCATAAATTTTAGAGTTATGGAGTTTGCCCAGAAAATTCTGGAATCTGGGAGTCTAAAATTTGGTCTGAAGTGGAACACATATAGTCTTTTCGAGGGACTTGAATGGTATTAAGAGCGAAATGTCTCTAAGTTTTGTATTTTATATTTTTATGGAAATAATCATGAACTAAGGTATAACCTTTAAGTATCCTTATGAGATACTCCTTATTTAATGAAATTAGGAACTTAGAGTCGAGATCTCTTGTTGTATGACTCAGAATGCAAGGGAGTGTAATGTGATTTTAGTTAAGTTACTATGAATGACCATGTACTTTTATAATTGTTTAAATGTGGGTGTGAATTTAACATGTAAGTAATTCACCTTACTTCAATATGAATCTCCTTTAGATATTATCATTAAGTATCCTATCGCATTATTACGCTCCTAGGGAGCTTGTATTGAATTATATATGTCATAATATGAATGATTGAGATATTGTTATATTCTGATGATGAATGACGTACATATATGTGAGTACTTTAGTGAATGGAAAACCCTAGTTATGCATGAGTTGGGATGCCTTATTAATGAAAATTTAATGGATAAATAGGAAAACTTGCTATTGGTTTATATAGTTATGGTTGGGTGAATAACGCGGTGTTTAATTATGATTTAATATGCTATTATTGATGTTGAATGCTAAATTACATGTGTTTTTTGGGGGAATCCATGAGACTCGATGGCACATGGTCCATGGGACCTATGGGGGTTGGCAGAACAAAATTCCTGCCCATAAGGTCTGGTGGCATATGGTCCATGAAGTCTATGAATCCCCGCGAGATATTTACTTTGGGAAAATCCAATAGGCCTAGTGGCACATGATCCATGAAGCCTATGGGTTGGTGGAATGATATTCTCTCCCGTGAGGTCCGATGGCATGTGGTCCATGAGACCTATGGACTCCTCTTGATATATTATCCTTAGAAGAACCATAAGACCCGATGGCACGTGGTCCATGAAGTCTATGGTGATCTGTAGCTAGCTTAAACTTGATGGTGATGTTATGAATTGTAGTCTTAGTTGTTTCATAGATTGTGTTTGTTAATAAAGGAACGTTATGCCGAATAAACACATAATGTATGTATATAATACATGGGTGGATTGTAAGGTAAGTGTTGGCATGACCACTGGTATAAATCTCGCATGATTATTTGTGTAAGTCAAGTTAATGCTTGTTGAGAGATTGTATTTGTTGAAAGATTGTATTGATTACAATAAAAAAGGTCCTACAGATGGGTAGTGAGAAGGTTAGGAATTGAATTTATCTCCCGAGACATCAATGATGCTATAAGATCAAGGGATCTGAATGATCTGCACTCAGAGTCTTCCCTACTATCAAAAGAGAAAACTCTTTACAAGCAAACTACGAGTAAGTAAAGTTAGTTCTTACTGAGTATTGAATTTACTCACATTTCCTTCTTTTATGTTTTCCATGCAGGTTTTTACATCAACCCGCCAAGGAGTATGTTTAGTGTTTGACTCAGGTTCTAAGTGAAGCCTGTGGGTTAGTGATCTCTCCCTTTCGTTGGTCAGTTTTAGTATGCTCTATAATTACATGGAACACCTAGGTCCTGCTTAGTTTTGTTTGTGAACGTTATGGTCCAGTATTTTGATTGAGATATAGGAATAGTCTCTAAGGGGCTAACATTCTAGGGATAACATATCCCTCGTTATCGTGCCAATCACGTGCCTGAAAATCTGGGTCGTTAATCACCTTTAGTTGGATCTTTTGTTTATCTTTTTCCTTTTTTGGCCATGTAGAAGACTCATATTCTCATTTTCATGAAAATGGGTTTTTGGTAATGATGTTTGCCTTTCTTAAAGATGACAATTTTTTTCTCCTTTAGGCAATTATGATTAATTGCTTGCTAGTGTTAATCCAGTAAGCCTTCTTAGTTTATTATAGTTATTGTATTTCTTTAATCATAACTCTAATTCAGACACTGACCTAAGCCAAAAGAACAAATTTTCAAATACTCAAAAGCAGCTGTAACCCATAAGAATGGGTAACAAGATGTAGCATATACTAATATCAAAGTCAATTTGAATTGGTGGACTTAAAAATCAAATCAATCATCATGTATCAGAGTTATTCACTTCCATGATAGGAATGAAGGAGCAATAAGAATGAGAAGCAGAACCTAAGGATAGACTACTCAATCTCTTGCACTGCTAAAACATGTTGTTCTATACAAAGCCAACTATTTTTTTTTTGGATATTTCACTATTTAATGAATAAAAATAATAGTTAATAGTGATAAACCATTGAAATTTAAGTCAACAAGAATGACAACGAAAGATGAAATTTTTCACGACCCGCTACCAAGGCCCGTGACCGGCACAGTAATGACACTTTTTGTTACTGTAAGCCTAACCTATCCCCGAAATACCCTATGGTTCTCATCATAGTTATATAAAATTTTAAAACAAATCAAATACATATTATTTAAATTAACATTAACCAAATAAAACCAAGGGTGTCCAATGTCACATTATATGCAAAAAAAAAAAATTTGAAACATTTAAATTTTCAAATGAAATAAATATCCTTTTAAAATAAATAAGTCTCAATGAAAAATCTCTTTCAGAATAAAAATTTATTTTTCGAAATAAATTCAACGTCAATTCCTTTTTTAAAAAATATTTGAAATAAAACATAAGCAAAAATTACATAGTGAATCGTCCTAAAATCCCCCTAAGTGTTCTATATAACTACAGAGCAAACCTATGACTTAAGATCAATTAGACCATTGGACCTACCTAGCAATAGGAAGGTTCTCTATCAAAAACCTCGACTACTCAAGTGGGGTTTCTTCATCCCTAACTGGATTTGAAATAATAGAAAATGAGGGTGAGTTACAAGAACTCAGTGAATGTAATGACCAATTAATAATACAATCCAAGTGCAAAGATCAATCACATTAAATATGCCCAAAGGCCATAGGATCAACCAAGATACATAATTAAGAAAGCATACCAGGCAAAACTACACCCCATGCATCACACATAATAATCAAAGATCAGGATATGATCTTCATCACAAGGCGAAGCCACCCTGGGAGCATTCGCTCAACCTCTGGCCCTACTCAATGCCTATGTAATGCACTACCTATCTGTCTTATCAGTGACACAGGTTCGCCCTAGCCGACCGGGCTCCCTTTCTCATTGTGAGGAAAGTATCGCCCTAATGGCTTATCAAGCCTATCTTTTGATCGGTCATAGGTCACTGCACAAAGGGGGATACCAACCCCTTACCACAAACGAGCCCATAGGCATACATATAACAGTAATTTACCATAACATCGCATGTCCAACTAGTTCATACATAATTCACATCATTATAATGAAAATTCAATCGTCCTTATAATAATAATAATAATAATAATAATAATAATAATAATAATAATAATAATAATATGCTCATATTTTCATTAATAGAAATTTAATTGTTTGTTAACAACCATCATGATTCTCATGTTATCATAAAAGTAATTCCATTGACTATTAACAACAACAAAAAATTTCCATCCTATCCAATATTTATCTTTACACATACAACTCGAGATTCTACTCCAATATACCTAATGTGATTAAACTTGCTAAGACCAAATTATTAATAGGTCATCCACTCACATGGATTCCATTGCTTTGTTTCTCAGGTTTTACATGTTATACAGAGGAAAAAAAGGTGTGTGCAAGGTTCCAAGATTAATTTCTAGCAACAACAACAAAAGGGTTACAAAAAGAAATCAAAATCATGCATTGAAAAAGTTGTTCGTTTTTGTATTTGACCTTCGGTTACTGGTTCGGTCAAATCTCCCAAGTGGTAAGGAATTTTCAAATAAAATTGGTCTCTTTTGAAACTAAAGTCAAAGAACTTTCTAGTGATATATAACTTGTTAAAAATAGAGTTTAATTGAGGGAGTTATGACCAATTTAATTTATGTGAAAATAAAAGTACGATAAATCAAGTTTTCTAGTTCTTACATTTGTTTCTTGAAATTTTCTGATATCATGAAAGACCACCGGCGATGTATTCTGTGAGATTTTATGTGTGGAGGTGTGGCGTCTAGAGTTCTTATGTTTTTTAGAGAGAGAAGATGTCTAGATTTTCTTAGTAGGAGAGATGTGAGAGTCGTCTTGGGTTGCTAGGTGTTGAAGTCTTGGGTGGTATTTATAGATGAGGTAAAGTGGCTACCCAATAGCTTAGGTGAAGTAGGACTAAGATTTGTATTTTATTTTTTCAGTTATCCACTTAAATAATAATATTATTATATTTCTAGTTACTTATACACTTCATTTATTATTATTATTATTATTATTAGATACTCCCTCTTCTTTTTCATTTTTATTATTATATTACTATTTATATTATCTTATATTATTTATTTACTCTATCCTTATCCTACTATAATCCTAACACTTAATAAATTTAATTTCTTTTATCATCACCTCATTATTTTACCTATTCTCCTTTTTTTTATTTCTTGAATCTTGGTTTTAATATCTTTAAGATTTAAATTGTCTTCCTATTCTAATCCTAACTTCCCTAATATATTATTATTTTTTATGTTCTTATTTTATTTGATTTAGTTTGAATTCAAGTTGATGTTGTTCTTAGATTTTCTAGATTTGGCTCAAGGAGTTATGCGCCTACTTTTAAGGAGGTTTATGGTGTTCTATTTGTGTTTTGATTTCCTTGGGTTTTTTGAAGTGCCTTCACGCCTAATCCATACGGATTTAGTTACTTTATTTGTTTAACTAACTTCTAGATCATTTTTTATTTGTATTCTTAGAGTTTGAACACCTAATAATTTAAATTAGATTAATTTTTTCCCTAATCTAGTCCTAATTATTATTATTATTATTATTATTATTATTATTATTATTATTATTACAATTCTTTTCATACTACAACTAAATCACCTCTTTTAATTAAATTTATGCCTCCTAAATCTTATCTATTTCCTTCACGTCACTTTATTAAAAGAATTTGAGTTTTTTTTTCTTCTTTATTTTATCTTACTCTTTATCTCATCATATTCTATTTATTTAGGCTATTTACTTTACACGCCTACTTGTAGGATTTTTATTAAATCATTTTTTATTGTTTAATTTTTCTTAATTTTTATATTATCTAAAGGGATTTTTTTTATTTATTTCCTACATTTATTTTTCTTATATTTTAAATTTCTAATAAACTTTTAAAGCCTCACATTATCTTTACTAAGTTAATCCCTACCTATTTGTCCCATTTTGTGTAAATTTATTTCATCCCCTAACTCATTTTTAATTTTCATTTTAGTTCCTCCCTTACTCGTACCATCATTTATGAAGAAATCACCATCATGCCACATTGCATTCAAGTTTTACTATTACAATACTAACACACATATGTCACAACCATGTTAAGATAACAAACAAGACAAAATTTTACCCACGAATATCTGTCTATTCACAAAAAATTTTTCACATGCCTGAACTCACACTTTCTTACATCATCGTAATACTCGGGGTATTACAAAATTTAATTAAGTCTAGGTTCTCACAAGTCATTGTAAAGAAAATTTAATACATAGCCAATTCCCTAGAATGCACTGGTTTGCATAAAGTCATCCACCTAGGTTTGACACATTAGGTGGTTAATATACAAAATCAAACTGGTTGTTGTTCATGGTTAACCAAGTGTAATGGACATTGTTAAAAAATGCTCAAGTTGTATGCTTTAGTTGTATATGTTTCACATAACAATATGCAATTATAGAGGGCTTTTGTTTTGTAGACCATATTCATGATTGTTTTGTCTTTTTCCACGCTTAGCAAATCGTCCCTTCATATGTAATTATATTTCCTTAGCACCCAGCAATTTAATTCTTTTTGTTAATCTCTTCTGAAGAAAAGGTTTAAATAGTGTGGTGGTTAATCTCTTCTGAAGAAGAGTTTTAAATAGTGTGGTGGTTAATCTCTTCTGATATTGGCCTTTAGTTATATAAATAGTGTGGTGGTTATGAAGAAGAGGTATATTCAGGTTTTAATTACAATTGTCAATCCTAATTTACAGTTATGACTAACTGCATAACAAAGATAATTGCTGCTATCTTGACTTAGTGGCTGAACATGATCTACACCATTTGTAGATTTTATATGTCCATTACTGGGATTGCTTTTTGTAGGCAACACATTAGCAATAAGCCCTATAATGTGGATTTTGATGCTCACATTTTAGGAGTCTATTATATAGTAGTGACATAGCTTGCAATAACCTAACAATGATCAATAAGTCAACTTTAGATAGACTTTGTGAGATGTTTGATACCATAGCAGGACTTAACCCATAAAAAATACACTTGTTGATGAGCAAGTTGCAATATTTGCACACATTTTGGCTTATCATATGAAAAATAAGGTCATCCAAGCTAAATTAGGAGATCAGGGGAGACCATGAGTAGGCATTTCAACATGGTACTGAATGTCATGATGCGTTTAGAAGGAGAACTATTCAAGACCCCTAAGCATGTACCTACAAATTCAGTTGATGTCAAACAAAAATGGTTTAAGTTAACTGTTTATCCTGAGTTCCTATCTTGCCTGGGTGGGAAGAGTCTACAGTTGATGGATAAGTCTTACATGATACAAATTCTAGGAGGTATGGGTTTAGAGTTCCCCCAGGTAAGCATTTTAAACAGTTCACCCTTGAAAAGCATACATGACTTAAAAAAGTTTACCTATATTTAATTACTAAGAAGTAAAATGTACTTTTTTTAAGGTGTTATTACTTGATAGATGCTCAACATTGATGTTGATGGTGGAATTTAAACATAGATTAGCTCAACATTGACGCTGATGGTGGAATTTCAAAGTACTTTTTTTTGTCCATAAATTTCAAAGTACTTCACTCGAAATAATTTAACATGACTAATTTCAACTCACGATGGGCTTCCATCGACCCAACAAAATTATAATGGGCTAGCTGACAAGTATATGTTTAATTTCTATTGGGCTTCTCTCAACTTAAGCCCAGGGGATGAAGCCCAATTAAACCCAAGGTTCTAATTCATGTTGTGATTATTCCTTCACCACTTGACAACAAAATTGCTTTGGGAGCGAATCTATTCTTGTTCTTTAAGAGAATAGGAGTCTCCAATTTTGATAGCGACCATTGGATGAGTTTGATCATGCTACTAGGGCTAAAGTAATTTTTTTTTTTCATTTTGATTACACAGAGTAAACAAGGACCGTTGGATTGAGTTCAAATGTCATGCCTTAAAAATCGAATACGTGAATAAACATAAATCTCAGGGTATACCTTTGTGGTATTCCATAAATTTCTGAGCAATCCTAATATCCACAACTATGCAAATAATAATTTCCAAAGAAAATAAATTTACATAGTGTCTTCTCCCTTATCCCATAACATCGAGAATTATATACAATAACAATATAATGCAAATTACAGCCAACTAATAATATATTTCCTTAAACACAACAGGACCTAGGTGGCCTATATAATTATAGAGCATTTTTCTAGGCATATAGCCAAAAAATTGGTTCCAAGAACCCTCCAACAAAAATTGAGTATGTCTCTAAAGCCGCTAAACACCCAGCGGTTTCCCTTTCTCCTCAACTGTTGTATCTAAAAATGATAATCACAGTATGTGTGAGTTCATCAAAACTCAGTGAGTAAAGGATTGTGCAAATAAAATAAGGCACAAGTACAAATACCAAAATTACAACCACAACTAGAATAAGTAACTCTAGCACACACAAGCACAATTAAATATAGACACAAGCGTACCTCTTTTTGCAATCATGGCATGTTATTCCCACTCGAGTCTACATTCTCGTAATTACTCATTAAATCATATTCAATACTCTAATATAAATCCAAAACATGAACAAGCATAAATATTTTATACAAACAGAGTATGATTATGCAAACAATGACATGCTTTCTAACTCATGAGTCTACGTTCTCACATATACCATATTGAGTCTAAATCTCGGTACCTTCCCAGAGTATTTTTGCTCAATAGGTTGTCTCCAGAGGTCTACATTCCTCTAGTATTGATTTTTGACTTTTGTCTACACAGATGGCACCATCCACAGATCTACTGATCTGTCATCCACTTGTGGGTCTACATTCCTACATCATTCTCATTTCTTCTCTCATGGGTCTACGGTCCTACGTAATTCTCTTTTCTATATGCAATGCATTCACACAAACACAATATATTACATAAAACAACTAACAACCAATTCATTATTCCCAAACACATCTGTTGGGTTAAATGTATTTAAAGTCTAATGGTTTTAAGTATATTTAAGCCTAACTTTATTATTTTTGATAATGTCTTCTATTAATTGGGTCATCTTGCAAGAACAAATAATAAAAGCCCATGTAATTTATTTAGCCTACTCTATTTACCCATAAAGCTTATTGTTTGACTTCTAAGAATAAATAATATATATATATATATATATAGGACACCCTGACAGCATACTTTCCCTTGTCCTTTTCTATAGAAAAGTGTTTCTGATAAAGCTACATATCCTTAGTATAAAAAGGGTGCTGACAGGATACAAGAAGAGTTATGTGCAGCCTATGAGAATTTGGACCTAAATTCACATTGCCTTATTCTTCATTCCTTGTGTCACCCTCTCCTGATCAAACCTAGGCATATATCAATGAAGGACAGAAAGCATTTAATGAAAGAGACGTTAGTCTCAATGGCTAAATTCTTGAATGGCTATTTAAGATTGTTGCTGCTTCAATGCTTATTAATGAAATCGAGAGAGAAGAGAGTTATTGTTGTATTCATTTTCATCACCTACTCTTCTCTTTGAAACTACTGTCAAGTGCTCTGTGTGAACTTGTGCTTTAATTGTTTGGTATATTGTTTTTAGAGAAATAGAATCTCTTATTATTTTTATCTTCTGGATAGTTTATTTACTTTAAAGAAGGTTGTAAAAGCTTGTTAGATGATCCTTTAAGAAAGGATGTAATTTATTCCCATTTGAGAAAGCATTTCTAGTCTGTGATAGCTTTAGGAAGTAAAAGTTTTAGGAAGCTTGTTCCTAGTAGGTTTTTTTGTAAAGTTCAAGACATTCAATTTATAAAAAATTCCTTTTGCTTGTGTGCATTGGGAGTAAGACGTAAGATCCAAGTGGATGAGATTCAAACCTCTTTAAACTTGCTATGTAAATCTTTTTCTTATCCACTCTTGCCCATCAAATACTATTTTCATTTAATCTTCTAAGGAAGATAGATTATTTTTAAGAAAAAGAAGATGAGATTATTTACATACATAATTCAACCCCCTTCTTGTGTTTAACATCTGGTATTAGAGCATTGTGGTCTCTATTTACGCGGGTTTCACAACCTTGAGAAAAGATCCTAAGAATGAATATTCCTCTTGCTCCAGAGGGACAATCAATTCTTGACCTCCATTCTTTAATGGAACCAACTACTCTTACTAGAAAGCGAGAATGAAAATTTTTATTTGAGCTACTGACAGACGAATTTGGAAAGTGATTGAAGTAAGGCCGTATGCTCCTACCAAGAAGGAAGGAGAAAGAGAGGTTCCTAAACTAGAAAAGGAATGGGAAGAAGCAGATCACTTACTGGATGAATGTAACTATAAAGCTATCAACATACTATATTGTGCAATCAACTCTGAAGAATTTAAGAGACTTGTCCACTATTCCATTGCAAAAGAAATGTGGGAAAAGCTAAAATTGACCTATGAAGGAATTCAAGATTTGAGGGCTTGGATTGCTGCCCTAGCCAAAGATTTTGGTCTCTTTTATCAATTTGAAGGAGAACCTATAATGGAAACCTTCAATAGATTTAGTAAGATTATCAATGATCTTGATGCCTTGGGAAAACACTATCCTGACAAAGATATGGTAGAGAAAAGCGTCGTAAGCCTGACTTTACTATGGAAATCCAAAGTAACAACTATTATTGAAAATTCTAAATTCTCTACACTAACCCTTAATCAACTCATAGGAAATCTAATAATATATGAAAGTATGTTCCTAAGAGAAGAAAAAGAAGCAGCCAGAGATTGCTCTTAGTGTCTAGGAAAAACAGCTCCCTAAGGAAGATAAATCTCAAGATGCTTCCGTTGATGACAAAGAAATGGCATTGATCTCCAGAAGGATGTACTCATACTTTAAGAAGAGACAACAAAATAAAAAGGGCAGAAAAATAGCTCTTCAAGGTATGATCCTCCTAATGAACCTATAATTTGTTATGAATGTCAAAAATCCAGGTCACATAAAAGCATAATGCCCTCAACTCAAAGGTAAACAAGGCAAGAAAGTCATTATGGCAAATGCAACATGGAGTGATGATGATTTGCTAGAAGATTCAGAGGAAAAACCAGAAATAGCAAATCTATGTCTAGTTGTAGAAGAAGAAGATGTTGACACCTCTAATGATGAGGATCCTGAGGTAGAAAATAATCCCTTTACGTATGATGAATTACTTTGTGCATTTGATACAATTTTAGAAGATTAAAAAATTCTCATGAGTAAATACCATCTGATTATAAAATTCTCAAGAGCTTTAATGTTTTAACAAATGAAAAGAAAATTCTTGAAGAAAAAATAACTCATTTCGAAAGTAGTTCTTATCTCCCTTCTTTATTTATCTAAAACAAATCCTTATAAGAAAAAATGAAAACACTAACTCAAGATCTTGCAGGATTCATTAAGGACAAGAAAACCTCGATATGATGCTAGGAAGTCAAAAACAGTTCCTAGATAAAGCTGGAATTGGTTTTTCTGAACAAGAAAGTGCATTTAAAAAATTGTTTTACATCTAATCCTCCTAAGGAAACCAGGACTTGCTACAATTGTAGAAAGAAAAGACATCTAGCAAATGATTGCAAAAAAAAGGCTATTAAAGTAAAGCAAGTATGGGTTCCAAAAGGAACATTGATAGCAGGAGCTACTATCTTTACAAGACAAAAGTTTTTGAATACCTAAAATCACCATTTGTTCCTAGCAGGATTGCTCTAAAGTGAAAGGAAAGGAAGTTCATTGGCTCTTGGACTCAGGATGCTCAAAACATATGACTGTTGATCTTAGCAACTTTCTCTCCTTCACAGCTAAAGCAATGGGAAACGTTACCTTTGAAGACAACGGAAAAGGAAGGATTGCTAGTATAGGAAAGATTGGTATCTCTTTTCATTTATTTAAAGATGATGTTTACTTTGTAGATGGTCTCAAATATAATCTCTTAAGTATTAGTCAATTATGTGACAAAAGCCATAAGGTAGTCTTTGAATCTTCAAAAAGTATGATTTTTAAAAGAAATTTTGGTGAAATTTTAACCCATGGTCAGCGTCATGATAATGTATACAAACTCTTTTTAGACTATCTTCCTATGGAATATAAATATCTTGTATCTACAAATGATCTAAACTGGTTATAGCACAAAAGATTAGGGCATGTAAGCATGAGGACTATTTCAAAATTATCTAAGAAACATTTAGTCATCGGTTTACCTAAGGTAAAATTTGTGAAAGATCACATTTGTGAAGCATGCCAAAAGGGAAAACAAACCAAAACATCCTTTCCCTCAAAAGATCAAATTTCAACTAAAAAACCCCCTTGAATTACAATATATGGATTTATTTGGTCCTATCAGGACCAAGAGTCTTAGAGGAAAATATTAGGGTTTCGCAATAGTAGATGATTACTCTAGATATACATGGGTATTCTTTCTATCTCATAAAGGAGAATGTTTTGAAAACTTTAAAGTATTTTATACGAGAATTCAAAAAGAAAAGAATCTTCCTATCATATCTATTTTAAGTGATCATGGGACTTAATTTCAAAATAAGGAGTTTGATAATTTCTATAAATACTTTTGGCATCTCACATAATTTTTCTTCTCGCAAAACACCTCAACAAAATGGTGTTGCTGAAAGAAAGAATCACACCCTCATTGAAATAACTCGAGCCTTACTTTGTGAAAACTCTCTTCCTAAAAGTCTTTAGGCAAAAGTCGTTAGTACCTCTTACTATATCCTAAATCGCTGCCTAATTAGACCAGGTCTGAATGAAACCTCCTATGAAATCTGGAATGGAAGAAAGCCTAACATAGGGTATTTCACTTATTCGGATACAAATGTTTTATTCTAAATGATAGAGAAAATATTGCACAACTTGATTCAAAAGCTGATGAAGGCATATTTTTGGGATATTCTACAAATAGCAAAGCATATAGAGTTTTTAATAAACGAAAATCCATTGTTATGGAATCTATACATGTGCTATTTGATGAAAACAACTCTATTATTAAAAATAGTTCATGAAGATACATCAAATTAAGTCATGAAGTTCCTAAGACCATTTACAGAAGCAAAAGATTATAAAGATACATCCCTTATTGAAATAAGAGAAGAACTTGCCACTGAGACTCCTCATTCCTTAAGTCATGAAGTTCCTAAGACCATTTACAGAAGCAAGCGTCCTAGAGAATGGAGACATTCTGCCTCCTATCCAAATAATTTCATCATTGGAGACATATCTAAAGGGAAGAAAACAAGATCTTCATATAGAAGCATGAATCACATGGCATTTATGTCTCAACTTGAGCCAAAGAATGCTCAGGAAGCTCTTGAAGATAGTTCCTGGATTAATACAATGTAGGAAGAACTAAATCAATTCAAATGAAGTAATATATGGGAATTAGTCCCTGCTCCATCTGACCAGTCAATCATTGGAACTAAATGGGTCTTCAAGAACAAACTTGATAAAGATGGAAATATTGTCAGAAACAAGGCAAGATTAGTTGCTCAGGGGTATAATCAATAAGAAGGTATAGACTATGAAGAAACCTTTGCTCCTGTAGCTAGATTAGAATCAATTCATATGCTTCTTGCTTTTGCATGTGAAAAGGACTTTAAATTGTTTCAAATGGATGTCAAAAGTGCCTTTTTGAATGGAAATTAAAGTGAGGAAGTTTATGTTAAACAACTTCTTGGTTTTGAAGATCATGAACATCTCAATCATGTTTTCAAGCTTTCTAAGGCTCTATATGGTTTAAAACAAGCTCCTAGAGCGTGGTATGATAGACTAAGTACATTCTTAGCTCAAAATGGTTTCTCTAGAGGAATAACATATACAACACTCTTTGTTAAAAACTCTAAATCTGATCTATTGATTGTTCAAATATATGTTGATGATATTGTATTTGGATCAACTAATGAGTCTTTGTGTAAGGAATTGGCTAAGCTCATGATAAGTGAGTTTGAAATGAGTATAATGGGAGAACTACCATTTTTTCTTGAGCTTCAAATTAAGCAAAGTTCTAATGGAATATTCATATCTCAAACAAAATATGTTCGTGAGCTCCTAAAAAGATTCAATATGGAGAATGCAAAAGGTATAGGAACTCCTATGAGCACTTCCATAAAATTAGATCAGGACCTTTCAGGTAAGACTGTTGATCAACGAAGGTATCGAGGTATAATTGGCTCTTTACTTTATCTTACTACCAGTAGACCTGACATTGTGTTTAGGGTATGTTTATATGCTCATTTTCAATCTAATCCTAAGGAATCATATTTGATTGCTGTAAAAAGGATCTTAAGATATCTTAAAGAAAACCAATCCTTAGGACTCTGGTATCCTAAATCACATTTTTGCAACTTAATTGGTTTTTCTGATGCTAACTTTGGCGGTTGCAAAACTGATTGAAAAAGTACGAGCAACACTTGTCAATTTTTAGGATATAATCTTGTTTCATGGCACAACAAGAAACAAATGTTGTTGCATTATCAACTACTAAAGCAGAATATGTTGCTGCAGGAAGTTGCTGTGCAAAAATCTTATGGATGAAGCAACAATTAAAAGACTATGGTCTAAATTTTTGTCAAGTTCCTATCAAGTGTGATAACACAAGTGCTATCCATATTTCAAAAAATCGTATTCAGCATTCTCAAACAAAACATATTGAAATTCGCCATGATTTTCTTAGAGATCATGTTCAAAAGGGTAACATAATTCTTGAATTTATCTCCATTGAGTATCAAATTATTGACTTTTTACAAAACCCTTATTTAAAGATAGATTTTGTGTTATTAGAAGAGATTTAGGAATGATGAATATATGTTCCTAAGGAATATCTAACTCTATATTCATGTTGTCTATGTTCTGAATATTGTGGATCTATTGTATGTCTTATTTTCTTGAAAGTATTATTGTTTTGGCCATACACATATTCTTCTATATTTCTTTTTGGTGCCTTGGTTTAGCCTAAAAGTTTTTCAATTTCAAAAATCAAAAGAAAGGCTGCACATCTTCCTGATACTCCATTAATTGTTACACGTCTTTCTGAAAAACTTGCTACATGCCTCTACACACATTGCACATCTTCTCTCTCTTCCTGTCAGGCCTTGTAACCGCCAAGTAAGTGACTATCTCTTCTCATTTTATAAAATCTCTCTTTCCATTTTCTATCTTTACTCTTTTCTATACTCTCCATCATTTCCTCTCCTTCAAAATCTCTTTACTCTAAACCTCCTCAATGGCATCCCAAACCATACTCAAACGAAAGATCCAAAGCTCGACTGCTCCCTCGCACCACTCCATGGCTGGACGACCAAAGTGATTTAACAGACTAGACATGAAACTCCAGTATGAGTCTGACTTCACTCATTGCTCTCTTGCCACAAATCGTGAAGTAAATATGGGGTTCTTTGTTAGGGAAAAACTTGGACACTTTCACAAATTAAAAGAACTCAATTGGGGTACTTTTCTTGGCCTCACTGAACCTGTGTATGATGAACTCATAAAATGGTTTTATTCGAACCTTTGTTTTTGTAATAATTCGCTATTTGTTGATTGTCTATTGCTTGGTCGCCAGTTTAAAATTTTGCCCTAAAGCATTAATTCTCTCCTAGGGCTACCAAACCTTGGCATTGACGCTTATGTATATGGTGGAAATATTGACCATCCTGGGTATTCTCTTGAGATAGCTGCTTTTGAACTCATTCATAAAATGCATACCCTTGTTACAGTGCATAATATTGATGTGCATGACTGTTTTTACTTCATCTAAGTAGCCAAGTCTTAATTCCCAGGTTCATAAGTTGAATAATCCTATTGCTATTGAGATTTTCTACATGTGGTGTGTACGTCATTCATTTCATATCAATCTTGGTTTTGCCATTCTTAGTTATATGCAGACTATTATATCTCTTTCCTTCTATGAACTACCATATGATATGATCATCACAAAAATTGCCTTGGCAAATAGTGTGGATCTATCTTACCTAGAACATGAGAAAGTCAATCTAAGAGCCAACTTTGATATAAAGCTCCTGGATAGCATGGTATTCACAAAATGAGAGGTATATGGCTCAAAATTGATGAGGAAGCTCCTGAATCTTCTTTTAAGCCAAATGATTGAAAACCCGTGCATCAAAATGGACTCCCCCTAAAAGAGCTAGACCTCTGACCACTATTAACGAGAGTAGCTTAACCAAGAGCTTGCATAAAGAGGCTGCATCTACCAAGGGCCTTGGTAATCATCCTTTTGTTGATCTTGAATATTCTAAGGAAGAGGATGTTCCTCCTAAGGATCTCTTTCAAGATCGTCCTGCTTTGTCTCTATCCTTTGAAATTGAAGACAAAGCTGCAAATTATGTTCAGTCTCCTATCCAGACTCCTGGAGTTCCCTTATATCCTCCTATCGTTACTGCCACTTCTTCCCTCACTCTTGAGGAGGTACTCCAGGCTACTCAAGATTGGTATAGGGTGGTCCTTCATAAAGAGCTCAGTTCTCTACTTGCTTCCATTCTGAAGGAATCCAAGGGACAACCTGCTGCTCCCCTACTACTGAAGATTATCCTTATCCTCCTTGATTTTGATAATGCCATAGGGGAGAATATTAATGTTATGGTTATTTAGTTAATTATCTTGTCCACTATGTTATGCTTTTGGAATATTTTGACTAATGTTATATGTTATGACTGTGTTATGCTTTTGATATACTTTGGTTAAATTCCTCTGGATATTTTTGTCAAGTTTACTCTTAGATATTATGTTTAACTACTTATGAATTTGGTGATTAAATTTTCTGAATTATAAATATATGCTTGAACATATGGTGATATAATTTTGGCAAAATCTATATTTAAAATCATCAATTATCTGGATCAAGGAAGTATGTTCCTAAACTCTGTGTTTAAGAAGTATATTCCTAAGGAAGCGCAAATTGAGGGGGAGCTAAATCTGAGGGGGAGCAAGGTTAAGTATACTTATCTACCTAAACATCTCAGGAAAGTCTCCTTTATCTCAAAAGCTTTATGATATTCATATTATTTACAAATTGGTTGTCATTATCAAAAAAGGAAGGAGATTGTTGGGTTAAATGTATTTAAAGTCTAATAGTTTTAAATATATTTAAGCCTACTTTATTATTTTTTATAATATCTTCTATTAATTAGGTCATCTTGCAAGAACAAATAACAAAAGCCCATGTAATTTATTTGGCCTACTCCATTTACCCATAAAGCTTATTGTTTGACTTCTAAGAATAAATAATATATATAGGACACCCTGAGAGCATACTTTCCCTTTTCCTTTTCTGTAGAAAAATGTTTCTGATAAAGCTACATATCCTTGGTATAAAAAAGGTGTTGACAGGATACAAGAAGAGTTATATGCAACCTATAGGAATTTGGACCTAAATTCACATTACCGTATTCTTCATTCCTCTTGCTGCCCTATCCTAATCAAACCTAGGCATATATCAATGAAGGACATCAAGCATTTAATGAAAGAGAAGTTAGTCTAAACAGCTAAATTCCTAAATGGCTATTTAAGATTGTTGCTGCTTCAATGCTTATTAACGAAACTGAGATAGAAGAGAGTTATTGTTGTATTAATTTTTATCACTTACTCTTCTCTTTGAAACTACTGTTAAGTGCTCTGTGTGAGCTTGTGCTTTTTCTTTTAGAGAGAAATAATCTCTTTATTGTTTTCATCTTCCTGATAGTTTATTTTCTTTAAAAAAGGTTGTAAAAGCTTGTTAGCTAATCTTTGAGAAAGGTTGTAATTTATCCTCCTTTGAGAAAGGTTGTAATTTATCCCCCTTTGAGATGTGATAGCTTTAGGAAGTAAAAGCTTTAGGAAGCTTGTTCCTGGTGAGGTTTTCTTATAAAGTTCAGGACCTTCAATTTATAAAAAATCCCTTTTGCTTGTGTGCATTGGGAAGAGGACATAGGATCCAAGTGAATGAGATCCAAACCTCTTTAAACTTGCTATGTAAATATTTTTCTTATCCACTCTTACCCATCGAATACTATTTTCATTTAACCTCCTAAGGAAGATAGATTATTTTTAAGAAAAAGAAGCTGAGATTATTTACATACACAATTTAACCCCTTTTTTATGTCTAACAACATCCCATATAATAATCTCCCAAATTACAATCAAAGTTTCATTATTCATCACAATGCATTAATTAAACTACTCAATTATAACTCACAAGTTAACCTTCCAAAATTTATAAGAAAATTCCATACTCTAGTTAATATCACTAACTAGGGAATTTAGTAAATTTAATCCAACTATGGCATGAGTGGGATTTATATTGTAGTTGAGCAATTTAAATAAAAATTCAGTTAGCAAGGTCACCATTATGTTGAAGTTAGTAAAGATTTACTGTGCAAAAATTCCAAGAAACGTAGCCGACGAATCTCCCAAAAATCACCTGAAACTAAACCTAATAACTTAACAACAAAATCCTACTTTTTCCCTTTAAACCCCCTCTTTTTCCTTCTCTAACCAGTCCAAGGCACCTGGGCACCACAGAACTCTCCAAGAGGCCAAGGCCTCTGTCCAAATGGCACATAGGTGCCATAAAGCATAGAAGCAGTACAGAAACATACTGCTTCAGGGGCACCTGGAGCTCCTTTATTCTTCATGATTTCACACCCAAAAAATTCCCCAAAATTCATCCTTTAATTCTTTGCTTCTCCCACTTGATCCTAAGTTTCAAAAATGATCTCTAGGACCTTTAGGAGGGTTAAAAATCAATTCTTAAAGCAAGGATAAAGTTGGTTCTTAATTTTCCTTCAAATTCCCAAAGTTGCTTATAAATGGGTTTTTACCCAAAGAAGGAACCATTGAGTTAACTCTTTCCTTAGAACAATATCCTCTAGCACCCTCAACCAAGAAACAAGAGAAAGAAGCAAAGCAAACTAATTTTACAGCAAAAACCAAGAAAACTCATTTTTTTCTTCAAGAAGGGCATCAATGGAGGAAAAAGGGGAAGATGAAGTTACCTATTGCCTCATAAATCCCCAGTGAGCCAAAAAGTAACCAAAAACAAGAAATCAACTGGAAGAAAATAGAGGAAAGGATTGAAGGTGCTGAGAGAACACCTTCTCTTCTTACTCCTCTAAAGCCTCCATCGTGCAAAATAAAGAGGAAAAGAGAAAGAAAGACTTTAAAAGCCTTAGTAGATCAATGGGTGACCCATGGATATCTATACCCAGATGCCCCAAACTCGAATGGTCCAGATATATATATTCTCCAATAATTATATAAATTCTACTAAATTTTCTCTTCCTCTTGTTTTTCTGAATTCTCAGAAAATACCACTCACAATAAAATACACAGTCTAATCATTTATCTCAATTTCCACAATTAATCATTCAAATAGAATAAATTCAATATGAAGATTAAAATGACTAATTTAATTTAAATTACTCTACACAGTAAAATACCGTGATACCCCCAAACACGTGCCCCTAATTTTGGTAAGTATTACATTCTCCCTCCTTAATAGAATTTGGTCCTCTTAATTCAAAACTCTCCTCAACCTTAGAAAGGTATGGTTACCTTGTTCTCAGCCCCCTGTATCACCTCTAGTTTCAGCACTTTGGTTGAACCAATGATCAAAGTAATCGATTAGAGACCAACACTGTCTCCCACACAAAGCCTCCAAAGGCGTCATCTTAATGCTATCCTGGTAGCTATTACCACAAGCAACTCAACAAGTGGCGAGTGGTATGAATAGTTACCACACAGAGTTTTCTCTATCTCTTTATCTAACCCAACACAACCAAAAGCACCCACACAAGCACACACTTATGCACACTTGGAATCCTTTGATATATTATGTATCAAGAGGAAATTCATCATGACAAAGTTCATAAATAATCATAGGAAAGTTCATAAATAATCATAGGAACCTCGCCCAAGGGCGTCATCTAGCCTGTAGGCTTTTGTAACATCCTAGTATTTTGGGTTGTTAATTAGTTGAACATGACATGTTCATGAGATTTAAATTAAATTTGGGAAATATCAAGGATTCAGTTGCAATTAGAAACATTACAATGACATAATATTAGGGAAAGCCACGGGAACAAGGTAAACGGTGAGAGGAGCTTTGATGGAGAACACGATGGGGAAGACCATCATTGGCAATGAAAGGATTCGATTATAGGTAAGTGTAAATAAAATCAATTTTTCTAGGATCTTTTCCTCCTTCTTCGTGACTAGGCATACAACTAAGAAAGTGATGAAATTTTCTTAAATAAGAAAATATTATGCTCGAATCAAGCAAGAGAAATGAGGGCCATGAATGTAGTCAACAACTGTACAAATTACAGAACCAAGGAAAAGGAGCCGATGACCAACAAAACTAGAGCATACTCGATGAGAGGTAAAACACTGCACCCGATTCTTTCTTTTTCTGCATTGTTGGTTGAGGTTGCTATGAAAAAAAGAGTGGAGATCTAATATGGTTTTTGAATGAAATAAGATGGGTTAATTAGTAAATGTGGAATTGGATTGATGATAGAAAGATTTGATTAGAATGAGCAAAAACTCATTTGGAATTTAGAAAATAGACAATAATTTGAACTAATATGAGGATCTGAAGGGGTACTCCTAGTAATATAGATTAGAATGAAATTGAAAATTATTCTAGTTATTATCTTCTTGTTGAAATGTTGAATTATAATCATATAGGGAACTAAGTTTTATTGAGTAAGAAAAGAAGGGATAATGACTAAGTTGCATATATGAATTTCTGGTTTTGGTCATAATTCTAGGAAGAACACATTGGTCCTTTCTTTTACTTTAGTGTTGTGATGGGTTAATATTGCTTCTGGAATATTATATATATATATATATATATATATATATATATATATATATATATATATATATGAAGTTGTTTTAGATTGAGAAGTTTTGGAAATGAGTCCTTGTGATAGCTTAGATTTAAGGTTTGCAAGGTTTTTCAACTTTTGGAATTGAAATTCTATGAAAAATGGGTGAAGAATAGAGTTGGACAGGTTGTGGATGGTTTGAGATGATTGGAGCATCAGGGCAGGGCAGGCACACTATTTTCTGCCCGCTTAGGAAAGTGGATTGGCAGTGTTGTATGCCTTTTTGCATGCCTAAGCGTGCTATAGCTCAACTAAGCGGGCAGCCTTCCCCTACACTACATATTTCCTTGCTCGTTTCTCATTAGTTACTTTTTCTTTTGGTAGGAATTCATCCCTTCCAAGCATATCTCCTCCGGGTAGAGAAGTGGGTAACTTTCAGCATGGAAACAAGGTGAGGGACTTCTATTCTATCTTGCTTGTGTTCTCCTTTATACGTTATTATATATGTACATATACTTATTTTTGTGTAGTTTCAAGTATGAGCTAAGCATGAATTGCCATAAATGTGCTATGTGCAGAGACTTAAAGGGGAGGATATGCTACATATATAAATATTTGTGTAAGTATATGGAATGTAATGTATGTGAGTGAGTGATACTTTCTATGGCTAAATATTTTTATTTAACAATCCTTGCATCACAAGTGAGAACATGTAGCATGTCTAGATGTATAAGAAATGATGGGTAATATTTGTAAGATTACATTTGGATTCATATTGCTATTGTATTGTATTGAATGACGGGATATAAATAGTTGTAAAACTTGTGTGGCTATGTACACATATACACATACACACACACATGTATATAAACATATACACACACGTAGGTACTCTAAACTTGTAATTAAAGTAGGATAGTTGTAGTTCTTATGTGGGTTAATCTCATCAAAATGTGACTTATATATATGTGATGTGAGTTATAAGTGTAAAAATAAATTTGATTATTGATGGCACTATGAGAATCATTCTCGAATTAGCAGAATGACGAATGTATGAATATTGTTATGGATGAAATGTGAAAATGATTGAGAGTGCAAACAGTATGTCCCTATGTGGAAATTTCATGAATTTCTTTGTAAATATGGTACAACATGTGTGGTAGGTTACATAAATTGTGATTAGATGGTATCTGCTATGGTTGTGCTTGTGAATGATATATCATGGTGGTGTATTCCATGTGATGGTTAAAATGTTATGTTCTAGTTATGGCTTTGGTTATGAATGGTATTTTATGGTGGAACCATGTGGAGGAATTTTCAGAGGGACAAGGATAGGGATTAGGTATATGTGTGTATATATATATATATCTTTGGCCTTAAGCCAAGAGGGGTCATAAGGATGGGGATTATATTCTTCTTGGTGTTATAAGGATGGGGATTAGATATATACAATATATATGTATATATCTCACTTGTGTTGCCTCTATGTGCATTTATATAGCTTGGTTGTGTGGCAATGTTGAAAGTGAGGATTCATTTGGTAATATTCATTACCTCACGATATTGTATTGTTTATTTTATTTGATACTTGGGCGCATTGGTTTGCTATGATTTGACGCATACAACGGTATGGGAAATTGCCTTGTTATGTGAGTATACCTCCAACTGCATGAGTAATTATTTTTTAATATATATGTCTATTGTTATGTTTTGTAGTAGTATAGAGCTTTTCCTCACTGGGTCAATATGACTCACACCCAAATAGTTTTCAGGTTTCCTTTTGAGTCTAGTTTCCTTTTTGTTCAAAAAATGGTACAGTTCTGTTTCTCTCCTTTTCTGCTGTATTCTAGATGGCTTTGTAATTGGGTAAGTTAACTAGGATTTGTGGCACTTTTGGAGTGATTTGGATTGTATATATTTATATGCACCAAAGTTTGTATGAATTAAAAAAAAGTTTTAACTTGAAAACCTGGTAATTGTATTACGTTATGAATAAATTAACTAAACACATTGTTTGAATATTTGTTTGTTTAGGGGTCTTCAGGTTGTCATTCAGGCTTATGGAGGAGGGTTTAAGTCTTCCTCTGTGCCAGTCACATGCCCGGTCTTGGGATGTGACAGCGTCATCTTGCCAATAGGCATGCATATGGTATAACTCATATAGCGTAATACCAAGTTATCCGAAGGCGTGCATGTGGTATCACATCCCCAGCTCTTGTAGAGCATACTACTGATACCACTATATATCATATCTCTTTATTGGACCCTCTAGTCATACTCATTACACACATGCATACCATAAATAGTAACTTACACATATATATCATTCAATCAATCCTTCCTATGGATCTATACTCCCATGGAATCCCTACTCAAGAGTTTCATTGATGTAGGTTTACGTTCCCACATATTGCTACTCAAGAGTTCTCTCATGTGAGTCAACATTCTTATGAACTAAATATCCCCACAGGGTCTCCCTTTAGTAGATATGCATCTGCGTATTCCCTTTCCACTGCCCTTTGGCTTCCTAGTATATCCCTCTTGGTCCTAGCCTATGTGCCCACATTGGCAACTACCGGTCCTTGACCTCAAGAGTACACCACCTGACTCCTACATCACTAACTGATAATCACCCTAACTAAATTAAGTCCTACTAGAGGTCGATTCCATATTTTCATCCCTTCCTGGACATTAGCTCCCGATTCTCCACGATGTCAATTGGCTAAAGTCACTTGGAGGCCTATCCTAGGAACCCAGCTCATAAGATGAATTTCTCAACTGACTTTCCTAGTACAAACCCCCAACTATGAGTCTGACTAGACCCTAAAGATGCACTAAGCCTGTCCCAAATCTTGATCTATCAGGTCATGTCTGTAAATGATAACAGATCGCTAGGATCATGCCCTCAACTGTAAATATAATAACCTATTGGCTATGGCCTTAACCCTAATCCACCCAACCAATACCAAGCTCGCTAGAACTTACTTCATACTTTCTCATTGGCACGCTTATTTTAACTACCAATTCCACTTGAATTCCTTTCTTCGAGACTATATGCCCCAAGGTTACCTTGCCTAAATGAGCTCACATTTGGGATTCTTATGTAGTTACACATATATACATACTCCATGTATGTTCATATATGAGTAATCACGCTTTCACATGCCTCCAATTGCACTTCTCTTCAAACTAATGGGCATAATGCCCTAGTACCCACTCTAATCACCAAGGAACTTAGGTTTAACCTAAACTCACCCCAAGTCATATTCACAGCACTGTCTTTCTACTCTCAACATGAAAACACCCTCATAACCTTAACGCCGATTTAAATTGAATGCCTTCTTATCTTAGAAAAGTGGGTTAAACTTCCCATTAATCTCTAGCTTCATGCACTCGCCACTATCTCCACTTAGCTTAGGTGGCACACATGCCAATAGCCCACTCATAACACACTTAGAACATTCTAAGGTCATCAGATTTCTACACTCTCACCTTGATAGAAATTCTCATAAACCATACTTTACTTCATCTGGCCTCCTCGGTGTAAGACATCATTCATCTTCACACCCCACACCTACTGTATCCTCACTAAAACTACCTCTAAGAACTTGTCTCGCGAGTCCTTTCTCCTCTCTAAGACTAATCCCTTTTTTCTCTAAATGTCTCCTCTACACAATACCAACACTAGCATACTTCAATTAAACAAGTGCAACAAAGACAAGTTACCCCTAAAAGATTTATAGCTCACTCCATCCTCCCTTACATCGAGTTTTATCTTATTGCGGTATCTCCTCCAGGAGAACTACGCAATCTAGATTAGTTCCCTCGACTGAGTCTCACATTACTAGCTTTCTCTAAGATACATGCTTAAGTACACATCCCAACTCTAACTAATATAATCACCTTGACATCCATCCCCCACGATGAAACCTACACCCTAGCCCTTAGCTCATCACACGTGAGCATTCTCCCCTCTCGTACACTCTTATCTTCCTAAATTCTTCTTTATTCCTCAACCCCTTCTATTCAATTTCAACTCAAGATGATTTGGTTAAAATACATGCCTACATACAGCCACCTAGGATACCATCAACACTTAAAAAAAACCAATTCATACTAGTGTAGATTCCGAAGCACCTATACTCGACATTCCACGTGACCGACAACAACCAAAGCCATAAATGAACTATTCCCACATCTTATGGGAAAACATTTCCTGTTCAACAACAAGACCCACTACCATGCACATATCCATGTAAGGCATTCAGGTTATTTATGTGTTATAATCATTCTCTAACTTTTCCTAACAAACCAGTTTCCACAATTCATTAAAATATATTAATGAAAATTCCCTGAAGATATATACATGGTTGGAGCCACTACGACCGCCGAGTAGCCCAAAATTGAATTCGTGTTAACTTGTACTATAGTAATTGTCCCAGCTCGTATTCTCTCAAGGAACCTTGCTTCTAAATTGCCTAATCAATTGTTCTAACACTAATCTACCCTAATTACAGCCTAATTATCCAATGATTACCACGGGGGTGATTGCATAATTAAAACATAAATCATAGACTAACTATAACATAACAGAATTGGCAATAGAATAGAACATTGACAGAAACAAAAAAATGAAATTAAATAGAACACAAATGCAATCAACCATGGAGTCCTAGGAGTGCAACTATCATCATTCTTGTCTTCAAATTAATTCTAGTGTTCTCTATCATTAAATTTTTAACTAATATTTCCAAGAGACTTCCTAGAACTAGACTATACATAAGTTAAACCTAAACACATGTAATTTGATTAAGCCCAACCTAATCAAGTTAGATAATCATCTAAGCAAGCCATTTCCATTCTACTGCTATACTAACTCATATCAGAGCAAGTATTAACATAAAAACCAGAGGAGAAATTAGAACAGAAATAAGATAGAAGAACAAGAAGAAACTTATCTCATTTAGCTCCAAAAATTCAGGTTACAACTTTAATCATCCATGGACTGATTACAAGAGACTTCTAGCCTTCCATGGAGGCCAAAATACACAAAGGGAGGAAGAAGACCTATGAATTCTATAGAAATGGAAGAAGAAATATCTCTTCAACAGCTTGCAAATGGAGTTCTAGTGTGTCTTTAAGCTGCTGCTAGGAGAGAGGATGAATAAAAATACAACACAAATTACAGCCAACTAATAATAAATTTCCTAAAACACAGTAGGACCTAGGTGGCCTATAGGATTATAAAGTATTTTCCTAGGCATATAGCTTAAAAATTGGTTCCAAGTACCCTCCAACAAAAATGGAATATGTCTCCAAAAGTCGCTAAACTCCTATTGGCTTCCCTTCCTCCTCGACTGTTGTATCTGAAAATGATAACCACAGAGGGTATGAGTTTATCAAAACTCAGTGAGTAAATGATTGTGCAAATAAAATAAGGCATACGTGCAAATACTAGAATCACAACCACAACTAGAATAAGTACCTCTAGCACACACGGGCACAATTAAATATACACATAAGCATACCTTTTTGTGCAATCGTGATGCGCTATTCCCATGTGAGTCTACATTCTTGCAATTCCTCATTAAATCACATTCAATAGTCTAAGATAACTCCAAAGCATGTACAAGCATAAATATTTTACACACAAAGAATATGATTATGAAAACAATGACATGCCTTCCTACTCGTGAGTCTACGTTCTCACATATACCGTATTGAGTCTAAATCTTGGTACTCACCTTTCCCAGAGTATTTTTGTGCAATAGGTTGTCTCTAGAGGTCTACATTCCTCTAGTATTGATTTTCGACTTTCATCCACACAAATGGCGCAATCCACGGATCTACTGATCAATCATCCTCTTATGAGTCTACATTCCTACATAATTCTTTTTTCTTCTTTCGTGGGTCTATGTTCCCACTTAATTCTCTTTTCCATATGTAATGCATTCAAACAATCACAGTATATCACATACAACAACCAATAACCAATTCACCATTCCCAGACACATCCCACATAATAATCTCCCAAATTACAATCAAAGTTCCATTATTCATCACAATGTGTTAATTAAACTACTCAGTTATAACTCACAAGTTGACCTTCCAAAATTTACAAGAAAATTCCATACTCTAATTAATATCACTGACTAGGAAATTTAGTAATTTTAAATCCAACTATGGTGTAAGTGAGATTTATATTGTACTTGAGTAATTTAAATAAAAACTCAGTTAGCAATGTCACCCACTCACCTTGAAGCTGGTAAAGATTTACCGTGCAAAAATCCTGAGAAACGTAGCCCACGAATCTCCTGAAACCACTTGAAACCAAACCCAATAACTTAACAACAAAATCCTACTTTTTCCCTTTGAAAACCCCTCTTTTTCTTTCTCTGACCAGTCCAAGGCTCCTAGGTGCCACAGAACTCTCCAAGAGGCCAAGGCCTCTGTCCAAATGATGCATAGGTGCCACAAAGCCTAGAAACATACTGCTTCGAGGGCGCGTGGATGCCAAAAGTCCTGCAACCTCTCCAAACTTTGGCGTTTATGCGCCAACCCTGGTGCATAGGCACCTCGGGTCTGGATCTCCCCTGTTCTTCACAATTTCACACCAAAAAATTCCCCAAAATTCATCCTTTAATTCTTTGCTTCTCCCACTTAATCCTAAGTTTCAAAAATGTTTCTTGGACCTTTAGGAAGGTTAAAAATCAATTCTTAAAGCAAGGATAAAGTTGGTTCTTGATTTTCCTTCAAATTCCCAAAGTTGCTCATAAATGGGTTTTTGCCCAAAAATGGAACCATAGAGCCACCTCTTTCCTTAGAACAATTTCCTCCAGCACCTTCAACCAAGAAACAAGAGAAAGAAGCAAAGAAAACTAATTTTACAGCAAAAACCAAGAAAACCCATTTTTTTTTCAAGAGCATCAATGGAGGAAATGGAGGAAAAAGGGAAGATGAAGTTACCTATTGCCTCAAAAATCCCCAGTGAACCGAAAAGTAACCGAAAACAAAAAATCAATCAAAAGAAAATAAAAGAAAGGATTGAAGGTGTTGAGAGAGCGCTTTCTCTTCTTACTCCTCGGAAGCCTTCATTGTGCAAAATGAAGAGGAAAAGAGAGAGAGAAGGCTTTAATAGCCTTAGTGGGTCAATGGGTGACCTATGGATATCCATATTTAGATATCCCAAATTCGAGTAGTCTAGATATAATTATTCTCCAATAATTATATAAATTCCATTAAATTTTTTCTTCCTCTTATTTTTCTCAATTCTCAGAAAATACCACTCACAATAAAATACCTGATCTAATTATTTATCTCAATTTTCACAATTAATTATTTAAATAAAATAAATTAAATATAAAGATTAAAAATAACCAATTTAATTTAAATTATTCTACATAGTAAAACACCACAATATCTCTAAACATGTGCCCAATTTTTACGAATATTACACCAAAGTTCAAAAGGTCAAAAAATCATAAATGCATTTCTATTTTGACAACCCTAACGCATTATCAATGGTCCAATCATTGTCAATTTTCCGACCATCAAACAACCATGATTTTTCCCGATGAATCTGACCATTTTACTTTAGTTGACTTTTTAAAAAAAACTCAATAGAATCACATCAGCCAACCAAATAATGCGGAAATTTTGACCGGGCTATACTAACTTTTAAATTAAATTCCATAAATATACCAATTTGAAATTAAATTACGGATATATACCAGTTTTACTATAGGCATTAAAACGCACTTTGTAAGTGCGAATTACTAAATAAAAAACACACTTCTGAAGTGCGTACATCAAGTTCGCACTTGCTAAGTGCGCATTTTAGGAAGTACGAACTTATGAAGTGCATTTCTTACATACTACGCATTTTAGAAGTGCGTACTGATTGTCAATCGTTGCATTCTTCCCGTTAAGCTTCATGTATAAAAGTGGGTGAAGAAGAATGTTGGCAAGGAAGAAGAAAAATTACTAAGTGTGAGGAAGCTATTTTTTTGTGCAAAAGAAGAAAAAAGAGGTAAACATTTATGATAATTTATAATTTTGTATTGTCTTAATTTGATGATTTTATTATTATTTAGCTTTTTCAAATGTTTTCATTGTTAGTTTTATGATACTTGTAAAATTAATTTATGAATTTTATTTTTAATACGTGTTTGATATGTCATGAGTTTTTATAATTTCTTTAATTTTTGTAAATTTTTTTATTTAATATATGTCATGTATTTTTGTTATGACTTTTATGTCTTTATTTGTATCATTAATTTTATAATTAATTTATGAATTCATTACCTTCTAAGTTTTATACTTTTTATTCTTTATTTACGTAATTGTTAGTTGTAAATTGTATTGTAGTCCTTATTTTTATAATCATGATTGTTTGTTTTATATTTTTATAATGAATGTAATTTATGAATTTTTATTCTACTTAATAATAGATTTAGTTGATTATAAATTGTATTATATTGTCGTCTAAGACTTTTTATTTTTTTAATGTTCAATTTTGTTATGGATTTTGTTCGTAGTTTAATAATTAAGTTATGGCGATTGATTTTTCTTAGTTTTTTTTTTATTTTGTTTCATATTTGCGTGAATTTTTTTTCCTAAGTTTTATTATTTATTTATATTTTTTATAATTTTTTTTAGTTTTATTTTTTATAATAATAATTGTAATTGATTAATTTTTATTTTTGTTAGAATGAGTCGAAGTGGGGCACTTTTAGTTCGTATTTACTCGAATGGGACTATATTGAGTGGTAGTTCTAATGGTGTATCATTTGAAGCCAATAATACTGTAGTGGTGAAAATTCATCGCAATATTTCTTTACATGTTTTGAGACAAATAATCCACCGTAAGTTGAGGCTAAGAAAATATGAGAAGATATCTCGCTTACTATATAGATATCCTATACAAATGATGCCACTTATATTCGGGCAGCTCCAACTAAACAATGATGATGACGTAGAAGTAATGATTGATTGTCACTTACAATTAGGGGGGACATTGACAAGTATGGAGGTCTATGCAGATATTGAGGTGACTGAAATTTAATTAAATCTTAACATTCCTGACTTGAATAAGGATGCCACGTGGGATGAGGAGAGCGAACCATCAACACAGTTTCATATGTCACCGAGTGTACAAATTCAGCTCATAGAGGATGATGATATAGACATTTCGCCACCTGACCCACCTTATGATATTATGGATGACGTAGACGTCAATGACATAGAAGACGTTGAGGAGGACGATGTTGCCGAACCAGAACTTAAAGAGTTTGGAGGAAGCATAGGGTGAAAATGGCGAGGTTGAGCTAGTTGAGCCCATCACATTCTATGCACCACCCAATTACATGACACAAGTAAATACAGCCCCAACAGATGAGCCAGAAATTCCAGACGTGCTTGATGCGTATACATGGGACGATGATTCAGACCTTGCTGTTGGATTATTATTTCCTGACAAAGATGCACTCACAGGAGCACTGAAATCATACTCAATTAAGAGACATAACAGCTTCAAGGTGGAGAAGTCGTGTAAGAAATATTTACAGGTAAAATGCGTGAAATTTGGGGACGGTTGTAACTGGCGAGTGAGGGCTTATTTGAAAAAGAATTACGGCATGTGGATGATCGCAAAGTACAGCAGAGATCACACATATGTTTCATCATCTATTTCACAAGACCATAGGCAGTTGGACTCTGATTTGATCGCCACTGCAATTATGGCACAAGTGGATCAATCTCCAGACATGCCTATCTCTCAGGTGATAGAGTGTATTAAAGAACAGTTCATATATACGATATCTTATAAGAAGGCGTGGATGGCAAAGCAGAAAGCCATAGCCAAGAACTATGGTGATTGGAAGGCCTCATATTTGCAATTGGGTAGTTGGTTTGTGGCAGTGTGACAATTTCTCCCTGACACAGTGGTTGATTACAACTGGGACTACGATCGGCAAAATGATAGGAGAATATTCCGTCGGGTTTTTTGGGCGTACAAACTATGCATCGATGCATTCGATCACCTAAAACCTATGATTCAAGCTGACGGAACTTTCCTTTATGGAAAATACAAAGGGACATTGTTGATTGCATGTGGCCAAGATGGGAATCGTCACGTTCTACCGCTTGCCTTTGCAATTATGGAAGGTGAAACTCTTGAGGCATGGTCTTTCTTCCTGTACAGGTTACGTCAACATATTGCGAAGAACAAATTTGTTTGTTTGATTACAGACAAACACGCATCAATTAGGGAAGCCGTGGATAAAGCAGATAACGGCTGGCAACCACCGCTAGGATACTACGTTCATTGCATGCGACATTTGGCAAGCAATCTGAATGCGAAATTCAAAAACAAGCGGTTGAAGCAACTATTTGTAAACATAGGTATTAATCATATCATTTTGTTATCTATATTGTTGCATTTGAGATTAATATTTTTTTCTTACAATGTTATTACCTGTACAGGATACTCATATGAACAACCCATAGTTGAGCGAAAGATGATGGAGCTTCGAACACTTGATGTACGAGCTTATAACTGGGTATTGGAACATACAGGTGATAGATCTTTATGTTGTCGAGCGTAGAAGACGTTAGGGTCACATGACGACTAACCTGATGGAATGTATGAATGGCGTGCTGAAGGGAGTGAGGAGTCTGCCTGTGACGGCATTGACTCAATCTACATACTATAAATTAACGAAGTACTTTGCAGATAGGGCGGAAGAGGCATATTCCCAGATTGAAGCTAAACAGAAGTTTTGTACATACGTGCGAGATCAATTGAAAGAACACAAGTCGAAGGCAACTGTTTGTGTCGTGACAACCTTCAACCTTGCGCAGCTTTGGTTTGAGGTTCAAGAACCTTATGATAGACGACAAAGGCAATTTGGACGTCGTTGTAGAGTTTTGCTAGAAAACAGATATTGCGACTGTGGAGAGTTTCAGGCAATTCGATTTCCTTGTGTACATGTCATTGCAGCCTGCTTAAGCGTCCACCTTGATTGCACAAATTTCATCGACCAAATGTATAGCCTAGAGATGATAGCAGCTGCATATCGGAGTCCCTTTCACCCAGTTGGGGGGAGGAATACTGGCCACAGATTCCAAGACCGACATTTGTCCCTGACCCCAAAGATATTCAAAAAATAGGAAGACCAAAGTCAAAACGTTTCAAAAATGAGATGGATTGGAAAGAATCAGGTGAGCCAGCAAGGTCTGGAGCCTGTCAAGAAGCAGGGCATTATCGCAACAATTGCCCGAATCGGCACCGTTTTGAAGGACCTAGCAATCTGTGATCTTTTGTGTAGTACAAGTTTATTGTATGTTATGAATGAGTCAGAATTTTCATTTCAACTTATTTACTCCACTAAATTATATTGAAATTATCTTTGAATAACGTTATAAATTATTAAATTATATTTATAATATTTATAATAACATTACTATAACGTCAAATTATAAATAAGGTTACATTATGAATAACATTATATTTGTTGTTTCAATTCATTTCAGTTCTAGTAAATAACTAGATTGAAACCAAACAAAATAACTAGCAAATACACTTTCATTCTAGATATGTTAAATAACAAAAATAAAAGAAAATAAATTTAATTACAGGTAGAAATAACAAACTACAAATAGTGGCTCCCAGTACCACATCGAGTGGGCCTCCTGTCTCTTTGCGGTCGATCACGCTCAGGAGGAGGATCATCGCCCTGGTCCTCATGTTGGTCTTCACCTTGGTTGCCCTCCTCATCTGATTCCTGATGACGAGTGAAGCCTACCTGAATCTGACCTGAAGGAGGTGACTGGAACTGTGAAAATCCCGATGACCTTGAACCCGACCACAGGCCAAACCCAAGATCCACAGACGAGGCTTGTGTTTATGGTGGCGTAATCACACCCTGGGCAAACCAATCATAAATGGATCCCTCATGTAAAGGTGGCATGTTGTAAGTAGAGGATTCCTCACTGGTAGGGATAGTCGGCATCGATGGCATAGTAAAAGTAAAGGGCCCCTCATCGGTAGGCATATTCGGCATAGGTGGCATGGTGAACGCAGAGGGCCCCTCATCAGTGGGGACACAAGGGACTGAAGCAGCTAGAGGGGGTGCGCTGGCCTCTGCTCCAGATGGTCGTCGTCGTACTGATCTTCGGGTGCGTGTATACCCTCCAGGTCGCCGATGATCTTGTCTACTTTCTCCTCCAGGTACCTCTACAGAACATGTCTGAGGTGCTATGTGTACATGAGGATCAGGCTGCAACAAATGGTCCTCACCCAACGCCCAAAGCATATCCGCGCTGAAGCTCCCAATGTCTCCCAACAGGGTCGACTGAAGGGTCTGACTAGACTGCAGTGTCGCGCGATAGATTGACTAGTACCCAAGCGACTGTAGCACACATGTAATTAATAATAATCAGAACACAACACCATGCAAAAAATTTCACAATTTAATTATGTGTAATAAATAACAACTTACAGTCGCCAAACTTGCAGCTACAGTGCGTGACATCCACCGCCGCGTGATGCGCCAATACCATGACATGTACTCTAAATTCCTATGCAGCGATGCTTGGAGCGGTTGTGATATGACCACCCTCTGTCTCCATGCCTACCACCGGACAATGTATTGATGTTGTTCAGTCAGCCAATTGACATCTATCTTCTCCGTCAGCTGCTGTGTGTGTTGCCAGTCATTGTGCGCAAGAGCCGATGGGATTGGTTGATCTTGACCGAACTGTCAGAGACATCTATCGGGCTGGTGCCACTCGATGATGTGGAAGCATATCAAGAGAACGACCGCCTACCAAATGTCAGACCCAGTGTAGCAGTAATCTGGTATCGGGTTCTGACACACTTCCTGTGCATATGGTTGCCACACGAACTGCAAAAAATATTTGTAGCTAAACAGTGGAATGACAATGAAAAAAACAAAATAGAACTCAATGTTACAAGTTTAGAACTCACATCGCTTTCCTTCAAGCGGTCAAACATCTCACGATATTGTATAAGCAAATGCAGCGGGTGGTCACACCTACGAAATATTTGAAACATAACATGTTAAATTAAATTAAACATTAGTTGACAAAATAAAGAAGCTCAACACAATTACACACCTGAAACTCAAAGGTGGATGACCGGGGTAATGAGTCTCTTCGTCGTCTGGGACTAATCATTGCACATGTCGATCGCGAATCTGAGGCTGGATCAATGGGAGTCGATCCCATGCCCAACCATGGAGAAGGTGCATACAGCTTGCAAGCTCCTTCTTGTCCGCGTCAGTGGCTCCACATAACTCCCGATAAAGGTGTGCTAGCACAGTAGAGCCCCAACTGTACTGGCCAGCCAACTGGAGGTCCCGAAGCAAGGAAGGTACATCAGGTGCACAAACATACTGGACTTGTCACTCATCAGCATTCCCCTAATCAATTTCAGAATATACGCCCGAGCATGCTGCTGTAATTGTTCCTTTGTGGCGTTCAAGGATATCTCACTAAATTGGTTACCTAACCAAGGCAACGATATACGTCCTCATCTAATGGCTTCTGCACGAGGACTAACGCCGAGCAGCTCCTAACATTGATCAGCCCAAATGTAATTGGTTCGCTCAACCACGGGCAAACCGTCTATTGGAAGGCCTGCCTGGATGGCCACATCTTTCAATGTAATAGTACATTCACCAACCGGAAAGTGAAACGTGTGTGTCTCGAGCCTCCATCGCTCCACCAGAGCTGAAATCAGACCATAGTCAACTTCAAAATTACCCATCTGTGATGCTCCATAAAATCCTGCCTGCTGAATATAAGGAACAAGAGGCAACGACGGGTAAAACGAACTTCGAGTGTACTTGTAGCAACGTCGAACTTTCATAAATACACGGTTCTCCTGTCACCATAACATTAATCAACTTAGTATTATTGTAGTAATAAAAAAATAAATAAACAAATTAATTTTATACACACTTACCCTGTCTCATACAACTTCAGATACATGCCTATCTTGCAGGTATAAAACTGAAAGATCCTCATGACCAGATTTTGGCGGCACCAAATTTCTAGCGTTTTGGTCCATTTTACTTTTTTTATGCAAAAAAGATTAATAATATTTAGATTACAGACACCAATAAATAAAAAATAACAAATTATGAAATTTAACAAAAATATTTATTATATATAACTAAACAAAATAAAGTAAAAATAAATAAATAAAATAAATATTTTAACGTTAACAAATAGGAAGCCTATTTATTATACAAATAATTATTTCAACATAATAGGGTTTTAAAAAAATCTTAAAAAATAAATATTAAAAATTTTGCATATAATAATATTTAAATTAAACAGACGAATAATTTGGAAATAAAAATTATAAATACATTAAAAAAATACAACATCTAAATTTATATTAAAGAGACCAATAATTAAAAATAACAAATTATAAAATTTAACATAAATATTTATTATATATAACTAACCAAAAAAAAAGTAAAAACAAATAAATAAAAAAAAATTTAACCTTCACAATTATTCTACAATTATCAACAAAATTATTTCACAAAATGAAATTTTAATATCAAAAAATTAATTTTACAATTTACACAAATAATTATTTCAACATAATAACAATTTAAAAAGTAAGATCAAACAATTACTTTCACAATTTATACAGATAATAAATAAAAATAATCAGAAATAATTTTAACAAAATAACTGAACAAAATTAAAACAAAATTTTAAAAACCTACTATCATCCAAAGATGTCAAAACAAAAAAAAAACCTATTGCGACCCAAGAGATATGTACAAAAAAAAACTACTGAGACTCAAGAAACAAATAAAATACTGGGACCCATGAGATAAATCAAAACAAACCAAACTCTGGGACCAAAGATATCAGGACAAACAAACTACTGGGACCCAAAAATATCACAACAACCCAACTACTGGGACCCAAATCAGAAAAAAAAAATTAACTCAATAAAACCGAAATATTACCTGACCACGAGCACGATCGAATGGCAAGGAGAGACAGAGATCCCAGACCATGAGCAGACCGGAGGGGGGGACCACGAGCACGCCGATGACTGTAATTTTTTTTTCAGGGGGAACCAGAGGGGGGGACCACGCGAGGAAAAAGAAGTGTGTACGTCGTGGTTATTTTGACCATGAACGCACTTTTAAGTGTGTGTTGTATAGAACGCACATTTAAGGTGCGTGCTTCATTTATTATCACACTTACCGAGTACGTGTTTACTGGTCATCGCACTTTTCAAGTGCGTATTAAATGCTAATCGCATTTTGGAATTGCGTCCTATGTAAATCGCACTTTTCAAATGCGTTTTATTCGGGCCATTTTTGCACTTAGTAAATGCGTTTTTATCTGCTACAGTAAATTTGGGTTATGCCTGAAATTTATATTTAAAAATAGGTATATTCAGAATTTAAAATTTAAATTGATGTACGGCAGTCAAAAAATCAAATAACGCGTGTGTCCATGAATTACCTAATAATGCTCCACAACGTTATGCCATTCTCTGTGCCCGGTAGGTGTCCTCAGGCGTATTAAATATATTAATCAATTTATTAAATTCTTTTGTATATTGTTGAATTTATTTTTGTTCTCATAATTTGCAACTCTCCTAAATTAAATAAATTGTATTATTTTATTTTGATGCTAATTTAATAAAAATATAAACCTGGAATTTATTTTGATGCTAATTCAAATTTGGAGTAGAGGCCAAAATTGTAAGTATTTCAATAATTTAAAACAACAAAGTAAAAAAATAATCTCTTTATAACAGACCTCAAAATCTAACACAATAACAAAAGCATATTGATCTCATATGACTTGCATGATAAAAATGCAAAAAGGAAAAAAACAATCCATACTCATAATTATCCTCAATACACATAGAAACTGAAAAAAAAAAAAAAAGTCTTGATGCTTCCATTAAATTCCATGATCTTTGTCTTGCAAACATAAACAACTTCCATTGAATTTCATGTAGCCCAAATAACCATATCCCTGCGGCAAAAATAAGATATCGGTGAATCAAGTGTTTGTATTTAAATAAGATATTTCATAAAAATGAGCAAATGAAGATAATTGATGAGAACTAAGAACAAAAGGTAAATAAGATTTCTGAAAAATAATGTAAAATTAACAAATTAAAACAGATTTAATAATAATAAAAAAAAAAAAAAGAAACTTGTAGCCAAATAGTGGCCACCATTGACATGTCTCTCATAGATTCTTTTGTTAGCACCAAATTAATGTTATTTAAATAGTATATAATACGTGTCATCCAAAATATTATATTATATATCATTCTAATCGGTTGGTAACAGGCAACACATTCAGTTTAATTTGGTATAAATTTTTGGTCACTAAGATCAGTTCAACTATAATATTGTAGTAGTTGGACAAAAAAAAATTCTAATAAAGCAATGCTTTCAAGGAAAAAAAATATATGGGGAAGCCTATTCTTAGAATCAAGAAATTCTATTGAGATTACATGGACCATTTCTTTTTCTTTTTTTTTTTTGGACTGATAACATTTCAATTTACAAATTAAAATTTAAAAGGAAAGATAAAAAAAATAACTTCAAATACCTTGGTTTACATGTGAGAAATCTCTACTAAAATCCAGCGCTAAATGGGATGAATATAATGATCAATACGTGCTTACATTAAAAATTAAAAAAAAATCAATAGAATAAATATTTATTACTAAGCAAAAATATATAATGTCAGTTTACGAAGCCTAACCATTAGTAATTATGTAAAACTAAATTCTGTTACACGTGACTATGGTACTAGAGACGCTAAACATGATACTCAAGATTGTGCTTAATTCATCTGTACTATTTAAGCATAAAAAAGTTAAAATTATAGAGACAAAAACGGTGTGATTTAAACATATATAGAAGCACGGTTTATTTACTCTAGTTAATGTATATTAGCTCATTTTTTCTTCTTTCCGTGGCACTCAACTCAAGAAAGTTCTTTTTGCATTTCTTGTTATTTTTACCTTCCCGCTTCTTGAATCCTATTGCTTGAGGTATGCTTTGAGTTGTGGGGATGGTGGTGACATTAATATCTTTATCCAATCATTTTCCCATCCTACGAAGCTCACTAACTTGCTCGGTCAGCTCGGAGAAGAAATTTTGCACAAATTGAGATGCTATCAGACAATACAAGGCTTCAACTAATTTTCTTATTGCATCTCAACTGAGAAGTCCAAACAATTGGTAGACTACTGATTTGCCTCCATGGATGAGTATTCTAGAGGCACTCTCAAAGAGTAGTTAGTCTCCTAATGTTAATTGGTAGACAACTGACATAGGAACAATTATAAGTCAGTACAAGGTCCAAAAAGCAACACACATTAATAAAGCTAGCTAATGGACAAAGCAACACACGATGTATATAACAATAATCTTCTACATATCAGTACAAGGTCCAGGCAGCAACCATGCAAAGCGACATACAATGGGTGGTTCAAACATATATATAATCATTTTGGGCTTTTCAAAAAGGATGCATTCTTTTCTACAGTAGAAAGTAAAATAGGACTGTCATTTGGGCCAGCTAGGGTATCCTACATGGACTGAATCCAACAACAAAAGATGGGTTCTAACACGTCTAACTAATTGGGCTTACTTTGTTTTCTCTTGGGCCCAAAAGAAAAAAAACAATTGTCAAGAGGGTGGGCTCTCATTTAATGGGAGAAGGACAAGCATAATGTTGTTTTATTATTCCACAATACTGATGTGGGGTTCAATATATCTACACTCATCATCAGGGGTACAATCAATTTCTATACTTTTCTATCAGTACATCCATTTTTTAATACAAATTTCATTTCGAGCTGCACAGAAAACCCAGTTCTCTAAATCAGTAATTGGAAGAATTTGAAATGTAGATTGAAACAGAAAAGGAACTAGTACTCATAGGTCATACCATGTTACAATAAAAGTCAACAAGTATTTTAAGTTCCTGAATTCATGTCTCCTAAAGAGTAATACAAAGGAAATATTGTGACACAAGCTAAATGGGATCCTCTAAGCCTCCAGATTAATACAGGCCATTTAAATTTGAGACTTTTTTTTTTTGGGTTTCTTTTGAAGTCTTTAAAAAGGAAGTCTTGTGACTTTTTTCTCTACATAACAGTACATTATATTTATCGCTACATTACATGTGAGAAATCTCTAATCAACTATAGTTAAATAACAACATATTTATATTTGTAATGTGAGAAGTGTCTTTATTTCTCTGCTTCTCTTTGCTCTATATATATATATATATATATCAATGGACCACACTAAAATAATATAGATACTAATTCTAAAACCCTCCATAAAACCCTTCATTGTGTCATTCCATAAAACCCTCCATCCTTATGTTTTTCCTCTTATATAGCATCTCCATTTTATATTTCTTTTAATTAAAAAAAAAACAGTAGGCATAAAAAATATACGGGGTCGGCCACACAAAAACGAAACTACATAACTGATATACGACCATATACTTTTTTTTTTTTGAAATCTTGTTTCAGCAACTCAGCACCAATAAATAGCCACGAATATACAGAACCATAATCTTCTTGAAGGTGAAAGCCCTTGCTCCTTGGTGTTTTGGTGCAGGGTAGATTTGCCTGGAGATGGCGTCTACAGTATGAAGAAGCCAATCGGGAGGTCTGACCAGTGGGGGAACGTGGCAAAAGATGGCTGCACGATGTCAATTGGAGGGTCGTGATTCATCCGGCCATTAAATAAAAAAAGGTCAAGCGCACCGTTTTATTTAATTGATCCGGTGCACTTCAATAAACAAGTGAATTCTAGAGTATCGGATCAAAATGCATTGAACGAATGAGATTAAAATTTTAAAAAAAAATCGTAACAATCTATCTCAACCATACGATCAAAATGACTAGATGGCCCGCACGAACATGCTTTTGTTCGTGTATAGAATCGGAGTATAATTGAAATTGGATCCAGTGATTGTCTTTAAAGACAAGTACCCATATTTATCTTAATTTGGACTATTAGATTTTAGATTTAATTGTCTATATTTTAATATCTTTTTTTAAAAATAAAAAACTAAAACTGCTACTTGATATCTAGACCGTTAGATTTAAAATTTGACTGCTTAGATTAAAACAAGCATAGTGCTTCGAATTCGAATTGAGTAGAATAGCTCCCCCAACAATTGCTTTTTTTTTATTATTACGATAATGTTTATAGTTGTCAGATGGCTCGAGCTGGTTCAATCACCCTAGCCTAAGCCATTATTCAATAGTGAGTACGGGTCAGGTCGGGCCTTATATAATTCATTGTAAAAAAAATTCTAATTCATCTCAATCTATTATGGATTATGAGTTAGTCTCATGAGTTTATTTATATTGTTTTTAAAATATATTTTTAATTATTTTAATGATTTAAACTAGATATTGGAATGATCAAATTTCAAAAAATAAAATTAAAATTATAAAAAATATATTAATTAGAGTGAATAGAGGGACTAAATTGATTAGAATGAATCTTTCAAAAACCAAATTAATAGAATCAAATTTTTCAGAAAGCAATGAACAAATGTTTCAAGTTCCAAAAGAGTAATTTACTCAATTATAAACTACATGACAGGTTGACTTGTTACAACTGGAACTGGAATTATTACTCATGAAATGGCATCTGGTGAGCCCTTAATTTATTGAAGATTTGTCACCATATATGTTGAAAACACACGTATCAAATCAAATAGCAGTGATGGATGAAGATGTAATATTCCTCGATTTCATAAAACAAAGTGCCTCGGACATTGTAGCCTCCTATTCATACATGCATGCACCAACATTATCTATATATATATATATATATATATAAAATAAAATGAAAAATGGAGAAGAAGACCACAAAACTCCTTAATCGATGCGATGTTAAGATAAAGTGGAATCTGTGCAGCTGGAACCTCTTTATTTGTGAAACACATCTACAATTCATTGTTAAATTATAGATCATATCCTAACTTGCCGTAATAATAATAATAATAATATATTATGTGGATCTTTCCAATTACTTCATTATTATTTAATCCACTCAATTACCCCCCCAACCATTTTCTTATTATTCTTAGATTCCTTATCGGAATCAAATCAAGTTGCGGGCTGTCTTGGAAGATTAGGGACAACCTCAGGGTTAAACAAAATTGAACTTGATTAACGACCAAATTGTTCATTTCTCATCATCCTGATTTTGAAATCTGACCAAACATAATCCACTTGTTTAATTCGTGCCATCGACATTGGAGTCAATTAACAAGGTCTCCTCCATCCGAAATTAACCATTCGAGTCATGATAATTTGAAACAAGAACTGCATTTCTTTTCTTTTCTTTTTTTAAATATACTTTAAAAAAAATACCTAGTTTAATGTTTTAAAATGCGTAATTCCCAACAGTGAAGGCTTTGAAGAAATCGTTTGAGAGGTCATGCAGATAAAAAAGTGCAAAAACATATTACAGCTTCTATTTTGATCTTGTTTGAAAAATGAATATTGGGCAGACAGAGAGAGAGAGAGAGAGAGTTATATTTAGAAGCTGACCTTATCCTTATGCATTCAATGTAGAAATGTACAAATGTTTCCCAAATTTAAAAAAATGCCAACAAGGGGATATAACCTCACGTTTTGCATATGTTCTCATAAACTCATTGTCCCAATACTCTGATATTTTTTAATATTTACGTGTATGTATTTTATATAGGGTAGTTTATGAATATATAGATATTAACTAAGGTTATGTTAAGAAGTGACATAGTATATTTATATGTAAAGAGACTAAGTGTTAGGAGGATTATCTTAAAGATAAAGCAGCGATATTTTTTGAGCACTAAACTTCACAAAAAGATTAGCACAACGATTAGCTTCACGCAAAATGGGCCTAATGTCGATCAAATGCTTAGAGGTAAGTAAGATGTCTTCGACAATAACATCATACTCGTGGAAAAACAGTCCCTTAATCAGATTTATGACTTCAAGCGAGCAGATTCCTACTCAATTTTGATCTTCTTACTTCTATTGTCAAATTAGAAGTGTATTCATTAGACCCATATCAAACTATGGAGTTAATGGTGACGAAAGTAGTAATTAGGTTTGGAGGCTTAGGAAAATAAAAGTGATATGATTGTTTCTCATTGTCATTGTCCTGGTATGATATGAAGTATATATGAAGTTGTTGCAATAATGATTATGAGCAAATTGAACAAAGTATATATACTTTCTTGGTTGTAGCAGTGAACAGAACAGAACAGAACAAAACTTCCCAATAACCATGAAAGTAGCATTATTGCAAAACGACAACCACTCCATCATTAAGGCCTAAGGCCACCATTTTGATTCGTTGCCAAAGTTCAAGACAACTAATTCTGCACACCTGACGAGAACTTTCCACATTGACTTTGCATTAGATATGGACTAATCTGTTTAACAATCTTAGTTCAAGTGGTCTATTTGAAAGGCAGAGATAGAATGGACAAGATCACAAAATCATTAACAAAAGAGGGGGATTCAGAGAAAACTAATGGAGAAAAGAGGTTGCTTGTGTTTGCAGATTGATTGGGCATATAATTTTTTGTTGCTGATTCTGGGAAAACAGGTTTGTCCCACCTCTCTATATAGCAACGGATCCTCCTGCAGCCAAAAGCTGTTTCTCCATCTACAACCACATTAAGTGAAAAAACCACACTCATTTAAAACTCAGAACCAAATTAATTACACCTTCTCTTGAATCATGACATTCACAGCTAGCCCTTACCTTGAATAGAGTCTCAAGCTTGTTTTTCAGCATTGAATACTCTTCTTTCACTTGTTGCAAGCTTTTAAGACATCTGAATAGTGAATATCAAGTTTCAATGTATTATATAGCCATATATAGGATAGGATATAAAAATTTTCAACATGGGATTTTCAAGAAGCTTACCCTTCAACATTCTGCTCCTCACAATAGCTTCGAAAGGCAATGCAGACTTTGTGAACTCTCTGTGCTCCAATGCTGTATATATATATATATATTTCCCAACACACCAGTCACCTTATCAGAATAATGCTCGGGAAAACAAGAAAGAGAGGTCAAGAAACAAGAAACCCTCTTAATATCTTGACTTGAAATAACCTGAGGTGCGTTAGACGGAAGCTGAAAGACAGTTAAAATATTTCCCAATCATTTCCAATAAAACTATGGCTGTTACACTAGCTAGTTCAAGTGGTTCGGTATTTGTTCTCTTAAAACAACAACTCGAGTTTGAATTTTATAGTTTGACTTGACTTGAACTAAATTAGTTGAAGTTAACTGAGTTTTTAGATAACCGGTGTTTCAAACTGAAAAACTATGGCTATGTATTACAAGTGCTTGGCCCAGTGAAGCAATGGAGAAGTTTCAGAAATGAAATACTTCTGGGGACAGCAGATTGATTTAACTTTTGGAGCTTTACCAAGTTAAGAAGAAAAAGTACATCCCAACAATGTAGTGTGTTTGGATTGGAGTTAGACAAACTTAACTTTGGATCAATTTGATTTTCAATCTTTATTTTGGTAAAAAACAAGTCGAGTCTGGCAATCAAGAGTTTCAGAAATGAAATAAACACCAAACTGAACAACTGTCTTTATATCCAAAATCAAATTAGCTTTATACGAGGAGTACACTATATTGAGTTTTCAAGGATGGAGTTACCTGGAACTACTACCCTTCAACTGGTGAACATGAGCATCCACTCTTTTAAAATCAATGCTTTGTTGGCCTCTGTTTCAGATTAATTAACATTAACACTAACATAACAAGTTTTAAAAGAAAATCTTGAAACTCAGATTCTTTTGACTCAGACACATAAGAAAAGTCAGGGAATGAGTGTCTTTTGACTCAGACACATAAGAAAAGTCAGGGAATGGGTGTATTAGAAATGTGGCATTACAGTGCTTTTGCCAGCTCATGAAGGAGCCTCTCAGCATCTTCAAAAAAGAGAGTCACCACTTCAACCACAAAATCTGGGTTGCTTTCATCTTGAAGTTGCTGAAGCTGGTTAAACTGATCATCTAGAAACCCCTTTTTAACACACAACAAACACATATCACCAAAACTAGCCCACTGAATCACAAGATTACGCAGAAAAACAGATGCAGTATTCAAACATAGAATCACTAGATTTTCCCTTTCTGATTTCTATGCTGTAAGTACTGGCAATATTCATCGCATACATACATACATACATACATACATACCTCATGAAATAGAGAAGCAGTGTAATCAACAAGCTGCTTCCTCAAATGAACCACACCATCCATTGTTGGTCTCTCAGCTGTCTTAAGTTTCAACCACTTACTCACTGTCTTAGATATTCATTTGGCCTTTCTTCTACAGCAGATGAGTTTATATATATATATATATATATATCATGTGACCTGTGTTGTGAACTGGCAATGAGTAATGCCCGGATAGAGAAATCTGGAGAGTGTCAAAGTCTGTGGAGAGCTCTCATATTAGTCTTTTTTTTTTTTTTTTTTGTAGTGATTGAGTATTTCAAAATAGTCTTTTTTTGTGTTGGGTTCTTAGCCTCATTTATGGGAGCTTAATCTTTTTGGTTTAATAAAGGAGCTAGCACAAGATCCAAAACTTGATGCCATGTACTATTCATCTTTTTGCCTATTTAATGTGTTGGGTTTGACTTGAATTTTGTGGGTGACCCGGTTTATAACCCGACCCACGACCCACGACCCATTTGTCTCTATATATATGAGTGTGAGGGAATTCATTAGAAGAGTGATTGATGTAATTTCTCTCTGTATAGCCTCCGTCAGAAAATAATACAGATATTCTCTCTGTCCGTGGACGTAGGTCGCATTGACCGAACCACGTAATTTCTTTGTGTGTTATTCTCTATCCTTCTCCTTGATTAATTGCCTTTCAGTAACCTAACAAGTGGTATCAGAGCCTTGGTTCATTTTTGGTTCGTCGGTTACTGTAGCACGTCCGAAAATTTTCAGATTCGGCTCCAAAATTTCAGATCTTGCCCCGATTTGGTTGATTTGGAGCATAGGAGACCATTCTCTGCATCTTTGGTGCGTTAAAGAACGTCGGAGACCAATTTTTGGTGGTAAGAAAATTTTCAGATCTAGTTTTAAATCTCAGATCTAGCTTGATTCGCTTGTTTTTTGGGAAAAAGAGACCGTTTATTGCATTTCTAGTGCATTGGAGATCGTTTTTCAGTTGTTTCGGTGAGTTTTTACGGTTGCGAGTACTGTTCATCGCCGGAATCTTCATCGGAAGCACTGTTCATCGTCTTCTACGGCGAGGCACTGTAGCACGGTCAACGGTCAACGGTACTATTTGGTCAAAGTTGCTGTTTGGTCAAAGCTGTTGTTTGGTCAAAGCTGCTGTTTGGTTAAAGCTGCTGTTTGGTCAAAAATTGCTGTTTGGTCAAAGCTGCTGTTTGGTCATTGTTGTTGTTTGGACCAAGTTTTCTGTTGCGATCGTTATTGTTTCCTCGACACAGTTCCGGTAAGTTTATGTTTAATTCAGAAAAGAATTCTGAATTTCTGTGTGAATTTACTGGATTGTGCTGGATTGAATTTCTGGTTTACTGCTGTGAATTTTGTTGGACTGCTGTGTTGAATTTCTGTTAGTGAAGTTCTGGTCAGTTTGCAAGGTTCTGAACAGTTTTGTGAAATTCAATTTCTGATTGCGAAATTTGCTAGTAATTTATCTGCTGTTATTTGAGAAGATGTCGACTCATAAATTCGATATTGAGAAGTTCAATGGATCGAATGATTTCACTTTGTGGAAGGTAAAAATGAGGGCACTTCTGGTTCAGCAGGGATGTGCAGTGGCATTAGAAGGAGAAAGTAGTCTACCTAACACGTTGAAAGAAGAGGAGAAGAAGGAAATTTTGGCAAAGGCTCATAGTGCATTACTATTGAGTCTGACAGATGAGGTGTTGAGAGAAGTAGTTGATGAATCAACTGCTGCAGGTTTGTGGAAGAAATTGGATGATAAATACCAGAAAAAGTCTCTCACAAACCGGTTATATCAGAAGCAGCGTTTGTATACCCTGCGGATGACAGAAAATATGCAGGTAAAAGATCATCTTGATAATTTTAACCGAATTATCCTGGATTTACAGGGTGTTGGGGTTAAGATAGATGATGAAGATCAGGCTATCATTCTTTTGTGTTCTCTACCAAATTCATATGAGAACTTTCTTGACACTATGTTGTATGGTAGAGATAGTATCTCTATTAATGATGTCAAAGATGCTTTGCAGTCTAAAGAGCTGAAGAGAAGAGTCTCTAGTTCTAATGAGGATGGTGCAGAAGTAGGTTTGTATGTTGGCAGAGGCAGAGACACTAAAAGGGATGATGGAAAAAGAAGCAAGTCACGGTCTCAGTCGAGGAACAAAGGAGGACCTCGATGTTATCATTGTAAACAAAAGGGGCACATCAGGAAGAATTGTCCACAGAGGAAGAAGGGAAATGACGAGAAGGAACCGAATACCAGTGGTAGTGCTTCGGTGGTGCAAGATAGTTCTGACGAAGAAGAAGACATTGATGTTCTCACAGTCAGCACCTCTGGTTCTGCAAATACTTGGGTCTTGGACACAGGTGCATCTTATCATATGACTTTCTCACGTGAACTATTTACTTCTTTCAAGGAGTGGAATGGTGTTGTGAGATTGGGTGATGATGAGCAGCTTAGTGTTAAGGGCAGTGGTTCTGTACAGATTCAGATGTATGATGGAATAGTCAGGACGCTTGATGCTTGGTATGTTCCTGGTCTACGGAAGAACTTGATTTCTCTTGGTACTCTAGACAAACAAGGGTACAAGTACTCTGGAGAGAATGGACAGTTGAGAATTTCCAAAGGTGCTCTGGTTATAATGAAGGGTAAATTGCAGCATGGCATTTACTTTCTGATTGGTAGTTCTGTGATGGGGACAGTGGCTGTATCTAAATCTTTAGGGAAGAATGATGATTATACAGAGTTGTGGCATTGCCGATTGGGACACATGAGTGAGAAAGGGCTGTCAATTCTAAGTAAACAAGGATTGTTAGAAGGAGCAGAAACTGGGAAACTGAAATTCTGTGAAGTTTGTGTTATGGGTAAACAACGCAGAGTTAAGTTCAGTTCTGGGAAGCATACTTCTACAGATGTTCTGCAATATGTTCACTCAGACTTGTGGGGTCCTTCTCCAGTTGAATCTCAGGGCAAATGCAAGTACTTTGTTACTTTCATTGATGACTACTCTAGAAGGGTTTGGGTATATTTTCTGAAATCCAAAGATGAAGTGTTTGGGAAGTTCAAGGAGTGGAAGACCATGGTTGAGAAACGGACTGGAAAACAGGTCAAAACACTCAGAACTGATAATGGGTTGGAGTTCTGTAACGCTCTATTTGATGAATTTTGCAAGAAAGAAGGTATAGTGAGGCATCGCACTGTACGTCATACACCACAGCAAAATGGAGTTGCAGAACGTATGAATCAAACACTGTTGCAGCGTGCGAGATGCATGCGATTAAACGCTGGCTTGCCAAAACAATTCTGGGCTGAAGCAGTTAACACTGCTTGTTATCTGGTGAATAGATCGCCATCTACTGCAATTGATTTTAAGACTCCTCAAGAGGTATGGTCCGGTAAACCTTCTGATTATTCTGGCCTGCGTATATTTGGTTGTCCTGCTTATGCTCATGTGAATGATGGTAAACTAGAGCCTAGGGCAATGAAATGCATATTTCTAGGGTATGCACATGGAGTTAAAGGGTACAGACTGTGGTGTACTGAAAAGGATAGAACTCCAAAATTTATTATTAGCAGAGATGTAACTTTTGATGAGTCTGCTATGTTTGGTCAGAAGGAGGAGTTTGGTAGTCATGCAGGTAATAATGATCAAGGTGCCAACCAGAAGGTGGAAATTGAAGTTCAAACTTCAAAAAGGGTTATAACAGACCCTGTACAGCAGCCCAGGGAAGAAGAAGAATCACAACCTATAGCAACAAGGAGGGAAAGAAGGGAAATCAGAAAACCTATGAGGTATGCAGATTGTGTTGATATAGTTGATGTTAATTCAATTGCTTATGCCTTGGCAGTAGGTGAAAGTATTGATTCTGATGACCCGAGATCATATAAAGAAGCAGTTGAGAGTAGAGAAGCATCAGAATGGCTGGTTGCAATGAATGAAGAGATGCAATCTGTTGAGAAGAATGAAACATGGGATCTTGTACCGTTACCAAAGGGAGTGAAACCGGTAGGATGCAAATGGGTCTTCAAGAAGAAAGAAGGTATTACTGGAGTTGAACCAGCAAGGTTCAAAGCACGACTTGTGGCAAAGGGTTTTTCACAAAAGGAGGGAATTGATTATCATGAAGTTTTCTCCCCGGTTGTGAAGCATAAAACCATTCGTGTCCTTTTGTCCATGGTAAGTGTTTTTGACTTGGAGTTGGAACAACTGGATGTGAAAACTGCTTTCTTACATGGAAATTTAGAGGAGCAGATCTATATGTCACAGCCAGAAGGATTTCTTGATTCTGGGAAGAAAGATCATGTATGTTTGCTGAAAAAGTCCTTGTATGGTTTGAAGCAGTCTCCTAGACAGTGGTACAAGAAATTTGATGCATTCATGACTTCCCATGGTTTTCTGCGTAATCAGTTTGATAATTGTGTCTACTCTAAGAAACTTGCAGATGATTCTTATATTTATTTGTTGCTATATGTTGATGATATGTTGATTGCTGCAAAGAACAAGGTTGAAATTGATAGTTTGAAAGCCTTGTTGAGCAGTGAGTTTGAGATGAAGGATTTGGGTGCAGCCAAGAAGATACTGGGCATGGAGATTTGGAGAGATAGAAGTGCAGGTTTACTGTATGTATCTCAACAGAAATACATAGAAAAATTGTTGCAGTCTTTCCAAATGAATAATTCTAAGCCGGTTAGTACTCCGTTGGCGGCACATTTTAAACTTGATGCTAGTACAATACCTACTACAGCTGAGGAAAAAGGGTACATGAGTTCAGTGCCTTACTGTAATGCTGTTGGAAGCTTGATGTATGCAATGGTGTGTACTAGGCCTGATCTGGCTCATGCAGTCAGTGTGGTAAGCAGGTTTATGAGTAATCCTGGGAGAGCTCACTGGAATGCAGTTAAATGGATTATGCGGTATCTCAAAGGTACGAGTAATATTTGCTTGGTTTATGGTGCTGATAAATCTGATAGTGGCTTGGTTGGTTATACAGATTCAGATTATGCTGGAGATCTTTTGAGGAGGAGATCCTTAACATGCTATGTCTTGACTCTGAATGGATGTGCTGTCAGTTGGAAGGCAACACTTCAATCTACAGTTGCCTTGTCTACCACTGAAGCAGAATACATGTCATTGGCAGAAGGAGTTAAGGAAGGTATGTGGTTACATGGTTTGATTGATAGTCTGGGGTTAAATATTCAGAGACCTATCATTTATTGTGATAGTCAGAGTGCATTAAGTTTGGCCAAGAATCCAGTCTACCATGAGAGGTCGAAGCATATTGATATCAGATTGAATTTTATTCGAGATGTGATAGAAGACAAGAAATTATCCATCGAGAAGATAGCCACAGCAGATAATCCAGCAGATATGTTGACAAAGGCTCTACCTTCAGAGAAGTTCAAGCATAGCTTGGACTTGGTGAATGTTCGCATTCCATGAAGCCCTACAGGGCTTGAATGACAGAGATGAATTTATATTTAGTTCTAGTGATTTGAGAGAATTCAAGTCAAGGAGGGAAATTGTTGGGTTTGACTTGAATTTTGTGGGTGACCCGGTTTGTAACCCGACCCACGACCCACGACCCATTTGTCTCTATATATATGAGTGTGAGGGAATTCATTAGAAGAGTGATTGATGTAATTTCTCTCTGTATAGCCTCCGTCAGAAAATAATACAGATATTCTCTCTGTCCGTGGACGTAGGTCGCATTGACCGAACCACGTAATTTCTTTGTGTGTTATTCTCTATCCTTCTCCTTGATTAATTGCCTTTCAGTAACCTAACATAATGCTACTTTTTTTTTTCTTTTTCTTTATTTTAATTTTTTAAATAATATTTCCTCCCCACAATCCGAGATACCATCAAAATGGGCTTTACGGGCAATGGCATTTTCAGAGTATTTACCTTTCATTTTTAGTACGTGTTAGCTCCCCAATTAGGCTGACTTGAATATCTAATAATTAATATGTTTAAAAAAAGGACTTAAACGAACTTGAACATACTTTTTGAGACCATTTAATAAATGTGTCGACCCAATTCATTTGAGGCTACTACTCACTTCTTAGAAGATCCTTAGTAAATGTTAAGATTAATTCATGTCCTCTAAACTTCAAAGAGGGACATTCTCGAAACGACATCCACTAATGTTACGTTACATCGAGCATCTTAAGATATTTTTGGCTGGTTTTGTCTGTTCCATTTCCATATAACAAATTATGATAGGCTTAAAGGATAGATAGTGAAAAAATTTGAACGTATGTGTCTTTTTTTTTTTAAACAAATAGATATTAATTATATTAAATTAACATTAAATTAGAGTTGAAACAGACTTAAAAATTATCAGTATATTACAACTCTAAATTTATAAAAAAAATAATATATAATTTAAGATAATATACCTGAATAAATATTTGAACGTATGTGTCTAGAATGTATCGATTTGGTATGATTCAAGATTGTACTTGTAGTTGTCGATAAAGTAATATCTAGTTTTATCCACCTACTCTCCCTCCCTCCTTTTTTTTTTTTCATTTTTTATCCCTTTACTCTTCACACGCATTTGTATATATATATATATATATATATTTATTTATTTATATTTATATTTATATTTATTTATATGCGCTTTCTATTATTTCAAGGATTCATGATTCATCTTCATCCTATAATAAGTTGCTCCTGCTACTGCATTTGTTGTAGATTCTGAAGCTGTCGCTGTTTGATTGGATGTCATTTTCAAATGGAATAATGGCTATTAATTAACTCATATATAGACAACTTACCATAGGATATGACATATGCCCCACAACTTTGTCTTCTTGCTTTAGCTAGAGATGAGGTTGGGAAAAGTTGGCCTACAGTTTTAAATCTTGTAAATATATATATATATATATATATCACTGATCTACTTTTAATTTGGTTCAAATTATCTTAAACTAGAAAAATAAAAAACTTTTTTTTAGTATTCATTGTTTTTATTTATTTATAAGGCTTGAATTTAAAATTTTATTTAAAAAGAATAAATATCAAATTAAACCAACTAGCATTGGTGGCTTAGTGATAGTATCCAAAAACTCATTAGTCTTCTTTTAGTATTTTTTTTTTGTTATTTACAAGATTTAAAATTGAAACTTTTCTTTACAAAAATATCAAATCACTTGAACCAACTAGTATTGATAGCCTAATTATATTATATAGAAACTCACTAGTTTCCCACTAAACAATTTAGATTAGATTGGACAAAAGAAAATGTGTAAAGCTCTATTATATTGTTAATTTTTTCTATTCATAAAATTTAAATTTAAAATCTTATTTAAAGAAAACAACGGTGGAATCAGTTATACAAACTAGTGTTGATTACATATTAATAATATATACTATTCATGACTCATTTTTTCATCTGGGTATAATAAATAGGCTATCCTTCTTCCTTTCTCTTCCAATATTAATTGAGTATTCTGAGTGTACTTGAAAATCTCAGTGACGTTTATTGAATGTGTCACAGAGCCGAGTGGTAGCATTTGAATGTGGAATGTGGATGATTTTATTGAAGAAGATGTAATACTGCTATCATTAAAATGATAATTTTAATTCAACAAACAAAAGAACCATACCTTTCTTATCCCGTATATGCTTTTTCTTAGATAATACCTTCGCTTACTTTATGTCAAAATCAATTTTTCGAAGGTTGATTCTTTTTAGGTTTAGTGACACAAATAATAGAGCCATCTTTAAATAAGAGTATCTAGGAATCGGGTTATTGTTGAGATTCAAACAGTTATTGTCATTATAGGCCGTTAATGTTGGGTACTATTCTTTTGCGACTAAATCTCCAAAATAGTGATTGGAAAAACACAGTGAGAGAAGGAAGAGGTTGTGGAAGTGTGGAAGGGTGGAAGAATAGGAAAAGTGAGAGAGAGTGAATAATTGGGGAGATGATTGTTGAAAGGAAGAGGGTGAGCGGTGTGTGAGATGGGTGTTGAATGTTGATTTGTATGTAAGAATTATGAAGGCATAATATGTGGGGGCGGCTTCTCACTGAAACAGTACAAAAGTGAGGGATGTTTTGTGAGAATCCAAAGCGAATGGGGATTGGATCTTCCTACTTCCTTATGGATACCCCACCCGTCAAATATTTGTGGCATCACTTTTTTTTTTTTGGGTGTATTTATCATTGTCCTCTTGCCTGTTGCCACTACACCACTGCACAACGCACATACACCTTAAAAAATAAAAGGTTCAACTCATTTGACATTTGTTTTTCTTACCTCAGATTTTGGATTCAAGTCCAGAAGAATATTACATCTTTGTAGTTTGACTTTAAACTAAACTAGTCAGAATCCAATAAATTTTTAGATAATGACAGTTTTTAAAAGAAAAAAAAATAATTTTCTTTTTAAAAAAGCATTTGATTCTTTGCTTAGTTAATAAATGAATCTAATGGAAGGAATTCAAACCTTATCAGGAAGCTACCATTTTCCAATCCCCAAACTAGACTTCGTACCATCAAGTTATCTAATAATTGGAGCCCAGCTAATTAAGGCTCAATCTTGCTTAAAGGGTCTTTTTCGGGCTTATATATTTGCTTGGAGATTGAGACTTACGAACCGGCCCCAGACCAAAAAAGAAAAATGAAGTTTACAAACACTGGCCATTGTATAATGCTGATGCACAAGAATTTCTTATAAACTTAACGTTTTAGAGAGACTGGGTTTGTTCGAAAGAAAAGAGAGGGACTGGGTTTCACTCGACCATCACCAATAAGACAATATAATGCGACTGTAATCTAGATTTTATCAAAATTTTCTTTATTTAATTTAAATAATATTTTAAATGCAAAGACTTTAATAACACCTGTAACTAGATGGTCATGTTGATTACGTGGATTAAAGCAAAAAGAAAATTCTAAATTTGAATTTTAAAAAAATTAAAAATTAAAATATGGGTTTAATAATAAAGACAAAATCCTTCATGCAAGAAAATTTTAAGGAAGAGGATTACTTGTTGTAAGGAACCTGAAGGAACGATGTACTCAGCATTTGGCAGTATAACAAGCTCGAGCTCTTTTTTTTTTTTTTCTTTTCCCTTATTCTCTCTCTACCATCTTACTTTTGCTGTTGTTTCCCCTATTGCTTCATATTGTGAAGAAATAATATATTACAAAGATATAAAGAACCAGCTCACAAATAATTTATAATAATGAATTCCAATATACAGCATTTACATGAAATTAGAAGACGTGAGGAAGAATAATTTGCCTGGGAAGGAATATTGTGAGCGAAGAACATTAAATTCCTTGAATCAATGGTCAGTAGCACTTAGCTTGTCTTGTTGAAAAGCAATCACCTGCATTTGTCAATCAAATTCTTTACACCAACCCATTTACAATAATTTTAAGAGGGAGGCAAGCATAACGCAAGTGACCATCAACCTGCAGGACCAAGCAAATATTGGTAAGTCCAACTCAAGTGATTGAGCCAAATCTCCATGAAACAACTCGCAAAACTGTTTGAGATTCATACCTTCTTCAGAGAAGTCAAATACACAACCAAGCATGTCATCATTATCATCCTCCTCCTCAGATTTCTCCCTGCCACAAGGACTGCTACAATCAACATCATTAGCAACTTCTGTTGATTCGTCACATTCATCTGCTGCTTTACAATAACCCTCTTGAAAAAATTGCTCGAAGTCAGGTGAGTCTTGTATAGGCTCCACATCAGCAACGTTCATATTCAAATTATAACCACCTAAACTCGAATTTACATTGTCACCAGCTCCAGTACTCTTTGATAATTTAGCTTCAGCAGTTACACTATCAGCAAAATGTGAGGCACCAAAAGCAACATCACCCATGTTAACCATTTGCTGGCCTAAAACAGGCGATGCCAACAGAACTTGGTCTTTCTTTTTGTGATCAGTCTCATTTCCAGACAAGCCATTTGCTGATGAGAAATATGCTGACAATCCTGAGAGAGTTGTCGAGAACAAAGAGTTACACAAGTTACTGAGGTATATAACAGAAGGTGAAACAATGAATTGCTTATCTTACCACCATCTGCCTTTTCAGCTGAGCTAAGTACCATTGACTTTGAATAGGAAATTAAGGCATCTTCTGACAGCTTCTCTTCAACTCCATGAGAATCAGATGAAGAACTTGAGATTCTTCCCATGCTAACACCCCTGCCAAATATTTTAAAAGATCAGAAAATAGAAAAACTAATAATAGTAAACTTATTGTAAAAATATGTCAATGGAATGGACAGTTAAGCTGTTATATTAATTTCTCTCATAAGAGAATAGAAATTCAAGCATAAGGAACCACAACTATCCAAATTGAAAACACATAGTAAAACAATGCTCCATTACAAATGAAGCTATATTATTGAAGGGTAAACAGAGAAACAAGGAGTAAAGTAAATTAAAGCCTGAAAAATTATAAGTCACTATAAAACCATCCATGTCTGCACCACATAAGGACGATAGCAAATGCATAGAGAAATAATTAAAGAAAAGATTCCTCGACTCTTACAGAGTATCCCAAACATCTATACATTCCCAATGAAATCATTTAAACCCAAGCAAAGGGTCTCCAACAAGAACTTAGAGAAGAGCTGCATCAGATACAAAAAATATATACAGGTATGCAAACCAAGGGGCAACCAGAAACTTGATAGATCCATTAAATAAGCAATGACAAGGATAAACAAATGCAAAGTTGTAGAAACAAAGTCCAAGTGCGAACCGGTTAGATAAGAAATAAGAATCTAACCTAATGCTTTAATTGGAGCCATACCCCATATCCAGAACCAGATGAACTGGGTGGACTCAAGTCTACAATAGAATAATTACAAGAAAGACTTCCCTAAAGTACCCAAGAAAAAACCAGGGAAAAATTAAAAAAAAAAAAAAAAAGAACAGACAATTGATCATTACCTGTTACCCCAAGTGGACTGAATCCCATGAAAATGATTAAAGACAGGCAACAAATCCTTCTGTCTTACTTCAATCTCAATAGTAGGAATATTCTCTATTTCAATCTCTCCACTGGTTTGGTGGCCACCACATAAATTCTGCTCCTTGGCCTCCAAAGGACTAATCATATAGAAAGAAACCTAAAAATAGAAGAGGAGGAGGGAAAGGAGGGGGATTTAATTGAGTAAAGCTATGCATGCTTTAAAAGGAAACAACAGTAGTGTTTACAATTGAAAGCGCAGTGAATACCTCAGGTTTCTGCCAGATTGGTATCCTCTCAGAATTTATCTGCACCTCTGCATTTGAGAAGTGACATTGCTCATCAAATTTTATAGAATTGTTGTCCCCAACATTGTTATATTCATAGTCTAAAGTCTCCAAGCTCATTTCTGCAGCATCCAGTACACCAAGAGCTTTTCCTGATATACATTCCTCTCTTTCTGGCCAATCATTTCTCCTACAGACATCCCACCATTGAATGGGTTCAACTCTCACGCGCAAATCCTCTTCTTGTATCTGTGTTGAAGGTGCTGGGGCTGTTCTTGAAGCAGTTTCGCTTGTCTCTGCCCCCAGTGAAGGAAGTAGTTTATATTGAACTAAATGACCAGATGGAGCATAAACCAGCAAGTACTCCAGAGCATGAACCTTTGAGTATGCATTGTATGAATTATGAGGTAGAGAACTATGAAAGACAGCAGAAACAGCACCAGATGGAATTGCGACTCTCCCTGCAGCAGAAGATGCAGCATTGCTGACTGTATTTAGCCATCCAGCATTACTATTTTTTATTCTGCTAACCACAGAGAGAATAACAGGAGGTGGAGGCGTCAGGGAAAACTGTTGCTGGTTTACTGTGAAATGAGAAGTGAACCACCATGGTAGAGGGAAAATTGGCAAAAGAGAAGGCCCCTCTGAGTCCTGATTCTGCATCTGAAGAACTGTCTCACCACCAAAGGGGGCAAGAACAAAGATATGACAAGTACCCTTGGAAGAAATAATGGCAACCCACTGACTATAATGACTAAAACATATATCTTGAATGACCTGTGTAATATAATAAAATAAATTAGAAATCCCTCATAATTATACACACAAATGTCTAAGAGAAACACTGAGTATAGATGCATACTGCTGATGTCATGCCACGATGTAGCTTGTATAGGTGAACATGAGAACAACTCCAATCACCGCTTTGAGAACCTGACCCATTCTTTGAACAGGATGGCATAATTCGGAATATATTAATGTTGTTCCCATGAATTGAGGCAGTAATTAAAAGTGTCCCACTTGGGTCAAAAGACAAAGCAGAAATTGGACTAGTATGGGCCCTAAATTGTGCCACAACAGCTCTAGAAACAAAGTCCTTGACAACAACCTGTAATAAGATCATGGACCAGTAGTAAAGGTTAAACAGCTTATAGATTGATGACTTTCAGTAGACATCAAACTATACCGTTAAAAGGAAGGGGCCAGGAAAAGGGAAGAGACTTCACTAAGCCAAACCAATAGAGGATCTAATGCAAATAGTAATACCAATTCCAATATATACTTCAAAATAAAAATATCTACTCGGCAGCAATTCACACTGCAGGAAAACATCAGATTTAAATTGTTAAGTTGTCACCAATAATGAAAGACTCACCACCCCAGCTGTATCTGTTTCTGTGGGATGTGATGCATACCGACTAACTTTCCAGCTTGAATTTGATGATACAGGAGAATTAGATCCATCAGGTATAAGATCTTGATAGTATTTAGACAATGTTTTGTATCCCATGTCACCAAGGTTTATCAGTCCAGCAGCCAAGTGCTTGCTAGATTCCATGGCATATCGAGCTACCAGGTTTCCATTACTAGGTGATGTTGATGGGCTGACAGCAGGAGGAGTAAGACTCTGAGGACTTAGACGACCTGTGTTTGACACAACTGGGCTGTTGGAAGCATAAGCTAACCACCGGGGCCCTACAGCCATGGGACCACAGCCAATATTAACCCCAACCATTCCTTGGCCTCCCAACTGAGGTACAGGATAAGTGAGTACACTGAATTTATTCTCAAGTGTAAGAGCATCAAAACAGTATATCTGTCAGCATAAAAAAAATGAAAAAAAAAAAAAATTAGCCAGGTGTCAGCTATCACTAGCAAGCCAAATCGTATTATATTTACATTTAAATTCCTTATCTAAAAAACATGGAAGTTATAAATTAAGTAACCAGCAAAACTATCAATGTCACACGGCCTTGCAACCTAAAACTCATTAGATGCTAAAGGAAAATGGTAAAACCTGCTCACTACTCACTAAAAAATATCTTATTTCCTGATCAGGTAACATATCTATTTCCAAAGTGCTAAAAGTAAATAGAAACAGGTACTTAAATCAGAACCTTACTTGTGTAGCAAGACCCACAGCCACTATTTGAGGACTGCATCTAACCATATATACAGTTGAACGAAATCGCAGAGCATGAACATAGCTATGGGACCTAAGTGAGTAAAATCGAACGGCTGTAGCTGAGCTGACTATGCTTTCAGCTTGAGGTTCACTATATCCGTCTCTCCCATTTTGTATTGTACCTGGGATCTTTGATTTATCACATGCAACAACTAAGAGTAAAGGATGTGATGCTCTAAATCCTTTACATCCCTCAGAATTTGCAGGGATTGGCTGCGTCTGTAAAAATGAAACTGGATCATCCCGCTTCGAGACAAGTTCACGGACATTGGAGGCATCTTCCACATCAAGAACTTGAAAGCCATTGGAATAACCAAGTAAGAGAACATGTTTGAAAGAAGATGGGCTAAGTTCTAGCCTGTCAAAGCAAGCCCAAAGCACCTGCTTCACAAAAAACAGGTGAACAAAAATGATTCCTTGGTTCATAAATAAAGAGTGCATAGCTGAAATCAAATTATGATAAATGTCATAGCATAGCACAGTGGCTTTGTGGCCAAAAGTGCATCAGATGGAAGAATAAGACAATTCCTGAGCAACTTTCAACTTGTATATACCACATTGTCATTCTAGTTTTATGGAAAGCAAATTTATATTTGATAATAAGATGCTAACTCTTTTAGCCCAAAGGTACCACTAATCGTTTCCATAACTCATGCACTTAATGCCCCAACCAATGCCCAGAAGTTGTAGAGTAACATCCTCCTTAGATACTTTTCCCATATCAACCAACAGACAGTAACATGTGAAAGGGAGGTTGGTTGGGAAGGGTAAAACTTCTAAAGCTTAGTTACACCCTTTCAAGTGTTGGGAACAGTTAGCCTGCATAAAAAGGTATTCACCTTCATATTTTGTTTTCCTTTTAAAAAGCTTAGTATACATAAATGTTAGGACTAGACTTATATGTAGTTACTTATATATTTTCTATTTGGTTTTTTACTAAAAATAGAACATGTTTACAAAATTCCTTAAAAGAATCAATCATGCAATGCTAAGTTGTTAAGTATCAAAGACTGTTTTGATTGGAGAACCTAATAGTAAATATATAAGAACTACAAGTTTTCTCCTAAATGCTATCCTTATGGATGTCAAATTAATTTTTCTGATAAGAGCCTCTATTGTTCATAAGGTTATTGGAAGAAATCACCGTGTCATTCTGAAGAAATGAAAGTAAAAAAGCAATTGTCTTTTTTAAACACAAGGGGAGCAATTTCCTACACAATATCCAAATATGTTATACGGCTTACTAGTGAAAGAAAATCAAAAGAAATTATAAAGTGTAGGACGAAATATAAGTCCACATAAATTGAGTTACATTAATGAGTACCGCACTAGTCTCTACTGCAGCCAGCACCAGCAAAGTTTCTCAAAACCAGCATGTATATACTACTCTACTCTACACTGTGACTTTGAATGTATCCAGAACCCTACAATTCCGTCATCTAACAAACACATTCTGGTTTCAAACGATTATATAATCCAAAACAAATCATTGTAATCAGCACATTCCAATACGCCTACGAAAAAGTTAAAACAAAGATGTTGGGGGGGGGGGGGGGGTTGGAATGGACGTGTGAGTATAATCATATATAACAAAGTAGAAAAGCCCTCAACTTTATATTGTGGACAAAAAAAATTCAGTTAAGAAAAATAAGTCAAATGTTAAAACGTTTGAAGCAAAACATAAGAAATAGCATTAATCAGATCATTGCCTTAGACGCGGCTCAGTATCTCAGCAATCAGAACATTTCCAGCAAAGGCATTTATTCTCCCCCCTAATTTTGTTTTTACCATTCACCTAACGGGGCAACCGAGCGTTATTAAAAAAAAAAAAGTATGCGGAGTTTCAATTTCTCGATCAATAGAGAGCATACTCGCAAAAATCAAAAGGTCAAAGAGTTCCATCAAAGAACCTGGTCTTTGTGTTCATGTCCATCGGCAGAGATGGAGGCGACCACGGAGGCGCTGGCAGAACGAACCCCGGAGGACGCAGTCTTAATGCAAGACGATATGAACTTGAAAGAAGAGGGGATAAATCCATTGCTTTTGCTATTATTTTCCTTGGCGTGGTTCTTCATAGTCAATGGAGGGCTTTCTGACCGGCCACCGGTGAGTCACCGGGAATTCCGTCACCGCCGACGAGAGTCGCGGACCGTAAGCGATCGGATATAGCATAAGAGTTTTAGACGTCGGGAATCGCCGGGAACAACGGCGGAGAACCACGGCGTTTCCGTTTTACTTGGTGGTTGTTGAGCAATTTTGACCTTAACACACACGCCTCCTTTACCTTCGCTTCTCTGTCCTTGCCTCGGTTTGGACTTTGGACTCTCAAGACTCCGCTAGTCGCTAATTGCAAAGCACGCAATTTTCTTAAATGTCTTTGAGACCCCACCGAAATTTTCAAAAATGTCACATAAGTCCCTCCCAATTATCTTTTAATTTCCCGGTGGTCACTGAATTCGCTAAAATTGCCATCAAGCCCCTACGCATTCCTTTTCATTAATTTTTGACATCTGCAAGACGCTTCTTACGTCAGCAATCATCATCCTCTGCTCAATAAACCATTCCTGTTCTCTAAAATTAGTAATTTTGTGTATTATATGAAATTAGAATTTTTTTAAAAAAATTATTGCTTTCATTAGTGTAGTGGTATCAATTGATTGATGAGTGCCAACTCGTCCTATTCAATCCAATTTATACGTTTAGGTAGAATTAATGGGTTGGATTGAGTTAAAATTTTTTAATTTGTTAAGTAGTGAGTTGGGTGATGGGTTAAAAAATTTTCAACCCAACTCATCAACCTGCATAATATATATATATATATATATATTATAATTTTTTAAAAACTTAGCTATTTAAGATTTTTTTTATATTCATTATTTATAAATAAATATTTATGTGTTATGTATTTATTAAAATTTAAATTATATAATATTAAATTTTGAATTGAATTAATTTGACTATAGCAGTATAGCTTACTGTTGACTATTATTATCTTGTTAGATAGAATAAAAGATAATGTGTGTCTTTATTAATTTATTTATCTTCTATATATTGTGTATCTTGTTTTAAAAAAAAAAAAGAAAAGAGAGAGAAGAAGAAAGAAAAGCAAAAATTAAAAAATTAAAATTAAAAAAAGAAAGGATCACCTGCCAACCCGACCAATCATAGTGCGGGTTGAATTGTTTCTGATTTATCATCAAAAAATTAATAACTAAACCTAATCTAACTTGATTAAATTTAATTAGGTTGGATTGGAACTTTCACTAAACCCGACCGTGTTCACCACTATCCATGTGATCCCTGAATCGTTGGGGGTGAGATGGACATTACACAACGCGTATATGGATCGGCACTGGGCGTCGGATTGTATTACCAAATAAATTAGGGTGGAAAGTGAATTTATGAGAAAATGGGGGGAGAATTCTCATACGCAAGGAAGCTTAACGAATCAAAAACGTTTAACACGGAATATTGATTACGCCACGACAAGCGATCAGAATATCTCAATCTAGATGCCGAACACAAAAGAAAAATAGTAAAATATAAAAATACTATCTATCTCATTCATTTTCTCCTTCCTAATTTTTATTTTATTTTCTTCCCAATAAAAAGACCCTCAATTGTAGGTAGAGTATCTACAAATCTAACTCCAGAGTAACCTCAGAGTCGTTTTCAAATATTATATGATACGTCCCGATAATTTAGGGCATTTAAAATTCTTCTCTATTTCTAAAACTTCTCTCTCAAAGAAAATCAATAATACCAAAATAAGCGTTCTCATATTCCACAGTTGGACAAAGTCACAACTCACAAGCGTTTGCAGAGAAATTAAAAGCATTTTAGAACCAAAATGGGTCCATCCTCGCGTGATTTCAGATTCTATAAGCGTTCGAGATTCGTGAATATATATACAATATTGGTCTGAAGATTCGTGAATATATTAATCTGATGAAAACAAATGGAGCTATCAAGAAGTGCAAGTTGAGTGCTTCGTTCTGGAGAATGAACACCCCTTTCTGAAGAAATCAAGAAAAATCTAATTTAAAAGCTATTTCATCAACATCACTCCATATATTTACAATTGGGCAGAACCACACTTGAAATGTTTCCTCTTGTTAAACACACAGATGGACTGATGTTGTATATGCATAATCAGCACTAAACACCTAAGAACATCATCAACGTAGGCGATTGATGTGACTAACTTTATTTTCAAGAACCCAAAGCAACCTGCTTATGTCGATTGAGGTCAATTGGGTATTTTATTGAGCTGTGTTCTTGGGAATCCAGCAGGTCTTCTGAGTATGGTCTTAGGAGGGATCGATTCCGACTTGCTTTAGCAGATTCCAAGGCAGACTCTTCACCTCTTAGCAGCATTACAACCTGTAGTTAACAACACGCAGAAACATTATCAATCTTCTGTGAACAAAAGATATGTACGTGAAAATGTGAAAGTTTGAAAGTTGAGTACGTGCCTGACTCATGCGAGGACGTGAGATTGGAGACTGCTCAACACACAGTGATGCAGTCAAAACGACACAGTTCATCTGTTGGGGGTCATAGTTGCCATCAAGACAAGGATCAACAAGGTCTTGGACATTATTGGCGTCAAGCATAGGCTTTGCCTACAACACATGAGAAATCAGAATGGTTTGATCCTTTGAGGCGTCTTATGTGATTGGATGATGGAATATGGCAATTTTTAGAGATGATGATGAATTACCCATATGACCACACTCTGCTGCAAGTGATTCAAAGCTTGGCGTCCAGTAATAAGCTCTAAAAGTAGAACCCCGAACGAATAAATGTCAGTTTTCTCATCCACTGTGCCATGCATGAGATATTCAGGAGCAAAATAACTGCCAGACAGGTAATGGGGAGAAAATATTTATTCATGACAATCTCATTCTCTACAATTGCAATTTTCAAAAAAAAAAAAAAAAAGCACGCATACCCAAATGTGCCTTCAGATTTTGATACATTATAATGAGTCCACTGTGTGGGTAACCACTTTGCCAGCCCAAAATCACAAATCTGCAGAAAACAGCACGCAGTCAGACAAGGCATGAAAGTGCACATTTTGGTGTTTCTTTGCCAGAGAGTACATTCATGGAGACTATGTTTCATGTAATAAGGTAATAACTGCACAAAATTTCTCTAATCATTCCCTATAATGGAAGTTAAAATTTAAAAGATACCTGAGGCTCAAAGTTCTGTGTGAGCAGAATATTCTCTGCCTTAATATCTCTATGAATGATCCTTCTGGGGCAACTCTCATGTAGATAGAGGAGACCATCAGCTATTCCCAGGGCAATCTTATACCTTCTACTCCAATCCAATTTGTTACCATTTGACCCTAGAACATGTCACAATCAATGAAGAAGTGAGGGTAGGTTTATACACATAAACAGCAAATTTTTGGATCCAAATTCTTTGCAATTAGCGCCAAAACCATAGAGTGCAATTCTCTACGTGGCCGTCCGTTCTTTATCAGATGGTTACGATTGAAGATTAAAAAAAAAACACCTCATGAGATAAGAAGTAACACGATTAAAAGACTGAACTCTACAGCTTTGGGACAAACTGCAAAGAATCTAAATTGCAAATTTTTAAGAGGAGACAAGAAACCTAGTACAAACCGTGAAGAAGAGATCCCAGGCTCCCGAGTAGAGATAGTTGGAAGACAAGGTGCATTCCTCCTTCCACACCACATCCAATAAGTTTGGCAGTGTTAGGATGGTCAACATGAGCAATAATACCTAGCTCAGATAGAAAGCTTGCTATCCTCTCATTTGCTGTCCCTTTGCTCAATCGCTTTACAGCTATTAGTTCCCCGTCTTGAAGACGACCCTTATACACTTCAGAATAACCACCCCTTCCAATTATGTTCTCTACATGTAACATACAAATCATTATCTTCTTTTTTGGTGATAAAATTAGTAATGATAGGTTATTTCATGACTACAGAAAGGGCTAATGGCATGAAAACTAAATGCACAGGCTTAGTCCAGATCTTTCAACTAGTTAAGCTAACCCGTGTTGGCTTGAAAGGAATCATGAAATGTTATATGTAAGTAAGCAATCATATTTTCCCTAAAGTATCATGGTAAAATGTACTTTTGGTCCCTATAGTTTTGCATATTTTTGAATTTAGTCTCTACACTTTTAAAGCTTGTAATTTGGTCTCAGTAGTTTCGAAATTCATGGAAAATGATCACTACCATTGAGAACCATTAGCGTGCTATTTCTTTGTGCACGTGTGGCAATGAGTAAAACATCCTATTCAGCATATCAACCTATATCAACAGCCACATCATAGCTAGTCAACAGCCACGTCATAACAGAACACTAACGGTTCTTGACAAGAGTAACCATTTTCCATGAGTTTAGAAACTAATGGGACCAAAATACAAGCTTTGAAAGTGTGGAGACCAAATTCAAAAATGGGTAAAACTATAGGTACCAAAAGTACATTTTTTACCAGTGTCGTTTACAGTAAAATTATGCTATACTGGAGTAAAGTAGTGAACAAAGTATAGTCCTGAAATAGAGGGAGAAGATTACGGACCATTGCTAAAATTGCTGGTTGCATTTCTGAGGTCTGAGAGGGTGAAATTCACCAGTGGAGACCTGAAGCTGTGTATATCACTGAACACCTGATTTTCTCTGGTGCTTCTGCTTTTTTCTTTGGTTATTTTTGGAGGGAAGGACGTCAGACGCTTCAACGATCTTAGTTCGGCCTGTTTGAAAATCTTGCACCACTGACATAATAATAATGTCTTGGAATTAGAACAACCAGTCTCATCAAAGCCATTAACGGAGGCTTCTAAAACTCCTTTGGGAGATGAAGAGTCTTTTTTCTCGTTCAAATGTGTCAGTTCTGAAAATCAGAAGGATGTAAATGAAAGTAAAAGTCTAATCAAATGGGACGGAAAGCAAAATAAGGATTAAGAAAGCACCTTGAGCGGAAGCAGAGGAAGGAAATAAAAAGCCTCGTCTTTTATGTTGTACATTGAAAGCATCATTCACTGGGACCTTCTTTGGTTTGTGAATACAACTCTTTCGAATGTCCCTACACAACAGCACATAAGTTCAAATTTTAGCAATAGCAAACAACCTAATCGCCTATCCTTCCATATGTGGCTGTAACATGCTTTCTTCTGTCCTTGAAAATGGAAGAGAGGAAGAAGAAGAAGCTAACAGAATTTCCAACTAAATTGGGATATTCACTTCAATACGAGACATTGAAATGTAAAAACCATTTTCAGACAGAAATGGGTTGTATTTATAAGTCATTTAAGTTCCAAATACAAAATAGAAGCAACCCCAGAAGATAATATTCGGAAAGTTTCAAAATTTCAGACAGAGATGCTCAGGACAGTCGGAAAAATTTCAACATTACCATATACAGAGTACCAAGTGTAAGCTTCTGAACAATAACGGAAAATGAACCATGTAATACGTCAAGGGAGAAAGAGAAAGAGGCAAAGCGAGAAATCAAATCAGATACACATAGAGGCCATATCAGATGTCGCAGCAAATGCTCCAGAACACAAAACCCACAATGGGCGTACGCATTAACATTTGGGACAAGAGGAAGAAACAGAGTGTGAGAAAGAAGAAGTATCCGAGGCATTCAAAACCAGAGAATAAAGCATGAAGGAGATTTAAGTATACCATAAACAGTAATCTCTCTGGTCTTCGTCATTCGCCATGAAGGCTTACACTGATGAAACAAGCAAAGCCAAATAGTATGGTGATGCCTTAAAAAGCTCCTCTTTTTAATCTTCTTCACTTCATTTCATCTACTGATTTTCCTGAGTAGCAAATTTAATAAAGAAAATGGGAAAATCCAGAACTCGACACCGAAGACGTTTCTGTCTCAGGCAGAGAGGCTGCGAGGGAGCCAGCGACAGCGTTGTTACTAAATTTGTGAAATTGCTTTGAGTTGCGTCTGTCGCTTCGCCAAATTTCAAATTTGGCCCAATTTTTGAGATCATTATAAATTAAGCCCGCATTATATATGAACTTTTCATTGCTAGACCTTTAAAGATTTTCCTTCCTTGTTATGACATCAGTTATAATATTATCATTAGTTTTGATTTCAATAATATATAGTGTAATTTCAATCAGGAATATTTAGGATTACACAAGTATTAAAAACATTTAGCCATTTTGAATATATTATTATTTCTTTTGACACACGTATTCTTATAAGGTTAGAAGATTGCTTCATACGTGATTGCTTAAAAACAACCATTTGCTTCAATTCTATTGTTATCCATTCAATGAAGTAACTTGAGATTAATTATATGTAGAGTCAAGACAATATAAAAGATAATTGATTAACAGAGTTAATTGTGCCATTGCGACACAAAAATGTTTTGTGGAAGCTTCCTTACTACACTAGATCTGCACTTGAACTTAACTTTCAATGCTAGCTTATGTCAACTTGAGTAAATAAACGAAAGTAAAGGGGCATGAATGCAAATTATAAAGGATCCGAGGGTGCAAGGGAGAGAACCCATGTTGGCAATGCCCAATATCATTGGGGAGAGAGATGGCATATAGACTGTTGTTTTGTCCAAAGCAGGAGACATACTGATACTGACATGGCGGAGAAATACAACATAATAAAATTAATAAAAAAAATTGAGCAAGTTTGCCGTACACATCGTCTGCAACAGAATGAATATATGAAGATGAAGAGGGTGATAATTCCCTTACTTGATTCATTTATTAATTAAGAGGAGTTACACGACGAAATAGGTCTCAAAAGAAAGATAAGAAGTGAAATTTATGGAAGTTGGTTGAGGGGTATATTTGTGTGTGACGTAAGTTTGTGAAGAGGCAGAGAATGGTCCCATTATATGAAAAAATGCCGGTCGCTGCTTAGACATGTTTATTATCTCAAGAAAGAGGAGACAGTGGGCATGCTTCAATTCCATCTTACCATTCATTCCTTATCAGCCTCAAAACCTTCCATGATTTACGGGTCTTGTTCAATGATCTATTGATCAATATTTATATCCCATGAATGTTCTGTAAATTTGGATTATTTATCTCAGATTAAACAACTCAAATAAAAAAAATAATTAAAATGAAAAGAAATTAAATTTCTTAAGAAATTTTTATCTTTTAATTTAAGTCGTTTAATTTTATATAAACGATTCATATATAGAACATAATTGTTATATTCTCGCCAAAATCAAATCATAATGGAATGAAGATCAAATTATTTATGTTACCCCATTTATTTATGAATCCACCACAACGATAATGACTTCAAAACATAGATCTCCCTAGCCATCTCTCATGAATTTGAATCTTCTTAGAGTGCCAACCATCCAATATCGTTCAATTAAGGTGAGATAATTAGATTTCACTCTAGCTTCTCAACATTAAATAGTACTAAGAAACTCAACACTCTGCTAGACGCAAAGAATAAGGGCCCGTTTGGTACGAAAGACAGCGATTAAAAAGAAAACAAAAAAAAAAGAATATAAAAATAATTTGTTTGGTATGTATTAAAAAAAATAGAAAATAATGTGTTTGATATATAAATATTTCAAAGAAAAAAAAGTAGGGAAAACATTTAGAAATTACTCAAATACCCATTTGATTTATTAAATATTTTTTATTCATAACAAAAAAAAATATGTGGCCCCTTTCCAATGTCCCTTCGTCTCACTTCTCTCATCCTTAGTCCTCTACTCACCTCGTCTTAGCCTCTGTATTCTTTATTCGTCGACCAGTCACTTTACATCTCTCAGCCTCTCTTTTGCCGTTAATCAGCTATTTTAGATCCAACTACCCATCAGCCTCAGTTTCCTTCTCATTAATTTTCCTCTTTCAAACAATAAATGCAATCTTCAAACTATCATTTCCAGATTTTCAGCCTATTTCATTTCCTCCTTTAATTTCGTTATATTGTGTTTGGGCTGCTCTTTCTCTTTGTTTTCCTTTTAGTTTTTTGGTTTTTCCATTCCACTTCCCTGCTTACTAAATCTTGAAGCTTAAAGTTCGATTGCTATTCTAAGGTCTCTAAAGCTAAAAGACGAGGATAGTTTTGACATTACACAATGTTTTTCCATTGGAACAGCACTCTTTCATGAATTTTTGCAAAGAAAAAGAATCAAGAAAACGGTGTACTGTTCACATGCGGGATTCCCAGCTTTTTTTCCTTTTCCAACTTTTGAATGCCATACCAAACATGAAAAAATAAAAAAACATGATGAAATTCTTGATTCCTTTCTTTAAGAAAAGCTACCAAAGATTCATCTTTCATTGAGGTTATGCTTGGTTTCTCTTGATACATTCAAGTACCAATGTAGTTAAATTTGACCCAACAAGTCTAATTGGCCCAATAACAAAATTCAGACCCCAAGGTTGACTTCTTGAAAAATGGGCTCGTTTATTGAGAAGTGAGCCGAGTTTAATCTATATAAATTTCTACGTATAATCTTGAGTCCACATGTACTGAAATGCCACAATTTGGGGATTATACATGTACTATATATGACTATAAAAATGCATTTACCTTTGTTAACATCCTAATAATATTTGTATTAAAAATCAATTATAAGTTGTCACGTGACTCACTAATTATTACTAACCTAATGAAGTTATAATTTTAGCATTTTATATTATAGTTTTTAACTAGAGTAAATACATTTTTTTCCCTAAAGATTTTATCTTAGTAATAGTTTAGATTTTAAAAGATGGTACTGTTTGAATTTTTAAATTTTAAAATTATTATATAAAATTATTCTTCCATCAATCTTTTGTTATAGTCACTGTTATCCAATGATGTGGGTGTAAATTGTCGATGCAAACGGTGATATAAAATCTAGGACATATTTTGTTTATTGACATGTCACTTTGGATGGTTACGCAGGACACTGCAACTATGGACTATTTTGCTTAAAAAAAAAAAACTTGCAAGGACTAAATTGTTTTTTTTTTAAATTCAATGACCAAATTATTTAAATCAAAGACAAGTTTTTATCAGTATTTTCTAATGGTTCCAATTAGGATATATGATTCTCTACCTCAAAGTATGTTTTAGCTAAGTTCAATGTGATTTTGGGTAAGATATACAATTCTCTATGGCAATTATTATTCAATTTTAAGAATTTTAGATTCCTCGACATTTGCTAGAATTTTATTCCTGTAGAGTTTCTAGTGAGTTTGGGTAAGTTGCGCAATTTCAAAACCCTGGAACTCAGCTTCAATAAGCTAATCAAAAACATTTATTTGTCCATCAACAAACACGGATAAAAGTGTGTCTCTTTATTAAAAACAATAATAATAATCATTTGGTCCCACATTTTTTCAGAACATTTTGGTCCTTGAAATGTTTTTTTTTTTTGTGAACATAATAGTTCATAAGTGTCACTTAACATGACATGCAACAAACAAATAATCCCTAAATGCTAGTCACCATTAAATTAGCAAATAGTAGTGATGGTGAGGTAACGACAACGATTGATAAAGGAACTATTTAATGTAATAATTTTAAAATTTAAAAATTAATTAAAGTTGTTAATAGTTGTCTTTTAAGAATTAAACTATGGTATATTTACTCTTTTAACTATTTAAAGTTTAAAAAAAAAACTTTCTTTTAACTATTTAGATTATTTTAAAATTTATGTGTATGATAATAAAAAAATATTTTATATAGATTTTAAGATAATTTAATAATAAAAAAGTATATTTACACTTTTAACTATTTAAAGTTTAAAAAAGAAAAACCATCACGTATGATTTATTTCAATAAAACTCCTTCATTATTTATCACTAGTTTCATTACTGTATTTAAAAGAACTATTAGCCTATTTCAAATTTATATGAAAGTGACTAGTATTACCATACGCTACCAAGCTTCCCTATAAGTTATCACTGAAGACATAAACGTCGTGATATGTCATATAAACGAATAGATTTTTTGTAATTATTACACATGGTGCGAAAATAAAAAAATAGAAAAAGATGTGTAAGTTCTATATATATAATTATTGCATGAATTGTCCTATGGCGATGGAGCAACATTTTTCATATAGTCAAGTGTGTTTGTGGTTCGATGGTCATATTCGCTGCAGAGCAGGTGCCACGGACAAAAAATGGGTCCATTCTAGTTTTGAAGAGGAATTTGGATAACCTATTTGGCATAAAAAATCAAATATATTATTTGACGTGCGATAGTTGTTAGATCTGGATAACCAATAATTATCACATGTTCACATCATCTATTTTTTTTATATGATCAAATGACTCTATTCACTTGTTCTTTTTTTATGTGATAATGATTGATCATTTGAATTTAATAATCATAGCACGTCAAGCAAGTAATCTGAAGTCTTTAAAAAGAGCCAATACAAAAGCCAATAATCTTTTTGATAAGTCTACAAAGAGTTTAACTTAATAAGAGGTTAAAATTTTCATCATTGAATTATCTTAAAATTTATATAAAATATTTTTTTATCATTATACACATAAATTTTAAAATAATCTAATAATATAATCTCTTAAAAAGTCAGAGTCTTTTTATAGCCAGATAAAATGTGCCCACCACGCCACGGTTATCATGTTGTCGTTATTGTATTATGAATCATTCGTGGACAACACTCAAATTCAATGAAGGAGTGGTCACCTTTCTGTAAAAGCTGTTGACGACATGTCGTTTTGCCTTTAATTGTTCAGTTTTCATTTAGCGCCAATTCTCGTGATGAACATGAAAATTGGAGAATAAACGAACTAGTCATTGCCAATATTATATTTTTTTTTCTTGTGAAAAATCTATAACAAGAAGTAGAAAATTTTTCAAAAATAGAAAATTAAAATATAGATACAAATTGAACTATTGACATTACATTATTTTAATTTTAATGATGTACTAGTTGTTAAGTGAATTATTCGCTTATTTGTTAAAACAATTTTTTTTCTTTAAGTATTGTTTGGTTTGAGAGAAATAGAAAAAAAGAGAAAGGAGGGGAAGGATGTTTTTCTTAAATTAACTTTGTTTGTTTCAAATAGTTAAGTAGAAGGGAGGGAAAATAGAGGTGAGAAATTTATTTCTCCATCTTATTTTTTTTCCCTCCAAAAATGAAATGATTTGGAGGGAAGGAAATTTGTAATAATGTAAAAAGATATAAATGTCATTAACTGTAATACCCAAGAAAAATAAAATATAAATATTTGTTTACAAACTACTGTTACTATTTCAGTATACGGTACTATTCACCTGTATAATACTATTTACGTATATGATACTGTTCATTTATACAATCGAAATGTCAAGTACTAGATGTTGTTTGGTCATAAGAAAAAACTAGAAAGAAGTTTGTAGGAGAAAATGACGTTTTATGTGTAAAAATACCCTCAGGGACTAAATTGAAAGGACTGATTTGAAAAAGAAACTTAAAGGTTTAAGGTAAAAGGATAGTTTTTCCTTTAAGTTTTCATAGAAAAATTTTCGGTTGCCGCTATTTGCGAAATGTCATTTTCATAAATAGTAAATTGAATATTTTATTAGCGCATAGTGTCAAATAGTACCCTTGACTTTTGGGCCCTTCCATTTCACTTCTAAACTCACACCTTCAACTTCTCTTCTTCTCTCCTTAAGTTTCTCTTACTCCAAAGCTAGGCCTCTGAGATTTTGGGCCTTTCCTTTTCAGCTTAGGTAAGGATACTATGCCCTTTCTATGTCTTTCAAATTTTAGAAGTTAATTTCTTAAGTATGCTCTGTGGTTGCGGCCTTGGCTGATCTTCCACATCAGAAAAACTGTCCTTAGCTGTTTATATGTTATTTTGATTCTCTGATTACCGAAATAGAATGTAAACTGTGAAGAATACATGTCTAGGAAAGTTCTGGCTAAGGAAAGACCTGGTTTTTAAGTGTGTCCAGTGTGACCCTCCACTCTTTCCTGGGAACTTACCTGGTGTACTCTTTTACAGATTGTATTCTCTATTTCTGGTATGAATAGTGATCGTACGTATGAATAGTGACCGTACGTATGAATAGTGACCGTATGAATAGTAACCGTATATATGAACAGTAACCGTACATATGAACAGTATCTGTACGAAAACAATCCTGACGTATTTTCTCTAATCTTTCATGAAAATCTCCGTAGCAGAACACCGAAATTACCTGAGAACTCTTGTCTGTAATGACTTAGAGAAGCGATGTTCATACGGAATCCAGGTGAGTGAAACGACCCCGTTTTAATAGAGTTTTAGCATTACTGGTGATAAAAAGTATGTCGTAGGACACTCCCAAGATTCATAGGGGGAAATTGGATTCAGAATGACGAATCTAAATGAGATAATTAATCTATAAGTATGGATAAAATGAAATAAGTATCTTATGATGATGTGAAGTTTGAATATTTTCAAAAATGGATTAATTGTTATCTTGATATGTGGTTTATAAATCCATAATATAGTTATATATTATACCTGTTATATGGATGAATATTATATTGAGCTTCTGATTATGATATGAAATGCTATTGATTGTGATTGAGCGGGACAGTACCCCCTCTCACGGCAAGGCGGAAAACCCGGTTGACAGGGTGTCTTGACCAATGAGTGTGGAGACAACGATTCCCTCAGTAGGGATATAGCCCGGATTGGTGATAAATCCGTGAGGCGCCCTAGCTAAGAGGATGAGGTTGTGCGTCATGGCGGAAATATACATAATTGGTGAGCCGGCCTGTGTGCGCTCTCCGGGATATATTGCCATTGACGAGTACTAGTAACGTTTGTTGAATTGGATGAATTTTTATCTTGTATGTAAGAGGATGATGTTGTGCGTCATGGCAGAAATATACATAATTGGTGAGCCGGCCTGTGTGCGCTCTCCGGGATATATTGCCATTGACGAGTACTAGTAACGTTTGTTGAATTGGATAAAATTTTATCTTCTGTCTATTGGTTGAGTATGAGCCTTTGGATATGCTTGCATGACTGGTAATGTATTTGAATTTTATTAATGCGAGGCCGATTCGCTCATTGAGTTTAAAAGCTCACATTGTTTGTACAACCTTTTTGTTCAGATCAGGTTGCCATCGAAGAATATCTGCTAGAGGAGTAGATCACTTTGGACCTTCCCGTTGTCGGGTAGACCTCTCTTCTGTTATAGATTATGTTGCTCTGTAATCGTCTAGGACATCTAGTTCAGGGGTTCGACATTTGGTTTGTATGTCAGTATAATAATGTATTTTAAATTGATAATCTATGATTTTCAGATAAGAAAATTTGATATATTTATCGGAAGGCTTACAGTGATGAGAGATTCATCATTGTGCCGGTCATGTGCCCAGAAAACGGGTCGTGACATTAACAATTTTTTTTTTCTCCTCGTGCTCTTTAATTCTCGTCCTCTAGTATTCAAGTTTTTTTACTCTTTCTTTTAACTTTCATCTTCCAGTATTCAAGTTTCTCAGCAAGAACTAAAACATATATTTGAAATAAAAACAAAAATACAACAAAAAACTAAACAAATCTAGAAAGATCAATTTCTTTTATTTTAAAAGGAGTTTGAAGTTTTATTATTATTGTTATTGTAACATGTAAACCAACATAAATGTTATGGAGTTAAAATAATTAGTAGAATTGATTATCAAAGATTTAATTGCATAATCGACGTGGATGTTCTGGAATTTTTAAATATTTCAATTGGCATGCACTTTATAAATTCTACTAGATATTTATCTTTAAATGTTCTTTTAATATGTTTTGGAATTTTTAGCTATTTATCAAAGTTTCAATTGACATGCACTTTATAAATTTATCTTTAAATATTATTTTAATATGTTTTGGAATTTTTTAGCTATTTATCAAAGTTCCAATTGACATCAATGACATGCACTTTATAAAATTATTTTTAAATATTCTTTTAGGTGTATGTTCTAAAAATTTTTTTTCTATACTTTATGTTTGATGGATGATGTTAAATCTGTTTATGTCATCTTTTTTTACTATTGGAATATAAGTAATAATAAATTTATCATACTTTGTTGGTTATATAATGAAAGGGCTATAACAGTCATTTTGTTTTATTTTATCTCTGTAATACCCAAGAAAAATAAAATATAAATATTTGTTTACAAACTACTGTTACTATTTCAGTATACGGTACTATTCACCCGTATAATACTATTTACGTATACGATACTGTTCATTTATGCAATCGAAATGTCAAGTACTAGATGTGGTTTGGTCATAAGAGAAAACTAGAAAGAAGTTTGTAGGAGAAAATGACGTTTTATGTGTAAAAATACCCTCAGGGACTAAATTGAAAGGACTGATTTGAAAAGAAACTTAAAGGTTTAAGGTGAAATGATAGTTTTTCCTTTAAGTTTTCAATAGTAATAACAGAAAAAATTTTCAGCCGTTGCCGCTATTTACACAGTAACTGCATTATTAGAAATGTCATTTTCATAAATAGTAAATTGAATATTTTATTAACGTATAGTATCAAATAGTACCCTTGACTTTTCCTATAAATAGGCGCTTTCATTTCACTTCTAAACTCACACCTTCAACTTCTCTTCTTCTCTCCTTAAGTTTCTCTTACTTCAATGCTAGGCCTCTGAGATTGTGGGCCTTTCCTTTTCAGCTTAGGTAAGGATACTATGCCCTTTCTATGTCTTTCAAATTTTAGAAGTTATTTTCTTAAGTATGCTCTGTGGTTGCGGCCTTGGCTGATCTTCCACATCAGAAAAACTATCCTTAGCTGTTTATATGTTATTTTGATTCTCTGATTACCGAAATAGAATGTAAACTGTGAAGAATACATGTCTAGGAAAGTTCTGGCTAAGGAAAGACCTGGTTTTTAAGTGTGTCCAGTGTGACCCTCCACTCTTTCCTGGGAACTTACCTGGTGTACTCTTTTACAGATTGTATTCTCTATTTCTGGTATGAATAGTAACCGTACGTATGAATAGTAACCGTATGAATAGTGACCGTATATATGAACAGTAACCATACGTATGAACAGTATCTGTACGAAAATAATCCTACCGTATTTTCTCTAATCTTTCATGAAAATCTCTGTAGTGGTATACTGAAATTTATCTGTGTACTCTTGTCCGTAACGACTTAGAGAAGTGATACTCGTATGGAATCGAGGTGAGAGATCCTACCTTACCTTGTTTGCTTATTTAATGTATATATTAAAAGTATACTCTATATATATATGTGACATGAAATTCATGCATTCATGTTATACATTGAAATGTGTAAATATGATTATGTTGTGAACTTTTCCTGAAATGAGATGCATATGGTTGCCTATGATTGTGTAATGTGGTTGTGTTTGATCTTAATAGAAACGGAAATAAAGTTTATGGGATCCCATAGGATGAAATAAGGGTGGAATGAAATCACTATAGCCACGTGATATTGAATATGATATTAGTCCTTTTAAGGACGGGGTGAAATAAGGTTAGACTACAGATTTGTCCCTTTGAGGACAGGGGTGAAATAAGGGAGGATACGGCAGGGGCCGTGGGGCAACGGCCACTTATTGTGGACGGGACCCGAAAAATGTCTGGGAACTTGATTTAGAATTGTATGAATTGTTTGAATTGTTTGAAATGTGATTTGGTTTGATCTTAAATATGTTGTTAATAATTGCGAGGTCGATTTGCTCACTGAGTTTAAAAGCTCACATTGTTTGTACAACCTTTTTGTTCAGATCAGGTTGCCAGTGAAGAATATCCGCTAGAAGAGTAAATTACTTTGGACCTTCCCGCTATCGGGTAGGCCCCTCTATTGTTGTAGATTATGTTGCTCTGTAATCATCTAGGACATCTAGTTCAGGGGTTTGGCATTTGGTTTGTATGTCAGCATAATAATGTATTTTATATTGAGAATCTATTATTACATGCAAATCATCTCTATGATTTTCAGATAAGAAAATTTGATATATTTATCAGAAGGCTTACAGTGATGAGAGATTCATCATTGTGCCGGTCATGTGCCCAGAAAACGGGTCGTGACAAAGTTGGTATCAGAGCAATGGTTGTTAGGTCTCCTAGTGATTACAGAGCAAGGTAACCTTAGTGGGACCTCCTCTATCGTTGTGAACCCGGGCACAACTATAGAGAGACGGCTCTACTGAAGGTCCTGTAGGATGTTTCCATTTCCTTTCCCTCCGAGACTTATAGGAATTATGTTTTTAGTTTTAGACAGATGTGGCTACACTTTTGAACTTAGTAAAGGAAAGGTTATTACTTGTTTGATTCCGTTGCTGTCGGATCAAATATTTATATGGTGGATTTTATAAGCTGAATTCATGATTGAATTTGTGTAGCTATATTATTTTAGGGTACCAGCCAATAAAAGAAACCACTTGCATTAAAAACAAAAAAAAAACTGAAGGATTACATTGCAAAAAAGAAGAAGTTTACTCATGCATGAGTAATCTAAAAGCGAGGTGGTCTTGGATTAGGAGGGTTGTATTGTATCATCACCCCTCGACCATTCCTTGGAGCAAGGGACATAGCAATGTCGCGGAGGGTAGTGTAAATCCCATTCATACAATCAACACTTCTTTGTTGTTGATTGCAGAAGCACTGGGTAGACCAATAGAAGAACCTGTCTATTCTTGAAGTCATTTCTGCATGATTGCGTTTAGTTAACCTCTCCAGGTCTCCTATCATCTTTTTCAGATTTTTCACCTCCTGCTCTAGACAGGCGATTTTGTCCTCCGAGGTATGGCCCGTGCTAGTCTCCTCAGCTTCCTCGATCTTCTTCATTTTCTTCTCCTTCTGCTTCTCTGGAGACCCCTCAAAAGGTCTTTTGCCCTTGTCTTTGCCCAGACTTAAGTTTAAGTCGAGCTCTTCTTCCTTAGCCTCTACTGTGAGATCAATGTACTTCCTTGAGGCCATGATTTGGAAAAATTTAGAAATTTTCGTAAGAGTATGAGGCGAGAGGAATACTGGAGGATTATAGGCTCAGAGATTATTACTCTTTGTGGTGTGGTAACTGAGAACGCTGGGAAGGTTTTTATAGAGAAAAATTTGGACTAAGAGACAAAGAAGATATCTCTTCACCGCACCCCTACACGATCAACCTATGGATTTCTGCAAGCTGGAAGCCAGAAGTCTAGGGTAGGCGTGCACACCGATAGCGCGTTGCATTAATGCTAAAACCATGAAAGTCAATATTCGGTGGATTTGCAGCCGATTTTACTCGGTTTTCCCATTTCTCCCGTTGGCATTTTCCGAAATTCAAAGAAGTTGATAACATAGCCATCAAAGATTGCCTTGGATGCTTTTATGATGAACTGAAATGCATTTCTCTGTTTTATTGTGTTGTTCTTAAGAGCCTTCAGTTGAGTATAATATACATAATTGATTGAATCATGTTGTAATTACATGTATGTATGTTATTCATGCATAATGAGTGAAGGCTACGATCAAGGAGAATATGTGATGATCCTACATATACTCATAGAGATGTGAAATCAAAATGACTTGGATAGAATAAAATGTGTAGATGATGATATATCTTCATGGTTACACATACTTACATATAATGCTCTCGTGGGCAAATGAAAGGCAGTGATTTCCTTACATCATGATAATACTTACTGCATGTGACCGTAAGCAGTTAACTTTGTTTTAATATATATATATTGATATACATATATTATGTGTAAATCCAGAATAAAGACACCGATCATAATCTAAGATAAGGCTAATATGAGACTACCCAATCATAGAGGGATATCGTGATATGAGATTACAGGATAAAACAAGTTAGAGGGAGAAAATCTCAGACTGAAGAGCGTAGTTAGTCAAAAGTTTGAGAAAGGTCAAGATTAGCCGAAAATTTTTTTGAGGAAATCTTTGACTTATGTTAATTGCATTTACTATTTATCTGCATGTCCGACATTAATTGCTGGCATTGCGACATATGTGATCTGTAAACCTTATAGCGAGCGGCGTATAGGTTGTGGTGGCTTTAGCTCCAGGGGCTTCGGGTTGTCTATAAATCTTGTTTGCCCGTTACCCTACTCATCGCACCAAGCAAACCTACTTCTTTCATTACATACCTATTTCTCAATCTCCATTCCTTTCTCATTCGAAGTTATTTCTGATATCCCTAGAGCAATGGCCGATAATAAGTCTTTCAACTTGAATTTTGAGACTGGCAATGTAGAGCTTGATTTAAATCTAAGTCTCGGAGACAACAAAGGGAAGAGACCTGTAGACAGGTCACCAGAAATAAAGAAGAGAAAGAGGGATGTAATAGAGTTGGAGGAGGACAGTACTGCAACATCCTCAGAAAATAAGCTTGCATTCCTGGAGCGTAAGATCGAAAATCTGGAGCGTAAGATAGAGAGCCTGGAATACAAGACAGAGGACCAGAAGCGACTAATAAATCGTCTCTTTGAAAACCAAGAGAAACTGATAAACCGTCGTTTCGGGGAACTAGCTAATCGAGTTGATAGACATTCAATGTTTGCAACTCAAAATTTTCGTGACCAACAAGCAAGGTGTATTGACTGTATGAACGGAGTAACTTCAGCTCTTCGCCAAATTTCTCAGGCACTTCCTCCAGAAACTCTTTCTAGGCTGCAACGATTAGCTTCCTCCTTAAGGTCTGAAGCACCTTCCTCTTCTAGACCTGGAGCACCTTTTACATTTCAAAAGCCTCCTCGTCCTTAATTTATTCTTTCTTTTGTTTGTATCTAAAGCTATATTTGGTCTAAGCTTCATGTATTAAAATTATCTATGTACTAGAAATAAAATTTAAGTTAGTATTTAGATCTTCTTTGTTGAAGTGATTCCTTTTACTGAAAGAACTTGAGGAATGAGAAGATGTTGGACTTATATTTCATACTTGATTATGGAAACTCTAAAGCAGAGTATGGTAATATCTTTTTGACTGAGCAGAGTTATTAAAATGATATTTCATTACACTTCTGAAATATGGAGGAATGCTAAATAAGTATTTTATGAACCTATAAGAACTATGAGTTTGCCCTAATCATTGAAGGGATACGACTCTATATGAGTCATTGAGGTGAGAGGAATTTCTATATATATTTATTTTATAATTATGCATGAGGAGTATGTTATTTACTTAACACATTTTCTGGGATTGTTCTTCCTAGAGATTTATGTAATAATTTTACGTGATTTTTCTTTTTATATGACGCATTCAGCTGAGAGTATCGCCTTAAGGTAGAAGGATCACCTTCGGGCAAGAATATTGCCTATGGCCAAAATGATGTCTTCAGGTGAGGTGCTTGTATTCGTAAAAGTTATAAGTTATGTGTGTGATAACTTGTGTCCTGATATTCAGTATAAACTAGAAAGACCACGTGTCACTTTTGAGAAGACACCTATTTGAGGTTTTACATAGAGACAGAGTTCGTCTCTGATCAGATGGTTTAAGTTTGGTAAAGGTTATGAGGATGAGACACTTTATGGTACAAAAGGTTGTGGAGAAGATCAAACTGATGAGGAAGAGATTGTTTGCTATTTAGAAAAGGCAAAAATTCCTATGAAAATTATTAATAATGCGGTCTAGAGTTCACAGTCGATGCTATAGTGTTCTTGTAAATCCTACCAAGGATGTGAAGATGTTTGGAAAGAAAGAGATACAAAGGATGAGATATAGACGAAGTAATCATACTTTTTTCAGTCTTGAGATGAGTTTTGAATTCGGGGGACCGAATTCTCTTAAGCGGGTGATAATGTAATACCCAAGAAAAATAAAATATAAATATTTGTTTACAAACTACTGTTACTATTTCAGTATATGGTACTATTTACCCGTATAATACTATTTACGTATACGATACTGTTCATTTATGCAATCGAAATGTCAAGTACTAGATGTGGTTTGGTCATAAGAGAAAACTAGAAAGAAGTTTGTAGGAGAAAATGACGTTTTATGTGTAAAAATACCCTCAGGGACTAAATTGAAAGGACTGATTTGAAAAGAAACTTAAAGGTTTAAGGTGAAAGGATAGTTTTTCCTTTAAGTTTTCAATAGTAATAACAGAAAAAATTTTCAGCCGTTGCCGCTATTTACACAGTAACTGCATTATTAGAAATGTCATTTTCATAAATAGTAAATTGAATATTTTATTAACGTATAGTATCAAATAGTACCCTTGACTTTTCCTATAAATAGGCGCTTTCATTTTACTTCTAAACTCACACCTTCAACTTCTCTTCTTCTCTCCTTAAGTTTCTCTTACTTCAATGCTAGGCCTCTGAGATTGTGGGCCTTTCCTTTTCAGCTTAGGTAAGGATACTATGCCCTTTCTATGTCTTTCAAATTTTAGAAGTTATTTTCTTAAGTATGCTCTGTGGTTGCGGCCTTGGCTTATCTTCCACATCAGAAAAACTATCCTTAGCTGTTTATATGTTATTTTGATTCTCTGATTACCGAAATAGAATGTAAACTGTGAAGAATACATGTCTAGGAAAGTTCTGGCTAAGGAAAGACCTGGTTTTTAAGTGTGTCCAGTGTGACCCTCCACTCTTTCCTGGGAACTTACCTGGTGTACTCTTTTACAGATTGTATTCTCTATTTCTGGTATGAATAGTAACCGTACGTATGAATAGTAACCGTATGAATAGTGACCGTATATATGAACAGTAACCATACGTATGAACAGTATCTGTACGAAAATAATCCTACCGTATTTTCTCTAATCTTTCATGAAAATCTCTGTAGCGGTATACTGAAATTTATCTGTGTACTCTTGTCCGTAACGACTTAGAGAAGTGATACTCGTATGGAATCGAGGTGAGAGATCCTACCTTACCTTGTTTGCTTATTTAATGTATATATTAAAAGTATACTCTATATATATATGTGACATGAAATTCATGCATTCATGTTATACATTGAAATGTGTAAATATGATTATGTTGTGAACTTTTCCTGAAATGAGATGCATATGGTTGCCTATGATTGTGTAATGTGGTTGTGTTTGATCTTAATAGAAACGGAAATAAAGTTTATGGGATCCCATAGGATGAAATAAGGGTGGAATGAAATCACTATAGCCACGTGATATTGAATATGATATTAGTCCTTTTAAGGACGGGGTGAAATAAGGTTAGACTACAGATTTGTCCCTTTGAGGACAGGGGTGAAATAAGGGAGGATACGGCAGGGGCCGTGGGGCAACGGCCACTTATTGTGGACGGGACCCGAAAAATGTCTGGGAACTTGATTTAGAATTGTATGAATTGTTTGAATTGTTTGAAATGTGATTTGGTTTGATCTTAAATATGTTGTTAATAATTGCGAGGTCGATTTGCTCACTGAGTTTAAAAGCTCACATTGTTTGTACAACCTTTTTGTTCAGATCAGGTTGCCAGTGAAGAATATCCGCTAGAAGAGTAAATTACTTTGGACCTTCCCGCTATCGGGTAGGCCCCTCTATTGTTGTAGATTATGTTGCTCTGTAATCATCTAGGACATCTAGTTCAGGGGTTTGGCATTTGGTTTGTATGTCAGCATAATAATGTATTTTATATTGAGAATCTATTATTACATGCAAATCATCTCTATGATTTTCAGATAAGAAAATTTGATATATTTATCAGAAGGCTTACAGTGATGAGAGATTCATCATTGTGCCGGTCATGTGCCCAGAAAACGGGTCGTGACAATCTCCCTTTCTATTGCAAATCAAATAAAAGAAAGTTTATTTTTCCTCCTCTCTCTTCCCCTCAAACTAAACCAAACAAAGAATTATTATTTCCTATTTCCTCCCCTCTCCTCTATTAAAATCTTTTCCCTCCCATCCCCTCTGTTGAACCAAATTATTTTAACAAATATCCATTAAAACATGTATCTGAAGCCCATCCAGGCTGTGACCCTATTGTTTGCCATGTTATATTATGTTTTTCTTTGTAAAGATTGATTTTCTAAAACGTTCTACCAGAAAATTTTATGTAAATAATAATGAAAAATATTACAAATAAATTTAAAAATAGAGAATTATTTTGCCATTTTGTCCCCTTACTCTCTCTCTCTGGTCGTTTTTTTTATTTTCCACATATTTTTAATATGTTTGAAAAAAGTTAGGCATAATTGCTCTCAGGTAAAATTGATTTTTAAAATTGTTTGAGTAAATCAAGATTTGTATTAACGTAATTTATATTTGTAAACTGTTATTAAAAAATAATCTTTAAAAAATATATTTTGCTTAGATATTGGTCATCAAAATCACTTTTTTAATGTATAATTATTATAAAAGATATGATTTTTATGTTACATTATGTTATTTATGTTTATTATTTAATTTCATTCATTTCTATCACAAGTACTAATATTTGATTAAAAATTTACATATAACTACCAGGTACAAAAGGACTAAAATGCAAACTTCTAATTAAAAGAATTAAAGAAATGAAATGGGACTAGTATTAAAAAGAAGTTTTAAAAATTGGGGCCAAAGTGTAATTTTTTCATAATTAAGAACACTTTTTTTACCTGTTAAAATGAGAGATGTAGGGAAGAGAGACACACAGAAAATGGGGAGAGAGGATAAAAAAAAATGAGGGGTATAAAAGTGAAAATAGTAGTTGGCAAAAATTAATGCAAATCTTGGTTTAAGGCAAAAGTAAGACCAAATCACTTTAATGCAAACATCAGTTTGAAGCAAAACTGATTCTAAAAGCTTCTTTTTAACGTATTTTTAAACAAAATAATTTTTGGACAAAAATAAGATCAAATCACTTTAATGTAAACATTAGTTTGAGGCAAAACTACTAAAAGCTTCTTTTTAACATGTTTTTAAACAAAATAATTTTTCTTTCAAAATCATGTTTCAATTTACAAAATTTTAGTTTGAAGTGTGCCATCACAATTTCAAATATACATTTGTTATACTTCTGATTTTTGAGTATAGATCTCTATGGTGAACTAAAGTCATCGGAGCTCATGTGAACTATTTGATGTTACTTTTTTTTTTTAATAATCTAAATTACAACACATCCAACAATTCACATGAGTTCCGATAGCTTCAAGAAGCGGATCCATTCTCTTGATTTTTGTTTTCCTGTACTACTAAAAACAGCTTTAGTGGAATGACACATATAAGAATTGCTATTGCTATTATTGACTTCGGGATGAACCTTGCAGCTTTACTGAATATAATGCGTATTTCAAATGCTCCAAAACAAATTTTTATTTCTTTTGAGACATCTTTTTAGTCTGGGAATATGTTCGTAAGCACATGTACATGTCCACGTATGTACATTATTTTTGTAAGCTTTTTGTTTGCTACATGAATGATGATGTGAGAATTTCCGTACCATGTTGTAGTTGGATGTTTTCTTCTCCATTTACAAGGAATGGATTTTCACTTTCAGAAATGTTGGAACGATAGTGCTAGAGGTTGGTAGTAATGGAGATGCTCTCACGCATTCTGATAATGTTAGAATGATTATTATAAAAAAAAATTATTAGGTTTCAACTAATTTGTTTTAATTTTTGTGAGACTATAAAGATATTTCTTCTCTTCATAATATTTAAACTCAAAATTTTTTTTTATAAAAAACAAATATCAAATTACTTAAACACATTTTTTTAATTAAGTACACAAGGAATGAATTTAGATTAATTCTTTTCATTCTAGGTGAAAAACGAAGAGTTTATTTTTTAAATTGTATTAGACGATTATTTTTAAAATGAACAGTTTGACTTTTTTCTACAAAGATGAAATCAGTAATTTACTCTATTTTCATTACATCACCATATATAACCTATCCTTTGATTTCAAGCGAAAAGAATGTAATGTAACTTTTAATAACAGCAAAAATGACTCTGCAATGTAAATATATTTCAAAAGAATGCACATATATAATTTGGTCCGAAATCCAAACCAAACACACAAGGCAACGCAAGTCTGTTGAACCACATATAATCCAGAAGTATTCCTGAATCACTCAAGCCATTGATTGCATTTCTTTAATTTCCCCCTCCAAACCAAAACACTCACGAAAATAATAATCATGTCTTATTTGTGTTCCTTGTTCCTTCTAAATTAGGCCCTTCCATTCCACAATTCCCAGACGCCACTGTATTATATATCAGCCCCTAATCCACGTGTTCAACATGCCCATTTTCATACGTCTCCTATAAAAATAATCCCCAATTAACCACAACCCAACAAATTAATTAAAACACATAGCAACAAAAACAAAACAAAACAAAAATGTCGCAGTCATCTCTGATTCAAGAGCGTGCAGGTTGGAATGGGAACCACCCGGTGCATAAGACTCTCGCAAGTGCAGCGAATCTGGCTAACCTTCTTCCCACCAGCACCGTCCTCACCTTCAACGCTTTAATCCCTTCCTTCTCCGACAATGGCTCCTGCCACGTGTCCAACAAGTTCCTCACTCTCTCCCTCACCCTCGTCTGTGCCCTTCTCTGCTTCTTATCCTCCTTCACCGACAGCTTCACCGGCAGCGATGGCAAGCTCTACTACGGCGTCGCCACCTTCAGAGGCCTCTACATCTTCAACCACAACCCCTTCGAGCATGTCACTGATCCCAGCAAGTACAAGATCTGCGTCATAGATTTTCTGCATGCTTTCTTGTCGCTCTTTGTGTTCTTGGTGTTTGCCGTTACTAACTCCAACGTTCAGAGCTGTCTGATTCCCCACGTTGGCCCTAATGAAAGTGCTTTGATCATGAACTTGCCTCTAGGAGCTGGTGTGTTGTCCTCCTTTCTCTTCACCGTTTTTCCTACCACTAGAAGGGGGGTGGGATACTCAGACATGGCTAATTAATATATATTAATTACTCTAAATGTTTGTTATTAATTAAAGACTTCAATAAAATTATGATATATATGGTCTGGTATAGTAAAAGATGCTAGTCTGGTCAATTCATGTTTAAATTTTCGTTGACAAATGTGTCTATATTTAATGTCTAACAATACTTTGAAAGAAATTATCTCTAAAGAAAGATAAAACTAATATATATATATATATATATAATAGTTTAGCAGCACATATAATTGGATCCGGAGTGGCTGCTCTTCGTGTAAGAAGAGCAGCCAATTCTTCCCTTGTGGCAATAGTTTTAACTGTTGCCACAAGTTTCAGCAACGGTTTAAAACTGTTGCTATAAGTGTTAAGATATTTTTTTACAAAATGTATAGCAACGGTTTTAAACCGTTGCTGAAACTTGTGGCAACAGTGAGTTGGCTTCTTACACGAAGAGCGGCCACTCCAAATCCCATATAATTGGAACCTTTTCACCTAAATATGTCCTTAGTTTTCTGGGTGGTAAAGGGCATGGATGTATATATATTTGAAGCGTAGTTAAGTTCATGGAGTTTATTAATGTCTATCTAGGGATGTGGGTGTACCAATGAATTATTAATGTAATTATTTTATTACTATAAGAACTGTATAGAATTTTTACACTTAATATTTATAAAAATTTTAAGATTAGAGTAAATTATTGATTGGTCCTTAAAAAATTTTAATTGTTTCATTTTAACCCCTAAAAAATTAAGTATTTTAATTTATTTATTAAAAGATTGCATTTGTCTCAAATTTATCACTGTTTTTGGCAACAAAAAAATATAATATTTGACATTAGTAGATTTTGAGATTAAAAGTAAAAAATGACTAAATTAAAACAATTATAATATTTTATAGACTAAATTAAAATATTTAATCTTATAAAAACCGAATTGAGATCTTATAAAATTTCAAGGACAAAATCAGTATTTTACTCTTAAAATGACTTAAAAGCTTTTACTTAGGTTTTTCATTATTTCCATGATTCCATACTCTTGTCATTTTTATTTTTGGATCGATATAACCTGGGTGTGATCATTGGTGTGGATTACGTTCTGAAAAGACCAGAAAAAAATTATGTCCAACTTGGCTGGGCTTAGGCCCATTAATATTGTGTTAGGAAGAAAAAAACGGTTAAAGGCATCGAAAGGCTTACACTTTTTTCTTTTTTTAATAAGGAAGGCTTACACATTATTAATTTGATTTTAATATGCTGCTACAAATATATATATATATATATGGCTGCCTTCTTATAAAATACTTTCCATTTGAGAAAAACAATTGATAATTCCAAAGCAGCCATATCGTCTCACACTTGCACTTGCACACGTCTTTCTGGACTTTTTGAGAGGTTCAGTTTAGACCACTTCCGACTTGCTGCCTATGTTCGTTGCACTGTCTTTAAAATCATTGCTTCCAAATGAAATACTTAATATGTTGTCAGCGCTATGGAAAATTCAATACTATCTCAACTAGTTTTTTAACAAATAAGTTATTTTTACTTAAAATTTAAAATCTAACTCAACTATAATTTAAAATTAGATTTTATAAATTTTATAAAAAAGAATAAATTAAGTGTTAAAATATGAATAAACGCAACGCAATACTGCTTGAGGAATGAAAACCAACTCCTTTTTCTCACGCACTGACACACACACACACACACACACACACACACACAGAGGGCGGAAACGTGACATCATCTACTTAATTAATATTTATGCACATTATAGTTAACGTGACATCATCTACTTAATTGTAGGGAAAATTTTAATTTTGTAACACGTTAATTGTGAAAACTTTCACGCTGAAAACAATTATTCTGACTTTATTTTATGAGTAAATTATCCCCCCTTTTCTCTTGTTAGTTTTATGTTAGGTTTTTGGTTAATTTTATATTTTATATTTAGAAAAGTCCGGTTAATCTGTTTTGTTTATATTTAATAATTTAATATAACATTTTTAACTAAAATATCATTTATTAATCCAAACATATATAAAATTTTAAAAAATAATATAACTATAATATGACACTAAGTTATTAAATGTAAGTAAATAAATAATATAATTTTTAAAATAAAAAATAATTAAACAAAATTATAATGTATTATATTTTAAAAACTTGTAAAAGGGTTAAGTGACTCTTATTTTTATCTGATGGAATGGAATGAATGAAGGGCTTTAGAATCTTATCAAAATTCGGATCCTGTTGAGTTGCTAGAATCGTTTGTAAGAATGAAAAATAAATAAATAAGGAAACTATTATAATACCCTTAAATCCATAAAATTATACAAACATAGATTGAATAATATTATTAAAGAAATTAAACAAAAGTAATTTTTTATTTTTTTAAAAACAAAGTTTCTAACATTAACAATTTTTATTGGTATTAGTAATATGATGAACATGCAATATCTTTTTTTTGGGTTTTAATGATGATTATGCAATATTTTTTTTTTATTTATTACATGATAACATACTAAATATTTTTTTCAAATTTAATATTTAATCTATTGAGATATATAAAAAGTAATATATTAATAAGATAGGAATTTAATTTTTTTTGGTCAAAACATCTTTATTAGATTATCTTATAAATATAATTTCTTATGCACAAGAAAATGCTTATCCCTAATTTAAACTATGAATTTTTAAAGAAATAAAATTTCAACAACTAAATGTAAGAATATTGGACATCCCGTCTCCTACTTCAATTTCAGCAACTAAAGTAATATTAAAATTTATGAAAAAACATATTTTTATTATACAGAGAAGAGAGACACTGAATTAGGAATTACAAGCGTGTGGCTACTGCCAACTTGACATCTTTTTCGGTTTTGAAAGTATATAATTTCGGATAACCAATCATTTACAGCGATTATTTTTCTGCCCAGACACGGTCAGCACCTCAATATTCTATTCTATATTTACTCTTCTAGATAATTATATTTAACTGTTTATCTCCTTTATTTCCTTATCTTCAGTTTAAAAACAAAAACAATATACCAACAATACAACTAAATTTCTTTAAAATCTTATCAAAAACAGAAATTAAAAAAGGCTAACCACGTGAAACTCTATTTCCAATGAGAAGCTTCCAATCTCCTATGATTTGTTTGATTTCAACACTAAAAAGGTTAAACCTATCTAATATTTATTTAAATTAACAATAATGTATAAATAAACAGGACCTCATTTAAAATTTAATTAAATTATCTTTAATATTATTTTAAATATTATACTCAATTTTCTTCTAATTTTTTATAATAATAAAATTATTTAAATTTTTTACCAACATATTAAAAATAAAATTACAGTCTCAAATTAAATAAAATTTTAATTAATTTAACTGGAAACAAATTAAATATTTTTTAATTATATATTAAAATATAAATATATATATATATATATATTTAAATAAAATCGATTTCAACTATAATTAAATTAAAAATTAAAAATTAATTAACCTAGGTTATCCTAGTTTATTAATCCAAACATTAACATACCATTTTATTTTTATTTTAAGTGGTAACTATTGTGGCGGTAACTGGGTCAACGGGGGGAGGGTCATCTCCACGTGGGACGCGGCACCATTTGCTGGATGACGCCAGTTCATAATTCAAATATTCCTTTTTTTTTTTTTCTAACTTTTTAAGTTTGTTTCCTGTAATCTCTTATTAATTAATCTGTATCTCTGTCTTCCCCTTCGTATTAATACCCTTACCAGTTTTTCCCCCTTCTCTTCATCTCCTCCCAACGCCACTTTCGAATCTCAGAAATCCAAATCGGAAATCCCAACACAGCCATGACCATGTTCTCTCCCTATTTCCCCATCTTTCTCTCCCTCTCTGTCTCCTTCTTCTTCTCCTTCCTTCTTTCCAATCTCATCAACTTCTTCAAGAACGCCCACCACCTCCACCTCCTTCTTCATTTTCCTTCTTTTCTTGGCGTCCACGGCGGATTGGGCCGCCTCACTGCCATCCGGCACGTCATTGAGAAGAAGCTGCCCCCTCCGCCGCCTGCGACCACGAAGGCTGATCTCTCCGATGTCGTCGGCGTAGCCGAGCCGGTGCTCCTAGACGGATTGGCGTCTTGCACGGAGAGTCTAGGGTTTGAGAGCTCCGACGAGAGCCGCGTGGATGATCCGATTGAGAGGGTTGGGGATAACGATGAGGATTTCTTTTGGAGGAGCGCGGAGGGGAGGGGGAATTGGAGGAGGATGGAGAATGATGTGAGGAATGAGGTGAGATCGTTTCCGCCGCCTCTGTCGTCGTTGAATCCGAAGGGTCAGCCCACTTTCTTTCTCCGACCGATGAGGAAGAACGGCAGGTTGGAGCTCACCGAAGTGAGAATACGTCGACCGGAGATTCTCCGCGTTTGGCGACACGACGGACGCTTGACATTATTTCTCATCCCCAATGACGGGATCTCAGAAGATTTAGAAGATGACAGGGAAGATGAATCTGAACAAGAACAAGATGAAGAAGAAGACGAAGAAACAGCAGAATTAGAAGGAGAAATAGGAGAATTAGAAGGAGATATAGGAGAATTAGAAGACAAAATAGAAGAAGCAATAACAGAGGAAAAGGAGGAGGAGGAGGAGGAGAAAGAAGACGAAAAAGAAGAGGAGGAGGAGGAGGAGGAGGAGGAGGAAAAGGAGGTTGGATTTGAGGATAAGTGGAAGTTACGGATAGGGGGGAATGAAGGGTTAAGGAGTTGCCACGAAGTGGTGAATCGTCATCGTCGGACTGTTCTTCCTGTGAGACATTATCGTGACCACCGGCATCACAATCACCCTTTGCATGTGTGCGGATTGGGCATTGTGTGAGGCGAAGAAGTGGGGATTTCAGAATTCAGAGCAACAGATTAAGAACGATAGAGACGAGATGCAGTGGCCGTTCATGTGTAGTTGTGAATTTTTAGGAATTTTACTTGGCTGCCATTGTTGGCACAGAGCAGAAGTCTGGTCATTGGGTGTCTCTAATTATAACCCTAAGAGGGTGGCCGGAGATTCGATGATGAACAAAACGGTGTCGTTTTGTCGCACCAACCCCGTTTCCCAGGGTCTCCCTTGGTTCTCCCTCTCGGATCTCAGGGAGTTGGAATCCTTGAGAAGGGTTCTTCCTTCACTCTCTGGTGCTTTGAAAGAGAGGGAGAAGAAGACAAGAAAGTGAGAGATTGAGATTTTGCCATGTTCTGAATTTACCAAATTTAGTAGTCTTTTAGAATAGCAAAAGGAGTAACACTCACACTACCCTACACAAGCATTTTGGATAATTAAAAAAGAAAATCCCTTAAAACTGAATAAGTTCACCTGTAAACTTTTATATGTCGGATAAAGCTCTCAATTAAAATCAGTCCAATTCGATCAACCTAGGATTGGCTCATTTATTTAAAACGAGTTATTTTTTAACTATTAAAATTGCCTGCATGGCTCCTAGATTTAAAAGAGTCGGCTAGTAAGTTATTTTTTTTTAAATATTTAAATAACTAAATAGTTTTTAAGCGAAAATTTTAATATATATTTTTCTATCTGAAGACAATTTACATAATTAATACATTGCAAATATGAAATATGATAAAAGTAAGATTTTATATATAAAATAAAAAGAAAAAAGAAATAAATAAGTTGACTCACGAATTTCACCTTTATTTGACATGCAAATAAAACAAATGCTTAACCCATACCTTTTTATTAAATTGATCAAAATTGAGAAATCTAAATTTGCCCAAAATAAGGACAAGTATGAATTGATCCACGAGTCAAAACCTATTTTAACAATACTAAATCTATGTTTTAAGTTACATAAGACAAATTCTATTTATATATGTAAATTTTTAGTCTAATCTAGCCTTAATAGACCTTGTAGGTTATTTAGTTCGCAGTACAGAGTGTGAATGTAAAAGAAAAGAGACTAGAAAAGAGAAAAAGAAAATAAAAAAATTGTTTAGTATGAGATGAAAAAATGAATAGAAAAGAGAAAATAAAAATTGTGGTATCTAATTTTTAATATATGTTTTTCTACCATATTACCCCTCATCACTGCTAAGTATATTTTGATTTCAAAAAAAAAATTGAGCATCTCTTCCTTCGTGTGTTTTCCTTTTCCAAATCGTGCTCTGGACTCGTCTTGCTTGTTCCCCCTTCCTAGTAGGTCGTTCGTTTGTTGTTCCCTTTAGCAACTCGTCCGTTTGCCATCCCTTCACTAGTTAGTCCATTTGCTAACGCCTTCATTGGCTCGTTTGGTCATCTTTCAAAATCAAGACGCAAGGATAGACTGAGAATTTGCAAGCAAAAAAATTCACCAACTCGTTTGTTCGTCTTGAACAATAAAGTCTTTTTCCTCTTCTCCATATTCTCATATCTTTTGTGTCAATTGAAATTTTTGGCAATTTGGTTGAAATTTCTAGAATTTGCTGGATGTAAAATGTGAACTTGTTGTTATTGTAATCCCTCTTCCCCTCATTCGTTTAATTCAAAATGGCTCTGGCAACATTGGCCTCCAATAGACGAACAGGCAACACGAGTCGGAGGGTAGGGCTTCTTCGAGAATTACAGGTAGAAATACTCAACAAAGTCCAAGGCACAATGGACATTTGACAACCTGATCCATTGCTAAGGAATGGAAACTGTCATATAATAAATTCTGGAAAACAATGGCTAGATGGAAAGGAAAGCTTCCTCTGTTTTTGGCAAGCCAAACAAGGGAGGCTGCATTGTTGCTGGGAATTGAAGGCGCCTTTCCGAATGGAGGTGTGAACCAAACGCCAAGTTAGGATTAGTTCTTAAGGTCAAGACTTTTTATTTTATTTTTACTTTTTACAATTTTTATTAAATATAATACATGAATTAACTTATATTTATTTTGCAAACTAACAATATTAAACATATATTTGTCTTTGAATACTTCAACCATGTACAATTTAAGTTTTGAATACATCTAGAAGTAAAACAAGATATACATTTAAATATCAAATATTTAAAATAGCAATAAAAACTTTAGCCTAATTATCAATAACAAATAAAAGTACTAGTCTAACATTAAAAGTTTTTAACATCTTATATAAATACAAAAAAGATAAATTATTAAGGAAAATAAAATAACATAGAAGAAAAATTGAAAGATTATAAAATAGTTAATAAATTATAAAATATAAAAAATGTGTAAAGAGATAGAGAAAAAAAAATAACAAATGATTATAAAATATTTATTAATTCACAGTAACAAAAAAAAAAAAGAGATAATAGGCCTCGCGCTAACTAAAAGCAAACTTTTCTAAATCCAATCTTATATAAATATATGATGTTATTTGGAGATCATGTCTCTTTCTATTTGTTACAATCCTGTCTGACTACCAATTAAACACCACATGAAGTGTGAAATCCTAAACATACTCTAGACCATTTTCGACATCATTCAGTTTCTTGTTTTAGCTACACTGTTTTGGTCTAAAAATCTAAACATAATGTGTTGGATAGTAGTGTTAGAACGAGATAAAACTCGCAGGTTGATTCATGATTGTTTGTAAATAAATAGTATTGAGCATGTTATTTTAGATTTTTTTTAAAAATGTGTTTAAACGAGCTGCCTGCTTAGCTCACAAGCCGACTTGTTTAAATTTTATTTTATTTTTTACCAAAAAATTATATTATTTAATATAAATAACTTCACTTTATCATATTTTTACATTTTATAACTTTATATTCAATAAATTTAATAATTTTAGATATAAAAACTTTTGTAATTTTTTGAAAATAAATATAAAATTTTCAAATTTAAATATAATATAATTAATTTAAAAAAATAAAAAAATAAAGTTATTGGTTATTTAAAAATATTAAAAAAATTATATTTTACATGCATAAATTGTATTTTAATAAAAATGATTACTTTTTTACTATTTTTAAATTATATTATTTAGATATAAACATTTTATAAAAAGTGGCCCGCAGGCCCGTTTAGATTGGAACCAAGACAAGCAATCTTGGTCTTTCATAAAGAAGTCAATGGGCTAAACATGTTGGCCCATTTATGTTTTGATTCATTACGGTCTAATCTAACCTGTTTGACAATGTTAGTATTAGGCAACTATCGTCCCATACTCTTGAAAATATTATAATGTTTCAATTTAAAAAATATTGTATTACATAATGATGACGATGACATCAATTATTTAGTATTATAAAAACTCAATCTCAAATAGCAATTAGTTTGGAGTAACAAAAAATAATGTAAACAATTATGGGTGTATTTGGCTTGCCACAAAAAGGAGCTCTTATAACATTTGACTAATTTATAGCTTATTTGAGTAGCTTATAAGCTTGTCAGAAGTGTTTAGTAAACAAACTTATTTCAGTAGCTTATAGCTTATTTTGAAACTTTACTTTTGTAGTTTATAGCTTATATACTTTTCTTCCTGTTTTATCTTTATTATTTTATCTCAATACCCATTATATCTTTTTGTTTTATTCATAACCTAAATTCCTAAAATACTTTTACTGTGAATAATTTTTATTTTTATTAATTTTTTTATCTCTAATTAAATTTATTTTAAACAAATATATGTATATATATATTAAAGATAAAAAATGTGATATATTTAATTTGTAAGTATATATTACACTTTTTTAACATAACTATATATATGTAAGTATAATATATAAAATATAAAATTATATATATATATATATATGATATAATAATATATATATATATATATATATATATATATATTAATTATATATATAATAATTTAAATTAATTTAATTAAAAAAAACTAATATGTTTATTTTATATTATTTTAAGTTTATAAAATAATACAAACACTTCTATGCCCTTTTATGTTATTTTATACTTTTTAACTATTTCAACAGTTACTTTTATTAAACATTTCTAATTCAATAAATTATCTTATAAGCTTTCAGCTTTCAGCTAAAAATTAGCTTATAAGCTTTCAAGTAACATATAAGTTTTCAGCTAGCTTATCAGTTATTTTTGCCAAACACACCCTATCTATCATATTCTTTACTTTTATTGAAATATCATATCTCCTTGACCGACTAAAAAATAACCTCTAGTAGTGCCTTCACGAGGCCATCTGAATTTAAGCTTAGTACTTCTAAGTATTTAATACCTACCTAAATGTAATGCATAAGTTCATAATCCAACCATAATAAAACCGTCCTAGTTTCAACTTACTTACCCCATTCTATTTTTTTTTTTATTGAGCTAGTATTTTTTGGATGATATGATCATTGACAGTTGCTTGTTTAGTTTATGGTTTGATTGATGGAGGGGATAATTTGAAACAGAATAGAAGTTGAAATATGTCTTTTATTAAGTTTTGAAGGTAAAGAGGGTAAACTGTAATGACCCCCTAAGTTTAAGAGGATTTTTGCAATCTGGTCCTCTTTTTTCTTTGCATGATTTAAGGGCAATAATGCAAAAGTAAAGCTCTCAATCATTTATTAAGATTATGTTTGGCACGCATAAAAGAAAAAAAGAAAGAGAATAAAAATGAAAATAATTAACAAGGAATCTGCAAATATGAGGATTTTTTTGCCATTTCCTACTTAACAATGCTTGATAATTGTCACTAACTGATATTTAACATTGTTTTCATGAAATCAATATAGTATTTTTTTTCTTCATCAAAATAATTAAATTGGATTGAATTTTCTACTTTCTCGATCAATACTTTTAAATTTGGTTTTTTATACAAATTATTAGTAAATTGTTTTACAACTTTTATCTTACATAACATATCATATGAAAACATTAAATATTATAGTTATTATATTTTATAATTATATCAAATATAAACATATAAAATTAATTACAATTATGCATAAAATGTATTATAAATTAATTATTATTGTAGTAATTCTATTCTTATAATAAACTTTTTTTGGGTTAAATTGTCAATCATATTTTTATTATATTATTATATTGCATTCAATCTAGAATAACCCGGTTCGGCTTATCAAGAACTTTTTTTTTTTTTTTTTAAAAAGTCGGTTCATTGAACCAATCACTTGATAATTCAATTTTCTCAATGATTTCTAATATTTATTAATTCAATAAACGAACAAATCATAACACCATAAAGCATAAACTTGCAAATTTTTGCCATTTCTTGCAAGTCATAAGAACTGATTTTATAAAGAAAACGTTATTCAATAAAAAAAGAAAGAGACATTCGCAAACAACGTCGATATGTCCGAGTGGTTAAGGAGTCAGACTTGAAATCTGTTGGGCTTCGCCCGCGCAGGTTCGAACCCTGCTGTCGACGCTTTGTTAATTTTTTTCTTCTTTTTCCGAATCTCTACATTATAATTACAATTGTTATTCAATCTAAGTTCATGAAAATAACTCTACTCAAAATCAATAAATTCATATGTTAATAAACATTGAGTATAAATTAATCAAGATCTCTCCTATTCATATCACGCTAAAGAAATTACTTTTATATTCATTTTAGGTTAAATTATAATTTTAGTCCCTATAATTTCACTAAAATTATAAATTGGTCCCTATACTTTATTTTCATGTAAAATGATCCATATAAGTTAGTCCATGCCGTCAGTATAGTTAACTTTGCTGTTAAAATGGTCTTACATGACAGCTAATATATACATTTGTGAATATGTCAACATGTTTAGTCATTAATTTTTGCTCAATTTAGTTGCCATGTCAACAAAATTCTTATTCTGCCCTTAATTCTTAATTTCCCTGACCTAGGGTCTACATTAAGAATTAGGGACAAAATGAGAATTTTATCGACTGAGTTGTGCAAAAATTATGATTAGGCATATTGATATATTTATAAATGTACATATCATCTGCTATGTAGAATCATTATAATAGCAAAGTTAACTATACTGACGGTAGAAACTAACTTACATGGATGAAAAAACTATAAACACCCATTTTACATAGAAATAAAATATAGGAACTAATATACAATTTTAAGAAACTATATGGACCAAAATTATAATTTAACCTTCATTTTTACTTATATAAAGAAGCATATATACATAAAAAATGAGCATATATTTTCTAACTAGTAATTTGACCTGTGCTTAATGCACAAATGTGTTAATAATCGCTGAAATAATAAAAAGGTATTTTACAATTAATTACTTTTTTAATATATTGATTATATTTTATGATTAAAAATTTAATTGAATATACAATTGTGCATACAACTGTTGAGAGCAATTTAAAATGTACAATATCCGGTCATATACAAATAATTTGGTATTATAATTTTTTTAAGCCCGTCATGCCACTGTTAGATTTATGAATAACTTATTAGTCGTGCGATATTCGTTAATTATTGTTAGATAGGATGTTGCTATATGCCACTTACTAATCATGTGATGCACAGTCATCATGTCACTTTTTTGTGATGACATAATGAGATATACCAGATAAATTGGTAGAAGATATTTGAAAAAGTGTTTCACCTCAAATGCGAAACTAAATGTATATACAAAGTACCTAAATTTTTCATATACTTCACTCTATATTTATGTAAAGCAAATTTTCTCCAAGTCTATATTATTTGAAAGGTAATGCTACGATATTTGATAAACATTATGAACGATACACAGCAAGAAAATGACAGAAATAGAAGGAAAATCAAGAGAAAGAAAATTGAATTGTGTAATTCTGATTGAATTATATCTGTACACTAGTGATAAATATAAATATAAACTTCCTAAAACAATAGTAACTAACTAAACTACAGTAACTAACTCTAACTATAAAGTTGTTAATTGGTAGTTTGTTAGGAATTACATCAACTTGCATTTCAATACTCTTCCTCAAGTTAATATTTTGTATGAAAATCTGCAACTCCCAACTTAAGCAACATCATTTCATGTTGACTTCCTCCAATAAACCTTTGTCATAATGTCTTTAAGTTGCCTATCAGAGGAGACGTACTTACTTATCAGTTATCATTGGACCCTCTTGAACTTTAATAAAATGACAGTCAATTTTAGTGTGTTTTGTTCTCTCTTGAAACAATACGTTGGCAGCAATTTGTATAGATGCATATTGTTACAAAAGAGGTGGGCTTTTTTTTGGATCAACAACTCCAAAATCTTTGAGTATCTCTCAAATCCAAACAATTTCAAAAGTTATTGCCTTTTGCAGAGGATTTAGAAACTGTGTTTTCTCTCTAATCCAACAAATAAAATTGTCTAGTTCTGATTGAATTGTAATTGTACACTAGTGATAACTATAAATAAGTTCCCTATAACTAACTAACTACATAGTTTAAATTCACAAGGCCTCTTGAAGGCACTACTAGAGCTTATTTTATGGCTGGTAGAGGGGATATGATATTTCAAAAAAAAAAAAATAAAGAATAGGGGAATTGTTGACATTGTTTTTTATTACTCCAAACTAAATAGTTATTTGAGATTGAGTTTTTATAGTATTAAATATTTGATATTATTATTATCATCATCATCATCATCATCATCATCATCATCATCATTTCATACAATATTTTTAAATTGACACCATATAGTCTTTTCAAGAGTATGGATAGTTGTCCAATACATCACGTGCTTGGGTTTTTAGACTAAAATGGTATAGTTGAAAGAAAAAACTAGATATTGTCGAAAATGATCCAGAGTATGGTTAGTAGCTCCAAACTTATGGTTAGCAGCTCCAAACTTCCTATGTTTTTGTGGAGTGGAGCTTTTAAAATGATAGTGGATATTCTAAACTAAGTTCAAACAAAGGTTATTGAAAAGACACCAATATTTGAGTTATGAAAACTGTTGGAACCGAGTTTAAGACATGTATGTTTTGAGATATCCGTTCGAAGTACAAGTCTATAATCCACAAGATAAGAAGTTAGACCCAAGGATCATTAATGACTGTTTTATTATATATGTTGAAGAGTTCAAGGGATAAATATTTTACTATCCATCTTATAGTACTAGGATTGTGAAATTAAGAAATGCTAAGTTTCTGGAGAATGACTTGATTAGTAGGAGTGATCAATTTTGGAGTTTAGGTCATGAGAGTAATCAATCTGGTCCATAGACTTCAAGTAGAGTAATTATGATTCACACTCCTCAAGTGCAAATGAGTATTGAATGTCCGACGTTGAAGTTCAACATACAGTTGACAATGACCTTATTGAGAAACAAACTTCTAAGAGTATGTTAACACAGCATTAAGAGGATCAACTAGAATAAGGATGCCAGTGATACCTAGTGACTATATTGTGAACTTACAAGAGGTTGGCCATGACATAAGAGTTGAAAATGATCTTGGGACGTTTTTACAAGCCATAAGTAGTAGAGAGTATGAATTGTGGCTTAATGTTATGAAGGATGAGATTGGTTCTATAGCAACAAATGGATGTTTTCGAGTTGCCTACTGGGGTAACGACCATTGGTTGTATAAGGGTCTTTAATATATATATATTTTTGGTTTGACCCACCAATATCTAAAATTTCATTGTGCTCTAACTAATTTAGTTTTGTAGTAACTATGAATTTTATCTTAGAATAATCTATAAGGGCATGTTTGGTATGCAGTAAGAGAAAAGAAAGAAAAGGAAAAAGAAAAGGGAAAAAAAAAGGGAAAAAAATATGTTTGGCATGGATGGAAAAAAAATGAAGGAAAATGGAAAAGATGTGTTTGATACGTAGAACACATTTACTAAAATACTCATGTGTTAAATTTATTATTTATAATATATTTACTATTATTTTTATCCCTTAACTTTTTTTCTATTTCAATGTAGTCCTTTTTTTTTCAATCTCTTCTCTTCCTTAATTTCTTCTTTTTTCTTTCAATATAGTCCCTTTCAATTTCATCCCTCTTCCTAAAGTCTCTCTCTTCCACTGCCATTGCCTTTCTGTCGACTTTGAAATCTTTTTGAAGACCTCCTTCTTCTTTCTGGCAACCTCCATCTTCCCAACTTCGCAATATTCCATGTCCTCAACACAGATTTGAAAACTCATTCTTAACTTGCAAAACACAATTCGAAGATCAGCTCGAATTTGGGTGTGAAAATCGGAAGCCAGGGATTTTTGGAAGGACGACAATGACGACAAGAAGGTTGATGATAAGAAGATAGACCAAAAAGCACAGAGGACATTTTCAAAGAACGAACAAAGAGAGCCTTGGAGCAGTAAATGAGGGGCTAGGGTTTCGGAATTATGACAATAGTATGAGGATATTCTGGACATTTTATTGGCTTTTCATATAGAAAATTGGTTTTCCTCATTTTTTTTGATGGAAAAGATTCTTGGAAAAAGGCCCTTTTTTCCCAACTTATTTTCCTTTTCTCGTTAAGAGAGCATACCAAACAAGAGAAAATGAAAGAAAGCATGGAATTCCCTTTTTCTTTTTCCATTGAAGAGCTACCAAACAGGCCCTAAGTGTCATGTGTGTAACATGTATGTGACTTTGGAGGGACTAAAGTAAATAAATGGGAAAATTATGGTTAAATGTTAAAAATATTTTTTTTCTAACAAGCTCTTGTCTTGTATGTGATGATGCTAGAACCTAAGATGTCCTTGGAAAATTTCATGAAAGTTGTGTTAAGTATTTATGCTTGATTTTGGATTTCCCCTGCGCCTTACTTCCACGGGCATTTATGTAATTTGGTGCCTTCCTCTCCATAATATACTTTAACCATCATGCCTTTTTTCACTTTTCTTCACGCCATTCACCACCAACCATACACACTTACTCACTCTTAGTTCTCCTCTTCTCTTCCAGGCCTCCTCTTCCAGGCCTCCTCTTCCATCTCTAGCTCCTTGAGGTATTTTCTGGTGAGTGCTTGCCTCGATGAGCTCCCTCTTAAATGGAGAAGCATTTGTTTAAGAGGTAAAGTCTGAAATTCTTCCCTTTCCTTTGATTTTTGAGTAAATTCTTGGCCATGGCAAGATAGGTTGTGTTCCTAAATTAGTTTCCTTGAATTCCTGGTTGATGGAAGTGAATTTTTAGTGGAAAAATGCAAAAACAAAAATGGATTGATTGGAGGAACTTTAGCCATTTCACAAATTTTTTGGGACTTTTGGAAATTTTGATGGAATTGTTGGAATCATAGGTTGTTCCTTTGATGTTGAAAACTTATTTTTACTACTAAATCTTGTTTGAGATGATCTATGACATCTTTTGGAGGTTGGCTATGGTTAAGAAGGTGTCTAAGTGAAGAAAAATTGCAAAAATCGCAAAGGATTGAATAGTGATAGCAGCTTGGCACTAACCATTAGCTAACTAGTGGCTGGCAGAGAGCTGGGCGCTAGCACAATGCTTGCTAGTTGTGGCTGAAAGCTTGGCACTGTAGCACTAAAAGCCAATGATGTAGTGCTAGGTGTTGTTCCTTACTTCATAATTTTGACTCTTTCACCCTTTTTTTTTTCATGTATATTCATTTAGATCCTTCACAATAAGAATTTAGAGCTCCTTTTTCATTGTTTTGAGGTGAAATTCAATGGTATATCTATGTAGTTCATCACCAAAGTGAGTGAATAAACCTACTCTATTATAATTACTTTAAAGCATGCAACTAAACTTGTATTTGGCAACAATGGCTTATTGGTAAGGAACAAGTTAATGTGTGATATCTATTGGCATATGATCCCACTTAAGATTGTTATGATATATGTATATGTGGCTAGTTGCATTTATTCAGACACATGGAGAACTAGAATCAATTATATATGGAATCATTGATATGTTGAACTATATAGAATGCACTGTGTTAGTGCAAGGTTCCTCATGCACAAGTTTTATGATTAATGTATCTAAATAGGTCCATTGTGCGATATACATTAAATGATCGCATCCCTCCAAAAAGGAAAAGTTTACACATTAATGCTGTTAGCTCAAATAAGGAACCCCATAAGGAAAGATCTATTACACGAAGATGGATATGGAAGTTACTATTCATTACACGGAATCAAGCATGAAAGTTATTAATCATTTCCAGTATCACACATGAAAGGAAAGTTTGTACAATCAATTATGTCTAAGTGATTGAAGAAACAAATAAGGAATGTAGCCGTTTACAAATAAGTTAAATGTAGAAGCTAAAAAAAAGGAAATTCAGAAATTAATTATGCGCAGCTAAATTTGGAAGACTTTGCAATTAAGTACAATTAATTTATTAAACTAACAACGACTTATTTCCTTCTTGAGGCAGCAAAACTTTTCTTTGTGGTATTTGATTCGTAGATAAGATACAAACATTCATGGAGTTGACCAAGATTATTAAAAAGCATTCAAGGAGATTAAAACCTTTAATATGGAGTCTTTACCCAACAACTAGTTTCTCAAGCTTATAAAAGGGAGTCCATTTTGTCATCTTCAATATGCCTTTGGTGAAGGAAAGAATAGAAAGAAAGAATTGAACTATGTGCGCATACTCCTTCCCACTTCTTAGAGATTGTTAAATATTATTGTATACTCTTAGTAAGCTTGATCATAAGTTATGAGTGAACTACATTCCTTCTATACTTGCTTTCTGTCGTTTAGTGAGAGGATAAGCTATTCGGAACCTGGTGAGGTTCCCCGTATTAAGGTGTAAAAGCCTGTGGTTGACCCTTTCAGAGAAGAGGTTCTAAAAGGTCTAGGGTGACCTACTTAGTGATAAATTTGCTAAGGACTTGGTAAGACTTAGTAGTTTTTTTTAGCATAAAATAGGGTGTTGGTCTATAGTTTGAGGTTGCTAGTTGAGAAAGCATAAAAGCAAGAGGCTAATTAGACTAAAAAAGGCCAGGCCAAATTGGGCTGCAAAAAAAAAAAGGGCCGAGCCAGCCTGACTCTCTTATGTGCGGGCTGGCAGGCTAAACGAGCCAACTCGTATATATATATATATATATATATATATATATATATATTTCAAAAAAAATCATTTAGTCACTTTCACAGTCTCACATCTCTTTCTCTCTGCTCAGTTACCTTCTCACATCTATAACTATGTTTGATCGTTTGCCTCCGCTGGTTGCCTCCATATCTTCAATCAGCCGCCTTTTCACACCTCTGATCTCTCTCTACTCAGTGAGGACTTTTCAGACATCCAAACTCCTCAATCCCAAAATCCCAATCTTTAGACCTCTTCCATTCGAAACCCTAAGTTCCCTTAGCCAAATTCCCAATATTCTTCGTTCGATTTGGGTTCGGAGTCCTTAGCTATCACGATCCCTTAACCGGGACCATGATCGGAGTGGAAGGTGCCTTGGCCACACTGTCACAAGCCTAACATTCTATCACACAACCTCTTTAAAAACTTAGTAACTCATTACACAAATTCATAATTACACAATCATTATACTATTCTTAAATAAATTCATTCATAAACATTTCTCATAAAACCATATGCACAACGTAGCGTAGCCTACCTGATTACAGAGCACTTCTAGAATTTCCTAATTTACTTACATGAATAAATAAGTCTATTTAAGATAGTATCGTACCTCGAACAAAAGGGAGGTTTTTGAGCACATGCACCTACGGATAGCGAAAATTCCCAAACCTAAAATTGTAAGGGGGTGAGTCTAAACCACGAGATTTACCATAAACCTATCTAACCACAAATACAAGACATATATATCACAATACTAAGAAAAATGCGGAATATAAAATATAACTTCATGCACACTAGTTCCACATATATTCAAATTGACTCTTACTAGACTACATATATCTACTCCATATTAATTCTAACCAATGCAAGAAATTTATTTACATCACTTAACTTCAGTCATGTGCCTTTGTTTAACAATTGAAAATAATAGTCATACATAAGGGTATGATTACACAATTCATTAAAAAGATGTACACACATGAGTCGGTGGCCAATCAACTCCCCAGCAACTGAACGACCACAATGCATCAGCCATGTACATGCAACAATGTGAGACCAAGGATTTGAAGCCTAACCATATTACTATCACACAAGAGTTGGAAACCAATCGATTCCCCAGCAACAATGACCATAAAGCATTGGTTCATATTGTGCGTGCGGCAACATGAAACCAAAGATATCAAAGCCCGACCATGTACTCATACATGCAACACCAATGCACATCATATGCTCTCATATGACATAATACACAGTCGTAACTTACTTAGAACATTAGTATTGGAGCCCCATTGAAGGAATTAACCTCCAATCCCACATGATCTCATAATTTTTATTCCTCTGAGCTCCACCGTCTCCCATGGGTTCTCAATTAGATCTTTCTTAAGAGCACTCCATATTTTCTTTCCCTTTCACTTTAGTCCCTACCCATCCTTCTTACATTCACTACCAATGTTTTCTTTTCCAACGTAACTTCACTCAACTAAGGACGAGTTTTAGTCTTCATTGACCTTCGGGACCTTTCATTCCTCTAGCCAAGACTCCTTAACATGCCAAAAATTTTCACTCTCAAAATTAAGTACTTTTTAATTACATAGTAATACCTGAGGTATTACAATACTTTCCTCTTACAGAAATTTGGTCCCCAAATTTCACAGACAACCGCTCTTCATCTTGGAGGTGCTATCTTGATTCATGAAATACATTAAAAACCTTACTCACTGAGGCTCATTCCATGTCTCCTTACACTAGTTCATTCCTCTAGGTTCAAGAGATCTCTTAGTCCACATTTTATTATAGGACGTATGGTTTTGCATCACTTGGAACTCTTCCACAGCCAAGGTATGCTATCTAGTAATAAACAAAAAGTCTTCCTAAAATCATGTTAGTTCATACTATCTCTATTAAATTAATGCTTGCATCCCATGACTTAGAGCTTATTACATAGAGGTACATGAATCACTACTCTCGAAGGTGTTATCCCAGATCGAACAAACTGATTTACTCTGATTGGTCTGACAACCCAAGCAATCAAAGTTAATCAATCTAGCTTAGATAGTAAAGCAGTAGGTATGAGCCTCTCTTAGGGACTTCCCCCTTAAAGGCCAACCCATCACGTTTCACTATAAACTCCTTTTCGATGCTCACTTAGTCTAACTAAATTGTTTAACGATTTCTCCCCCTTGAGAGAAAGGAAGTAAAGTCTCTTCAAAACTTCCCCCTTAAGCCTAACATTATTCTTCAAGATAAGATTTTCTCGCCGTAATCGTATTATCTTAGTTCTAATAATTTACAGCATTCCTATTTCCTAGTTATACTTTACAAGGTACATAGTGGACAATCATTATTCTCTAGTTCAGGTCTAGCCTTCTCCAATACCCTGCTCATGCAACATACTGAGCTATAAAACAATATTTTCCTCGTTCAAGTTTGGCCTTCTCAAGGGTTGTCTTGGCTGCAATTTGCTTTGTTTCCCTCTTCTTAATAAGTTTCCTGATAGTGTCAGCTTTCTCAGTTCAAGCTTCCTTCAGCTCTTAATGTACTTGTATTGATTTACCCAAGATCAGCTTTCATTTTTGATGTCTCAGACTCACAAAAGGCTAAGCATGCATACGTTATGGGTAACCTCCTTCCTCAGCTTCTTATACAATCACAAGTACTTACATTATTGTTGCCATACTAATTACTGTGGGCCCTTTTTAGCTTTACATACTTTCTTAATAAGAATTGTAGCTTAGGGAAGAATTAACTTGTAGGACACTTGTAATACCCATGATTTTTAGGTGTTATTTAAAACTAATTTTACAGAATAATTCAGGTGGAGGAAATTTTTTCATTGTGTAGGAAGGAAAATATGAGTTTTAGAAGTGGAAAGGTTGTGAAATATTGAGTGATGGAGAGTCGAGGAGTGTATTGGTAGCACCAAGGACACCAAGGGCACCAAGGGAGTTAGGAGACTGGTTGAATCCAAGGAGGGACCAAAGTGAAAGAAGGATAACTATAGCACACTTAGGATTTAGAAACACCCAAGGTAGGATATTACGGATTTGCTCTTACTAGTCTTGGCCAAGGTTCGACCGGAGGGTAAAGTAATAATTTTACCATGGACGAGTATATATAGGTGGTTTTATCCCTTTTTCCTTTCTCTCTCTTCACCCTCTCTCCTCTCTTTCTCTTTTCCATCTCTCTACTCTTTCTCCAACTAAATCCATCAATCGAGCTCTAAGGAGCAGTTCTCCAGCGACGGGGCGAGTCTTTAGTAACCAAGCAATGTAGGGAAAGAAAGGAATTGATGTAGGATTTCTTATTTCCTGAATTTTTCCTTATTTTTGAGTTTTAGAGCTTTTGGGGTAGATTTGAAGATTAAGAGTTCGATTATTGATGAAAATTAGGGGATTTTAGTGTTTAAATGCTCCTTAGACACCAAAGATTAAAGCTCATGAAAGAAATCATGAAAAATGATGAAGATTTAGCTGAATTTGAGCCAAAACAGAGAGGAATCATGTGAGTCGTGATCGTGGCACCTCAGGTGCTAGGTGTGGTACCTAGGAGCCAAGCTTCAAGAATTTTGGGGAAGAAGAAGGTCGTGGCACCTCATGCGCTAGATGTGGTGCCTAGGCACCAACAGTACCGAGGGTCCTTGGTCTTTCTTCAAATGGCCATAACTTTTTCATCCGGACTCTATTTTTAAAAAAATTTATATCATTGGAAAGCTCTTTGAGTCTAGTTTCCAATGATTAAGTTTCATTTGGAAATTCATTACCACTTAAAGAGTTATGACTGAAGAAGCAGGTAAAGGTTGGGGATAGTAATAGGGAATTTCTCTTTTGTAACCTTGATAATTTTTGTATGGTTACTTGATAGGGATGGTCGAGGCACAAAGTAGGAACTGAGAAAGCATGGAATCTAGGTGAGGGATCTAACTCTCCTATATATGGATATGTACATATATATATATATATATATATATATATATATATATTAGGAATTATTTTCCTAAATTGTCTTAATATACATTTAATTGTTAAATGTATTATGTGTGAGGTATGTAGTGGGGATTATTTGGGATATGGGTTTAGGATTGTTGTGTGGTGTTTATGGGAATGCATTGCATATATATATTATTAGTGGGAACCAGCTAGTAACTCAAGGATGTGCTTATTCCTAGGAAGAACGTCGGAAGAGTGGGAACAGATGAGTTGACCTCTGAGATAGACCCATTAAGGGGTGGACTTCAATGTAGTTGGTGTAGGAATAAACATTGCATATTTTTATTTGCATATGATTGTTACATAATATATTGTGTGTGGTTGTTTATATTGTTTTGTGTGTAGGATACATGTTACAGTTGTGGGCATAATCTAAGAGACCATACATGCATGGTTATGGATATGACCCAAGAGGATGGACACATGATTAAGATTTCTTGAGTGATAATTTGTGAGAATGTAAACCCACGTTGATGAAGCTCCTGAGATGTGGTATAGGAATGCGGACCCTTGAGTAAGGTTGTGTGCATTGGGAACATCGATCCTTGAGAAGGGATGCATACATTTAATGTGTGTTGTATATATGTATGATTTAGGAAGGGAAATATGATGGGACGTGATACTATATGCATGCCTCTGGGCAGCTTGGTGTCATGCGGAATAAATTAGCAAATGGGTTATACATATATATATATATATATATATATATATATATATATGTTTTGCATATCTGTGTAGAATAGGGCTAACATTAGTGAGTCTGTAGTTTAGACTCACCCCCTCACAGTTGCAGGTGCGGAGGGATGGTTAGAACGAGGGCTCAGATCGAGGATGCCTCCCTATCGTTTGGGGTAAGGTAATTTATTTTTTTTTATATTTCTCTAGTGTACTCTGTAATTAAATAGGCCACCTAGAATTAATAGGAAAAATTTAGGCTTGTGGCAGTGTTGGTAACACACTATCTGCTCCAGTCACGAATTCGACTCTAGGAATGGTAAAACTCCTAGCCTCGGTTTCAGGTTGTGACAACACTATACATCCTACCGTTCACATTACTCTCAAACAACTTTGCATCATCCTGACCATGTGGAAACTTCTGGAAAACTCATTGAAGCTTATGCCTCAAGCATTGTGAAAAGCATTTTACAAGTTACTAATTCCTATGTACCAGATTGTGGTTCCGTGGGCATTAGCTTTGGAGCCTAGGGTGCCACACGCCCTGCACATGAACATCATCCTTAGACCAGGGTGCCTAGAGCACCCACCTTGGCACTTGAGATGCCAAAGCCCAATCGCTTAGCCACATGAGTGCCTTGGGCACCAATACTAGTGCCTCGGGTGCCCATGAATGGGCAGTCCATTTCAGCTTTGGGAATGCTTCCAAAATCTGAAATCTTGCCTCTTACTTATTTTGATACTTATACTTGCCCCCTTGAGGCCTAAACACTTGACTTGGTATTAGAAAACATTTCAAAACCAATTTTAATCATTGATCTTACACTTTCACGATATACTCTTAGATCCATCCACATATATATAAGTACATCCCCTCATCTTGGGAATTCTTGAAACTAAAACACAACACATCATCTTTGGTCATTCTAAGGAGAGGTGCTTGCTTGAACTCTCAATTATCTACCTTAGGAAGCCTCTTTCATTTATGTTTATCTTCCTAAACGATTTCTTTTGACCCTTTTTCTCCTTCCATTGAAAGTGTTTCAACAAATCCTCAAGATTTGATATTCTCGATGACTTTTACAAATAGATTTCCTAGGACTTTCCAATCTCTATAACTTTCTTTCTTGCGTTAAGAACTTACACTAAATAGGCTTATAGACAAAATTCTTTCCCATAGGATTCATCCATGAGTCCTTTACCCTTCTCTTGGCAGTAGACAGTTAGCTCCCTTCAATATTCTATCTTATAACCTTGAGACATAAGACACTGCGAATTATGGCAAGTGAACATAAACCTTGAGTCACTATTTGACTCAGCACGTTCCTTAAAAGAGGTAAGACACGAAAGGAAATAAGGATACTTCTTATAGGGCCTTTTGGTAGAGCCGTCTCCCTATAGTTGTGCCCAAGTTCACAACGATAAAGGAGGACCCATTAAGGTTACCTTGCTCTGTAATCGGTTAGAAACCTTATCCCATGCTCTGATACTATCTTTGTCACGACCCTCAAACAGGGACCATGACCGATGCAGATTGTGCCTTACATAAATTCATAATTACACAATCATTATACTATTCTTAAATAAATTCATTCATAAACATTTCTCAGAAAACCATATACACAACGTAGTATAGCCTACCAGATTACAGAGCACTTATAGAATCTCCTAATTTACTTACATGAAAAAATAAGTCTACTTAAGATAGTATCGTACCCCGAACAAAGGGGAGGTCTTTGAGCACACGCGCCTCTGGATAGCGGAAATTCCCAAACCTAAAACTGTAAGAGGGTGAGTCCAAATCACGAGACTCACTATAAACCCATCTAACCACAAATACAAGACATATATATCACAATACTAAGAAAAACGAGGAATATAAAATATAACTTCGTGAACACTAGTTCAACATATATTCAAATTGACTCTTACTAGACTACATATATATACTCCATATTAATTCTATCCGATGCAAGGAATTTATTTACATTACTTAACTTCATCACGTGCCTTCATTTAATAATCAAAAATAATAGTCATACAAAAGGTATGATTACACAATTCATTAAAACCATGCACACACACGGGTTGGTGGCGAATCAACTCCCCAGCAACTCAACGACCATAATGCATTGACCATGTGCGTGTAGCAACGTGAGACTTGCTATTAATGGCTAGAACCCAAGAGAGGGGTGAATTGGGTTTTATAAAAACTTTTCTAGAAAACTTGTTGGAAGTTCAAGTAGTTTCAAAAGCATAGTAGAAAATATGTAACAGTACAAAATAGAGCAATGTCAAGATGAAAGAAGATAGGGTGCAATTAATAAAAAATAAAGCTTTAAGCAATTAGTAAAGTAAGGGAAAGAGATATAAACATAGATGTTTATACTGGTTCAGCTTAACCCAAACCTATATCTAGTCCTCAAGATCACCTCTTGAGTGGTTCACTATCAACCACAAGTTTATGCAATTGGGTACTTGTGAGCCACTACAACAGAGATCTTTTTTTCAGCAAGGAAAACTTCCTTGATCAATACACTCAGAAGAGAATGAGTTACAGAGGAAAGTCTCTAAAAATAGAGTATATGTTACAGTGATAAGCTTTCAAAGATAAGATATAGGCTGGAGAGGATTTATTGATGATGCACAATAATAGGAATGTTCTCTGATTTTTTTTTATAGTCTCCATGCTTTGTATTTATAGAGCTAGGAAGAATAATCCCTTTGGAAATATTTGCTAGTTAAGTCTGAGAAGATGTGTTAGCGAACCACTTCAAAAAATAGTCATTATAGCTTATTAGCAAATGTTGGTGGTCGACTAGTTTAGTAACGATGGTCAACCAGTGTACTTCAGAAGTTGTTGAACAGTCATGATGGTCGACCAATTGCAATACAGTGGTCAACTAATTACTTGTTTTTCTTCAAAGGTTATTGCTTCTGGAGTTGGGTGGTTGACCAATCCAAGGAAGGTGGTCGACCAGTCACTTGTTATCGTAAAAGACTTATGCTTTTGGAGCTTAGTGGTGGTTTAGTCCAAAAAAGTGGTCGACCAGTCATTTGTTATCTTCAAAGGACTTCTACCTCTAGAGTCACGATGATCGACCAATTCAGATAGGGTGGTCTACCAGTCACTTGATGTCTTCAAATTCTTTGCTTTCTGGAGCTGAGTGGTCGACCAGTCAGGGTAGGGTGGTCGACCAGTGACAAGCTGAAATTCAAAAGTCTATGAAAATAAGGTTTCAACAGTTAGTCAATACTCATTTATGATGTGCTGTTTTAATTTGTTTTGTCATTCATCTAAACCAAATATTGTTTTAAATGCAATGGGTTCAATAAGACCAAGGATGTCAAAGCCCAACCATATTACTATCACACAAGAGTCCAAAGCCAATCGATTCCCCAGCAACTCAATTGCCACAATGCACAGGCCCATATTGTGTGTGCAGCAGCGTGAGACTAAGGATATTGAAGCCTAACCATGTATTCATGCACGCAACACCAATGCATAACATATACTCTCATATGACATGATACACAATCACAGTTCATATCATCCTTGAAATCCCTTACCGTAATCATCATACAATATTAGAATTTCATTAATTAGTAATACATTAACTTGCATGTTTATCACATCAACAACATTTATGAATAAAATCATATCAATCATCTTTATTTTCTCTCTAAACACATAAGTCATGGGGATTTCATAGGCTTTCACAATTTTTGTAATTACATGCCCTTCCTTTACAAATTTCATTTAACTAAAGTACTCCCTTCATAATCGTTAGTACAATTTAATACTAATATAACAATACACATATGACCAATAACCATAGTTAAAATTCACAATGCCACTAGGCACAGGACTCAGTCATAAAGAATATATATTAAGCCTACAACATGACCACACATAGATCAGAAACTCGTTACCCAAACTTTCATGAGAATGTCTCAGTAGTTCGCTTTACAAGGATAAACTTTTGGTTAATCTCTTTTAAATAGCCAACTAGTTAATCTCTATTTAACCTTACACACTTAAGCTATTTCATGAAGGTAGGCATTCATATTTATTTGACAGTCAATCAAACAATTTATCATTTATATAAAATTTACACTACAAGAAGGAGGTTATACAAGTCTTCACAAAGTCCTCCTTTAACATAATCATATACCACGATGCAATAGAAGGGAGACTTCTTACTTAAATCATCCTTATCATTGACAACATAAATTTGTTAGTACAATTACTTCCCAACTAATAAACTTCAAGGATCCTTAGTAGATATAAGAGGGTATATATTCAACAAACTTGAAATTTCCCCTTAGATTATTACGTGTATCGCATTCATAGTCTTGGGGACTCAACTCATATTTAGATCATGATGACCTAATTCAGTTCATATAGTTTCTACAATTGCAATCAAACTCGATAACATTTACACAAACCATTATATGAGATAGAAGAAAGGGTCCCTCACCTCGTATTAGAATTTACAATTGAATTCCTAACTCTTCAAGGAGGTTGCATACTATAAGATGTTTCAAGAGGTCCCAAAATGTGCTTCCACATCTAGGAATCAAGAGAACATGACAAGAGGGTAAAAAACTCCCAATTATCCACATAACAGGAAGGCACCAACCCTTCAACTCTCTATTTGCTTGGTACATGGGGTGCCAAGCTTGAGGGCTTCAATAGCCAGCTATGGGTTCCAATGTTTTTAGTACTAAAATTCTCATTTCTCACTTTTTTTTGATGATTCCTTCAATGGGGCTCCTACACTAATGTTCTAGGATCATTATAGAACTAAAATCCAAAGAAAATTTCAAAAATAGGGGCCTAAACCAAGGATTATAGAACCCTAATTTTCCTTTTATCACTTTAAACTCTTGAAATCCATTCTAAATCTTGTTACAATTATGAATTAGTGTTTCCAAACTCATCAACAACCATTTTGGAATGTTTTAAGAACAGAATCAAACCTCAAATTCCATGAACAAGCTCAGTCCCCACCCAAAAGTCAAAGCTCTAAAAATGAAATCAAAAGGAATGGAGAAGGAAGAAGAAGAAGGAGATGGAAGAAACTTACTTACCATGATTCCCAAGCTCTCATAGCTTCCATCTTCAAGATGATGGTACGATTGATTCTTGGTGATGATGGCATGAAGAGTCTTTCCGAAGGGGAAGAAAAGCCACGAGAATGAGAAGGATAGAAAATGAATGAGGGAAAGGGAGTGATGATATTTTAAGAGTGTATAGATGTGGGCCCACTAAAATTTCCTTCATCCTTACATTGAAATCATAATTTAAGTGAGACTTGCAAGGTATATGAAAAAGTTTGATCTTAATTTGGGGCACCCGACTATACTTCCATAATTATACCTCATCGTATCCATTTTTCACTAAAATATAGAAAATCTCATATTCATTCACTTTGGTCCCTCTCAACGTCCTAGACTCCACTTTAGCCTCCAATCCCATATTTTTATGGTACCAATCTCATAATTTTTATTCCTCTGAGGTCCACCATCTCCTATAGGTTCTTATTTGGATCTTTCTTAAGAGCACTCCATATTTTCTTTCCCTTTCACTTTAGTCCCTCCCATCCTTCTTATATTAACTACTAATGTTTTCTTTTCCAATGTAACTTCACTCGACTAAGGATGAGTTTTAGTCTTTATTGACCTTCGAGACCCTTTATTCCTCTAGTTAGACTCCTTAACATGTGAACATTTTTTTACCTCAAAATTAAGTACTTTTTAATTTCACAGTAATACTTAGGGTATTACACTAGCTACTTCGTCTCTGTCGTTCTTTCGCCTCTATGTCATTTTTGAAGTTTGAACCCAGTAGGTATACTTCGATTCATCACTCGTCAGTTTGTGTCTTCGTGATTCATCTTTGAATCTTGATCTTCCTATTCCTCCTCCTTCGTCGGGCTCAGTTGCTCAAATACTTAGTACATAAACCAGAGGTGATGTGAAAAATTTTCACCTTTAAAATTAAGTACTTTTTAATTACACTAGCTACTTCATCTCTGTCATTCATCTGCCTCAATGTCGTTTCGAAGTTCGAACCTAGTAGGTATACTTTGATTCATCACTCGTCAATTCATGTCTTTGTGATTCATCTTTAAATCTTGATCTTCCTCTTCCTCCTCCTTCGTTAGGCTTAGTTGCTCAATTCTTAGTACATAAACCAGAGGTGATGCTGTAGATATAAAAGATCATGCTCGACTGTTCATGACCATGACGGTTGAGGGACGAAGCACTGGAGTGGAGATGAAGAGTTTTAGTAGAGAGATCTTATGTGCGTATATATATATATATATATATATATATATATATATATATATATATATATATATATATTAAAAAAATTAAATTGTAAATAGGTTACAAGTGGCCCGACCTTAGCCAACTTAGTTAGGCTGGGCCTTAGCCAGCCCAGCCCTCCCTCAAAGTGGGCTTGTTTTGACAGGTCAAACGTTGATCCTCAACTAGGTTGCTAATTGTACTTATTATGTTTAACCCCAATAAAATACTTAAACTGTGTGTTTGAGAAGTGGACATAGGAATATCTTGTGTAGATATCTCTTGACCACTTTATATCGCTTGTGTCCTTTACTTATTTCCTTTACTTTTAATTCTTTTGAAGTAAGCATTTTCTCTTGAAGAAAATCTCTTTCAAATATTTACCAATATAGCTGGGCACTAATTCTACAATAAACTTTATTTAAGGAATCTAATCATTTAACCACAAAGTTTTTCAAAAATAAAAATTTGTTTGTTTTCTAAACTTATCAGGTACCCAATTCAACCCACCTTCTCAAGTACTTACTTGTACTTTCACATTGACTATGTTAAATGATAGAATTGTGCTATTGATGTGGAAATGTGATTGATTTCATATTTGTCTTGACTCTATGATTATGCTTGTGATTGTGGAAAATGAAGGAAGGCATTGAATCTCATGGGTTAAAGCAACAAGGGTGGATACACATATATACATACATATCAATACATCATGATTAGTGAAGCAATAAGGGCAGATTTGAATAGTAGAGTAATAAGGGAAGATGCTGCTGGGGTTGCGGGGCAACAAACATGATAATTTAGATGGGACCTGCAAAATGTTTGGGCCACTTGATTTGTGTTTGTTTATAGATTGATTGCTCCTAATTATACCTTTATTGTATTTGCATGTGAATCATGTATTTTTATTATTAAGATCATTTTCTTTGTAATGGTAGAGTAGATTTATTCTCTCATTGAGTCTTGTATTCACTCGTCTTTTCTTTTAAACTTTTCAAACCATACACTTGAGGAAGAAACTCTGCACAATGAGTAGCGGAGTTAGATTGATTCTTCTGCCCCTTTTGTAGGGAGGACATTGAAGATATGTTTTCAAGTATCCTCGCAGGGATCCCATATTCAGAGCTCCGTGAGCAAGGATTTTTTCCACATAGGGATAGGGACGGGGGAAAAATTCCCCTGAAGGTAATTTGGGGATGAGGACGAGGATCATACTCTCACCCTATGGGGTCTCCATCCTTGAAGGACATTTTAGTAATTTTACTAAATTTACTGAAATGCCCTTTATATATAAAAATAATATTTATTAGGGATATTTTAGTAATTTTATAATAAAAAAATTTAAATTAATTTAATTAAAAAACCCTAAAATCTTTTCTAAATCTTTAGACTCTAGTCTTGTGCTTTAAGCTTCAGCTTCACTGAGTAACAGTCACTACTTCAACTTCGTCTCCATCATCTTTGTCTTCATCACATAACTCTCACCGTCTTTGTTATCTTTTCTCCATCTCAATCTCATTATCGTCTTTGTCTCTTTCTTGGTCTCTATCTATGTCTCATCATCGTCTTTGTCTTTGTCTCACTGTCATCTTTGTCTGCATCCAAACAAGAGGTGAGTTTCGCTGCCACTGCTTTCACCGTCTTTGTCTCAACATTGTCTTCTTCTCCATCTTCGCTTCACCGTTGTCTTTATCTCTTTCTCCATAGTCTCCATCATCTTCGTTTGTATCCAAACAAGGGGTGAGTATCACTGCCACTGCTTTCATCATCTTCTCATCACTGTTGTCTTTGTCTTTATGTCTCCATTGTCTTTATCTCTATCTTCTTTCATTTTTCTTTATATTTTCAAAAAAAAATTTAATAACCCTATGGGCAGTCGGGGATCGAGGAGCGGAGGCAAATTTGACCCATGGTAGTGTTAGAAAGGTACTCTAAAGGTAATCACTTTTAGCATCAGATGTACAAACTCAGTTATTAATACAAAAAGGTTTTCTTCGTTATTTATATTCATATTTATAAACTCAAGTACATGAGATGTTTTGAGTGAACATGTGAATGCTTGTTAATGGTAACAAGTACATTGGAAGACCTGCATGAGACATCACATGGATACCTATTCAAATATCAGTGATTGGTCTTATAGCAACTAACAATGGAAGTATCCTTAGACTTGAGGAGCTCAAATTATCTTAGATATGGATCCTGTGTTTTGACTCCATTCCTTGTTACCCATCATGGGTCACTCTTAGAGTGGTGATTGGGCATAGCATGAAGTATCCGAAGATATTTAAGTAGTCAATAGAGGATTCTCCACTCCTGATAGAAGAAAGTATATCCATGGCCACTTGTCAGGATAATTGCTAAAAAGTCTTTGGCCAAAGCAACTTGTCATGAAGATGGTCTTCAGTGACATAGTTTATAGTGATTGATCCCACAGGACAAGGAATTGACTACTAGAGCCGGATGTGATGTAATCAAGTTTAGTGGGAGTTGGCACGTAGGCCATACTCTAAACTAAGTGGGTACAAGACGGTGAAAGGACACATTGCATAGATACGCTTTCACTACAGAAAGGTTTAAAGTCAAACAACTGACTTTTCGGTTAATTAGGGGTCACAATGTGTTAGTAGATACCGCTCGTGATCTATTTACAATTAAATGTTGATTATGAATGACCAACATAGCCAGAAACCTAATGGGTCACACGTACTAGGAATGTAAAACGGGTTTGAGAATTTGATCCTAAATTGGAGAATTAATTAAAAGGAGATAAGAGAATAAAAGGAATAGGAATATGTTCCTGTTCCTACCCAAACAAGGAAAAGCCCAAAACAAGAACCTCTTAGGTGTCACTCTATTAAAGAGATTGGGCTTCTTAAGATGTCACTTTAAGAAACCCAATAAGGGAATAGTGCCTACTAAGAGAATTAGGGCTTTAGGGTTTGTGGTTGCACCTATCACTTTAAATATGATAGTGAAAGGCACATGCCACACCACTCTCTCTCAATTGTTGGGTATTTATTTTAGAAACACTCATGTTCTCTTCTCCTTCAACCAAGAGGGTTTTCTCCATAGCTTCTTTGTGCTTGCTAGCACGAGAACGAGAAAAACCCCATTACCTTAAGAGGTTTTTCTTTTATGTAATTTCATGTGGATTACCATTAGAGGTATCCTACTTTGGATACTTGCTTTGGCTTGGAGAGGTTGCTACGCTACAAGAGGTATTTCTCTTCATCTTGTTTTTATGGTTAATATAATGGTAATATAGGTTGATCCATCGGTGAATGAGTTTTACAGAAATTTTTTAAATTCTACTGCATTCGATGATCTCTAAAATCCTACAGTGGAATCAGAGCCTGCCTATAGTAACCATTAACATTAAAACAAAGAATGTATGAGTATAATAGAACTGACATGTTCAGGTTTTGCGTTTTTCTTTTTAGAAACATGAATATCGTGTGATGCTTGTTTCTTTTTCTTTAAATTCTTGTATAAAAGAGAATGAGATATTCTTATGAATTTTTTGAAAAAAAAGATTTTGATGCCAAACAAGAATTTTAAAAGAAGAAAATATTTTGTATTCATCAAAAGGGTTTCTTCAAAGAAAAATTGTTTTGATCTATAAACCCTAATTTTCTCTCTGAAGATGTTTGGCATGAAAATAAAAATAAATAATAAAAAAATTTGAACTTAATTTAGGTTAAATCAATTTTTATTGATTTAGATTTAGATTAGTTTCCTAATATGATTTAGGAAATAAGGTAATTAGATTAATTGATTCAAGATATGATTATTTTCCTAATTTGATTAGGAAATAAATGAAACATGATTCTTTATCAATATATGATCAATTAATTTGATAGTCAAATAAATTGATAGGTTTGATCAACATTAGTTTCCTAATATGATTTAGGAAATAATTTAATTAATTAATTAGATTATATCTTGATTGATTTCCTAATATGATTTAGGAAATAATTTAATTAATTGACTAGATTATTTCTTGATTGGTTTCCTAATATGATTTAGGAAATAATTTAATTAATTGATTAAATTGTATCTTGATTGATTTCCTAATATGATTTAGGAAATAAATAAATTAATTGATTATTTTAAATCTCGATTATTTTCTTATTTTAAATTAGGAAACATTTTTTAAAAACTAACTAGAATCTTTATTACTTTCCTAATTTAAATAAGGAAATAAATAAATTTGGAATTGAATTGAGATTTATTTATTTGCCTAATTAGGTTAGGAAACTAGAATAAAAGGACATTTAATTCTAAACAAGGAAACAAGCAATTTTAATTGAGATTAAAATAAAAGTAAAATAATTCATGTGATGAAATTATTCTAACGCCACGTAGACTTTAAATGTCGATTTCTATTATACATTTGTTTTAATAGACAATGCATGATAGGATGTATGTATGAAAGACCTTGGAGAAACAACCTACATATTGAGGATAAGGATCTATAAAGATAGATCTAAAAAGTTGCTTGGCCTTTCACAGTGTACATATATAGATAAGATGCTAAAGAGATTTAGCATGGAAGAGTCTAAGAGAGGATTTATTCCCATGACACATGGGATTACACTCTCAAAGTCTGTGTCCAAAGACACAGGATGAAAAAACTCGCATTAGTTTGATCCTTTACACCTCAGCCATGGGATCAATCATGTATGCTATGTCATGTACTAGACTTGATGTATCATACGCTCTGAGTGTCACAAGCAGATATCGATCTAACCTTGGTGAGGGTCATTGGGTGGCTGTTAAGAATATCCTTAAGTACTTAAGAAGGATAAAGGATTTATTCTTAATATATAGAGAAGGAGATCTCAAGATACACGGGTATACAGATGCCAACTTCCTAATCGAAAGGGATCCTAGTCAGGTTATACATTCATATTAAAGAGAGGTATTGTTAGTTAGAAAAGTTCCAAACAAGAAACGACTGTAGATTCTATCACCAAAGTAGAGTACATTGCGACTTCTGAGGTAGCAAAAGAAGTGGTTTGGATTAAGAAGTTCATCACTGAACTAGGAGTAGTGCAGCATTGTTGATACAGTACCAGTCTATTGCGACAACAATGGAGCTATTTCATAATCAAAGAAGCCACAGTCTCATTAGAAATCCAAACATGTACTTTAGCGTTACCACTTGATTAGGGAGATCATTGGTAAAAATGATGCGAAAATAGAAAGAGTTTCCATTGATAGGAATCTAGCTGATTTGCTAACTAAGCCACTACCCCAGTCTAAGTTTGAGACACACATACATGCCTAGGGTATTAGATACAAAGGTGATTGGATTTAGCGCAAGTAGGAGACTGTTAGAAAGGTATTCGCACTCACTTTTAGCATCAAATGTACAAACTTAGTTATTAATCCAAAGAGGTTTTCTTTGTTATTTGTATTTATATTTATAAACTCAAGATTAAGTCATAAAATAAATAATAAAGTCCATGACACAAAACATAGCATGAAGGAAATTACGATAATGATCATAATATGAGATTCCTATCATGTGTAATTATGTATGTATCTAAACTATCCTTAGTCATAAGATTACCTGAGACTAGACATCAGTGATCAGGATAGACTAGTACATGTTATGCTTCTTGATTTGATCAAGAAGCTGTCCTCATAAGCTGTAAGCATGATATGTTTTAAGTGAACATGTGAATGCTTGTTAATGGTAACAAATATATTGGAAGAACTGCATAAGACATCACATGGAAACCTATTCAAATGTCAGTGATAGGTCTCATAGCAACTAACAGTGTAAGTATCCTCGGACTTAAGGAACACAAGTTATCTTGGATATGGATCCTGTGTTTTGACTCCATTCCTTGTTACCCACCATGGATAGCTCTTAGGGTGGTGATTGGGCACATCGTGAAGTATTTAAAGATATTTAAGTAGTAAATAGAGGATTCACCACTTTTGATAGAAGAAAGTATACCCATGGCCATTTGTCGAGATAATTGCTAAGAAGTCTTTGGCCAAAGCAGACTTGTCATGAAGATGGTCTTCAGTGACATAGTTTATAGTGATTGATCCCATAGGACAAGGAACTGACTACTTGGGCTGGACGTGATGTAATCAATTATAGTGGTAGTTGATACGTAGGCCATACTATGAACTAAGTGGGTATAAGAAGGTGAAAGGACACATTGCGTAGACACGCTTTAGCTACAGAAAGGTTTAAAGTCAAAAAATTGACTTTTCGGTCAATTGGGGGTTACGATGTGTTGCTAGATACTGCTTGTAATCTATTTACAATCAAATGTTGATTGTGAATGGCCAACATAGCCAGAAGCCTAATGGGTCACATGCAAAGAAATTCACTAGGAATGTAAAACAGGTTTGAGGATTTGATCCTAAACTAGAGAATTAATTAAAAAAGAGATAAGAGAATAAAAGGAATAGGAATATGTTCCTATTCCTACCCAAACAATGAAAAGCCCAAAACAAGAACCTCTTAGGTGTCACTCTATTAAAGAGATTGGGCTTCTTAAAATGTCACTTTAAGAAGCCCAATAAGAGAATGACACCTACTAAGGGAATTAGGGCTTCGGGGTTTGTGGTTGCACCTATCAATTTAAATATGATAGTGAAAGCCACACGCCACACCACTCTCTCTTAATGGTTAAGTACTTGTTTTAGAAACACTCATGTTCTTTTATCCTTCAACCAAGAGGATTTTTTCCATAGCTTCTGCGTGCTTGCTAGCACAAGAATGACAAGAAACCTCGTTACTTTAAGAGGTTTTTCTTTTGTGTAATTTCACGTGGATTACCATTAGAGGTATCCTATTTTGGATACTCACTTTGGCTTGGAGAGGTTGTTGTGCTACAAGAGGTATTTTTCTCTTCGTCTTATTTTTACAGTTAATGTAATAGTAATATAGGTTGATCCATCGGTGAATGGGTTTTAGAGAAATTTTTTAAATCCCACTACGTTCTATGATCTCACAATACTACAGGCAGGGATCGAGGATGGGGACAACGGTAGGAAGTAGAGGCAGGGATAAGGAGTAGGGAGGCACGCCCCACCCCACCCCACCCCGTTGCCATTCCTACCCTTTTGTATCCAAGGTCATATTTGATGTAATGCCGATTCTGTGACACCTTCGATTTTGAACTGGTTTAGATAATTAAATATTCTACAAATTTTGCAAACTTATACCTTTAGGGACCTAATTGAAATTTTCTTCTAGTACGTAAGTGTGGATTTTTAAGTTTACTTGGGTGTATATCCTGATTAATTCTTTTTATATATATGTGTGGAAGGTTGGAAATTTCATGCAGGTTGTGACACTAACCCGTTGCGTAGGGACTAAAGTGAAATAAAACTTAAACTTTTCTTAATTGGTAATTCATGGTAAGAATTCCCAGAACAGGAAATTTGGTGAAGATGAGGGAAATCATGGGGAGTAACTGGTGGGAATGTGGGAAATTTTCCTTTAACAATTCTACTTTTGTCTTTCTCTATTTGCTGGGTTAACTAAAGATGGTAATGTGGTAAATATATGTGTACATATATCTTCAAATAGGTTGAGTGCCTTATTTTCCCCCTATATTCACACCACTTGTTCCCTCTTCATTGTGCTGAGCTCTACATGCCCCTCTTTTCTCCATTCACTAAGGTTAAGTGACTTCCACTCTGGCGATCGAAACCTCCCTGGATATCTTCTTCTCCTCTTGGTATGAGCTAAACCTTTTCTCGTTCCTTCTCTTTGCTTAGCATTTTGACAAAAAAACCCTAGGATGGTCAAGAGTGGGATAATCTGAAATGTGTATTCTTTTTAATGTAATCATAATTGTTTTGAACTATATTTGAGTGGAGGTGAGTAGGGTTTATGATGGTGGTGGGAATGGGTATGTATAGGCATGCTTTTGCTAAGAATGATGTGTTGATTCTTCAACCAAATTGTTTGAGGTGTTTTGGAGTATTTTTGGAGTGGTAGGAACATCTTTAATGTGAACTTGAAGGAATGAGAGTTTGGGCATGAATTTGGGGATAAATAGTGAAGGTTTGGAGTCTTTTTCGAAGGAGGACATTTAGGCTTAGTGGTGGGCACCCACCAAATCGAAAGGAAGAGTGTTGGTGCCAACACCTGGAAGTGTTACGATGATGAAGGGGTTGGCACCCAAGGCATCCATGGCTACATGTGTGAGTTCTTAAAGGCCTTGTGTGGCATCTAGGGTGCCACTAGCTAGAGCTCTTAAAACAAAATGGCATGCACACTAAAGTTTGATTGGTTTGGTTCATAGGTGGCTTTGCTTGCTTGTGGGTGATGTTCATGGTCTTTGCGGACTTGTATCTTGTTCAGAATAAGGTGATGTATAATACCTGCCAAATTTGGAGTTATGCGTTTTTGAGTATTATAGTACCTTATAGCATTATTTTAATACTTTTAATTTAGTCATCTTAATTTTTTCATACTTAATTAATTATTTTGAATATTATTTATGAAATTTGGCTGAAATGACTGAACTGAGTATTTTTATGCTATGTGGTGCATTTTCATGGACTATGGAGTTTATGAGAGATGGACTTAATTTAATTAATTTGGGAATTAATTATAGATATATTTCATTGGTGAATGCAGAGCAGATATAACTTGTAGAAAAAGGTCGTGAGTGCTTGAACAATATGTTCTTTGATGGGAACTCGGTTGAAGAGACCGGTGTGGACTAGGTAATTTTCCTGAGAGAGACACTATAGTGAAGTGGGACCTGATGTAGGAAATATTGGGTAAGTTGTTAATCTTCTCTAGGGGCCACTTGCCTAAGTTGTACATGTTTGGTTAAGGTTTGTCATGATGATACTGTATGATAGATATGCAAAAAAAAAAAAAAGGAATAGTCCACAAATGTAAGTTGAGTAAGGACACTGTATGTATAGGAAGTGATGATGCGTGAAATTCTTTAACCAATAAAGCTGGATAGAGTTAAAGATAACTTATAGGAATCTCTACCACAGGGAAAGATGTGAAAGTTTTGTAACATTCAAAAGATTAGAGCTTGTTGTAGGTAAGCTGTTGGTGTATGTACATTCGTAGTTGTTAAATGTGATATACAGTCGAGATGATTTGATAGTTTATACATATTGTTGGTTATGTAGCACGGTTGAGAATTTATATAAGATCAGATGAGGTCAAGGGTGTAGATTAATTGTGTAAGCATTGATTGTCATTGATGTTGAGAACAAAGGGATGACATCACACGTATGGTTTAGAATGAGCTCATGTTAATCCTAAGCTCCCAAGTATAAGGAAAAATGCTCTAGATATTGTGGAGATTAACTTGAGGTAGAGTGCGTTCAGATGTGTGGAAGCATGGTTCTTCACGTATGAATATATATAGATAATGTGTATTATCTAAGTTTAATCGAAGGGTTAATAATGGATTTGAGAGAAGAGGTTAAATTATGAAAGTCGAGGACATACTTGATCTAATCCCATAACTGAGAGATTTAAATACCTGATATCTAGCATTTTTACATACATTTAATATTTGCATTTTCATCTATGAAAATTCTCCAATTTTTTTACACTTTGTAATTTATTGGATCTAAATCAATTTTGGATGGAAATTGAATTATTTTTATCTTTTAGGACTTAAATTATTAATGACTCAATTTAATACATTGGAATATTTTGCAGAAATTAACTTTGGAGATTTCTTGATGATGTGGCACTGACATGGCACTTGTGCTGACATGGATGCTAATGTGGCACTTTTGGGATGAGTAGGATGTTGACTTGGCACTCTTTTCTGTTGACCTGATGACATGGATGTATGGGACCCACATTTAGATTTGCTCAGCCCTTTTACATCCATACTAGCTTTTGCCTCTTCCCAAACTTTGCTAAAAATGGCAACAGATCCATATCAATCTTCTGCATGGAAAAAGAACTCTTCTGCTGCACTTATTCTATGTTTTTTGTTGCTGTCTACTAGCTGCCACTTCTGCAAAAGAAAATAGCAACACTTCAGCATCTTTTGAAAGTCAACTTGAGGGCATCTAGGGTAGAATATTCCTTAGACATTTAGCATCAATTTTGTAACACAAAACATTTATTCTCTTTGCTGTAACTTAGAAAATTTGTAGGTCACTTTTCCTCTGTCTTTCTCTATACTATTTTGGTGTTTTTGCTCTCACGGAGGGCTAAATTCCCATTGTAATCAGTCACTAGGAACTTGGGATGTTGTAGCTTGCACTTTCAGTGCAAGATAAGTGTTTTATTCTATATTTCATCTTATTTTAATTTCCTATTATGTTCTTGTGTTTATGTTGATGCTAAATTCTGATATGAACTTGTAGAAGTATAAACTAATATATATTTGAGATATAACCTTCCTTAATTGATTGGGAAAGTAAGTAAAATGAAACGGCTAGGTTAGATGATATCTAACTTGATTTGGTTGAGTTCTTTTGAAGTTGTATCTAGCTATAGATTAATGAAGTTCTTCTTGACTATGATTAGAAGCATTACAATTCTGGAAGTTCTTCTAGATTTCTTTTCCTGAAAACCAAATGGTGAAATGAGAATAAGACTGAATCAATGAGTTAAGTAGTAATAGTTACATTCCTATAAATCCTAGTGGCTGGTTGCATATTCTCTTTTATCGTCAATCCAATTTGCTATTGTACTACTATTGATTTGCTACTGTTTTGATTCTCTTTTATACTACTGTCATAACCAAACCCCCTAGTTTATGTGTTTTATTATTAGTGTTTGAGTGTTAAGAATAACTAGTTAGTGGTTAGAAGTGGGGCTACTTGAGTGAATATGACTTAGAGATCACTATATTGCAAGATTATCACGAATTCAATTCTGGGCTATTCGGCATCGTAGTGGTGTGAACCAATACTGCATTCAAAGAACATTTGTGCTTTTACCTTGAGTGCATCTTTATGACCTCTATGTGTCATGTGGTTGTGAATGTATAGTTGTATATGCTTTATGTTGTATGTGTGCATGAGATGCATGTGAACTAATAGCATTGAGTTACATCACCCCTGGGAGTAGCCAGTGGGTTGATGAAGGCTTGGCACAGCTTGTCATTAGTTATGGCAGACCTCGCTAAGTGAAGGTGAGTTCTTTGATCTTAGATATGGCTTGGATGATAGATAGAGGGTTTGAGGTCATGTTTTTGGAATAAGACAGTTGTACACAAGGTAGTTCAGTATATAGAGTTAGGTAAACTCTGGTTGAGGTAACCTTTAGTCATATCAGAGTTGCACATGAGAAGCGACGAAACCTCTTTAAAAAAATGGGTTGTACTAGAGTTTGGTAAGGCATAAATCTGAAGAGAACTAGTTTGAGTTCATTAAGGACTCCTTAGTCATTTCGAGACTTCCTTTTTGGTTGGGTAAGATCATGACGAAGTGATGCCTCTCAACAAGGGGAGGATGTTGATGGGTTTGATGTAACGGAAACCATATAAGAAAGTGAAATGAATTTTAGACTAGGTATCTAAAATCAAGATTGTTGGGATGATATGATTGTGGCAAGAGAGACTTGCCTTAGAAAGTGACTTTGGAACTAAGGGGGAGTTCCAAAAGGACTTCATCGCCTTTCTCTAAGGAAAGAGAAAGGGGTATCGAGCAGTCCGGTTAGGTAAGGTAAGTATCAGAAGATGATGCATATATGGTGAAAATCAGAGACAAGGTGAAGGAAGGTTCAGTATGGGAGTTCTCATTAGGCTAAGGGAGTATTCTGTAGATCAATGTGAGACTTTGAGTTCTGAATGTCAATCCATTAAAGAGGGATTATGGAGGAAGTTTATAGCTCGATGTATGTTACTCACCCCAATGCCACCAGATATATCGGGACTTGAAGTAAGTCTACTAGCACGAGGAATGAGGAGAGATGTGGCAAACTTTATAGTTTGATGTTTGACGTGTCGACAAGTCAAGGTTGAACTTCAGAGACCTATAGGAATGATGTAGTAGTTTAAGATTCTTGAGTGGAAGTGGGAATGGATTGTTATGAATTTCATGATGGGTTTGCCCCAATCATCGAAGGGGTACAACTCTATATAAGTCATTGAGGCAAGACTTGTGTAACTCAAGGTGGAGGAATTTCCATATATATATATATATATTTTATAATTATGCATGAAGGGATTTCCATATGTTATCTACTTATCTTATTTTCTAGGATTGTTCTTCCTAGAGTTTCATGTTATGATATCATGTGATTAGCCTTGTGGACGATGCCTTAGGGCGGAGATATCATTTAGGGTGAGATATGCCTTCGGGCAGTGATATTTCCTACAGGTAAGATGATGCCTTTAGGCGAAGTTCTTGTTTCATTAATGTTATAAGTTATGTATGTGGTAGTATGTGTTTTGGTTTTCAATTTGAACTAGGAAGACCATGTGCCACTTTTGAGACGACACTTATTTGAGGCTTTACATGGAGATAGAGTCAATCTCTAATTAGTTAGTTTAAGCTTGGTAAAGCTAGGGAAATAAGATACATTATGGCATAAGAGGTTATGGAAAAGATCAAACTGATTAGGGAGAGATTGCTTGCTATTTTAAAAAGGCAAAAGTCCTATGTAGACCACCAGTAATGCAGTCTAGAGTTTACAGTCGATGATATGGTGTTCTTGCGAATCTCACCAACGAAGGGAGTGATGAAGTTTGAGAAGAAAGGGAAGCGGAGGATGAAATATGGACAGAGTATCCATATTTGTTTTAATCTTGATGTGAGTTTTGAATTCGAGGGATTGAATTCTATTAAGGGGGAAGAATGTAATACTTGCCAAATTAGAGTTATGTGTTTTTGAGTATTACAGTACCTTATAGCGTTATTTTAATACTTTTAATTTAGTCATTTTAATTTTTTCATACTTAATTAATTCTTTTGAATATTATTTATGAAATTTGGGTGAAATGATTGAATTGAGTATTTTTATGTTGTGTGGTGTATTTTCGTGGACTATGGGGTTTATGAGAGATGGACTTAATTTAATTAATTTGGGAATTAATTATGGATATATTTCATTGGTTAGACAAAGTGGGTTAGGTATTTGGTTATGGGTACCCATGGATCACCCATTAACCCACATAGCATAAAATAAGTCTTTATCTTTTCTCCCTCTTCCATTTTTCACGAAGAGGCGTTATGGAGCAAGAGGAGGAAGTGGTTTTCTCTCAACCTCTTCCACCTTTTCTTCCAATTTCTTCTGTTAATCTTTGGTTCTTCCATTATCTTCTGGCTCACTAGAATTTTTGAAGCAAGAGGTAAGCTCTATCATCCATCTCTTTTTCATTTTCGGATTTAAAGCATTTTGGGTTGATTTGAGGTTTTAATGGATGAATTTAAGTATAAAACATTTCTACATGTTGGATAATAATTATGGAACAAGAAATTTGGAGAAAACTAGGAGAAATTCGTGGTTTTAGGGCTGAAAGAGATAAAATTCAAAAAATAAGAAAAGTTGGAGTTCTAAAAGAAAATTTGATGATTGGGACTTGAATTATTGGTTTAAATTGGACATTTTAGTGTTAAAACACTCCTTAAATATCAAGGATGAAAACCTATGAAAGAAATCAAGAGAAATGGTGAAAATTTGACCCCAAATTCATGAAAAACTAAGATAAAAATCATAGATTACTATAGCAATATTGTAGCAGCTGCAAAATTTCTAGATTTGGGTTACTGTAGCGAACCATTATTATAGCGAACCGGTACTGTAGCTAACCATTACTATAGCATCAGTTGTAAAATATTCATAACTCTTTCATCCAGACTCCATTTATCATTGGAAAGTTTTTTGAGTCTAGTTTCTAATGGTATAAGTTTCATTTAAAAATTATTTATTGTTTGAGAGTTTTGTTTAGAGGAGTAATCAAAGGTTAGGATTTGTAGTAGAGAATTTTTCTATTTTGTGACTTTGACATGTTTTTACATGATTATCATATAGGAATAGATTCTTTGATGCATCTTCCACATCTTTTGGGATGTTGTGACTAGATTAGAGTAGAGGAAATTACCTTCCATCATCTCACACATCTTCAAGGAGGGTTCAAGGTAAAAATTGGGCAAACATCAATGTGAGTGGACAACCTTAAAAAAATTAATTTATTAAATTAGTTAAAGCACAATATAAATCTCATTTGCATTATTTGTGAAATTGAAAAGATTACCACTGTATATTCAAGTTGAGATAAATCACAATATCATTGAGAACTATTTTATTACCTTATGTGAATTAATTTTTCTATTTGACTAAATAACTAGATGTGGTAGTTCCTTGAATAAATTGGAACATGTTTGTGAGTAGATGACCTTGCTAAACTTAATTATTACAATCAATCAATGTACAATATAAGTCCCATTTGCAATATTGTTAGAACGTCAGATATATATATATATATATATATATATATATATATATATATATATATATATATATATATATATATATATTTAGTTAAAGATGATTGTTAGATTACCTTAACTCTTGAAAGAGATTCAAGAAGACATTGATGTATATTTAAGATGAGGAATGATGTGATAGCGACTATATCTTATATTACTTTGTTATTAAGGAAATATCTCTATTTGTTATTGCGTGGAAGGTTGAGGGTTAAATTCCCAAGAAATCCAAGATTGTAATTGAATTTTAAGCATGGAAGATTGAGGGCTTGATCTCCCAAGAAATTGATGCTAGGATATAATTGAGTTTTAAGCATGAAAGATTGAGGACTTGATCTCCCAAGAAATCTGATGCTAGGATATAATCAAATTTTGAGCATGGAAGATTGAGGGCTTGATCTCCCAAGAAATCTGATGCTAAGATATAATCGAATATGACACATAGATAGTTGAGGGCTTGATCACCCAAGAAACCTGATGCAAGTTATAGCTTATATAAAGATGAATGGTGTATTAAATTAAATTATGGTTTAGCTATATTAGCAATGTGGTATTTGTGCTTGTGATACTTTTATGCACAGTTGTTTACTCACTGAGTTTTAATGCACTCACACTCTCTATGATTATTTTTTTAGATGCAATGGTTGAGGAGGAGGATTAGTAGCCCTTCGGGGTAATACTCTACTTTTGTTTAGTGGACTCATGGTTATGGATTTGGTGAGGATTAGGAAATGCTCTATAGTTTGTATAGGTCACCTAGGCTTGCGAGGTTGTATCATACTGAGTATTGTTTGAATGTTGAATATTTTTGTATATGTATACAAAATATCTTTTTGGAAAATTTATGTTTTACATAGTTGTGAATATTGAGAATGTTCAAGGAGATTAAGGGATACCACAGAGGTATACCTTAGGTGTTATTCATATAACTCACATGCCTGCTTTATGGGATGTGACATGATAGATTTGGTTCATGCTACTATGGTTGCCGAACCACCCAGAATTAGATTCTGTGGCAATTTGTAATATAATGATCCCCTAGGTTGTATTCTTTCATGGAACCTTGCTTCTAACCACTAAATAATTGTTCTTGACACTCAAACACTAATTACACTAATTACTACCTAATTAATTCCGTAGGGGGTGTTGATAGAATTAAAGCATAAGAAACATAAACCTAACAGAACACAATACGAGATATAAAAACAGAAAAGAACATAACAGAAATGAAATCCAATACAGAACATGTAACTTGTCATGTGAATCCTTGGAAATATAACTATCATCATTCCAACCTTAAGTTAATTTCTAATCCATTTCTACCATTTGGTTATTAACCTTGAAATTTCTATAAAACCTTCCAAAATGAGTTTATAAATTACAGCTAGTAAGACCTTCACTAAGCTATAATTAGAATCAACCCCTTGAAGCCCTAACCAAATTATGTCCCGCAGCTGCATATTGACATACCATTCCCTCCTACTTATTATTCCAACTGGTTATAACAAGTTTTCATCTCAAATCAAGCATTAAAACAGAAATATGTTCATGAAACTCTAAATGGAACTTAACATAAACATAAAACAAAGAGAGACAAAACAAAAATGAAATAGAAGTGTATTATAATACTTATCTAAACCAAGGATACAAGCTACATCTTCAAGTTCATCCATATGACAGATTACAAAATATGCAGAAGAAGGAGGAAGAATGAAGTGTCTAACTACTGAATATGTGTTCTTATCTGCCTCTGTATATTTAGCCCCTTGGATGGATGAATTTGTATTTTAGTAAGGTCCCTTTCAGCCTTTTCTGATGTGCAGAAATGCAAAACTGAAGTGCAAAAAATTACATAGGAGTGATGATGTTGCAGAATTCATCTTTTCTAGTGCAGAGAACATATTTCCATTCTTGTAAAAAATCTGGATAGCATGCATTAAAAAGTGCAGAATACTTTGCAAAAAAATGGGCCCCACATAATCAGCATTTGGTCAACGTCCTAGTCAGCACAAAGCACCATGTTAGCCTGTCCACATAAGCATCTATGTCAACAATTTGTCCATGTCATCAATTCAGCTCTCCAGTTATGAAATTAAAGCACAATTAGTCCATAATTAAATTACATGCAATAAATTCTAAAACATAATAAAATTAGAGAGTTTTGATGAATACGTATGCAATAGAACTAAGATAGGGACCAAAATGTATATAAAAATACTCGATATCAGGATCCTTATTACTTTGGTATTGATTGTGTGCTCATAATGCCTCTTGTTACACTGAACATTGCACTTTGTTGTGACCATGTATTTTTGGTGGTGTCCTCTATTTGAATTCTAGTGGAATGAGGATTATACATTGGGAATGCTTCGGATAAATCTCCCTAAACTAAATGCATTATGATTATATATGTAAACATTTTTATTATATGATTGTACAAGGGTGATATGTGATACGTAAATTAAATGTAACCTAGAGATGGCAAACTTAGAAGGTGAATAAATGTGGAGGATCAATAGTCTTACTTTACAAATTGTTGCATGCCCTTTACTTTGTAGATTATCTTGACCATGTATAAGAGGCTCCGTTGTGGTGGGTCACATAGTCAAAACCATGATTGCGAAATGTAAGGTGACTTCCCCATAACTTATATATTATAAGAATTGAATATGGTAACTAAACTTAATAGGATGAATGGCCTAATATGGCCCTGTGATATTTCGTGTGTATTTGTAACTATGAAAACAACCCTTCGGTGAGTGCTCAGTGGGTTAAATCACACTGAAGGGTAAATAAATAATAATAATAATAATAATAATAATAATAATAATAATAATAATAATAATAATAATAATAATAAAGGTAAAAAGGTACTTTATGTCCCAAAGATTTACACCAAGTTTCATCTATGTCCCAAAGGATTTTTTGGCCCAGTTATGTTCCGCATGTTTCAATTTTTGTCATAAATACCCTTCTTTGTAACTCTGTTAGTCAACGTAACGAAATGCTGATTAGACTGCCATGTGGTAAAAAATCATCTACCACATGGCTGCCAAGTGGACTCCAAAAAAAATATTTTTTTAAAGGTTTCAATTTATTCACTTAAGGCCTTGGTCAAAAAATTTTTTTGTCCAATTTTTTTATATAAACTCATCTTCTACTTCATCTAGGTCCCTAGTTTAAGAATCTATTTTTATCTTTGTCAAAATCATCCCTTACAGACCTTTTAATTTGTTCACTTAGTCCCTATTCTTCACTTTCATACTTTTTTCACGGTTTGGTCCTCCAAATCCTTATTTCATTCTTGAATTTTAATCATTTCTTGAGTTGTTTTAGGTGGAAATGATAGATTTAATCATATTGTGACTAAAAATGAAATTATGGACTAATTTGGAGGACCAAATTGTGAGAAAAAAATATGAAAGTAAATAATAGGGACTAAAGTGTACAAACTGAAAAGTTTATAGGGGAGGATTTTGACAAAAATAAAAATAGATTCTTAAAGTAGAGACCTAGATGAAGTAGAAGATAAGTTTATATAAAAAAATTGGACAAAAGAAAAAATTTGACCAAGGATCTAATTGAATAAACTGAAACCTTTAAAAAAACCTGTTTTTTTCTTTTGGAGTCCACGTGGCAGCCACATGGCAAGTACTTTTTTTTTCCATGTGGTAGCCCAGCCAACATTTCGTTAAGTTGACTGACAGAGTTACAAAAAAAAGGTATATATGACAAAAATTAAAACATGTGGGACATAACTAGGCCAAAAAAAAAACTTTGGGGAATTGATGAAACTTGGTGTAAACCTTAGAGACATAAAGTACCTTTTTGCCTAATGATAATTGTAACCATGGATCAACTCCAGTGACGAGATGAGATTAATACTCGATAATTGCATGTGTGTAAAAATTGGCTATAGTGAGGGATAATCTATATTCTTTACTCGATTGTGTTGATTTTCATCATGATTGCTTATATTGTATAATTACGAATGGCGACTGAGTAACTTTACTTAAACTTGACGTAGTAGTACATTACTCTCGTTCAGGTTTGAATGTCCTTGATGCAAGGTTCCATATAAGTGTGTTTATGAGAGGCATAATACTTCGTAATTGTTCTGCTTGTGGTTAGTTGGTCATTAATTGTTGAATGGTTAATGAAAAGTATGACATTATGCTTGTGCAATGGAATTATTGCGCATTGTATTTATTTCTTGTGGATTGTGTATATGGCCTATGAGAGGTCCCATGTTTGCACTAGTTGATTTTGATATTAGAATTCCTGGAAATGTCTTATAAGAGTCATAATGTATGAACTTATTTTATAGTAATAAGAGTTCATGTTGCTTTATCATGATGTTTATTGATGAACATGGATATATATATATATATATATATCGAGAATGGTAAAGACTTTCAATTGAAGACCTGTGTGGTCAGTGTAAATATAGGTAACCCTAATTGCTAGGAATGATATATTGAGAGAAGAGCCCTAAATTACTATTATAAGCCTGTGGGGCTAAATCGGTCTAGGTGACCTAAAATGTTGGACGGTGCATTATCAAGTTGTTAGTGGAATGGTCTAGCAATGAGTTGCAATGTGGTTAAGCAACCTTATCCCTTAGGAATGCCACACTCGAAGATACTGCCTATTTAAAGGAAAGGCAAAGGAATTATAAAATAATTATTAATATGGATGGTGCTGTGGTGGCCCTTAAAAGCTATGAATGGTGCCTTAGTGGCCTTCAAATGCCCAAGAGGCAATATTACATAAATATATGGCAAGCATGGTGAAAAACTTTGATCTTATAACTTGCTTGATGTTTGTGTATTAAATTTGAGTTATTGAGCCATGCGATGGAATGAACTTTGAAACCCATATGTGAGGTATGACTTAGTGGTGCTCGTGTACATGTGGTAGAATTTCCTAACTTGACTATTCAGGTTGTGAGGGATGAGACCTTGGTTTAGTGTTGATGGATGAGATATCACATTTATGTCCTGTCCCTGTGAGTGGTATACAGTGGTAATTTTTATGGTTAAGTTTATTCCCTTGTTGAGTATTTGTAATACTCACCCCTTTTCCTTGTGTGCCCTTGTAGGTTCTTGTCGAGTTGATCGGACTCTGTACGAGGAGTAATGGAGCCTCTGAGCATTCAACCCTTTTTCGGATACGGGTTGATATTGATGTTGGGTACGTTGGGTTCTTCGAATCACTCTATAGTGAATAGAACTCCTAAGTCTAGGGTGAATGTCATGATGAGACTATAAAGGGTTAATTTATATTTCTTTTCCCTAATAATGTGATAGATATGTTGTACTTTATTATCCTATATTAGAATTGTATATGTTGAGTATGTGATTTTAGGCCATGGTGGTGCTGTGGACACCACCACCTGTTGATCATGTTCTTAGATTTAGAGGTGTGACAAAGTTGGTATCAGAGGAAGTTATAGGTCTTCTATTTACTACAGAGTAAGGCAACCTTAGTAGGCCTTCCCTTATTGTTGTGAAGCATAGCATAACTATAGGATGAGGTTCTAGGGTGGTCCAAGATAGTCTTTTCTTTCATGTTATATTCCTCAGTAGCAGTCATATAGGCTTTATCTATGACTTGAGCTATGTGCTTGTGGTGTAAGATATTGTCACCTACAATGGAACACAGGGGGGGCTGTTATGCCAGGGTGAACTAGTAGGCTTTGAGGAAGCCTTTGCATTGCCACTCGCTGAGTCAGTGCAAGGGCACCATAGTGTTGATATGACACTTTATTCTTCTATAACGTGCAAGTAATGCTTGGTCTAGTAACTATGCTTTTGCATGAACAAGGGAATGATATATGGTAAATGGGAAAATATGAATGCATGGCTTTTTGTAAAACTACTAATCAATTAATTAAATAATTGGATAAATGGAACGAAGGTAAATAAAAGTGGCACAAAAAGGGGTGAGGGTAACCCCATTTAAATTGGGAACTTTGTATACTTGTGTTCCTATGTGATTTATTTGATATTGACTAAATTAGATTATGTGTATGGTGGCTAGTGTGGGAACTACCAATATGCTAGCAACTGGGCCATTACGGTTGAAGGATTGACTCAATAGGGCTGTTACAGTTGAGAGCACAACCCAAGAGGATCGACATGCAAAATATGAAGGTGGCCTAACCCAAAAGGGCAAGTGTAAGGCTCAAATGTGGGTATGGGTGGGGAACCAAACACAACATTTGGTTGAGGGTGTTAGCTCTGAGGCTTTATACCATAGGTTTTGATGATGACAAATATGTGAGAAATGTAGCATTAATATATAAGGATTGATTATCATATATGCTATAAGTATTTAAGCATGATTATGTTATTTAATGAGCAATATTTTATATATGAATCATGCTCTTTACAATATATATGTGGTTACATTGTCTAAGAATTGTAGCCTTGATATGCTAGAAAAGTATTTTACGTATGTATTGTCTTGTGCTATAATTTAAGCATGATCATATTATTTGGAATGAAATAATTTATATTGAATCATACTATTTATTATGAATTGAACTAACCATTTGGTTGACAAGATATCTTTTATAGGTTGGTTCAAAATAAGAAGAATGAGTATTAGATTGAAGAACAAGAAAAAACAACATCTTGCTTCACTCAAGAAAACAACATAGCTCCAAGAAATGAAGAACTAGAAGATTTGAAGTCTTGGAAGCTTGAATGCATCAAGATAGCCTATGTGCTTACATTAGGTATATTTTAAATAGGCTAGTATACTTGTGCAACTCAATGATTTAGATTTGCAAACATTGGCTCAAGTATTTTGAACAAAAAGATAGTGAGATATGAAGTTTTACAAAAAGTTGATTTTTGACCTTTGGTTACTATTTATATCATATCTCCTAAATGGAAAATTAGTTTTTCAAGAATCTTAATCTCATTTGATAGTAGACTCAAAGAGCTTTCCAAAGGTAAATTATGTATTCAAAATGGAGTCTAAATGAGAAAGATATGAGTATAGATTGAAAAATTGAAAGTTGATTTTACTGTACTTAAAAATTAATTTATTCTGACCTATGGTCAGTGTTTTGATCATATCTTTTAAACCAAAAATAATTTTTAGTGGAACTTCTTTCATTTGAAATTAGACTCCAAGGGCTTTCTAACGATATATAATTTGTTTAATGCAGAGTTCAAATGAGGGAGTTATGAATTTTTAAAGAGAGCTCAAAAACAAAGTTTCGATACTACTAGCTAGAGGTTGACCGGTAGCCTTTGACCAGTCAATTGGCAGCCCAAAAATTACTATCTTACGGTCATTTTTTTTAGTCTAATGGCCATACTGAGTGACCAGTCGACCGGTAGCTCTCAACCATCGACCAGTCCACTTGGAACTGTACTTTTAAGTGCTTTAACAGCTATATAACTGCTAGTTGCTTATATCCCTATATATATGACCTTAGATAGACAATTTTGAGCTAAAACAAAGGACTACAATCTAATATTAACTTGTTCTATCATATTTGAGAGGAAGAAAACTCCCTTGGGCCAAATCTTACATATTCTCTATCATTAGAGTTATAAGATTTTCATTTGTATTCTCTATCATTAGACTACAATCTATCATAGTTGTGGTTCATAAGTACCAGTGTTGGAAGAACTTGCTTTAGGCTGTGGAGGAGGCCGAATTCATAAATTCTCTGTTGTGCTTTCACAAATACCTGGATCGAATTTGTGTGGTCAGCAAGTACCAACCGTGTACAACCTTGTAGTGGTTTCAACAAGTACTTGAATTGAACTTGTTGTGGTTTGCAAGAACTAACTGTTCACAAGCTTGATAGTGAAATACTCAAGTGGTTTGCATGAGGATTGGATGTAGGCTTGGTTTTGCTGAACCAGTATAAATTACCGATGTCAATCTTCTTCTCCCTTACTCTTTAATTTGTGCACATTTACATTTGCTCTTTTATATCTTGCACTCTTCAATATTCATCTTGATAGCATATTGATTTTTTAAATTGAGTTATTATCTTTAGCATTGTACAATTTTAGAAAATCATTTTAACTTCCAATAAAGTTTTGTGAAAAATTTATAAAACCCAATTCATCCCCCTCTTGAGATCCAACCATTACTTTTAGAGGGCACTAACCCAACAAGACCAAGATATGAGAACTCGTATGCATGTGTGCATATATTTAGGATGCACGTGCATTAGCATTATTGGGTTCGATGCCTTGTGTGAAAACAATTAATTTGCTAATTATGATTTTGAATTGGATGGCAATTAGTACATCATTGAGAATCATTCATGTTTGTGCATATTTTATCCTATAAATCTCAAGCGTAGATAATCACAAATATTTTTAATTTTAATTTTATTTTTATTTGATACGTGATGATGAGAGGCATGGTATGCCAAGTGATATTATAAAGTTTGGTAGATTAAGTGTGGTTAGGTATCAAAGATAACTCTAAAGGAAATGAGGTGCACACCGAATCAATAATTGGTAAAGGAACATAGTATACATCACTCTTGGAATATGTATTAAAATTTAACATTGATTAGTAATTGCATTTTAAACCGCAAGTATGTATAGGAGGCATAATTTTTGTTTTGTTACTGGATAGGTGATGTTAGTTACATTGCTTGTATTAACTTGACCTTGAAGGGGTAATCGGGTGATAAACCATATCAGAGATAAATCTATAATAGGACTACGTAATTTGACTAGGATAGACACATGAGGTATGCCTGGGTGTGTAGAATAGAATTGGTTATCTTTGTGTGTTTTATTTTTCTTTGTGAAGGATGTATTAGTCATATCTCTATTAAAGTGGTGAGATATTTGTTGCATTTACATCATTTCATAACAGTTAGAGTGTCTTTGTTGAGCAAAAACGTACTAGGTAGACTTCTCTATGAATTGAAACTTGACTTCAGCATGACGAAATGTCTGAGATAGGCCCTGTATGTATTGATATGATGAATAAGCTCTATGGTGATAAAGGCCATATCTAGGTAAATATAAATAGGAGAAATGAGGTACGTGGTTTAGGGTGATGCTGTTGTGTACATGCATTGTGTAGAGGTGTAACAATGACCATTAATATCAGTCAAAGAGGTATTTGGTGGTACCAACCTGTCACTAAGAAGGGGGTGCTTAGTGACAGGTTGGTTGGTACGTGAGACAGATCGCATTGGGTCGTATGGGAGGACTAATTGGCATTATCAAAGAGGTAAGGGTAGGTAATAATGGTTTGAGGAAAGGAATTAAGTGAGGAGGTGTTGGTATATTAGTAACATGAGGTGTGTTCGTGAGTAAAGATAACCTGAATAAAAGAATAGTGACTTGAGAGAGAAGCTGTATGCAGGTTACAGGTATTTGGTGGTATGATGTTTACCTCGTAGTACAATCGACTTGATTGGATATGTATCCGACAAGATGGGGGCAAGTTGAGGCCAACAGTTTGAGGCCGATTAGGTTGCATTAAGTTATAACTGCTGGGTGGGAGTGACAAAAGATCTTGAAGGATTCAAGGTTAGTATACCAATTTCCATCAGTGAATAGAGCACTATAGGGGCATGTGAGGTTGTGGAAAAACATATGCTTAACAGTCTTGAAGTGTACGTAGAGAAGGCTATCGATGGTTATTTTGGAAAGGGCAGGAAAAAAGATTTTGGTTTAAGGAAGGCCCTTGGATGAAGGATTTCATGCTAGAACCACTTGCTTGTGGAACCAACGCAGAAAGGTGAAAAAGGAAATACAGTCTAATATCCTATGTTTATGTGTTGGTGTTATGAAAATTTGGGGACCAAATTTCTTTGAGAGGGTAATACTGTGACACCTTCAGTTTTGAAGTGGTTTAGATAATTAAATATTCTACGAATTTTGCAGAATAATACCTTAGGGACATAACTGAAATTTTTTTCTAGTATATAAATGTGGATTTTCAAGTTTACTTGGGTGTATATGCCGATTAATTATTTTTATATATGTGTGCGGAAGGTTGGAAATTTCATGGAGGTTGTGACATTGAGTTACACCATAATGTCATTGTGCAGGGACAAAATTGAAATAAAACTTAAGCTTTCCTTAGTGGAAATTCCTGGAATGGATAATTTGGTGAAGATGAGGGGAAATCATGGGGAGTAAGTGGTGGGAATATGGGAAATTTTCCTTTATGAATTCCACTTTTGCCTTTCTTGACTTATCGGGTTAAGTGAAGATGGCAATGTGGTAAATATATGTGTATATATATATATATATATCTCCAAATAGGTTGAGTGCGTCATTTTCCTCCATATTCATGCCACTCTCTCCCCCTTCATTGTGCTGAGCTCTGCGTGCCCTTCTCTTCTTTGTTCACCAAAGCCAAGTGACACCTACTCCAGCGAGACTTTCCTCTTCTAACGATCGGAACCTCCCTAGATATCTTCTCCTCTTGGTATATGCTAAACCTTTTTTCCTTCCTTATCTTTGCTTGGGATTTTGAAAAAAAAAACCCTAAGATGGTAAATTGAGAGGGAAGTGAGATGAGAGTAGGATAATCTAAAATGTGTATTCCCTTTGATGTATTCATAATTGTTCTGAACTTGATTTGAGTGGTGGTGAGCAAGGTTCATGATGGTGGTGAGAATGAGGATGTATAGACATGCTTTTTGTTAAGAATGATGTGTTGGTTCTTCAATCAAATTGTTTGAGTGTTTTGGAGTGGTAGGAACATCCTTAATGTGAACTTGAAGTAATGAGAGTTTGGGCACGAATTTGGGGACAAATGGTGAAGATTTGGAGACTTTTTCAAAGGAGGATGTTTGGGCTTAGTGATGGGCTCCCATCAAACCGAGAAGAAGAATGTTGGCGCCCCAGGCGCCATTGCTTAGAAGTGTAATGATGATGATGGGTTAGGCACCTTAGGTACCAGCATGGGTGCCCAAGGCTGTATGTGTGAGTTCTTGAAGGCCTTGTGTGGCGCCCAGGGCGCCACCAGCTGAAGCTCCTAAAAAAATGGCATCCACACTAAAGTTTGATTGGTTTAGTTCATAGGTGGCTTTACTAGTTTGTTGGATGGTATTCGTGGCCTTTGCAGACTTATATCTTGTTTGGAACAAGGTGAGAGATTCTTATTACTTTGGTATTGATTGTGTGCTCATAATGCCTCTTGTTACACTTGAACATTGCATTTTGTTGTGACCATGTATTCTTGGAGGTGTCCTCTATTTGAATTCTAGTGGAATGATGATTATACATTGGGAATGCTCTCAGTAAATCTCCCTAAACTAAATGTGATATAATTGTATATGTATACATTGTTATTATATGATTGTACAAGGGTGATATGTGATATGTAAATTAAATGTGACCTAGAGATGGCGAACTTAGACGGAGAATAAATGTGGATGATCAATATTCTTACTTTACAAATTGTTGCATGCCCTTTACTTTGTATATTGTCTTGACCATGTTATAAGAGGCTCCGTTGTGGTGGGTTTAATGTGGCTTAGGAGAGGGTCACATAGTCATGACCATGATTGTGAAATGTAAGGTGACTCCCCCATAACTTACATATTATAAGAATTGAATATGGTAACTAAACTTAATAAGATGAATGGCTTAGTGTAGCCCTGTGATATTCCATGTGTATTTGTAACCACGAAAACTACCCTTCGGTGAGTGCTTGATGGGTTAAGTCACACTGAAGGGTAAATAAATAACAACAACAACAACAACAACAACAACAACAACAACAACAACAACAACAACAACAACAACAACAACAATAATAATAATTGTAACCTTGGATCAACTTCGGTGACGGGATGAGATTGATACTTGATAGCTACATATGTGTAAAAATTGGCTATAGTGAAGGATAATCCCTATTCTTCACTCGATTGTGTTGATTTCCATCATGATTGCTTATATTGTATGATTACAAATAACGACTAAGTAACTCTACTTGGACTTGACGTAGTCATACACTACTTTGGTTCAGGTTGGAGTGTCCTTGATGAAAGGTTCTATATAAGTGTGTTTATGAGAGGCGTGATACTTCATAATTGTTCTACTTGTGGTTAGTTGGTTATTAATTGTTGATTGGTTAATGGAAATCATGACATTATGCTTGTGTGATGGAATTATTACGCATTGTATTTATTCCTTGTGGATTGTATATATGGCCGATGAAAGGTCCGATGTTTGCACAATTTGATTTCGATATTAGAATTCCTGGAAATGTCTTGTAAGAGTCACAATGTGTGAACTTGTTTTATAGTAATGTGAGTTCATGTTGCTCTATCATGATGTTTATTGATGAACATGGATTTATATATATATATATATTGAGAATGGTAAAGACTTCCAATTAAAGACTTGTGTGGTCAGTGTAAATACGGGTTACCCCAATTGCTGGGAATGATACATTGAGGGAAAAGCCCTAAATTACTATTATAATCCTGTGGGACTAAATTGGTCTAGGTGACCTAAAATGTTGGACGGTGCATTATTGAGTTGTCAGTGAAACAGTCTAACAATGAGTTGCAATGTGGTTAAGCAGCCTTATCCCTTGGGAATGCCACACTCGAAGATGTCGCCTATGTAAAGGAAAGACGAGGGAATTATTAAATAATTATTAATATGGATGGTGCTTTGGTGGCTCTTAAAAGCTATAATAGTGCCTCGATGGCCCTCAAATTCCCAAGAGGCAATATTACATAGATATATGATGAGCATGGTGAAAAGCTCTGATTTAATAACTTGCTTGATGTTTGTGTACTAAATTTGTGTTATTGAGCTATATGATGGAATAAACTTTGTAACCTACTTGTGAGGTATGTGTCACAACCCAAACCGCAGCTCGTGATCGGTGCAGATAATGTGATACCAACACTGCCGCAAACCTAGATTTCATGCGCAGGATCGTAGGTGGCCTATTTGATTACAGATAACACTAGAGAAATATAATAAAAGTCTATTACATTGCCCCAAACAATAGGGAGGCATCCACGATCTGTGAACCCTCAACTTGACTGCTCCTACATACTTGCAACTATGAGGGGGTGAGTCTAAACCACGGACTCACCAATGTTAGCCCTAAACTACATAAATATACATAATATATATATATATATATACAACCCATTCTGGAATTTATCCCGCATGGCACCAAGCTACCCGTAAGCACACATATGGTGTCACGGCCCATCATATTCTTCCCCAAACACACACATGCATATTACAAATTAAATGCACGTAACCTTACACAAGGGTCTATGCTCCCATATCACATTTCAAGAGCTTAATCAACGTGGTTTTACATTCCCATAGATTATCACTCAAGAAATTCCATGATGTGTCTGGCCTATTAGGTCATATCCATAACTATAACATATATATGGTTTCTCAAACTATGCCCCGACTGTCACATATAGAAGTCCCATACACAAATAAACAACCACACACGCAATATAAATTATGCAGATGAATGAAATGTAATGCAAATCCTGCTCTTTTCTACACCACATTGAAGTCTAACCTCAATGCGCATGCATATCCATTGACACCACTCAGCGGTATTACACAATGGGTAGCTTCCCACTTCCATTTCCCTCTCATTTCGTAATTATAAATATGCAGATGATAATATGCAATGCACCCACACAAATACCACAACCAATCCACACATTCCCATCAACACATATCCCAAATAATTCTCACTACATATCCCACATATAATACATTTAATAAATATATGTAATACATATCCCACATATAATACATTTAATAAATAAATGTATTTAAAACAATATAAATATACATATATGCATATCCGCATAAAAGAGAGCTAGATAGATCCCTCGCTTGGATTTCATGATCTCGATGCTCCCACTTTGCGCCTCGACCATCCCTATTAAGTAACTGGGCAAACCTATCAGGGTTACAAAATAGAGAAATTCTCTATTACTAATCCCAACCTTTACCCACTTCTTTCTATCATAACTCTTAACTAGTAATTAATTTTCTTATGAAACTTAAACCATTGGAAACTAGATTCAAAGAGCTTTCTAATGATGTAAAGTTTGCCCAAAACAGAGTAAAAATGAGAGAGTTATGGCCGATTGAAGATCAGCTAAGAAAACCCAGAATGTCTGGGCACCACAACATGCCTGGCGCCTGGGTGCCAAGACCATTTTCTTCCCCAAAAGTTCTTGAACCTTAGCGCCTAGGCACCACGATGGTGACCTTCGCTATTTCCTCTCGGATTTGGCCCAGATCTGGCCAAATCTCCGCCGTTTTCCATGATTTATTTCATAGGATCTCATCCTTGGTGTCTAAGGAGCATTTAGATACCAACGAAGCTAGAATCTCGATTTTATACTAAATATCCTTAAAACTATAAAATAGGGAAAAACTTGAGAAATAGGAACTCTTACCTCGATTTCTTGCTTTCCCTTCTTTGTTTGGCTCCTAGAGGCTTGCCCCTTTGCTAGCAATCCATCTCCCAAAGCTTGATTGAAGGATTTGAGTGGAGAGAGAGAGAGAGAAGGAAGAGAGAAAGAGATGAGAGAGAAGGTGAAGAAAGAGAGAGGAAAGAAAGAAATAAGGAAAAAGAGACAGGGCCACTTATATATACTCGCCTAGGGTGAAATTACTACTTTGTCCCCAATTGATCTTCAGTCAAGACTGGTAAAAGCAAATCCTTAAAATTCCACCTCGGGTGTTTCTAAATCCTAGGTACCCCATAATTTTTCTCTTTCACTTTAGTCCCTTTTTGTATCCAACCTGTCTCTTAACTCCCTTGGTGCCCTCAGTTCTACCAATACATTCCTCGGCTCTCTACCACTCAATATTCCACAACCTTGCCACTTCTAAACCTCATATTTTCCTTCCTACACAACGAGAAAAATCTCCTCCACTCGAATTATTCCACAAAAATTAGCTTTATGTAATAGTTGAAAATTACAAATTTTTCAGGGTATTACAGTATGATTTAGTAGTGCTCTTGTGCATGTGGTAGAATTTCCTTACTTGACTATTCAGGTTGTGACGGATGAGGCCTTGGTTTAATGTTGATGGATGGAATATCACATTTATATCTCATTCCTATGAGCAGTACATGGTGGTAATTTTTATGGTTAAGATTATTCTCGCAATGAGTATTTGTCATACTCACCCTTTTTCCTTGTGTAGCTTTACAGGTTCTTGTTTAGTTGGTGGGACTTCGTACGAGGAGTAGCAGAGCCTCCTAGTATTCAATCTTTTTCAGATACAGGTTGATATTGATGTTAGGTACGTTGGGTTCTTCGAGTCACTCTATAGTGAATAGAACTCCTAAATATAGGGTGAATGCTGTGATGTATTTCTTTTCGCTAATAATGTGATGAATATGTTTTAGTTTATTATCCTATATTAGAATTGTATGTGTTGAACGTGTGATGTCAGGTTTACGATGGTGGTGTGGACACCATTGTCGTGCCGGTCATGTTTTTGGATTTGGGGGCGTGACATATTCTTTTAGAAACTCTGAGTATGCTTTGTAATCAAGTAGATGGGGTTCCAAGGGAAAATGTTTTAGTTGTGAATGATATGCTTAAGACACGACATGAATACTCTTGATATCTTTCTTGTAAACTCTGTTTGTTGGCATTCCTAATTGCTTATCATGATAACGCCTTGACAATGATTACAGACATTGTAGAAACTATATATGAATCTTATCTCTGACTAATGAAAAGATTTTTCCCCTTTTTAATTTATGAAATTGTAATTATCTTATATTTGATGGAAACCATAGAATTAGGATTAATTGTACTTGTCAATGTATGTTGATGGTATTCTGTCAGCAAAGGCTTATGGTGGTGAGCTCAATCTCACATAGGAGTGTGAATTGGGTTGAGTCAACCTGCCAACCAACTCAACCTAAACCAACTCACAAGATTGGGTCAGGTTGGGGGGTGGTTCAATTTTATTTTTTCTAACCCCCTAACTATTAGTTCAGGAAACAAGTTTATAAATTTTCGACCTACTGAACTCGAACCAACCCACGGAACTGCCCAATTTTTTTTTTTAATTGTATTACTCCTATGCTATGCACTTATGTTGTGTGTAAAGTATTTAGGATTTAGTTAGCATATTATTTAGTTTCCTTTGCAACATTTCCCTTTCTCAATAATAATGTATAGTACCACATATAATATCTACCATCTTAATTATTTATTAAACCACTCATTTAAAAGTTTGTTATTCCACCTTTCATCCAAGTTCTAATAAACATCAAAAGAAAAAAATTAACTCAATTTATAAATCATATTTTCTTCTAAAAAAACATAACTATGTAAGGCCTAACTTTATTATCCTTTTTTCATTTTTAATTCTAGTATTTTAAATTAAGTCTACCATTTTTCTTTTAAAAAAAAATCAACCCGCCAACTTGAACCAAATTAACCCATTTGACAACGGGTTGAATTGGTTCGGGTTGAGTGAATAAAAATATCTCAACTTGAACCAACCCAACTTGCCCCTTTTTGGTGGGTCCAGATCCTCTGCTAGTATTTTTGACTGCTCAGTTTTTAGTAATGGTTTTTACTGTTGCTAAAAACTTTCAGCAACAGTTTTGTTGTTCAGCAACAGTTTTGTAACAACAAAACTGTTGCTGAAAGTTTTTAGCAACGGTAAAACTTTACAAGCTTTAATTTTCTCTATTCACAGGACTCGAATATGAGACATTGCTTAAAGAAAAATAGTGTCAAACCACCTGAATAAACTAGCATTATTCTTGGGAGTTATATCTATTTCCTTGTCCTATACGTGGATGGTATGAATTGCTTCCAAGTGCAACCAATGATAAGGGTATGTTGCACGACGTAAAAACAACTTCTCTCTAAAAAGTTTTGAGATGAAAGAAATGGGTGAGTGGCGTAAAGATCCATATGAATATAACTCAATACATTATGGATCTATCATAAGAAAATAAGGTATTAGTGAGATTCTGGATGAAAGACTTTTTTTTTTTGGTAGCATCCATTATAAAAGGTGACAAATTCAATTTGACCTAATGCCCATAACATTTGTGAAACATTCCATATACTTATGCTAATTGAAGCTTGATACACAGTCAAGTCCGTACAAGAGTGATATTGTATTTGTGGTTAGATGTTATGGAGATGTCAAAGTAATTTAGAGATGGGCCACTGGAGGGCTTCAAAGAAGATCATGAGGTACTCAAAAGGGACCAAGAACTACATGTTGATTTATAGATGGATTGAGAATCTTGAGTTTGTTTCATGGTTTGTGGAAACTTCGTACAGTGTATGGCTAAAGAGCTTTATTTTTGGGCTTAGGATTGTATATTCAATCTCCAAGCTCATGAAGGTATATAGTGACAACTCAGTCGCAGTATTCCTAGTTGAGGACAATAAGAATGGGAGTTGAAGCAACCACATTGACATAAAGTACTTGTCCATTAAGGAACATTTAAGAAAATAAAGATGTTATTAAGCATGTACATACTGAGTTGATGATTACAAATCCTTTGACAAAAGACATGTCACCAATGATTTAAAGATCATGCAGCTAGAATAGGACTTGGCTCCATATTAAATTCTTATGTATTTGGACTTCATTATTTATAATAAAGCTTTTTATTATTGAGTTTTTTTTTCTATGCACATTCATGTTTGACAATGACGACTATCAAGAGGACTCATAATAAGCATATGGCTTATTCATAAATCATGATGAGTTAAGATAACCTAAGTACATTGTGATATATGAAAATTAATACTCATCAACAGGGAATTTACTGCTATAATTCGTATATTTAATTTTTACTAGCTATCAATAGCCATGAATAAAGTTATTTAAACCAAGTAGGAGAATGTAACCATTGTAATGGACATATAATGGTTGTAAGGAAAAAAACATTAATTCCTTTAATGATCCGAATTTATGGTAATGGTTACGAGATATTTATTCATTGACATTAAGTCACCATTAACAGTGTGCGTAGTTTGAGTTAGGTTAAGTTAAAGAGATTTTAAAACCAAATCAATCAAAAGAAGGTGAGTTGGTTTGGTTTGGAATGCTGAATTGAGTTTTTTTTTTTCTTTTGATAATTATAAACTTGATTTAAAATGTTAGAATTAGAAAGAAAAAAAATAATAAAATTAGACCTTACATAGTTATATATTTTTTAAAAGAAAATTTCATCTAGAATTTGATATTGAGTTAACTTTTTCTTTTGGCATTTATTAAAACTGAGATGAAAAAAGGAATAATAAACTTTTAAATAAAGGAGTTAATGGTTTATTAAATAATGAAGTTGGTAGATGGTATATATAGTACTATACATTTTTATTGAATAATGAGAGTGAAATATTATAAAGGAAACTAAATAATATGCTAATTAAATCCTAAATACTATACACAACATAAGTGTATAACACAGGAGTACTATAAATTTAAAAAAAAAATTGGACAAGTTTGTGGGTTAATTTGAGTTTGATGAATTGAAAATTTATAAATATATTACTCAAACTAATAGTTGACAAGTTGAGAAAAATAAAACCAAATCAATCTATTAACACTACCCAATATTGTGGGTTGGTTTGAATTGAGCATGTTAGCTAATTGATCCAATCCAATAGACACCCTTACTCACCATTAAATTAGTGTCTTTGTAGTAGCTATATAAAAAGGGCCTTCAACCTCAGGCTACACACTTCCACACCATTGTGATCCACTGTTGGACTATGAAATTACGAGTCCAAAAGTATTATATTGTTAAGCCATTCGATCAACTATGATTTCAATTGCAATGGCCGGCTATATCTTTTTGTGCTTTATGATTTATGTCAATCTCTTACATGAAAGACCTCTCTAAACTAATAATGTTTCCAGAAGCACCACTTCCTGCAAGGTCGGAGAGCTCGTCTTGATTTGTGAGATGCTTTAAGGTGTCTAGGGTAGTTTTACTGAGCGGAGAATGCCTCTTAAACCGACGAAAACCTTAGAAGTGAAGTCACCCTCCGTAGCCAGTGAAAGTGCCTCCTCTCACAACATAACACTTTTAAAGACTTCCTTAATAAACTAATATACTGAAGGCCATGTAAGAACAATTTGTTATACTAAACTTTTATCTACTACAAGAATATAATAAAAGCTTTGGACGTGCACGTGACAATAAGCTATCCTAATATAGAGCTTGCGCTTTTCCACTACCAAAACCATTACATGATTTACATTACACCCAAAATATCACCAGTGAATTCTCTGCATAATCTACCCATTTCCATTTATTTGTGACTGACTCTGAACAGAGTGATAAAACTCCGTGATATAATTGGGCAGCTTCTACATATAGGATTCATGCTTTGCGCTTCCGGATGGAAATCAAAATGGTGAATTGCTGATCAATATTATCATCAATTTAGCAATACGACGCTGCAGGAGTATCAATATCCTTCAAGTCTATTGAGAATTTTTGTCAGGCTGAGTATACTCGAGCAGCATGTCTGGTGAGCGATAGATTTTAACAAGGGTCCAATACAGAACCTCTTCCACTTCAAGCTCGTCTTCTGCTCGCGCAGCATAAATGTTTTCACATATTGCCAACAATCTGCATCAATAAACACACAAATCAGACACCAAAAAAGCTTCCATTAAAGGAATTATCTGCTGCCAAAGGTGCCATGGCCTAATGCACCCACTTCATTAAACAGAAGGAAGCCCAAATGCAAACAATCACCATTGGCATATGCAGCAGATGTGTGTTGCTTAAGCACCTGTCACAAGAAGGAAGGTTCTCAAAAGGAATTCTCATTCGCAGGTCAGCACATTGCAACCTGATGAAACGTCCAACTGCAAGCACGAAGGTAATGTAGAGTCCCCAGATGCTGAACTTGCTAAGAGTTTCACCGAGAATACCCTCTAAAGCAGCAAGGACCATGTGTTAAAAAGCTGTTAGTTAAGGAATTTAGTAAATACTGAGGGAAAACATATGTTCCACCTCCACTTTCATATGTATTGAACAGATAGAACAATAAAGTTCTAGTAAAAGCTTACGAGGGGTCTCTTCGGATACAATTATAGCCATTGGTCCAGAAGACTCCCCACATCCATGTGCATCTGATGCATCAATATCATAAAAAGACCACCACTCAGGATTTCCCCGATTGAGAATGAGATTTCCACTAACCATATCCGCCTGTAAAGACATTGTATGCCCATCATGACAATAAACATAGCTGATTAATGAATACAACCACAGTCAATAAAATAGAATTTGGTATGTGATGTCTTAAACATGACATACCGACTGTTCAAGAAGCCGCACATCACCAGAGCCTGTGACCCGAAGGTATCTAGGATAAACATTGAATACTGTGAAGTTATTGGATGTACCATTGAAAACTTCTATCACTTCTGAAGATTCAGGAAGATCCCGGTCATGTATGGTTAGTTCATATTTTACTACTTCTTTACCTTTAGGCCTATCTCTAGTAAATTGCCAGGAGAAGGTAATGTCAATGTTCCACCTAAGGGAATTTATAAATCCGGCCTGCACAACAGGTGGAACTAGCCACAATGTACTTGCATCTGATTGGCAGCAAACTAGTTGAATGTCTTTCTCATTGTATGCACTAAGATAATCACAAGGATCCAAACTTGAACTTGCATCGAGCATTTTCCAAGATATTTTCTCACACAAAGTTGTCTCAAACAACGTCAACCTTCCACTTTTGGTCTTTATATCAACCCGAGCACTGGCATCTTTGATGGGGTTTGCAATGTTTGTTGGGTTACCACTGCTGTACATCTGTCCAGAAAAGGAAATTTTATAGTAATAATAAGAAGTGATGGTAGATGGCAAGAAATAATTTAGACAAATGTCATTAATATAATCCAAAATCTGAAATTGATCTAGAAAATGTAGAAGTTGCATCTGGACAACTTGGTGCTTTTTCTGAAAAATGTTGGGCAAAGTAAATATTTCAAACATGCATGGTGCAAGCCAAGAGTGTCTGAAATGACACAATCTAGTTTGAAGTGTACTGCGTTGAGTACTACTCAAGGAAATTTAGCTGTGACCCTGTGAGTACTACTCAATGACGAGTTATCTCTTATCTGGGAGCAGCAAGGACATTGGGCGCAAAGTTCTTCCTGTCAACTATTTTTAAAATTATTATCATCAAAGGCCTAAATTAACTCAATGCACTGTAAGTATCCTGATATTAGTCTAGCTGGTGTCTCGGGAAGGTTTGGGAGGGAGGGGAAGGCAAAGAGCTTGAGTATGCTTGTTAAATGTCCGAAATATATAAATCTGCTCCCTATTAAAAGACAACTCAATTTGAAAGTTGAAATATTTCAGTTACCTAAAAAAATCATGCATACAAGCATTTGACATCACATTAATTCAAAACTACTATTTTGTAGACAACTAAAATTTAAATTCAGTAGCAAGCTGTGTTGCTGGTATTTGATACTTAGTCTGTTAGTTGTTCCAAAAGTAGTTATAAACTACTATACTTGTACAACCAATGAAAGAAAAAAAAAAAATCACTTATGTTGAAGGAAGTTGTCAGTTTTTAATTGATTCTACAGACAGAATATTGCATTCTCAGTATAAAAAACACAACAGACAATGGGTACCGACTGCAACTAATTTCAAACCTAAGCAAATCCTTAATATTTGGTCAGTTATTTCATGAAGCAAGTGAAATGGTTTCATAAAATGATATTTACAATGCATTTTTTTATTCAACTTGGACATGACTCATGAGAATCTTGTGTGTGGGTTGATGATTGGTGTCTGTGATTCTTACCAGCATGGGAGTCCATATGACGCACAGTAATACAAAAATTAAACATATCCCATTGCTGAACTTTGTCATTTTTGTTTGCTTTTGTCCTTCACGGTGGATGGCTCTATTCAGATCCACATTGCATTTGACAAGAAACAAGCTCGCATGAATATCTTCCAACTACAGAGAGAAGTACTTAGATATCACAAGGGGGAAGATATGTGAGTACCTATAGTGCTAGTAAGGTAAAGTAAAACAGCTAAGAAACGACCAAGTCTGCATCATGATATGTAAGTTCTGAATTTCAGTCACTCAATGCAAAGATTCTTTTACTAAAGTAATAATATAGCAATATTGAAACACATGTTGACCAACATCATCACTTTAGTTCAACAATATGTTTGTGAAAACTAAAGATCAAAATTAAGCATCATCTAATATTGCTTCAACTTGCGAAATGGCAAAGCTTAACGTCCCCCTGGTTTTTGATTGGCTAACAAGTAAGGACTAAGGACAATATAAAAGAAATAAAAACGAGAATAAATTCAAGAGGCTACAAAAATATAAAGGGGAGGTGGACTGGACAGTATTGTTTTCTTAAATGCTCCTTATCAACATTATTTTTTGCACAATCAGTGCGAGTAGATGTTTGAAATACAATGGTAGCTTACTATACAGGATTACATAAATGGATTTAAATCCATTCATGCACTACTATGGAAGAGAGGCTAATATAACTTTGGAATGTCAAAAGGAGTTACGAAGATCAATCATTTAATGAACCTAAGAAATTTACGAAAAGTTATAATTGTTGTAGTTACTGCCTCTTTATAGTAGGTTTCCCTCTCTGCTTTCTGTTGTGATGTAACTGCCATTTACTTAAGATATTTTCTTCTTTTTGTATGCTGCTTCTCCAAGCTGTGTATCTTAAGCAATATTTGTTGGTAATGTAAACGTTCACGATATTAAATCCTTTTTACTTCATAAAGATAATTTAACATAAGCTACTCAGATGTATGGAGCTAGCTTCATTATTATTAAATGGATGCTTATAACTTAATGGCAGGAAGTCAAGTTAAAAAACATTTCTCTTGAAACAGAACGAAACTGATGAGGAAAGATGAGGAGAGACAGTTAAGCGTTTGTCCATGGACAGCCAACGTTGCCAATACCATCCATCATTGTAGTAGAGACAAGATTGCTGGCTTTAAGGATTCTGATGGGACTGATGTAAATGGGTCATTTGGGATTATAATAAGGGAATTAGGAAGAAAAGAAGGGACACATATAGGTGTTGGGTTGATATTTGTAACTAACTATTACGATTATAACTAACTATGGGACCTAGTGGCCTTTATAAGGTGGATGATGGCTGAGTGCTAGGGGGAAAGAGAATTTTGGACAGTCTCGGGGAGAGACCTAGCCTCTCGAAAGCTTAGGAGTCTTGTATATTACCTTCGGGTATTCATCTATCAATAATATTCGCATTATTCAGTTACATTTCTGCTATCTTGATTCTGTTTTTGGGTAAGGGGGGTTCATCAGTGGTATCAGAGCAGTCTCGATCAAGGGATTTGCAAGAAGATGGTGAACACTAGGACTGACGGAAAGGTTGACGTTCTTGAAAAAGAAGTAGGAGGTCTCAAGAACGAAATGGAGACACTAAAAGAGGAAGTAGGGACGGTCAAAGATATAGTTCAGGGACTTCGAGAATCAATAACAAGGATGGAAAGGTTTGGCCAAATGGTGGAGATGCACCTGTCAAGCAAAAATAGTAGGGCAAACAAAGATGAGAAGAGACCAGACATTGACTTAAAGGCATTCTTGGAAGAACTCAGAGAGAGGAATGGCAAATTCAAAAAAGAAAGGGAAACAGTAGATAAAGAAATTGAAAAGGAATCTAAAGAGCAAAAACCGGGCTCGGTCGAAGAAAGCAAGAAAGATGTGGTGGCTGTCTTCAAGAGAGAAGAAAATAGAGAAGTGGAAAGTTCCAATTTCATGATTGACGCCCCAAAAGCGATGAGAACAGAAATGAAGAACAACCAGGAATGGAGTCCTAGCAACAATAGCAAAGAGAAAATAGTTGCCGAGGATGTGCAAAGGATTTTTATGTTGGAGTTAGGCCAACCAGCAGGTAATTTTCACCCTTCGAGTACCGAAACAGCAGGGGGGAGGGGCTGGGCACACAGCGGTGGCAGGAACAAAGAGAACTCTGAGAAAAGACGCTCATTCTTGAAGGAAGAAGGTGACTCAGAGAGAAGGCATTCTGTCGTGGCAGAAAGTGACTGCAAGGAAAAAAGCACATGGGTATTGGATCGGGTCAACAAGACCCGTTGGGGAAGAAGCCTAATAAGATTTTGGGCTGGCAAATATAATGAGCCCTGCTTGAGAACGAATAAACACTTCTGGTCTCCAAGTTGGGCAGGGGAGCATTATGGGCTTTATTCTGGAATAAGTGAAGGTGGGTTGGCCCAATACTTCATCTGCTGCATTCTACCCAAACCCAATCACAATTCTAGGGTTGGCCAATTTCCTGATCCAGTTAAAACCCACCTGACCCGAGATGCCTATATAGAAAGTCAAGCCGAATCGCAACGTTCAACTGGAATGAAGCTGTGCCTGCTTACAACAGCAGCATCAAATTATGCCTTGTTCCATTACGAAGCAAGAAGGAGCAAGATCAAAATTGTTTTCTGTCATATTAATGGGTTTCAAGCAGTATTTAAATGGAAAGAATGCTCAGTTTCTTCTTCTTATCATGATAAAGAACTTGAGTTTTTTCCTGTTACAACATTGAGCAAACCAGAGGATGAACGTGGCATCTCCAACATCAAGAAAACCAATAAAATGCAATTGGGGCTTGGTTCCGATTCTGCAGACCTAGTTCAAGCAAGCAAAAGGAGCAAAAATATTCCCCATCTTCAACTATTTACCATGACAGATGAAGAAAGGAAAGGAGAAACAACTAAGATGAAGATTCGACCACGGGAGATTTCTTTTGGGTATGCAACACATAACCCAATTACCAAGAAAACAACCCAAGAGATAGGCCTAGCAGCTGGTAGAGGGGTAGGAAGCAGTACTCCGATTTCTTTCTTAATTTTACTGAGATTATGGACCAAAAGAGATGCATACATGTTGCTCCAGAGGCAAGGACAAGTCATTGATGGATCAGCAATAAATAATTCGTTTTATAGGATGCATAGGCTACCACCAAACTTCATGGTTGCTAAAGTTGATTATTACTGGGAGTTTTATGATGTTATCAAAATTCATGATTGTTGTGCTTCATGCTTAATTGAGGAAAGGGTGCAGCTAACTGAACCAGAAGATGACATCAAAAGAAGTGGAATGACCATTATTAGCCAAGAGGAAGTTTTAATAAAATGGGAAGGGCTGTCAGACTTTGGAAACACTTGGAAATTTTATGTTACAGTAGGAAAGGAATCCCCTCACCTTCACCTTGAGGACAAGGTGCCTCTTGAAAGGGGCGGTAATGATGGGACTGATGTAAATGGGTCATTTGGGATTATAATAAGGGAATTAGGAAGAAAAGAAGGGACACATATAGGTGTTGGGTTGATATTTGTAACTAACTATTACGGTTATAACTAACTATGGGACCTAGTGACCTTTATAAGGTGGATGATGGCTGAGTGCTAGGGGGAAAGAGAATTTTGGACAGTCTCGGGGAGAGACCTAGCCTCTCGAAAGCTTAGGAGTCTTGTATATTACCTTCGGGTATTCATCTATCAATAATATTCGCATTATTCAGTTACATTTCTGCTATCTTGATTCTGTTTCTGGGTAAGGGGGGTTCATCAGATTCAAAATGACGTTTTACTAATTCTATCAAGATGATCAACCAAGAGAACTAATTATGACCAAATGTTTTTCTCCAAGTGTGCATGTATAGCTGAACCAGAAGTCCCATATTAACATGTTAATAGCATAATTCACAGCAGCAATAACAACAAACAGGTGTCATGCCAAAGAAACAATATGAGGCAGCAGAAAACTTACCTTCAACCAGTCATACAAAGACAAAGATGTTGTTGTGCAAGACCAATCTAGAACACATCTCAATTCATAAAGAAATGGCAGAGCACGATACAGTCTAAAACCCAAATAATTAATCCGTGAAACACTACTTGTCAAAAATTGCCGGTACAAAGTCCTTTTTTGTGGCATCCCAAAATGAAATTGCATGGCTTGCAAAGCCAGAGAAATTGCTTTGGTGAGATAAATAGCACGAAGTGCTAGGATGCCGGAATGTTTGTGCAAAGGATCCAGGTCCCATGCATACTTTGTGACTGAATATGTGAAGAGAACAAGGTTGAATAAATAAAATAGAACTTTTCCTGTCGCAAAGGAACAGAGGTATATGATGCGATGAAGCACAATCAAGAAAAAGACAACCTGCAAGAGAACACATTTGTGCTCAGTAAACTAACTGGATAACAGGGATCAATTAGCAATGAGCAATGACAAATATCTGACTTGCATTGCAAACAAATGAAGCAGCAGAATACATTGAAGTATGAGATGTTACCAAATTAAATGAATAAGTTTAGCATTACAAGCAGTTAATAAAATTCTTCAAAAGTGATCCTGAGCATTTTAAACTTTTTTAAGAAAACAAATCTGTAGTGGCTTGCATTTACAAGCTTTTATATTGCATATATATTTATCGATGTCTTCAAATGCAGATGCATCCAAACCTGACAATCCTTCAACCCACATGATATGAGTCATAGGTATGTATACATTTTTTTATATAGAGACAACCCCACGTGGTCATTGGCCTCTTTTCTATACCTTTTGCTAAGAGGTATTAAGAATTTAATAAAGTTTTGTAGAATATGGAAAGAGTTTCCTTGGTAAGAGGTATAAAGGAGTTAGGAAAGTTGTCGACTAATATTAGATTAATATAGAAATATTTCTTTTGTTAATATTAGATAGATATAAATAGTTTTTTAATTATATTCAATACTGATGTAAATCCCTACTTTATAGGAAAGTTAGTTAGTCCTAGTATCTATATATTGAACCCTTGTAATCTGCAACTATTGAAGCAATAAAATACTTCCAGTTTAAACTACATGGTATCAGAGGCTTCATAACCGAAATCATAACCTTCGGTGACGTCACTCGTTGCATCTATCGACCTCGACTCCAGTGTCCAGTGTCGACTTCAATTCCTTTGCCTCTGCCGACTTCGACTTCCGTTCCTTTGCCTCCGTCGACTTCAGGTTATTGGTGTCGGGTTCCTCTGCCTTTGCCGACTTCGACTTCAGGTTCTCTGCCCCTGTCGACTTCCGTTTTTTGGCTTCGGTTTCGAACGTCAAGTAGCAATTGACCTTCGACCCTTGATTGCTAACCCACTGCACCGTTCATCTTCGACTGAGACCTCGGGTGCGTACTATTGACCAGTACGGCACATTCACCGTCACTCATGATGACTACCTCACCGGCATCGACAAATACCTCCCCTAACCCTGTTCCTTCGCCTAGACCTGCCTATCCTTCAGTTAACGTTGAGATTGGGACCCATGCCTCCCTTCAGATTACTCCTGTTAGACTAAATGGCAGCAATTTCTTAGAGTGGGCCCAATCTGTGAAACTCGCAATTGATGGTAGAGGGAAACTAGGCTTCTTGACAGGCGAGGAAGAGCCACCCAGTGAGACAGATCCTAGTTTTCGTAAGTGGCGCTCAGAGAAATCCCTGATCACGGCATGGCTTCTCAATTCAATGGAAGAATCTATTCGTCGGCCTTATATGTTCATGGATGCACAAAAAATTTGGGAAGCAGTCCATGAAACATATTCTAACGTTGATAACTCATCACAAGTCTTTGAATTAAAAAGAAGATTATGGCTGTCCAAGCAAGGGGATAGTGATATCACAACTTACTACAATGAGATGTTGTCTTTATGGCAAGAATTAGATCTTTGCTATAACGATGTGTGGGAGAATCCTCGTGACCTGGCACGGTTTCGAAAACGGGAAGACAATGACCGTGTCTTCATGTTTTTGGCTGGCGTTGACCCCAGTCTGGATGAAGTTAAGGGACGGCTTCTTGGAAGGAAACCACTACCTTCCATCCGAGAAGTTTTCTCTGAATTGCGACAAGAAGAAGGCCGAAAGCGTGTGATGATTGCTCCAGGTGTTAAGGCTGATGCTGGACCAGGGCCGGAAAATTCTGCTTCTGCCCTAATTTCTCGAGGTAGTTCAGAGGGAGAAGGGAAGAAGTTTTGGTGTGAATATTGCAAGAAACCATGGCACACCAAAGAGAACTGCTGGAAGCTCCATGGGAAACCAGCCAATACAAAGAAAAAAGGGGAAGGTCGTGCACTAACTACCACTGTTGATCAAACTCATGAGAAGCTGTCTACCTCCACAGGTTCCGAAATTTATCCTTCCATGAAGGAACAAATTGAGCATCTGTATAAATTATTAACTTCTCAAAATTCTCAAACTGCACCATCTTGTTCCCTAGCTCATCAAGGTAATTTATCTCACTCATCTTTTACTGTCAATTCTGGGGCTAACCCTTGGATCATAGATTCAGGGGCTACTGATCATATGTCCAGTAATTCTCATCTTTTTATATCCTATAGACCTGCAGCAGGTAACCAGAAAATTAAGATAGCTGATGGGTCTTTTTCTACAATTGCTGGTCATGGTTCAATCCGAATTTCACCCTCTCTTATTCTTGAAAATGTCCTTCATGTTCCCAAATTGTCATGTAATCTGTTGTCTGTTAGTCAGATAACCAGAGAATTAAAATGCAAGGCTGTTTTTTCTCACTCTGGCTGTGAATTTCAGGATTTGGCCTCGGGGAGGATGATTGGCAGTGCTAAACAAAGAGAAGGCTTATACTTCTTTGAAGATGGATAAAACCTGGGTAAACCTGTTCAGAGTTATTTGTCAGGCTTAAATTTTGTTTCAAATTCAGTTTCTAAGGTAGGAAGTCAAGATGTCATGTTATGGCATTATAGATTAGGGCATCCAAGTTTTCAATATTTAAAAAGACTGTTTCCAAAATTATTTATCAATAAAGATCCATCTATTTTTCAATGTGATTTTTGTGTCATGGCTAAACATCATCGTAGTTCTTATCCTCCAAAACCATATCTTCCCTCCAAACCCTTTCAACTCATTCATAGTGACATTTGGGGACCTTCTCGGGTTCCTACTAGTACTGGCAAAAGATGGTTTGTATCCTTTGTAGATGATCATACCCGGTTGAGTTGGATATTTTTAATGAAAGAAAAATCTGAAGTTGTTGATATTTTTCAGAACTTTTCTTCCATGATAGAGACACAATTTAATGAAAAAATAAAAATTTTTAGAAGTGACAATGGAAGAGAATATTTTTCAAAAACTTTGGGAATCGTTTTTCAAAAAAGGGGGATTGTACAACAAAGCTCATGTTTCGACACACCACAGCAAAATGGCATTGCTGAAAGGAAAAATAAGCATCTTTTGGAAATTACCAGAGCTTTGTTATTTACAAATTCAGTTCCTAAGCAATTTTGGGGGGATGCTGTTCTTCATGCAGCTTTCTTAATAAATAGAATGCCTTCTAGGGTGTTAAACTTTTCTACTCCACTACAAGTTTTTCAGCAATTAAAACCTAATTCTAAACTGATATCTGATTTACCTCTAAGAGTTTTTGGCTGCACAGTATTTGTGCATAACCCTGATAAACAAAAAAGTAAATTAGATACTAGGGCTTACAAATGTTTTTTTGCTGGTTACCCTGTATCTCAAAAAGGATTCAAATGCTACATCCCAGAGCTGAAAAAGTATTTGGTCACAATGGATGTTTCTTTTCTGAAAAAAATTCCTTTTTTTACTCCTCATCTTCAGGGGGAGATTCAAAATCCAGATATGGTTATTAAGAGTAAAGAAGATTCGGTAGTAGATATGGATTTTCCAGAAATTTCTATAAATGACGAAAATCACTTTGAAACTAGTCCAAGTCTGAATTTAAATATGGAAAAACAACCCTTAGAAATTGAAACTGCATTGCCTGAAAAAGAGAGATTACCCTTTGAATACTTTGAACAGACTTACCAGAGGAGAAATCCATCTCAAGCAATTCAGCACGGCCAATCTTCCAACCCGTCGTCAGAACCGAATCAATCTAGTACTCATCCTTCTGATTCAGATCTGTCTAAACCTATTGCTCTTAGAAAAGGGGTAAGATCATGCTCCACTAAGTATCCAATTTCCAATTTTGTGTCTCATCAGAATATTTCCCCGTCTTTTTCATGCTTTCTGACTAAACTTGTTAATATTGAGATTCCAAAAAATATACAAGATGCACTACAGGTTCCTGCATGGAAGGATGCAGTTTTGGAAGAGATGAGGGCTTTAGAGAAGAACAAAACTTGGGAAATTGTTGACTTACCAAAGGGGAAGAAGACCGTCGGGTGTAAGTGGGTCTTCAATGTGAAATACCATGCCGATGGCTCACTTGAAAGATACAAGGCTCGATTGGTTGCAAAAGGGTTCACACAAACTTATGGAGTAGACTACATGGAAACATTTGCTCCAGTGGCAAAATTAAATACGATTCGAGTGCTGTTATCTGTGGCAGTAAATTTGGACTGGCCACTTCAACAACTTGATGTTAAGAATGCATTTCTTAACGGAGATTTGGAGGAAGAGGTATATATGGATCCCCTAGCTGGTTTTGAGGAGAAATTTAATTCACAGGTATGCAAATTGAAGAAGTCTTTGTATGGCCTCAAACAGTCTCCGAGGGCTTGGTTTGAAAAATTTACAGAATCGTTAAAGCAGCAAAATTATCAACAAGGACAGGCTGATCATACAATGTTCTTTAAACGAACGAAGGGAGAAAGGTTAGTAGTGTTGATAGTTTATGTTGATGATATTATCCTAACTGGTAGTGATATGGAGGAGATGAATAGATTGAAAAAGAATCTAGCAAAAGACTTCGAAATTAAAGACCTAGGAAATCTCAAATATTTCTTAGGAATGGAAGTTGCTAGATCAGAAAAAGGAATCATAGTCACCCAACAGAAATATATTATGGATATGTTAAAAAGTACTGGGATGTTGGGGTGTAAGCCAGTTGAAATTCTGGTTGATCCTAATGTGAAACTTGGCGTAGGAGAGTCAGAAAGTCCAGTTGATACAAGTATGTACCAGAGACTTGTTGGGAAATTAATATACCTGTCTCACACTCGCCCAGACATTGCATTTGCTGTGAGCCTTGTGAGCCAATTCATGCATTCTCCAAGAAAAAACCATCTTGAAGCGGCATATAGAATCTTGAAGTACCTTAAAGGGACACCTGGGAAGGGATTAATTTTCAAGAAAACTGAGCATAGAGGAATTGAGGCCTATACAGATGCTGATTGGGCAGGATCCATCACTGACAGGCGATCTACAAGTGGTTACTGCATATATGTGTGGGGTAACTTAGTTATGTGGAGAAGCAAGAAACAGAACGTTGTGGCTAGAAGCAGTGCTGAGGCTGAATACCGAGCAATGGCAAATGGAGTAGCTGAATTACTATGGTTGCAAAGGATTATGATTGAATTAAAATTATTACAGAAGAATCCTATGAAACTATTTTGTGACAACAAGGCTGCAATAAGTATTGCAAATAACCCAGTTCAGCATGATAGAACGAAACATGTCGAGGTGGATAGACATTTCATTAAAGAAAGAATTGAAGGAGGAGAAATCTGCATTCCATTCATTCCCAGTACAGAGCAAGTGGCGGATATCCTGACCAAGGGGTTATTCAAACCTACTTTTGAATTACTTGTTAGCAAGTTGGGTTTGCTTGACATCTACAAACCAACTTGAGGGGGAGTGTCGACTAATATTAGATTAATATAGAAATATTTCTTTTGTTAATATTAGATAGATATAAATAGTTTTTTAATTATATTCAATACTGATGTAAATCCCTACTTTATAGGAAAGTTAGTTAGTCCTAGTATCTATATATTGAACCCTTGTAATCTGCAACTATTGAAGCAATAAAATACTTCCAGTTTAAACTACAAAAGTCTTTTCAAAGAACCAATCCAACACAACTTATTCTGTTATGTAAAAGCACTTGAATAGTTTTATTTATTGATTTATTGATCGAAAAAGAAAATATTATTAAAGAAGAGAGAAGAATACATAGGGAACAAGAAACAAAAGAAAAAAAGAGGACAAGATATCCTCCTAAAAAAAACAAAGCACAAACAAAACCAACCCAAGAAGCCCAATGACAGGGCTAATACATCAAAGTCCTCTAATCCCTATGGACATTTACAAAGGGCATCACTTTAAAAAGAACCATTAGCCAAAACCTAAAGAGAAGCAACGTAACAAATCTTATCCCAAAGCAGGTGAGGAGAAAGAAGATGTTGCTTAAACAGTAGCATTTCTTTCTATCCTAAGACACGACACAGCTGCAAACATAGCCGCCTTCCACAAAACCTTATTTTCCTTTCTCGTTCCAAAACCCATAAAATTAGTGGCAAAAAAAGCACCAAAGTCAACCGGACAAACCAACTCTCCAGTCCAAATAATTTGTTTCAAATATCCTAGGCTACTTCACAATGTAAGAAAAGATGACTATTTGTCTCAGTTCCTAAAACATATCGCATAAACATCAGGGGATAAAGCCTTTTTTTTTTTAAAGTGTGGATAAAGCATAAGGCCATTATATCTAGTGCTGAAACTTTAAAAAAAGAAAAAATAAAGAGAATGAGGATCAAACTATTGACTACTTGGTCATAGAGGCTCTAATATCATGCCAAAGAAGCAATTCAACCAAAAAATTTCATCTGTTAAGTGAAGGCCCTCGAATAGTTTTGTTATAATCTCAACAAGTCTAGTAAGCTAAGAGAGGTGTTTCTTGTAATGCACCCCAAGTAAAAAGGTATAAGTGTCTTTGTATGATTACAGTATTAGCATAAATAAAAGGTTGAGGAGTCATTACTATGAACACACTATAATGAGTCTTTCAACAATATTATTTTGTTTGGTGTATTGTTTTTCTCCCAAACTTTTGGTCTCCCAATTTTCTTGACACCTTGAATGACGTTGGATGTTTTCTGTCACTGAATATACCAAATATTTGACTTAACTATACTATCTTTTATTCTGCAGTATTAACAAACCAGAAAAGGAAATATAATTTCCAATCAAGTAATTGGAAATTGTCAAACTTTGGGCTGATGAATTTATAAAAGCATTCTAATTTAAGTAATAATTCCATTCAACAGAAACCAGGATCATAGCTAAGCTATGAACTTCCAATCATGCTGCATTAATACCGAGGCATCAAACTGAAAAAAAGGATTTTACCATTAGGACAGAAATAAAATCTTCTGGGAATTGATCTTCAAGCTGATAGACTTCAAGAAATTCACTGTTAGCTTTTTTAACTGACTGGTAAAAAATAGCTATTAAGAAGAAAACAACCAAATCAGCACAAAACACATAAGCATATAGATCAGTTTCCCTTCTGCCACCACCAATGACAGAAAGTAATTGGTATGGAAACCCAATTTCTTCAAAGATACCAGTGATTTGAGCTTTTCGAATCTCATTGGCTACATCTGCTGCTGGAGTCAATGAGCTATAACATTCTTCAGTATTAAGTTCAATCGAGGGGGAGGCATGTAGCACCTCAAAAACTGCGAGACACAAATTTTTGTTCTCTTCACTTTTTTGAATGCTGTGAACACGAACCCTACTTTCTGACTGCAAACCACAAAGGTTCTTCTCTTTGCATCTCTTATTATGCAAGATCTTGAGCAATTTATTTACTCTTGATTCAATTCTCTCTGGCTGAATGCCTTCTTCAGGCCATGAGTTGACTTCGATAGAGAGCTGCACAAAGTACGGTGGAGTCTCTGCACCCTGTGTTAATGATTTCCAATACCTGCAGAGGCTTCTGTTAAGCTGTTTCAGTAACTCTCTCAGAGGTGAAGATAGTCCCTGTAATCCCTGTTTGCAGATGGTGCTCTTGACATCCTCTATGTCATTCTGATTTCTTCTCTTATCACATCTGAGTTCTGCAGCAATTGTCCAACCACCCTCCTTCACAGTTATGGAGGTTTGCAATAGAGTAAATAAATATATCAGAAAAAGTGGTAAGTTGCTGGTTACAAAGGATGATGTTATTTTATTTGCAGGAAATCCTAATTCTTGAAGGAAGCCCACATGGAAGACCAACCCACAGTGTTGGATGATGATTTGATATAAATACTGAAGCAAAATGCACGTCTCAGTATAAATTAGCACAATAATCCAAAATATATAACTGGGACCAGTATTCTGACAGAGAGCATATAAGAAGAGAGCTGCCAGGTAAACCACATAAATCAAACTGAAGTTCCATAGGTATATCAGAATAAAGCAGCAATAACAAACAACATCATTATTTGACTGCATTTGGGACCACATGTAATGGAAGATAATACCAATTTGAAAGCAAGCAGAATCAGAAATGGTTTCCTCATTAGCAGTGTGTGCAGATAATGTAGGTTCCAAATGTTCGCATCCTGTATTCTGATTTTCAATCTCATAGTACACCTCATCTTCAGAAGAATCCTTAGTTGACTCTAATTCTTCATGTTCTATATTCAGAAAATTCATTACATTGTTCGCCGCCATATTTCCCAGAGACTTTACTCGAGATACTCCTTTCCCTATGAGATCTGCTGCTGAAACTATAGCATTTTCCCTAAAAGGAAGTTTCAAGTGATTCTTTGTTTCTGACTCCAAAAAATAATTGCTATAAGTTCTTTCCTTCATCTCAACAATTCCATGAGGAGAATATGTTGCATGTTTCCAATGTTCTGGTATCAATGGACTTACAGTTGCTTTCTCACTCAATGGAGAATCATTCACATCTAAGGGGCCTACTATCTCGGAAATAAGTTCAAAATCATGCTTCCTGAACTCATTTTCTCCATAGAAATCTGGGGAAGAGTTTCTTCTCCTTCTTAGGCCATCACTTTCTAGAGAAGCATGACTACAGTTTGCATCAGTGCTCACAGTGTGAAGCTGACTTTGAAGGTTTAGCACCTCCGATTTCATCTTTTCTACTTGCAAACTTCGGAGGCGCTTCAGCTCTTCAGCTTTATGTATGTGATGCAACTGTGCTGTTTTCCAAGCAGCTCTCTTCTCCTGCTGTCGCAGTACCACACTGATCTGCTCTTTCTCAAGATATTTTGACACATAATCAAACTCCTGGGATGAAAACATGTGTGACTGCAGTGATACCAATATAAATATGATGATTTCCACTAATGCTGATCTTGATGTAATTCGGAAGCCATAATCATATTTTTGAAATCCAACCAGTTCCTTGATGCATTTGATTTTATATTTTGTCTCACTACTATCACCAACAAATGGAGATTGATATGCAAGAGACAAGACTATAAGGACAAAATTGTACACCCGCAACAATCTAAAAATTTTGTTTCGCTCCTTTAATATTTTTAGCCTCATTCGAAAAAAAACTAGAGCAAAACCAAGATAGCCAAGATGCAGAAAGTCATATTCAAAGGTTCCTGTAATCAAAATCAATGAAAGAACAAAATCTAGCAAGTGACAGTAACTGTAAAGTCTCAGGCGATCAAGAAATGTCCAGTATCCTTTTGTTCCAAAAGAAAGATCACTTAGTACAGATGCAAACTTCCACTGAGAGAGTAACTTTTCATACATCTTTGACCTGGAGAGACTAGATGACTGGTCAGCACGGAATTTGAAACATGAAAGCATGAAAACTCCATAGTAGCTAATAAGCATACGGGGATCATCAACAGTTATTCCTGCAGTAAGCATTGAAATTGATCAATTGGGGAAAAGTATTATGATGATAACCATTACAATTTACAAGTATTCCTGAGACAAAAACATTTGGCAATGTCAAAATCTAGTTAACTGTGCATGAGACACATTATTTACAAGATGAATATGTGGCACCAATGCACAAGCACACGCACATGCACACATCAATGGAGAGATACCTAGCCAACACTTTTTGCAGTAGCTGAAATATATATCAGATACTCTCCAACAGTCATGGCACGACAATTGTGTCTCAATCTGTTGGTTTGTAAAAGAGAGGTGTATCCAGATAGCCAAGTACTCAACAGTGACGATGGAAGCAAATAAAAAAACAAAAACTGGCCATACTTTTTCGATGACTAGCCGATGTAGAATAATACAAGCAGCAAGTGATGCTATATAGAACAAGGAGATGACATTCAACACGGCAAAGCTAGCCAGAAGCAAAGCTATCATGTTGATTTCAAGACCAAAGAGATTAAACGTATTCTCTATCCAAAACTTCAAAGACACTTTTAAAGTAGTTTTCTGCATCTCCAACCTCTCTCTTCTCAAAAAATGAATCCCATTTCTACTCCGCCTAAAGCTATTCTTGGAACTCTCCAAGAAATGAAGATTTTGACTCCTTCTAGAACTCTCTCTTTCAAGCCCTGAATCTGGACCTTGGGATACCGCAGAATTAAATGTTGGCCATGACATACTTCTTACTCCTCTTTTGAATGATGGTGAGGTAATATCTTCTGATTGTTTACTTTCTGTAGTACGGACAGTGCTTTCATTAATAGCCTCTGCTGGCAAAAACAGAGGACAGGGTTCATCCCATTTTCCTTCATTTTCATTAGTATGTGGCATCTTCTCCAACCAATGAAAAACGCTGTATTGAAGCATGCATGCTACAATAACCAAAACCTTTCCCCTAAACCCCGACTCTAAACCTTTAAAACCAGGTTTATACAACCGTAAACCCAGGAAAAGGGATAACTGGGAGTGCTCTTGACCTGGGAACATCTCAGCCTGATCACCCCACATCTGGAAAAGATATTCAATCATTACAAGAACTCCTGAATAAACTAGAAATACTTTTGCAGGGATCTGAGAAGACTTTGGTAATCTTGAACACATAATCAATCCAAGAAGATACAAGAAACCAAATGCACTTATAGGTGATAATGATGCATAAAACAAAGATAGAGATAATATTTTCTCAATATGCCAAACCAGAAGACGTCTGATAAAGGGAAAAGGTCCAATTCCTAGAAAATCATAGTTTGTTGATCTTGATTGAGAACTTTTGTTCCTCCTCCTTTCATAGCTATATAGTTGCATCACTACCAATACAGCCAAGGATTCCCGAATGTTTTTCAATATTGAAGCTTTTGGGTTATAGCCAAATGCAGTTTGAAGATCAGCAATCCTCGATGGTCGCATTTCTAAGCTGGAAAGGACACCAATGCTGTAAAAGGACACAAACACCAACACAGCATAAATTTTCATAGGATACCAAAGACAATTTCTTGTCTTCCCCACAAGTTGTCTTCCACTCATCCACAGTAGAAGAAAGAATAAGTAACCAAATGAAGCATAATTTGGTGTAACAAGGTACACACTAAGGAGAATTGTCAGGAAGGCAATGTACTTTCCACATAACCGATAAACAGACAGGAAACTCTGTCTTATTGCATTCAAATATGATATCATCTTCTTCTCTGAATAATCAAACAGAATGATTAGTATATTGGTAACCAGTGTTGGAAGTGGAACATAACTGACTAAATATGTAGATTAAACAAATCAAGAAACACAAGTGTGCGTAGTAATCAGAACAGAGTAAAGGAAAACAAAAGGTTAGGAAATAAAATGAGATGGGCACTATATGGCATAGTTGATATATGAAAGTTATACCACGTGTTCCCCAGCTTTCACTTAATGTTGGATAATAAACTGATATAAGAACCGGTTTGATCAAGCCAGCTCTCAAGATGCTAAACCCAATTGGAGGGCAAGAAGCATGCTGCACAATTGCAGAAAATGAAATAAGTGTCTGAAGCCCATGGTTGTGAATAGCACAGAAGCAGGAAAGAAAGGATATTTTGAGGAAGTCCGCTGAATTATTATGATTAATCAGGCCTGCAACAACCCCAATAAGAAAAGATCATATGGCTTTGTAAGAAAAAATAGTTTACATTTGCACCACAAACATGAAAGCTGTTATTCAATAAGCATCTAAAAAGAGGGTATGCTTACATCAACTGCTTTTTACCTAATTGTGAGAGAATGTTTACAGAAAATGAACCTTTCTGCGCCAAAGTTCTAGAGATTAGGTCAAGTTGTAGAATGTACTGAAGTGCAAAATGGGCCTCACATAGAAGAATCATAGCTTGCCGTAGTTTCCAATTAATTGCAGGGCTTAAAAGAAAAATCAAAAAGAAGGACACTGCATGCAGAAAGACTAAGCAGTCTGTAAGATTAGAAATTCTGCTATAGCTCTCAGCTAAGTGAAGACACAGTTTAAGAGAGAGGGTGAGATGGAAAGAGGAGGGGAGGGGGACATACTAAAGTTTCAGGGAAAAAAAAAAAAGAATGCGTCTGTAATAAGTAAACATAACTAAAAAGGACACATCTGTAAACTATTTAACTTACTATATACAGCATGAATGAAACCGGGTCTCATTGCAATAAGAAATATCAATATCAGTACTACAGCATGTGAGCTTTTGCGTAATCCCCAAGCTATTGTGGCCACAACTAAAAGTGTAGTCTCTTCTTGCTCTAGAAATTTGACAAAAAAAAAAAAAGCCTTTTCATCCTCAACAGAGTACAAGGTAAAGTCTTTTATATTATAGCAACATTATGACAAAATATAAGCAGATACAAAAAAATTCAAGGACACATGAGCAGAAGTAATACAAAATCAAATGAAGAGAATAAAACAAAAAACCTTGAGAAGATTATTATTTTTCTAACCTAGAATTTGATAACAACTACATTTATCAGAATATAAGGAGAAGGATTAACAGGTTATCATTTGCAATATTTCCAGAAAACTGGATTATGGATTTAACATGATGTTCTGTCAGTGATGTTTTCAAGAGGCAAAAAAATAGCAGCATAAGTTGCTACAGATTTACAAACACAAGGTTCTGTAAGAAAGAAAGAATTTACCTTGGAGCAAACTTGCACTCTGCCAAAATATGAGACAAAATTATTTCAAGGAAAGATGTCTGACTTTTACCATAAACACATGCCTTACAGGAGCTAAAAAAATCTTTTAACAAATTGTGTACCCAAACTTGCTGACTCTTTTGTTAAACAATTTGGTAAAACAAACTGCAGTCATCAAAATTCAGCTTTATATGATGTATCATATATTGATTTTGTCCTCCCAAAGCAAGTAAGACATTGATGCTTTCTCCAAACAAAACAGCCAATTACTATACACCTACATCAGCACATGTCTGTAAAATCATAGAAAATAAGTGAATTTAACCATGAGACTAATATTTTTCATCAGCCTGCCAAAGAGGTGCATATGATAAGCAAGGAAAAGCATAGTTTCAATTTCCTAAGAAATTATATATCCACCATTAAGAGCCAAGATTACTCACTAAAAAGCATTATCTCGATAATCAAAGCTTTAAGCTTTGATTTTACCATTAAAGGCAAAGGCCTATAACTTGTATTTCCATCTTTCAAAGCCATCGGTTACATGGTAGCAAGCATGCTCACTTAGACCATCTAATTTTCTCACCTTTGACAACAGAGTCTTCAGTTGTTGACTGTTCTTCCTCATCGGTTACAGACAATAACATTGAATTGTTTACAAGATTACACATAGCAATAAGAACAGCAAGACCAAATTGAGCAAGCAAATAGAATCCGGGGATAGGGTAATGCCACAAGCCTATAGTTTCCCATATCTCCATATCCTGCAATTGAGTACAAGATCTGAGGTAAAAATATTTAATAAGATTGTCAGTAAGATTTTCCAAAGCCTCAAGCAGTGTTTTACCTTCCAAAGTTTTTTATTGAAGACAGTAAATGCCACATTGAAGATATATGTGCTAGCAGCCCATAAGAGAATGAAAACAAGAAGTATTCCATTTAACTGGTGCAAGCGAAACATGGAAGGGAAGGCATACAAGATGTAGCCCACATAAGAAAGTAATCCAAATGCGCATAGACTTGCAAAGTGGAAACTCCAAAATGATAGAGCAAGCAAGGAAATCTGCCAGTTTCACCAAAAAATAAAACTGAGAAACTCAGTAAAGGTTTAGTATATGTCAAAAGTAACAGGCATTGGGGAAACTCTAGAGAAAAATAGAGAATGGGTTCAAATATGATCAATGATATCATACATAATTCTACATGCTTTGCTTGTTTATATCTGTATTCTGATGGAAACCTAGGTCTCCATCTGAAACTACAGTGGGAAAAACAGAAAAAATAGAAAGAAAGAAGAAATCAATTCTAGCTCTTTGTTTTTTTGGACAGAATTCTAGCTCTTTTATCTTTTTTCAATTTTCTTGGCTACTGTAATTGCATTGGCTAGACTTTCAGGCCCAAAACCACTCATTTCAACCGTAATGCCTTCACTAAGTCCCTTGATGAAGTCTTCCTTCAATAGATCACTGCATTTATCCTATAAGGATAATGGCTACTCAAATTGCTCTATGTAATCCACCACTCCTCCTAGCTTCTGGAGAGACCTAAGATTCTCATGGGCACTTCTTCCCCGAATTAGGTGAATCTTCTCCCCTTGAAAAGTCCAGCTTAATGATTCATCTCAAGAAAACATAGAAAGCTCCAATTGATGGTAGGGACTTACTTCCCCTTCAGTTGTGATCCCAATCCTCTCAGTTTCTCCATTTCCTCCATTGGAACCTCCAGAAGACCCATCCTAAAAGCCATCTTAGTCAGCCATGTTTTCCTCCCTTGCAAGTTGCAATTCTGCAATTGCCTGACAAATATCCAGTATCGACCTCGCAAGTTGCCTGACAATTCTTCAATTCTTCAATTGCCTGCAATTATTCCTACCTCTCCCATGCTTATCGAAATTACAATCACATTAAAAAATATAAAAAGAATAAAAAGTAAATTCTAGCTCTTTCAGTTTAAGGGCTAGATTCCTCCCACAACTATCACCAATTTTGGCCTACCTTTCCTTCTTAGTCCCCTTTTTGTTTACCATTTCCTAACTAACTTCTAGGAACATCCTCTAACAGCCAACATGTGTCCCCTGCACCCTGGATTCTTCTCCAAACCATTTCCTACCAGGCTCTTGCTGCCCATTCCAGATTAATCTAATTGGGGATCTATCATATTCCAATACATATTTTAATTAATTTAAAAAAAAAAAAGATCAGCCCTCTTTATCATTTCAAGATTCAAACCTCTCAGTTGTTATTTGTGATAATCAAGTTGCACAACAAAAAATCATAAAAAAGAAAAGGGTAAGGGTGGCTTTCAAACCTCTAGTGTCTTGGTCATATTCTGTTATGGTCAGAAAAGGGGTTGCAATCATAGCACAAGTGAACAGGATTTAATGGATCCTTGTCTTCGTAATGGGTGATAAGATTTAATAGTTACCACAGCAGGCACCATAAGAAGAAAATAAATGGATGAGTTCCTAATCTTGTCGACTACAATTTCTGTGGTTAAGCCGTATATCTCTCTTGTAATTATATTTAATTTGTTGCCTTTGTTAGATTAGTCTTATAGGGAAGGTTAACATTGTATAGTTTTTCCTTTTTCCTTCCCTTATTTCTCGAGATTTATGTTTCCGTCTATCTCTGTATATATTGTTCTGTATTCTTCTTTGGTAATACACAAAATTTCGATTGCTCAATTTACTACATGGTATCAAAGCCAGGTTCGAAAATCCTGAAACACTAATAGTCCATTGAGCGAGTCGCACCCACGTCGTCCAATAGCGAAACAATGAATTCGATGACTGAGAACGAACAGGTCTTCGATGAGTGACCTGCGTCAAGCTGGTGGTCCCTCTGGGTTGACTACCAGCTTCGAAGGGTCTTCGGTACTTATAGTATCAAACAAATAAAATGGCACCAATTATCGAGAATGGGCTCAAACAGTGAAGTTAGCCGTCGGTGGCAGAGGAAAAAAGGGACGCATAACTGGAGAGAAAAAGATCCTAGATGAGACTAATATTCCAGCGTTGCAACAATGGCAAACCGAGAATGCATTAGTCTCTTTGTGGCTGATTAATGCGATGGTGCCACAGATCAAACAAAGCTTCATGTTCCTGCTAACTGCTCACGAGATTTGGGAAACTGTACGTGACTCTTACTCAGATGGAGAAGACTTGGCATGACTGTTTGAGATCAAAACCAAAGTCTGGGAATTGAAGCAAGGCAATCGTGATGTCACGGCCTATTGGTTAGAAATTTCTGCACTATGGCAGGAATTAGATTTGATGTCAGATGAAGAATGGGGCTGTGCTCGTGATGCTGCCCTTTACAAAGAAAGAATAGAGAAGGAGCGGCTATTTCAGTTTCTTGTAGGATTAAATAAGTTTCTTGATGATGTCCGAGGCCATATTCTAAGTCGAGTTCCTCTTCCCTCAACCAGAGAGGTCTTTGCTGAAACACATTGAGAAGCTTCAAGAAGAAAGGTGATGCTACAAGACACCTTCTCTGTTTCCAACCTTTCTGTAGAATCTGCTGCATTGGTAAGAGTAATGACTCTAATATAAAAGGGCAAAGACGTAAATCTACGTGTGAGCATTGTAAGAAGATAGGACATACTCGAGAGACGTGCTAGGACATACATGGCAAGCTTCCTGACTGGAAAACCCGGAAGGGAAAATCCCGAGGTTATCAAACATCTCATGAAACTTCTCATGAAGAGTCCACATCTACTACAATGCCTCAAATTGACAAGGAATACCTAGGTAAGCTCATTGAGATGCTCAATGTCTTACAAAAGACAGAGCAATCCCAGAAACCAAATCCCACAGCCTCTGTAGCACACCAAGGTACTTGTGCTCTTCTCACTAGCTCTAAAAACTACAATTGGATTGTTGATTCAAGAGCATCAGATCATACAACCTCTGATTCTAAGTTGTTTAGTACATACTTACCCAGTGCCGATAATGAAAAAATTAACACAGTAAATGATTCCTCCTCCACAATATTTGGCAAAGGGAGTATTACTATTTCTAAATTTATGAAGTTGGATTCAGTCCTTCATGTTCCTTATTTAGCTTGTAACTTGCTTTCTATTAGAAAATTGACAAAACAAGCAAATTGTTAGGCTCACTTCTGCTCTACTCATTGTATTTTTCAGGATCTCTCATCAGGGAAGATGATTGACAGTGATAAGGAGCATGACGGTCTCTACTATCTCGATGAATTAACTATAAGTAATTTGTGGTCTCAAATTAAGTGCAATCTCACCTCTAATTCCAAAAATAAGGATGCGAATGATCTTCTGTTATGGCATAGAAGAATGGGTCATCCAACTATTCAATATTTGAGTTAGTTATTTCCTAAATTTCATTTCAATAAAGAGTAGTTATTTCCTAAATTTCATTTCAATAAAGAGTCTTTTCATTGTAATGAGTGTGAACTCACTAAACATCATCATACAATTTTCAAAAGTATTGAGTACAAATAAACTAGTCCATTTTCTATTATCCATAGTGATTTGTGGGGTCCAGCCCCTGTTCCAAATCGTACTCATACCAAATGGTTTATTACATTTATTGATGATCTTACTCGTCTTTGTTGGGTCTATTTACTTCATGATAAAACTGAGGTTACTTCCATCTTCATTGAATTTTACACCATGATTCGAAATCAGTTTCACACTAACATAAAAATTCTTCACACTGATAATGGTACTAAGTACTTCAACACAAACTTGGGCACTTTTCTCACAAACCATGGTATAATTCATAAAAGAACTTGTTCCAACAGCCCACAACAAAATGGCATTCCTGAAAGCTGTTAGGTATGTCTTTCTTGGTTACTCTTCAAATCAAAAAGGATACAAATGCTATGATCCTATCTCTAAACATTTGTATGTGTCAAAGTATAGCTTGTATATGTCAAAATATAGCCTGTATATATGTCAAAGTAGAGTCTGAACTTAGCATGTGTACAGCTTGAACAATTTGACTTGGTTTTCATGAGGACTTACTTAGGTATTCGGTGGAGTGATTTCAGGAGAGATTGAGGGTTGTAATCTAGCCTAGAAATACTTGTTTTGCTTTGAGTAATAAATCAAAACATTGCATTATCAGATTGTTCTCACTTACATGGTATCAGAGCCTCTTGGTTTTTGGTTTCTCTGGATATTTCAGTGTAGATCGCGTTACTTCTTTGTTGGTCACTTAGAAGTGACTGTTAGTTGACACCGCCGGTCCAGGGAGGTGTGTTGTGGCAAATCCGACCAGTCACCGAAGTCCGGTGACCTAACTCTAAGCGCGTGAAGCTCACGCGCCGTCGCTACAGTTCGGATCGTCTCTCACGCGCCGGCATGTGAGGGCGCGTGCGGTAGAATCTCCGGTCGCGGTTTGGTTCGACGGCGTCGAATCATCATTTCCGGTCTATCCCCGGCGGCATCTTCATCATTGGAAGCTTTTTAGGTACTGGGCATCATTCACAAGAGTTGTGTATGCTGAGTTTAATCTGGAAGCTAAGCCAATTTCAGATTTATATATTCTGAAATATCAGTTGGCTTAGTGGATATTCACATTCTCAACTCAGTGGCAGTTTGGTGAATATTCAGGTTCAGGTTTATATATTCTGAAATTTCTTAATTCATACATTATTTCTTTGTCTTTATCACAAAGAAAATGTCAGATACTAAGCCATCTATTAATGAGTTAGTACCCACAATGTCAAAAATAACTGAGCATAAGTTAAATGGGTCTAACTATTTAGAATGGAGTAGAACCATTAGAATTTATCTACGGAGTGTTGAAAAAAATGACCACTTGGAAAAGGAACCTCCTGCAGATGAAACTAGACAAACTTGGCTTAGAGATGATGCCCGTTTGTTCCTACAGATTACGAACTCAATTGATAGTGAAGTAATTAGGCTAATTAATCACTGTGAATTTGTCAAGGAATTGATGGAATACTTAGAGTTCTTGTACTCTGGTAAGGGAAATATATCTCGTATATATGATGTCTGTAAAGCTTTTTATCGTACTGAGAAAGAAGGTAAGTCGCTTACAGCTTACTTCATGGAATTCAAGAAGATCTATGAAGAATTGAATGTGCTTTTACCATTTAGTACTGATATCAAGGTACAAAAGTCTCAGAGGGATCAAATGGCAATCATGAGTTTTCTGGCAGGCCTTCCTTCAGAATTTGAGACTGCCAAATCTTAGATTCTTGCCAGTACTGAAATTAACTCACTTCAGGAAATATTCAGTAGGGTCTTACGTACAGAAAATACTTCATCAACTCAACAACCTAATGCCCTCATTACCAGAGGAGGGGATGTTGAAAGAAGGCTAAACAGAGGAGGAACTTCGGCCACTGGAAAGACAAGTGATATTGTGTGCTATTACTGTAAAGAGCCCAACCATACAAAGCGTAATTGTAAAAAATTACAGAACTGCAACCAGAGGTATCAAACCACCAATGTTGCTGCTGTTTCTAGTTCTTCTGAGAAGGGTATTACAATTTCAGCTGATGAGTATGCTAAATATCAAGCTTTCTTGAAGGAGTCTACTTCAGTCACTAGTCTTGCTGAACAAGGTAAAACATGCCTTATCTCTTCTTCAAACAAATGGGTTATCGATTCTGGTGCCACAGATCATATGACAGGTAATCCCAATACTCTTTCAAATTTCAAGTCACACAAATCTCCATCCCCGGTTACCATAGCAGATGGGTCTACATATAACATTAACGGTCTAGGGACCGCTAAACCCACTTCTTCTATTACTTTGTCATCTGTTCTAACTCTACCAAATCTCTCTTTTAACCTAATTTCTGTAAGTCGACTCACCAAAGATCTAAATTGTTGTGTCTCATTCTTTCCTGATTACTGTCTTTTTCAGGATCTTATGACGAAGCAGATTGTTGGTAAAGGACATGTATCTAATGGTCTTTACATTCTTGACACTTGGGAACCTCAGTTAGTTGCTTGTGCTAGGGCCACCTCTCCATTTGAAGCACATTGTCAGTTAGGACATCCTTCTCTGCCTACCTTGAAGAAGTTATGCCCTCAATATCATGATGTAACATCAATTGAATGTGAATCTTGTCATTTTGCAAAACATCATCGGGGTACGTTAAGTCCTAGAATAAATAAACGGGCTGCATCAGTCTTTGAATTAGTACATTCAAATATTTGGGGACCATGTCCTGTATTGTGTAAATTTGTTTTTAGATATTTTGTTACATTTGTGGATGATTTTTCTCGAATGACATGGATTTATTTTATGAAGAATCGTTCTGAGGTGTTTTCCCATTTTTCGGCCTTTTCTGCTGAAATTAAGACCCAGTTTAATGTTTCTGTGCATGTCTTAAGGAGTGATAATGCTAAAGAATATATGTCAGAAACATTTCAAAACTATTTAACCCAACAAGGGATAATTCACCAGACTTCATGTGTTGATACACCGGCTCAAAATGGGGTAGCTGAAAGAAAGAATAGGCATCTTCTTGAGACTGCCTGTGCCTTAATGTTTCATATGAAAGTTCCCAAACAATTCTGGGATAGTGCTATTTCCACAGCAAACTTTTTAATTAATCAGATGCCTTCTACAGTCCTTGATGGTGACACCTTACAGTATTCTGTTTCCCAATAAGCCACTGTTTCCTGTGGAACCTCGGGTATTTGGAAGTACATGTTATGTTCGCGATGTTAGGCCCCATATTACTAAACTTGATCCCAAAGCCTTGAAGTGTGTATTCTTGGGATATTCTCGTCTTCAGAAGGGTTATCGGTGCTACTCTCCGGATCTAAACAGGCATTTGGTCTCAACTGATGTGGTCTTCTCAGAGAAACAACCTTTCTTCTCCTCACTACCCTTAACACCAAGTCAGGGGGAGGATGAAGAGTGGTTAATCTATAATACCACATCCTCAAACGCCTCTGCCGGTCCATCTGAAGGGAGTCCAGTTGAAGAGTACTCATCTGCAGAACAGACGGACACTGATATCCTTCATGCTACAGCAAGACCACCGATTACTCAAGTGTATTCTCGAAGACAAGCAACCAGTGATACATGTCCTGCGCCAGCCACTTCGTCATTGGATCCTCCACCAAACGATCATGACCTACCTATCGCTCTTCGCAAAGGTAAACGTCAATGCACCCTCCTTAAGTCCAATTATCCCATTGCTAATTTTATATCCTATAATCATTTATCACCATCATCTAGTGCTTTGATTGCCTCTCTAGATTCTGTTTCTGTTCCTAAAACTGTTCAGGAAGCCTTGGCCCATCCAGGATGGCGTGCTGCTATGCTTGACGAAATAGAAGCATTAGATGCCAACCGAACATGGGATCTTGTAAACTTACCTGCAGGAAAGAAAGCTGTAGGATGCAAGTGGGTCTTTGCCATTAAATTTAATACAGATGGTTCCATTTCTCGACTTAAAGCTAGATTAGTAGCTAAAGGATATGCACAGACCTATGGGGTAGATTATTTTGATACATTCTCTCCGGTGGCCAAACTCACCTCAATCCGTCTGTTCATTTCTCTAGCTGCATCCGAAAACTGGCCATTGTATCAATTAGATATAAAAAATGCTTTCTTGCATGGTGACCTTCACGAAGAAGTATATATGGAGCAACCACCTGGATTTGTTGCTCAGGGGGAGTATGGGAAAGTCTGCCATTTAAAAAAATCATTGTACGGTTTGAAGCAAAGTCCCCGAGCATGGTTTGGTAAGTTCAGCATGGCAGTTCGGGAGTTTGGGTTGAAGAAAAGTAAATGTAATCACTCTGTATTCTACAAGCAATCAAAGGATGGTATTATTCTTCTTGTTGTTTATGTTGATGATATTGCCATTACAGGGAATGACTGTGTAGGAATTTCATCCCTCAAATCATTCTTGCACACCAAGTTTCAGACAAAAGACCTGGGCCACCTAAAGTACTTCTTGGGAATTGAAGTAACAAGAAGTAAGAAAGGAATACTTCTGTCCCAAAGAAAGTATGTTCTTGACATGCTTGCAGAAATTGGAAAGCTAGCTGCTAAACCTTGTAGTTCCCCAATGATTCCAAATGCACATCTTGCAAAAGATGATGCGGATCTCTTCGATGATCCAGAAAAATACAGGAGATTAGTCAGAAAATTGAACTATCTTACTCTAACACGACCAGACATTACTTTTGCAATAAGTGTCGTTAGTCAATTCATGTCTGCACCTACTGTCAAACACTGGGAGGCTCTAGAACAGATCCTACGCTACCTAAAAGGAGCTCCTGGTCTTGGTATATGGTACAACAACCATGGGCATACCAGAATTGAATGCTTTGCAGATGCTGATTGGGCCGGTTGCAAGATTGACAGGTGATCCATCACTGGATTCTGTGTCTTTATTGGAGGAAACTTAATATCATGGAAAAGTAAGAAACAAGGTGTTGTATCTTGATCAAGTGCTGAATCCGAATATAGAGCTATGGCACAATCTGCTTGTGAGATCTTGTGGATATACCATTTGTTAGATGAGGTTGGAGTGAAGTGTTCAATGCCAGCAAAAGTGTAGTGTGATAATCAAGCTGCTCGCCATATTGCTTCAAATCCAGTTTACCATGAAAGAACTAAACACGTTGAAGTTGATTGTCATTTTGTTCGTGAAAAGATTGAAGAGAACTTAATCACTACTGGATATGTGAAGACAGGAGAGCAACTTGCTGACTTATTTACAAAGTCTCTAAATGGGACTCGGATTAATTATTTATGTAACAAGCTGGGCATGATTAACATCTATGCACCAGCTTGAGGGGGAGTGTCAAAGTATAGCTTGTATATGTCAAAATATAGCCTGTATATATGTCAAAGTAGAGTCTGAACTTAGCATGTGTACAGCCTGAACAATTTGACTTGGTTTTCATGAGGACTGACTTAGGTATTCGGTGGAGTGATTTCAGGAGAGATTGAGGGTTGTAATCTAGCCTATAAATACTTGTTTTGCTTTGAATAATAAATCAGAACATTGCATTATCAGATTGTTCTCACTTACAATATGCAAGTAGGGATGTCTCTTTTGCTGAAAATGAACCGTTTTTTCCTAAACCTTCAATTTAGGGGGAGCGATGGAGTGAATTTCAGCCTATGGAAGAAGGGAGAGAGAAACAAAGTGATATACCTAAACCTATATGTTCTATTGATCAGTTTCAGTCCTCAAATTCTGCCTCTGAACATCCTTATATGCCAGAAACAGAATTGACAAGTCCTTCAAAAAGAGAAAATGAGCAAAGCACATTGAAAAAAGAACGAATCGTTTACACATGGAAGAGGAGACAAGATAATACACCCATCATGCTTGAAGAACCTCCAAATTCAGAACCGGTGGATTGGTGATTGAGGTAGAAACTCCAGATGACTTGAATCTACCAATTGCCAACCCAGATCATGTACACAACACCCTATTCAAAAGTATGTTTGATGTGATCATGAAGGCTGTCCTTGAAGAACAAGAGGCTGAATCTATACTTGGGCCAATAACACGTTCAAGGGCCAAGAAGCATCAAATGGGATTGACTTGGGTTTCTTTACTTGTGTGCAATGATGGGCTGGGCCAAATAGAAGCTTGGACTTAGAAGAATAAAAGAAATGCAGATTTTCTTATTTTTTTTAATAATTTTCGTGCATGAATTTTTGGGATACAGAATCTGATGTAATTTAATGTTTTTAGAGTTGCTGTAATGTCATTTAGCTTTCCAAGTGGTTGTAGTTGTTGTTGTTGCATTAATGAGGTGGCTATAGGGTGGCTGTAGTTGTTGTAGGCTAGGTTTATTAATGAGGTGGCTGTAGGGAGGCTGTAGTTGTTGTAGGCTCATTAATGAGGTAGCTGTACTTTGACTATAGTTGTTGTAGGCTCATTAATGAGGTGGCTGTAGGTTGACTATAGTTGTTGTAGGCTCATTAATGAGGTGGTTGTGGTTGCATTAATGAGGGAGCTGGCTTTTGTTATCTAAAAAAGGGAACTTGCCCCCTTGTGGCAAAATAATCATATTGGAGTGAATTATATTTCAGATTGCTTTGTGCACATCTATCTTCTCTTATCTAACAATTGTGTTAGTGTGGCGAGAAAATCTCAGAATTCTTATCACTCCCATTCCGTTCTCTAATCTGGGGTGTGGCGAATTCTACCCATCTTAGCTTGATTGTGGCGCCATAGGCTTATCAATTTAGTTGAGTTGGTTTTCTTCTCTTTATTTTCCTTGGGGTACAGATTGTGTCCTCTTTTAGGCACATCATATTGGTATCAAAGCGGTGGTTTCGTGTGGGAAAACTCTTGTAACTTGAGAGTAGAACACTTATAGAGAGAGATCATGTCTGGAGAAAACAGTTCTGAACCTCCAATTCCAATGGGGCTTACTTTAGAGCAAGCTCAAATTCTGAAGTTGGAAAGGTCTCACAGTCAAATGGAGAGATCTCAACAACAAATGATGGAGCAGTTGAATCGTTTGGTAGAACAAATGGAGAGGCTAAACCATCAACCAAGGCGTCGGCAGCGAAGAAATAGAAATGAAGAGCAATCAGACCAAGAAAGCAATACAGAAGATGAAAGGTCTCCAAGGCCAAGGAGGCAACAAAGAGAGCAAGAATTGAAGATTAAGATGAAGGTCCCTACTTTCAAGGGAAGTAGCTCTCCAGAGGAATTTTTGGAGTGGGTGCAGCGTGTAGAGAAGGTCTTTGAGTGCCATGAGTACTCGGAGGCAACCAAATGTCGTCTTGCAGCCCTTGAATTCACAGATTATGCCAATTTATGGTGGGAGAATTTGAAGAACCAACGGAGGAGAGATGGTGAGGAAGAAGTCAGAAATTGGAGGCTAATGAAGAGACTTATGCAAAGAAGATTTGTGCCAGAATATTACAAGCAAGAGCTCTTCTTCAAATTTCAATCTTTGAGACAAGGAGGTATGTGTGTAGAAGACTATGTGAAAGAGTTTGAGATGCTAATGATTCGATGTGAACTGAATGAACCTCAAGAGCAAACAATTGCAAGGTTCATTGGTGGTTTGCATAGGGAGATTGGTGATTTGGTGGAACTACAAAATTATGTAACCTTAGAGGATGTTATTAAACTTGCAATCAAGGTGGAGAGACAAAGGAAGAGAGTTTCTAGTAAGCAAATGTCACAGCCAGCTAGAAACAAAATCACAAATTTCTCTACAACACCATCATGGGTTGCATCTAAAGGAGAAGAAAGAAAGGTGGAGAAGAGGGAGTCTTCAAAACTTCCATCAAGTTCATCAAAAGGGAAAGAAAAGGGAGCTGATTCAGAACCTCCTAAAAGGAGTAGAGATGTAAAGTGCTTCAAATGTCTTGGTCATGGGCATTACGCATCTGAATGTCCAAACCGTAGGGTAATGATTATCCAAGACACGCATGGAGAAGTGGTAAGCGAAGATGAGGCAGCCATTGAAGGAGTTATGGAAGAATGTTCTGATAAGGAAAACATGGAGTATGCTGATGAGGGAGAACTCCTTGTCATAAGGCATGCTCTAAATTTGCAAGCTAAGCCTAGTGATGAGCAAAGGGAGAACATTTTTTCACACAAGGTGTACTGTTGAAAAGAAGGTTTGTGGTGTAATTATAGATGGAGGGAGCTGCACAAATGTGGCTTCTACTACGTTGGTGGAGAAGTTGAATTTAGCAACAACTGAACACCCTCATCCTTACAAATTGCAGTGGCTAAATGAAGATGGAGTTGTGAGAGTCACTAAACAGGCTGTTGTGCCATTTTCTATTGGGAAAAATTACAAAGATAAGGTACTATGTGATGTTGTTCCAATGAGTGCTAGTCATTTGCTCTTGGGAAGACCATGGCAGTATGATAGAAGAGCTTTGCATGATGGGTTTAAAAACACATATTCCTTTGAGAAAGATGGAAGGAAGATTGTGTTAGCACCATTGAGTCCTCAACAAGTGAAGATACATCAACAGGAAGCTGAAAGGAAGGGTAATTTACTTGCCAACAAAGGAGACATTGAGAGAGCTTTATCCAGCTCTAATTTAGTTCTTTTATTGCATTTGAAGGAGATAGTACCAGAAATTGTGGGATCACTTCCACCACAAATTCAAAGGCTCTTGGAAGAATTTCGTGATGTATTTCCAGAAGAACTACCAAAGGAATTACCACCAATTCGTGGTATTGAGCACCAAATTGATCTTGTACCAGGAGCTGCCTTACCAAATAGGCCAGCTTATAGAATGAATCCGGAGGAGGCAAAGGAGTTGCAACGTCAAGTAAATGAGTTGCTGGAAAGAGGATATGTGCAGGAGTCCATGAGTCCTTGTTCAGTACCGGCTTTATTGGTGCCAAAGAAAGATGGGACCATGAGGATGTGTGTGGATAGCAGAGCAATTAACAAGATTACAGTCAAGTATCGTTATCCCATTCCAAGGTTAGATGACATGCTTGATGAATTACATGGCTCCAAAGTGTTTTCAAAGATAGACTTGAAGAGTGGTTATCACCAAATTCGTATGAAGGAAGGAGATGAATGGAAGACAGCCTTTAAGACAAAACATGGGCTGTATGAATGGAAGGTCATGCCATTTGGATTATCCAATGCCCCAAGCACCTTTATGAGGCTAATGAACCATGTGCTTCGGAAATTTATAGGTATGTTTGTTGTCGTTTATTTTGATGACATTTTGGTTTATAGTAAAAATTCTGAAGAGCATGAAGAGCATTTGTGGCAAGTATTTGAAGTATTACGAGAACAAAAGCTATTTGGCAATTTCAAGAAGTGCCAATTCTGTCAAGACCAAGTTATTTTCCTTGGTTATGTTGTCTCTCAACATGGGGTGCACGTGGATGAGGAGAAAATAAAAGCAATCAAGGAGTGGCCAATTCCTAAAAGTATTTCTGAGGTACGAAGTTTTCATGGCCTTGCTTCTTTTTATAGACGATTTGTGAAGAATTTTAGCACTATTCTTGCACCATTAACTGCATGCATCAAGAAAAATTGTGAGTTTAAATGGACCGAAGCTACACAGAAAAGTTTTGACTTAATCAAGGAGAAATTGTGTTCAGCACCTATTCTAGCTCTTCCAGATTTTTCAAAGGTATTTGAGATTGAATGTGATGCATCTGGAGTAGGGATTGGAGCTGTCTTAATGCAAGATAAGTGTCTCATTGCTTATTTTAGTGAGAAGCTTGGTGGAGCAAGTCTGAATTACTCAATCTATGATTAAGAGTTCTTTGCACTAATTCGAGCTCTTGAGACATGGCAGCATTATTTATTACCAAAGGAGTTCATCATTCACACCGATCATGAGTCCCTAAAGCATTTGAAGGGGCAAGGGAAGCTGAATAGAAGACATGCCAAATGGGTGGAGTATTTGGAAGCTTTCCCCTATGTAATCAAATACAAAAAGGGAGAGACGAATGTTGTGGCTGATGCATTATCTCGGAGGTATGCTTTGATTTCTCTTTTGAACACTAAACTATTGGGCTTTGAACTTATTAAGGAGCAATACTTGCTTGATCCTATGCTGGCTAAAATCTATTCAGCTTGTGAGAAAATGGCCATTAAAGGGTTTTATAGGCATGATGGTTATATGTTCAGATTTGGGAAACTTGTGATTCCTACTTGTTCTATTAGGGAATTGCTTGTTAGAGAATCACATGCAGGTGGGCTGGCTGGACATTTTGGTGAAAAGAAGACATTTGAAATGTTGAAAGAGCATTTCTATTGGCCAAATATGATGAAGGATGTGCATCGGATTGTAGAAAGATGTGTTGCTTGCAAGAAAGCAAAGAGCAATGAGGCTGCACATGGCTTGTACATGCCATTGACTGTTCCAGATCAACCATGGATGGATCTAAGCATGGATTTTGTGCTTGGATTACCGAGAACAAAAAGGGGAAAAGATTCAGTTATGGTGGTTGTTGATAGATTCTCAAAAATGTCTCATTTTATTTCATGTCACAAAACTGATGATGCTTCTCATATTGCTGATTTATTCTTCAAAGAAGTTGTGAGATTGCATGGCATTCCAAAGAGTATTGTTTCTGATCGTGATGCCAAATTCTTGAGCTATTTTTGGAAGACATTATGGATGAAGCTTGGAACAAAGCTGCTATTTAGCACAACCTGTCATCCTCAAACTGATGGGCAAACTGAAGTGGTAAATAGATCTCTTTCCTCTTTGCTTAGAAGTGTTATCAGTAAAAACTTGAAGATTTGGGACGAGTACTTGCCGCATGTTGAATTTGCTTATAATCGGAGTGTTCATAGTACTACAAAGAAATCTCCATTTGAGGTTGTGTATGGATTTAATCCTAATACACCAGCAGATTTGGCACCTCTTCCAATTAATGAAAAATTTAGCTTGGATGGCAAAAGTAAAGCTGAATTCATGAAGAAAATGCATGAGGCAGTAAAGAAGCAAATTGAGAAGAAGAATGCTGTCTATAAAAAGTCAGTAGACAAGAAGAGAAAGCATGTTCAATTTAGCCCAGGAGATCTTGTTTGGATTCACCTACGCAAGGAGAGATTTCCAAACAAAAGGAAGTCTAAACTTATGCCACGAGCTGATGGTCCTTTTCGAGTACTAGCAAAGGTAAATGACAATGCGTATAAAATTGATCTCCCAAGAGATTATGGTGTTTCAGCAACATTCAATGTAAAGGACATAACCCCTTATTTGGAAGATAACATGGAGCTGGATTTGAGGGCAAATCCTTGTCAACCAGGGGAAGATGATGTGATCATGAAGGCTGTCCTTGAAGAACAAGAGGCTGAATCTATACTTGGGCCAATAACACGTTCAAGGGCCAAGAAGCATCAAATGGGATTGACTTGGGTTTCTTTACTTGTGTGCAATGATGGGCTGGGCCAAATAGAAGCTTGGACTTAGAAGAATAAAAGAAATGCAGATTTTCTTATTTTTTTTAATAATTTTCGTGCATGAATTTTTGGGATACAGAATCTGATGTAATTTAATGTTTTTAGAGTTGCTGTAATGTCATTTAGCTTTCCAAGTGGTTGTAGTTGTTGTTGTTGCATTAATGAGGTGGCTATAGGGTGGCTGTAGTTGTTGTAGGCTAGGTTTATTAATGAGGTGGCTGTAGGGAGGCTGTAGTTGTTGTAGGCTCATTAATGAGGTAGCTGTACTTTGACTATAGTTGTTGTAGGCTCATTAATGAGGTGGCTGTAGGTTGACTATAGTTGTTGTAGGCTCATTAATGAGGTGGTTGTGGTTGCATTAATGAGGGAGCTGGCTTTTGTTATCTATAAAAGGGAACTTGCCCCCTTGTGGCAAAATAATCATATTGGAGTGAATTATATTTCAGATTGCTTTGTGCACATCTATCTTCTCTTATCTAACAATTGTGTTAGTGTGGCGAGAAAATCTCAGAATTCTTATCACTCCCATTCCGTTCTCTAATCTGGGGTGTGGCAAATTCTACCCATCTTAGCTTGATTGTGGCGCCATAGGCTTATCAATTTAGTTGAGTTGGTTTTCTTCTCTTTATTTTCCTTGGGGTACAGATTGTGTCCTCTTTTAGGCACATCAATGTTTGTTATAAAGCCTTGTCTACTCAGTTTTGTGCTTTTATAACTAATCTTGATAGGTTGAAGATTCCTAATGATGTATATGAAGCTTTGAGTATACCAGAATGGAGAAGTGCTGTAATGGAGGAAATGAGAGCCTTGGAGAAGAATGGAACATGGGAAGTTGTTACATTACCAAAAGGAAAAAGAATAGTAGGATGTAAGTGGATTTTTACCCCTAAGTATGATTCCAACGGTGAGCTAGACAGGTACAAGGCTTGTTTAGTAGCAAGGGAATTTACCCAAACCTATGGTTTTTATTATAACGAAACTGTTGCTCCTGTAACAAAGTTGAATACTATTAGAGTATTGCTTTCTGTGACAGCTAATTTAGAATGGCCTTTACATCAACTAGACATCAAAAATGCATTCTTGAATGGTGAACTTCAAGAAGAAGTTTATATGACTTTACCTCCAGGTTTTGACAAAGGAAGGAGTGATCAAGTGTGCAAGTTGAAGAAGTCACTACCTAGAGCGTGGTTTGAGAGGTTCTCAAGAGTCCTCAAAGCAGCTGACGATAAACAAGGGTTATCTGGTCACACAATGTTTGTCAAGTATGAAGGAAGTAAGAAATGTATTCTCATTGTTTATGTTAATGATATAATACTCACAAGGGATTATGTTGAGGAAATGGAAAAATAAAAACTGTTCTAGGAAAAGAATTTGAAGTCAAAAATCTCGGGTTATTGTTCTTTTGTGTAGGGCAACCTGGTTAATTGGAAGAATCAAAAGCAAAGGGCAGTATCCAAAAGTAGTGCTGAATCAAAATTACGAGTTGTGGCTCAAGGGATTATGGAGGAATTGTGGCTGAAGCGAGTCATGAATGAAATACATGTCCGAGTGGATCCACCGTTGAAATTGTACTGTGATAACAAGGCTGCTATAAGTATGGCTTAAAATCCAGTACAACATGAGAGATCAAAGCATGTGGAGGTTGATAGACATTTCATTAGAGAAAAAGTGGAAGAAGGCATCATATGCCTAACATTCCCACTGAACTCCAAGCTATTGACGTGCTGACTAAAGGGCTACATGGACTTACATTCGAGAGTTGTGTAAGCAAGTTGGACATGATCAATATCTATGATCCAACTTGAGGGAGAGTGTAGTTAAGCCATATATCTCTCTTGTAATTATATTTAATTTGTTGCCTTTGTTCGAGTAGTCTTATAGGGAAGGTTTACATTGTATAGTTTTTCCTTTTTCCTTCCCTTATTTCTCGGGATTTATGTTTCCTTCTATCTCTTTATATATTGTTCTGTACTCTTCTTTGGTAATACAGAGAATTTCGATTGCTCAATTTACTACAATTTCTCTATTTCTTTTTCTTTTCCACTTCATTGCATATGCAATACCAAACATTGGACCGGAATTCTCCACAGGATAGTAGCAATTAAAATATTTACTGATGTAATGATGAAAAAAAAATCAAGAAAAAAGGATATAGCAGGTGTACCGGAAAACCATAAGTTAAGAAGTTAATACTAAATGACCGAAAAACAGCTCCTCGCAACAAGATTCTGGAATGCCTCAAACCAAATCTGCCAGAAAAAAGGTATTAGTACAAGAAGCAGTAAACCTAATGGGAGACCTGGCAACTACTTCCACCGGGACTACATTTGGAAATTGAAATCCTCATGCAAACACTAGTTAAAAGTTGGAACATTGGGTTAGAAACCAAAGGGGAGAGACAATGAATTTGACTACATATTATAGAAAGAAAATCACTAAGGAAACAATTATTTCGACAAAAGAGTGCATTTTATGCATCTTGTTACATAAGAAACTTCTCAAACAAGGAAGAGGAGTTATCTAACAAGTTCATCATCGGTATAACATCTCATTGATCCTGCTTCAGACATACATATACAGCCCAATAAGAGGTAGCATCTGCAAAAGTACAGATCCTGATTCTCACATTCACAGTCCAACCACAAGTCAAATCATACATCATTTTATTGATAACATTATTGACAAATTTATATCCATTAAGGTATTTAAGTTGTTAACAACCAATTTAACTCAAAAACTTAAACTAATAAGTGAAGGCCCATAAATAGTTTTATTATAATCTCAAACATGCCCCCTCACACAAAAGCTCTTTGTGCTTTATGTGTGACACAGGCCTATCATACCTTGAATTGAAACTTAATTTTAATTTAGAGATGGAGGGTGGCAAGAATCAAATTCCTAACCACATGGTCATAGAGAATCTAGTACCAGGTTAAGGACCAATCCAGCTCAAAAGCTTAAGACGCTAAATGAAAGCCTATGAATACTTTTTATTATGATCTCTAAAACAAGTGAACAATTAAATGAATTAAAATTAATCACCATTTTGATGCAGTTAACCACAACAACCATCCTTGCAACAAGCATGAAACTTCAACATTAAAAAGACTTTTTCTCTTTTGTTGGGATCAAGGGAAGGGGAATAGAAGATAGATCAAATGAGGTCACTGCCTCCGGTTAATTACCTGGATTCATGAACAAAAGCAGAATAATTTTGGGAAAGAAGTGGCCCCGTCAAGTTGCTTTCTCTTGTTGATGTAATGAAATCCATTTCAGCTAGATCATTTCTACTCCAGGATAGCTGGAAAAAGGGACAAAATAGGATTAGTGACCCACACAAAAGGGAGTATTCTGAATAAACGTTGAATATATAGGTCAACTAAAAGTGTCACATAACACCAAAATTGGCAGGCAGATCAAGACACAGATCCTCATATCATTTGAAGAAAGCCAAGCATAACCAAAGATTTTTTTTTTTTTTTTGGGTTTAATAGAACAACAATAGCCAAGTTTAAGGTTATCCAAATAACTGAAAAAGAGAAAAAAATTGTATTCTATGTAGAAGCTATACTTCTACATCATGTGGCACATTATATTGGTTGTTTAATCCCTAAGAGAAAAATTTATATTTTCCAGCAACTGAGAGGCATGGGATTGATCTTAATTCAGGGACTCAAGAATTTATGCCACTGACAAGTCACTTTTCTTGAAATGGGTTCACAGTCGACAAAGTTAAGTACTGTCGTTTGTATTAGCTGTTATTGTGTGTTGTCTACTGAAGTAGTTTTAATTTTATTGCGGTGTTAATTTTCTTTACTATGGTTTATTGTTAGTCTTTTTGTTGATGTTATGGTCAGTTATGACCGTTATGTCTTTGGTGTATAAATACTGGGAAATCAATAGTAAATGACACAGAATATTCTTTCCTATTCTCTCTTTGCTTTTTGCGTCTCCTGTTGGAAACTCTCTCTTGGTATCAGAGCAGTCAAGATTTAGGACCTTGACATAGAGCAACATTTGGGTTCATCTGCGACCAACAGGTCTGCGAATGATTCAACAGAATTGACCTCATCCGTTGTGAATCAAAACAAGGCCAGTCTGTATATGTCAACGCTAAATCAAGTATGTTCGATCAAACTTGATTGAATGAATTATTTGATGTGGAGTTCGCTTGTCCTTCCGATGATACATGGCAACAAGATGGACAGTTATATTCTTGGAACAAAGCCATGTCCAAACATCTTCCTCTTTGAAGGTGACGAACGGAAGATAAATCTCAAATTCGAGGAATGGGTCACCCTCAATTAAATGTTACTCAGTTGGCTATACAACAGCATGACGCCGGAGGTAATATCTCAAGTTCTTGGATGCAAGACTTTGCAAGAACTCTGAAACGCTGTTAAAGAGTTCTCTGAATCACAGACTCGATTATGGGTCACTCTGTACAGATACTATATTTCCTTTTTGGATGATTACAGTAGATTCTTGTGGACTTACCCACTGAAAGGGAGAGGCAGTCCAAGCAGTTATTTAGTTCAAGAAAATGGTTGCAAACCGGTTAGAAAGAAAAATAAAGGTTATTCAAAGTGAAGGAGGAGAGTTTAAACCTTTCTCTGATGTTGTGAACAACAGTGGGATGATTATGAGACATTCCTACCCTTATACCTCAGTCCAAAATGTAAGGGTGGAAAGAAAACATCGTTAGATTGTTGAGATGGGGCTAAATATGATTGCTCAAGCTGGTGCATCTATGTGTGTTATTGGTGTGATGCTTTTCAAACAGCTACAACGCTGATAAATCTACTGCCTACCACTGCCCTACAAGGAGAAGCACCCTATTCTGTCCTATTTAAGAAAAGGCTTGACTTTAAGGAGTTAAAGGTTCTTGGATGTGCTTGTTTTCCATACCTAAGGCCTTATATTCAGCATAAATTAAGTTTTCATTCCATTAAGCATGTGTACCTTGGCCGAAGCATGAATCATAAGGGGTTTAAATGTTTATCATCCACAGGGAGGCTCTATGTTTCTAGACATGTGATATTTCATGAGTTTGAATTTCCTTTTAAAAGTGGATTTTTGAACACTAAGAGACCTCAGGAGACTAGAGAAATTGTTCATGTGGTGCCTTTTTCTTCTTACTATGAAAATAAGAATAATGCTGATACATCCTCTAGTGCTATGCAGGAAGCTGAAAAAGTTCTGACTGAGGGAAATGTTAGTTCTGCTGCTGCAAAAAATTCTGGAGAAATTTTAGGTGATCAGAGGTCAGAAGAAATTAATGAAGAACCAGTACAAAATAATCTAGCATATGATAAGGACAATTTCAAATCTGTTTCCACCCATCCTATGGTTACCGGCAAAGTTATCAGAACCAAGACCCGGCGACCCAAGGTTGGGTCTGGATCATGGTTTTTGGACCAGCTGCAAGTAATCCGTGGTTGACCCGGACGTCTTTTTTTTTTTTTAATTTAAATATTCAAATTTGTATAAAAATTTAGAAAAATGTGTACTTACCAAGAATCAAACTCTATCTCCCACCTATAGATTGTGTGTCTTACCATCTTGCTATCAACTTCTTCTTAATTTATATGGGTGAAATGTTATATATATATATATATATATATAAGGTGCTAAAATTATTCTAACCAAAAAACCAAATGTGCATGTGACAAGATGACAAAAACTAAAATGAAAAAGACATTTAATTTAACAAAAAATAAGTATATTATTACTAATGAATTAGGAGATAAGAAAAAAAAAATATATATATATATATATAATTATTTGATGTAAAAAAAATTAAATCAAGAAAAATTGAAGAGCATAAACAAAAAATTTTATATAATCATCTAATTTAAAAATAACAATCAAATATTTTAAAAAAATTATACGTAATTTTAGAAAAAAAAATTATTTGATATTTGTATTTTAATTATTTATGACTAATGACTATAGTTTTGAGACTTTGAAGTATGAAATTTGCATATAAATTATTTATTTTACTTAGTTTTAAATTTATTTGTAAACAAATATAAGTATATATATAAGTTTTAATTTATTTACCTGGGTCAGCAATTGACCCGGTAACTCGGCGGTTGAACCAGTGACCCGGTGACTCGAAAGCCTGCCCAAGGTCAAAAGTCGGGTCAGGTCTGATAGCACTAGTTACTAGGTTGAAGAATGAAGCAATTCAACACAAATCTGTTTATGTTGGTCTAGCAAAATTGAACAGTGATGTAAGAGATCCTTGCAATGCTATTGAAGCTATAAGGTTCCTCATTGGAGGAAGGCAATGGAGGTCGAGTTTGAGGCGTTAAGGAAAAATAATACATGGGAGCGGGTTTCTTACAAAGAGCAAAGTGTAGTGGATTGTAAGTGGGTTTTTAAGACTAAAATGGCTGCAGATGGAAGCATACAGAAGCATAAAGCCAGAATAGTGGCAAAGGGTTTCAACAAAACCTTGGAATTTGTGTGGGAGAAACCTTCAATCCTGTTGCTAAATTAGCAACAGTGAGAGTAGTTTTAACTATTGTTGTATCTCTTAACTAGCCAATTAAACAAGTTGATGTAGATAATGCTTTCTCGAATGGCAGCCTCAAGGAACCAGTGTTTATGAACCAACCATAGTGTTTTGAAGATACTAGATATTCGGACCATCTGTGTAGGTTGAAGAAAGCCCTTTATGGGCTTGGTATGATAGATTGAGGGACACATTACTGCAATGGGGCTTTCAGCAGGTGTGATCATTCTCTTTTTGTTTTACACACTAAAAGGAATTTTCTTGAGTTAGAGAAAATATGTGGATGATTTGCTGGAGAAATACAACATGAAGGATGCCTCATCTTGTCCCACTCCTTTGACTCTTGGAAGGCACAGTTCTAAGGTGAAAGAGGAGTCCCTTGAAAATCCCTCTCGCTACAAGAGTTTAATTTGAGCCTTGCAATATTTAACAAGCACCAGGCCAGATATTTCATTTCCTATAAACCAATTGAGTCAGCATTTGAGTACCCCTACAACAGTGGACTGGTTGAAGGCTAAACACACTCTAAGATACCTCAAAGGTTCAGTAGACTTGAGCATTCTATTGCTCTCTCTCTCACTGGTTTCTCTGATGCAGATTGGGCTAATGATGTTGTGAACAGAATATCATTAGAGGATATTGTGTGTTCATGGGGGATTCTTTGGTGTCATGGTCAAGTAAAAAACAAGGGGTGATCTCAAGATCTAATGCTGAGGCAGAATATAGAGCTGTAGCCTCTTTGACAACTGAAGTGGTTTGGTTAAAGTGTCTTTTGTGTAAGTTGGGGTGGCGTACTTCTAGGTTGATGTAGAACAGGGAGGAGGAGGGAGAAACATAAGGGAAGGAGGGAGAAATAGAAGATAAGGTGGGAGAAGTAGAAATTAAACTTATTTCAATTCATTCAAAGGTCTGGTTACAACATATAAAGGTCTCCAAAACAAAAGAAATAGAAACTCCAACTAAATTCATTAAATGCATAAGCTAAATGTCAAAGATTATAGGCTAAGACAATAAATGCATAGGTAGCTAAATGTCAAATACAATAGCAATATTTCAAATTGTAGGCTAAGACAATAAATGCATAGGTAGCTAAATGTCAAATACAATAGCAATATTTCAAAGTCTAGTCCCTAGAAATTTATTATGCCTAGTATAGGTTTTCAATGGTGGTTTTCCATCAAGGGTCCCTATGTTGTGATGTGATAATTTGAGTGCCAAAGCTATTGCTACTAATCCTGTTCTACATGCAAGGACTAAGCATGTAGAGATTGATCTTCATTTTGTGAGCGATGCTCAGCCAGCAGATGGTATTACTAAGCCCCCGGCAGGTTCCAGGTTTGGGCTTCTTTGTGGCAAACTTGGGTTGGCTGTAGCCCCTCCTCGTTTGATAGTTAAGTGATGTCGTTTTGTATTAGCTGTTATTGTGTGTTGTTTACTGAAGTAGTTTTAATTTTACTGCAGTGTTCTATTTTCTTTACTGTGGTTTGTTGTTAGTCTTTTTGTTGATTTTATGTCAATTATGACCGTTATGTCTTTGGTGTATAAATATTGGGAGATCAATAGTAAATGACTTTCTCTGACAAGAAGTTAACAATAACAGGCAGAATACCATATGGCTTTGATGATTGGGATAGTTATCAGAGGACTAATTACCCATTAATGTCAAAGACATTATTGTTTGATTATTAGATTATCAATTCCTCACAACCCAGAAGGAATAATGAATAATGAGTAAAGCTAATCTAGCTACCACTTGGTATAAATTGGAAATGCCAATCTTTGGTTTTCTGCATGCAGCTTGCAAGGAAATCATACGTGTCTGTATAAGCCTTTAACGACAGGAACTTTTCTATTGTGTAAAAGGATCTGTTGGAGAAGTTTGAATCTCAGTCCTCATATTTTGCTAATTAATTATCAAATAAACTAGAGAAGCAACCAGCATAAACATAAAATATGGAAACTAATCCACATCCATTCTCTGAAAAAAGGCAATCATTTTTATTCAATTAAAATAGTTGATTAGTGATACCCTCTAATTTCTGTCCATCCTTTTCTCTTGTAAATTTTAGATCAAACAATAAATACCATCCATATATGTACTTAATCTTGGAAGCGTAGCTTCAGAGCAGAGTGTGTTTCCAAACCTACACGTGTATGTGTGGAAAATCATTTCACTTAAGGTATCCTGTTTCGTATTTGCATGTAGATGACAGTGACTATCAAACTACAAGCACACACTCAGAACTAAATATTTGTGACCCGTAAGAGATCATCTTTATCGTCATAAAGTATGTAACAGGCCTTATATTTTTCAACAATAAAACTAAATTAAGGGAGATAGTCTAGTTAATTATGCTTACCATAATGTAGAAAAGTAGAAGTGAAAAACCAGAACAAACTTGGGACCATTCTAATTTTGTAGAAACTTTGTAGAGTCCAAAGAGATCAAAAATCCACCTCAAGATCTCTGGGAACTCTATGGGAAGTTGGTATATGTACAGCAGAATGATATTCAAGCCAGCATAAAACAGAAGGTACCTCCACCACCTTCAAGTTCATACAAACCATATTTGGTGAATTTATCAACTTCCACTGCTACAAGGAAAATGCATATATTGTCAATTTTCTTTTGGGGGAGGGGGGATGAGGGGCAGTGGAAGGGCATTCTTACCTAAAGAGACCTAAGAAATTGCTTGTCAAAGACCAATCAACAAGCCCAATACTGCTACAAATGAAAAAAGGCAAAGAAACCCAAGATGGATGACTAATTCCAGCAATTAGTTGTATAGCAGGCAGCAATAAGCAGCACAAACCCCTAAGATAAGAACCTGGAAGCAAGAAAACAATACAGCACCCCAAAGTCAACATCCATGTTTTGTTATTGTTATCCACAAACCTTTTTTTTTTTTTATTCTTTATTAGCAAATGAATGTGCCTTGATAAATTGTTCTCTTGTTCCCCCACCCCCCACCCCCCACCCCAAAAAAAAAAAAAAAGAGTTTATTTAATACTAATAGAAAATAGGAAACTGATATTCAAGTGTAGCAAATCATTGATGTAAAGAAATATTCATACTTCATAATACTTAGATAACAAACCTATCAGCGGGACAGAAGAAAATAGATGCCCAGAATGAAAATCTCTCCATCCATTTGAAGCAGATCTACTTCCATAGATTTCAATTAGAGAAGCAAAGGCTATTAATACTTGCATGACCAAAAAGTTCTCTATAGGCAAATTCCACCATGACTGCACCCTGCAAAACCATTCCATATGGTATTTCTAGTATTTTCTTAATAGTGATATATTGAGGAGCAAATTTCTATAATATGAAGAGGATAAAAACGAGAGAAAGTTCAAACACCTTCTAAATCCAATTAGCTGAGCCCACGGAGCATCAACGGCACTCCACTGGTCCCACTTAATGGCCAAAACAATATGAAATATGGCATGTGAAAGAAGCGTCAAAGAGGAAATTATAAGGACATACCATGAAATCAAAGATTGTTGATGGAAGTGAGAACCTGTTCGCCCAAAAAACCTTCAAATGTTTATCACATGAACAAAAGATAATTAAATTTGCATATGAAATACTAAAAAGGTAATATTTACCACTGATACATTGTACTTAATCAAACAATCAATATCAATAATGATAATAAATCTCAAAAAGATATCTAAAATACCTGCAAATTAAGTAACTCAGTGTTTCTAGCCATTTGCAATGCTTTATATGATCAAAGATATATATTTTGTTTAATTAGGTAGGAAAAGGAATTGTATGCCTTGAAGCCAAATATTAGAGCCATAAACTTGGAACCTCAAAAACCCTTTGATCTTAAGAAGCACCTAAAGTAGCGACAATTTTTTCAAACAAAATTAATAATAAAATTATACTTTCAGCCACCTGTAACGAGGGTTCTGGACGTGTTCTTAAACTCAAATCCCCAAACCCATTTTTCAATAGCTTTTTGCTTATTTCATTCATTTTTATAGGGAAGAGAAAATATATATATAACTGTTATGTTGTAGTACTCATAAGTATTGGTAGAACCATATGTAATAGCAGAGAATGAAGGCATGATAAATTTTTTCCATGTTCGACTTAATAAAAATAGAATCATAAGTTTTGACTAATTACTGATAGTTTGCCAATTCTTTTGGGTAAAAAATGGGTAGAAAAATGATGTGTTCGTAAAAATAAAGCATAATAAAGAAAAATGCATGGTTTTTCCATTTGAATATATTAGCTAATTCTTCCGCCCCCCCCCCCCCCCCGGGTCCAAAATTTTGATGCCTATTACTCATTTAATTCTCCATTTTTAGAAGATCATAAATCCAAATAAATTTCCATTACTTCAATCCTCCGCCAGGCGAAGGAAGCGTTTCAAACAAAAAACAAATAATTTGAAAACATAACTTGTAACAGAACTCAATTAAAGAGTGTAAAAAGAAAGATGCTCATGTCATCATGAAGGGTGGAAATGTGAAGAAGAGCAAGGAGAAGGTGGGAAAGAAAGAATCGGGACATAAAATGAAGTATGTATTAGAGCATACAGCTTACCACTTCTAAGAGCAGTGTACTGAACGCAAAGAAATGCCAATAAATCAGCCAAAGATATCAAACTCCAATTATGTAAAGCGGCTGCATTTAACAGAGAAAATACGTTAATTGCACTTTCAAGAGAGACAGTTGAGACAAAGCAAAGGATTCAACTTGGCACAACTGTACAGGTGCCTTTATCTAAACTCAGTTGCCCCGGATAACTTTTTATTGTTAGAAAAAATGTGGATCCACTGGGACAGTTGTGCACAGTTTTAACGACAAGACTTGTGGCCCATGATATGGAAAACCATTAGAATATATACACATACACACATATGCTTCTTTTCTTTTAGTAGAAGTCAACTGCTGAGATTATACTTCCTAATCAGTAACCCACCTACTTTAACCCGATAGCACGCTCGGACTATGGATATTATCAGAAGAATACTTTAAAGGTCGAATTCATATAAGTCCAGTATTATTTAATATACAGCCTATAAATACTTAGCATCCTCGGTGTATCATATAGTATACCCCCTTTAACTTCATCTGAAACATCCAGATCTCCAAACCCTTATAAATGTATCAATTAAAATAATAGGTGGAACACTCCATCCTTTTCCCAGCTTCTGCTTTTCTTATTAAGTACTAGACCTTAAGAAACGTCAGGGATACCAGGATAGAACAAATAAGCCGAGTGAAATTAGAATGGTGCAGACCTATTAGAAGGAACATAGGCAGCAGGAATCCAGTGAGAAACGTCCCCATGATAAACTTTATTTAGAAACGAAAACTAGGTCACTGACATATCTTTGTCCGGAGCAACAGGTATCCATCTATAGGGTGAACCAACAATAAGAACCCAATCCATGGGTCAAACCCTGAAGCTATGGAAAAGTTCTCCTTCTCAATGTGATAGGAATTCCCAGGGCTAGCAACGTAAATGGGTCATTGGTTAGGTGAAAATCAAAATGACAAAGGACGCCCATTAGAGAAAACAGACCGATCAGTTTCTTTCACGGAACACGGTAGCAGAAGAATGTGAGATCAAGGGTCGGAAGCTGAAATCGATAGTTGAACGGAGATCAGGAAAATGGCAGATAGATAAAGACGCAAGGTAGATGGAACCTTGTTCCCTCCTGAATTCGAGGCAGCTGGAACAAACCGCTTTCATCGCTCCAAGGGTATTCTTGGTATTTCGCTTCTTTAAGCATTACTCACACGCCTCACAAGTTACGCCAGTCGAGCCAGAGTCCGGAAACCGTGGCAAACTCTTTCAACAGCGGTTTTTTTGCCGTTGTTGCAAGTTTCAGCAACGGTAACAACCGTTGCTGAAAGTGCAGCTGAAATTTTTTTAAATATCACTTTCAGCAACGGTTTTTTGAAACTTACAGCAACGATAAAAACCGCTGCTGAAAGAGTTTGCCACAATTAGCACGGATGAGCAGCTAATCCGGAATGGTCAAGCCAGGGGCACATCTAAAGATTGTAATATATTCTTTTTTGTTAAAATATATAATAAGAAATGCATTAAAAATTCTTTTAAATTTCTTATAATACGAGTTCACTATGTAAACAAGCTAACAATGGTGTCTTAAAATTCAACTTAGGAAAGCATACATTTTATTTATCATTATCATTTATACGGTTAAAATGGTTTCTAATAAAATTATCTTTTTTAGCGTGTATTTGGTTCAGTGTTGCAGTGAAGTAAACGTGAGTTGCCGAATTCCAAACGTGGTTTGCATCAAATTTGAACCGTTTGGTAGAGTGTTGGCTGCATAGCTCCAAACCAAGCTTCCTCCTTGGATCACATTTGAGCCATTGCGCCATTGGCGTTGTTTTTTAGAATCATAAACGTGGTTTACTAAATTGTTTTCCCTCTGCTTCCCTCCCCATAATTGCATTGTGTGTCCATTCACAAGGGCTTATCTCTGTGTGTTGTCGTTTCTTCCATTGGTATCGGCATTTCCCCCATCTTCCAGCTCTTCCCATTATGTTTTTCAAACATGCGTTGATCCCCTATTCTCCATCTGTGTTGTCATGATTCCACGACATGGTTTTATGGTCATTTTCCCTATGCCTTTCATGGTGGCCGTCACCAGAGAGGTGGGATGGGAGGCTTAGTTGGTGAATCATACCTCTCCGATGACCCTATGGCTAGTTTTGCGTCAATCACGAAGTCAGGTCTTTGTGACCCAACGACCCAAGAAGACGACACTCATGTGTGTGTCTCTGACTTTCTGTGCTTTTTTTTTTATTAGGGTCAAACATAATGACATGTTCTTTTTTTTTCTTGGTTTGGGGTGATTAATTCGATAAACATGATTAGTTGGGCTTCTAATGATTGATTAAAAATTAAATTAGTAATTAAAAATAATAAGTAATTTGTGATTAATTAAAAATTAAATTAGTAATTAAAAATTAAAACTTAATTATTAATTAATATTTAGTCAATAATTCAATTTGTAATTAGTAATTTATAAGCACTATAATTATAATTATTATTAGTTAAAAATGTTTAAATTAAAAAAATGATTCTAATGACAATATATAATAATGGTACATTAAAAAATGAAATATAAAATCTATGTCCTTTTTTATAATTATACATCTAAAATCATGTTTACAAACTAATATTCAAACATAAAATTATGTTCATGGTCTGTCCCAAATTACGTTTACCTAATTGTCTTCCAAATATAAATTACTTTCATCCAATTCTAAGTTTATTCAAATTATATTCACCCAAACTTAAATTTGTCCAAACTACTTTTATCCATCAATTTTTCAAACACACCCACAAGATGGTTGATATGTCTGTTATAATAGTGTTGAACGATTTTTTTAAAAATAATATATTTATATTTGTTAGCCAAATTTGCTTCGTCGACAAATAATCATCCTTAGTGTTGCAACAAATTGGTGCTGATTGTCTAAGTGACACAGCAATAATCTGGCATACTCGACAAAAATCAATGTTTCAACAAAAAACAAAGTTGACAGAAGGGGTAGATAGACACTTTTGTGACCACTTATGTCAAAGTTGTTAAGAGCTTGTCATTCGACAAGCAAGTTCATACATGGTCAATGAGCAAGTCATCTATGTCGAAAGATGAAGGTATGTTATTTGGACGTAGTTCGTTTGTCGAACATCGAAAATGAGGGAATTTGTCAGGTTGAAATTGCCAAAACTACCATCGGATAGCTAGAATAGTTTTGTCAGACCTTGTAAACTTCTATGTATGTGGGTTTAGGTAGCTATGCTGATGCAATACATTTGTAAATCGTTGTGTACGTGGTGAATAATTAGATAGACAATTGCTTCAGTAATTTGCCAATAAATACTTGTTTAATCATTGTAAAAAGGGTTGATAACTCTTGACTAAAAATCCTAACATCTCAAACGAGCAAATTAAAGGATCAACATCAAAGTATACTTTCCACTTTGCATTTCAGTCAAATTTAATTCAAAGTTCTTTATCTTTCCAGTCCTTTACTTGCTTTCATTTATCTTCTAGCAATTTAATTACTTTCATTTAAATGCTTTCGTTTAATCGCTTTCATTTATATTCTGTACTTTAATTTTTTGCTCTTTACATTTCTACACTTTACATTCTGTCATTTACTTTTTGTCGTTTACTTTTTGCAATTACCTTTCCTATGTACTTTACATTCTACAACTTACTTTCCTGTAATTTCGTCGTTTTTGTTTAACTTCTACAAAAAGCTTGTTTTAGGCCTCACAATCTTTCATACAACACCTGTCAAAGTATTAGCACTTGACACGTTTGCTCATTTAAGCGAGATTACCACATAACTTTAAAAACATAGTTGCTCTTGATAGAATCAAGTATTTGTTGTCGGATTTGGCCTTCAACCAACGACCCCTGTAAACAAATTGGCACATAGTCATTTTTTTATTGGATCTGGTCAGACCAAAAAATACCATAAACAAATTGGCACGCCTAGTGGGACGAGTTCAGAGTAACTCGTTACATGTATGCGTTTGAGAAGTGTCACCAAGTCCAATAGGCAGTCAAACAATAAGGTTTGCACCTCAGTATGAATTACCCCAAGGGTATGTTCCTTCTGTGATGACTCAACTTGGGATTGGAAGTCAGTTAGCCAATCCCATGAGTCAGATGACTCAAAGTTAAGCCATAAGTTCTACATTGGCAAACATAGCAGGGACTAGTACTCCTACTGTGTTCCGACAGGAAAGATTGAATTTGGGACCTATATGTCCAATTCTGTCGCCACATCCGCTGTAAGTTAATTAGCTGACATTTGACAGTAAATGGACGAAAGTAATCATGATATGGTGAGTATGTTGACACAACAAATGGGTGTTGTATTGAAACCCTTAATAGAAAATACCAACAATGCATGTAATATGTTAGCATTACAAATGGGTAGATTAACTCAGCCCTTAGGTATTGTTGTGCCTGAAAATGCCTAACCAGAACAAGTGATTATGGCCCAAGAGCAGGGCCAAAATCAACCAAATAACATAATACAAGGGTAAGACCAACTCCAGCCACAGTTGAGACATGGTCAAGTATAGATGTTGCGTCAGAATGAACCACAGGTAAATAATTCCGTAAGAGAGTTCCAACAAAACCTTGCGAGGAACCAAGTTGAATGCAATGTAAACCAAGTCGTCGAGCAAGTCCTTAATAAATTTGGTTTCAATGTAGGCTATATCAATCAGCCTTATTTCACCTTAGCGGTCCCTGATTGGGTTTAACAAGCAGAATTGCCTAGAGGAATAGTTAAGATTCCTAAATTATCCAAGTTCACTAAGGAAAGTGGTGAATCGACCGTCGAGCACATTGCACGGTACACCATCGAAATGGGAGATCTCCCGACAGATAAAGGACTTAAGATGAGATTCTTTCCTAGTTCCCTCACGAAAAATACCTTTTCCTGTTTCTTAACACTAAGACTAAACTCTATTAATTCATGGGAACAAATAAAGAGAAGCTTCCATAACTAGTTTTTTAGAAGGGACCTGAAAGTTGGTCTGACATATTTGTTTAATGTCAAAAGACAATACAACAAATTTGTCGAAAATTATCTGGTAAGATTCAGGCAAATGAGAAGTAGATGTTTTACTCCGATCCCCGAAGCCGAAATTGTCAAAATGGCTATCGGAGGCCTCGATTATTACATCAAGAAAAAAGCTTGTCAATCAACATCTAGTTGATATTGCCCAAATGGGGGGCAAAGTTCGATAGATAGAATAATTAAAAGCTGAAAAAATGCAAAAGCAAAAGAAATTTCTTAAAAGAGAAAAAGTAAATTACGTCAGAATGGAAGAATCCAACGAAGATGACGTGGATGAAGATTACGATGTAAATCTCGCTGAATTGAAAAAAGAACCTTTTTATGTTTGTCAGGCTATAAAACCTACAAGAGCCAAAGAAAAAATGAGTTATGTAAATAGAAAAATATACACGTTCGACATTGCCAAAGCCAAACAAATTTTTGACATTTTATTGAAAGAAAAACAAATAAAATTGTCAGATAATCATAGGCTTTTAAAGCTTGATGAAATTAAAGACCGAAAATATTCAAATTTCATAATGTATTCAGTCATGTGACTAACAACTGTGTACATTTCATGGACTTAATCCAAAAAGCTTTGTCTGAAGGTAGATTAAAGTTCATTGACTAAAAGATAGATATGAAGATTGACACTGACCTTTTTCAGATATATGTAGCTGAGATCAACAGCCAAATTCCCTTAAAAATTGGCATGGTCAATGTAAAAGGGAAAGGAAAGATGCATGCTGAAGTAGACTCAGATAACACGCATGATGATGATGACCCTTTGGTAGATGATTTTGATATATATCAAAAGTCATAGGAAACTTATAAAGAGTTTATGTTTAGAGAGAAAGAAAAAATAACAATTAAGATGTGTTCGAGATGTGTTTTCCAATACGACCCAAAGGCGATAAATGCACATCGGAAGGCAATAACTCATTCTAGGTCACTGGAAGATCAGAAAAATGATAGGCCTTCCTATTAATAGCCAAAACCATCCCACACATGAAAGAATCAGCCACAACAGATGGCTAAGCCGAATCTTAGTTGCCGGTGGGCTGGAAACCCAAAGGAGTCAATCGGGAGTAGTGATCCAAATTTCCAATACCACATCCAACATGTCAGAACACAAGTGCCACCTGCAAATGTAAAGGTTGGCCAGTGGGTTAAGAACTCTACAACGGAAAACAAAGATTATGCCAAGGGGAGTAAATTCTAGAAGGAACAGCTTTTTTGGAATGAGAATTACTGACACGGCAAGATAATGATGTTTGGTCAAAGAAATCCTAAAATATCTGGCTGACCATTGTCTAAGAGCCAAAAAAGAGGAACCATCAGGTTCAAGGAAAAAATGTTTAGTATGCCAGCAGTTTAGAATACTGAGGCAACTTGACAAGAAACTTCCAAGCTACAAGAAGATGCACGGCCACAACCAAACCTTTTGAGTGCATGCCTTGAGGCAAAGATTGCAAAGGTTCAAAAATCAATGCAGCTGACGCCTCTGAGATTAGAAGTTGATAAGAATATACTTCTTTCTCTTCCCAAAAAAAGCTGGCTAGTCGGGCTGGTAGAGACTAAAAAAGCCAGATGTGATAAAGGGAAACAGATGGCCATGGTAGAAATATAAGGGAAAGACTTTGAAGATTGGTGTCATAATGAGGTCAAGGTGATCTTGGAGGATCCTACAACTGACATGGACCAGAAGAGAGAAACCTTATCTAAGGTTAAACGATGGGGCAATTTGTTTAGTTTGAACCTAAATGTCATGTAACCGATATGGACTTGTCAGCCAATAAGGTTATTGAAGCCCTTAATGTTCCCAAAAACCCTTTAGGTCTCAATGATGAGGAAGAATTCGATCTAGAATTTGATATAGATAAAGATCTAGATGACGCGATCATGGTTATGAGAACTACTTTGTCAGAAACGGGATCCGACGTTTGCCCAGTAGATAAAGATTATTTTAAAATTGGACCTTTCATAAATGAACTTGGGTGTTTCATGGATGAAGAAGACTAGGACCCAATTCAAGGGAAATTCAAAGATACCAAAAAAGATGTCAAAAGAAAAGAAGGTGTAGACGAGCATCCTATCAATATGAGTCTTAACCTCATTTCTATCATTCCACCAGAATATGAAGCCCATTATGAAACTTATGTGGGTGAGAATGAGGAAGATTTAGAAGATCTGTCGGAAGATTGGTTATTTATAGAGGACGATATAATTTCAAGCTTCAACAGTCTACACGATGACTGGGATGACGAACTTGACAATTTGGCTAAGTTTGAAAAGCCAACTAACGTACAAAAGGAACATTTATGCCCTTTGCATATCGAGGCCTCATTAGAAGGAAAGCCTATCAATAGGGTCTTAGTGGATGACAGAGCTACCATCAATCTGATACTAAGAGCCACGTTTAAGAGACTAGGGAAGAATGAGTCTGATTTAATTTAGATAGATATGGTTGTCATTGATTTTAGCAGCAAGTCTTCCCCATCCAACGGCTTAGCGATGTTGAATATTTGTGTCGAATCAGTCAAAAGAGCAACCCTATTCATAGTAATCCCCTCTAAATCCAGTTATAACATTTTATTAGAAAGAGATTGGATCCATGCCATTGGAGCAGTCCCATCGACGGTGCATCAAAAGTTGATCCTTTGGAATAATGAAAGACAAGTAGAGGTGGTTAAAGCAGATGATAACCCTTGCTATCTATAGCAGCTTCATGTCAACTTCAAAATCTATGCTCCAAACATCAGACTAGTCGCAATAGAGGATAGACTGATTAATAAGGAAACTCTAGAAGTTTTCCTAATAGACCAATCGGTGTCAAACTGATGAACAAGGCCGATAAAAATAGACCAAGTATAGAGAAGGCCAGCGAGAATCAGCCAAGTGCCAGCAATAAGTCTTAAGACTCAAATGGATAGGTTGTTAGCTTACTTGGCCGACAAAGCAATCAATACAATAGAAGGTATGTTGTCGGACTGCATTATAGGTGATTGCCCTTTGGGATTTGATAAAGGGCTCGATGAAAAGATGTGCGTTGAAGCAGAGGAACCTTTGGAAGAAATGAACTTGGGCACTGAAGAGAACAAGAGACCAATTTTTGTAAGTGCATTTCTGCCAAAGGATTTCAAGGACGAACTTGTCATGTTAATCACAGAGTATAGAGACTGCTTCGCTTGGGATTACGATGAAATGCATGGTTTAAGTAGAGACCTCGTTGAACACAAACTACCATTCAAGGAAAGATGTAGGCCTATCAAACAAAGCAAATAGAAGAGCACCCCTGAAGCGATGTTAAAAATCAAAGAAAAGGTAGAACATCTACTTAAAGCTAAGTTCATCAAAACTACCAGGTATGTCGAATGGCTCTCTAATGTAGTTTAAGTAATTAAGAAAAATAGCAAGTTAAGGGTATGCATTGATTTTAGGAATTTAAATCTGGCAACTTCTAAAGATGAATATCCTATGCCTATAGCTGACATATTAACAGATGCCGTATTTGCGCATGAAATCTTAAGTTGTATGGATGGCCATGCAGGTTACAATTAGATCTTCATAACTGAGGAGGACGTGTCAAAAATTGCTTTCAGATATCTAGGAGCCATTGCGACATATGAGTGGGTTGTCATGCCTTTCGATTTAAAGAATGTAGGGGCCTCCTATCAAAGGGTGATGAACACCATCTTCATATGGCATAGGGAAGTTTAAGGAGGTTTACATTGACAACGTCATTGTCAAGTCGGAAGATAAGCAAAACCACTTAGCACATATGAGGTAGGTTTTTGAAAGAATATGAAAGAAAAAGGCATCGAAGTGGACAAGAATTAAACCAAGCCAGTTTTGGAAGCCATTGCACTGACAAATAAGAAGGAATTACAATCCTTTTTGGGGAAAGTGAACTTCTTAAAGAGGTTTATATCTAATTTTTCAGGAACGACCAGAGTCTTTTCACCTTTAGTCAAGTTGAAAGTTGAGCAAGAGTTCATCTGGGAGCCCTGTCACCAAGAAGCTTTCGACCAAATCAAGCATTATTTGATAAACCTTCCGATTATGATGTCACCAGTACCACAACATCCATTGAAGTCATATATTTCAGCTTCGAAAGAGACTATAAGATGTTTACTAGCTCAAGATGATAAAAATAGTGTCAACAGAGCCGTTTACTACCTTAGTCGAGTTTTAAACGACGCCGAGACAAGATATAGTGCAATTGAGAAATTATGTTTATCATTGTATTTTTCTTGTTCTAAGCTAAAATATTATATGATTCCTTGTAATGTGTTTGTCATATCAAAGACGGATGTAATAAAATTCATGTTATCCAAGCTTGTTCTTAATAGACGCATTGGCAAGTGGACTATTGCACTATCAGAATTTTCCTGTAATATGTTCCAGCAAAAGCCATCAAAGGCCAAGTATTGGATGACTTTTTAGTCGACTATCCTGGCCTAAACGTAGATAACGATATAAATTTTGTTAGATTGAGACCATTAGTTGGAGCCAGTACGACCGCCGAGTCGCCCAGAATTAGATTCGTGGCAACTTGTAGTATAGTAATCGTCCCAAGTTGTTTCATTCTTGGAGCCTTGCTTCTAAATTGCCTAATTAATTGTTCTAACACTAATCTACACTAATTACCTACTGATTATAGCCTAATTACCACCGGGGGGTTGAGTGTATAATTAAGGACTAAAACATAATGTTACATCAACTGAACAGAACATGAATCAAAACATAACAGAAACAAAAATTGACAGAAAATGCAATTAGCCCCAATTTTTTCTAATATTAAGTTCAATTCTGTCATCATCTGGTTTTCAAATAAATTGTCCAGAAAAATATTCTAGCCAAGGTTACACTAAGACATAAACAAGAAAATCTTCTTTATAATATAACTCAGCATAACCTCAATAACCTAACCAGCATCATGCAAGATGAACACCATTACATGCCATTTCCATCTCATTTACCACATCAACCAATGACAGTAAATAAACCACCAGAAAATGAATCTATGTTATCTAACCAGAACAACATAAATACATAAACCAGAGGCAAAAAAGCAAGATGAAAATGAAATGAATAGAACAAGAACTTATCTATTATTGCTCAAGAACTCAAGTTACATCTCTAATCTCCAACCAAGACTGATTACATGAGGTTTTAGCCATCCATGAAGGCCAAAATACACAAAGAATGAGGGAAGAAGAAAAATGAAATTACAAAAAATAGAAGAAGATAGGTTTCTTCAACAGATGTGAAAAGGAGTTATGGTGCATCTTTAAGCTTCCAGGAGAGAGGTGGATGAAATTTTCCTTCTGGTCAACCCATTGTGTTGTCCTTTCTGCTTTTGTCTTCTGTAGAAAGCAATTATACTGTTTGCCCTTTTCTGCTGTTCTTTCTAGTTGTTGTTCTGCTGGACAGTGCAGAAAGCATGCTTTCTAGTTTATGCAGAAATGTGGGGCCCACATGTCAGTCCAGTTAGCCCTAGTCAGCCAGTCAATGCCCAGTCAGTGCTTAGGTGGCATCCATGTAAGCACAATGTCCATGTTAGCACTTTTCTCTCCAATAATTTATTTGAAAATTAAGGCACAAGAATTAATTGGGATAAAATTATGAAATTGAAGCATATTAATTCTATACTTAATTTACATTCAATAAATCCAAAACATATTAAAATTGGAGAGTTTACAATATTAAAATAGTAATAGGACTAAGATAGAGACTAAATTGCATATAAAAATGCTCGCTATCAACCATGGCGTCTTTATTTTGACGGATCAAGGCACAAAAAGGGAAGTGGCATTGGTGTTTTAATAATTTCCCTAAAAGGAGCTCCAACCAAATTTATGTTTGAACCTCTTGTTCTAACAGTGAGGCTGAATATGAAGCTTTAATTATTAGGTTAGAGACACTTTGTCAAATGAAAGAAAAAAGGATGCATATATTTGGAGATTCCAAGTTAGTAGTCAAACAACTTACTTAGAAATATAGATGTGTTAATCAAAATTTGATTAAGTATTGTGCCATAGCGAGTAAGTTAATGAAAAAGATTGATGAAGTAATTGTTCAACACATTCTTAGGGAATCAAATGAAGAAGCTAATGACTTAGCGCAAATAGTTTCTGGGTATAAAGTTTCTCAACAAGTTCTATCAGATCTTATAGAAATTAGAGAACTTTAATATCCTTTAGAGGAAAGGAATGTATTACAAAATGACGTTTATACAAATAATGATTGGAGAAAAGTAATCATTAAATATTTAGAGAATCCAAGTTCTAACGTAGAACGAAAACTTAAGTATTGAGCATTAAATTATGTAATGTCGGGTGGACAATTATATAGGAAGACTATCGACGAACAGTTGGAAGAGTGCTTGAGTGAGTCGAAGGCATACATTGCCTTATCAGAAGTCCATGAAGGCATTTGTAGAGCTCATCAACCAGGTGAAGAAATGAAGTAGATCCTTCGACGACAAAGATTTTATTGGCCAACACTAGTTAAAAATTGTATAATGTTTGCCAAGCCTTGTAAAGAATGTCAAAGACATGGCCATGTACAAAATATTCCAGCTAGTGGGTTACATTCAATTGTTAAACCTTGCCATTTCGGGGATGGGCTTTAGACTTAATTGGTTAGATACATCCTCCTTCGTCGAAAAGACATAGATATATTTTAGTTGGGGTTGATTGCTTCACCAAGTGGGTTGAAGCAATTGTGTTAAAAGATGTCACTTAACAAGATGTGATCAATTTTATTGAGAATCACATCATTTATAGGTTTGGGATACCTCAAACTTTAACAACTGATCAAGGTACCGTTTTCACTGGATGGAAAGTTGTCAAATATGTCGACTCTAGGAAGATAAAATTAATTATGTTGACACCATACTATGTGTAGGAACATGGCCAAGTAGAGGCCATTAACAAAATACTTATAAGCCTGATAAAAAAGCATATTGATCGACAGCCTAGAAATTGGCACAATACACTTAATCAAGTTCTTTGGGCGTATAGAAACTCGCAAAGAGAGTTGACAGGCACATCATCATATAAATTAGTTTATGGTCATAATGTCATCTTCCTTGTCGAGATTAATCCCCAATCAATTCGTATTCAAAAACAAGATGAATTACCAGTTGAATGTTATTGGGATTCAATGTTCGACAAGTTGAACGAATTGACTGATGAAAGATTAATTGCTTTAAAAAATTTAATTCAACAAAAGGAATGAATTACAAAATTTTATGATTGTCTAGTTAAATTTAAAGCTTGCAAGTTAGACGATTTAGTATGGAAATTAATTTTGCCTATTGAGAAATGTTGTCGAGAATAAGGTAAGTGGTCATCGAAATGGGACACAAGTATTTTCAGGAAATACTTATGCTCTTGACAAAGTTAACACTGGTTTAAAAGTAAAGTCAATCAATGGCAAACACTTAAAACCATACAAGTCGACAATTTATGAAGTAAAAATTGAATGAATCTTTATTGCAATAAGATTTGCATTACATTGTCGAATACTAAAAAAATGGGATGAATAAAATTTGTCGGATTGAAAAGACTAACAATACATCAAATAAAATCTGCCGATAAGTTTAATCGACACCGCTACATTTGACTTAGCCAGTCCCAGACTTCTGCCAATGTTTCCTTTTTGGCACAGGCTGTCAGATAGTTAGCCTCTAAAAGTTTCATCTTCTCGGTAAGCACTTGGGCTCTGACCGCAATGGTCGTAGCATTTTCATTAATTTTCTCCCATCTTGCCTTGCGTCAGCTATATTATTGTCAATTCTATCTCTTGTTGTCTTGAGTGACACCAATTCTTGAGTGACACCAATCTTCTTTGGCTTCTTTGACTCTTTTTTCCAACTTGTTGCGCAATTGCCTTGATATGGCAATGCTATGATTAACATGGTTCCAGCTTTCTTTATATCTAGCTATTTTCTTGTCCTGCTAGTCTCTATCATCCTTTATGTCTTGTAACTGGCTGAAAATGATTTCTTTTTCCAACATCTCCTCTTTATAAGAAGAAATGATACGATTGAAAGCAGGAGCTTCGTCATATAAGTCGTCAATAAAACCTTTAAAATTTGAGTAAAGGTTCTGATAGGAGATAAAGAGCTGTGACCTTACTAGTTCGAGTTCATCCCAAGTAACTTGAACTCTGCTTCTCAGAGACTCATTAGACTCAAGAGCCTCGAAGGAATAATCCAAGAAGTTCTTTAACTCTTTTAATAGTTTATCGATCTTTGGGTCTGTCGAAGACTTCTCTGGAGCCAAGAAACAGAAGGAGTTAGGTTACTCAACAGAAGACTTATTATTGTATCTAGGTCTAAATCACCAGTACTCGAATGAGAAGAAGGTCCTACTTGATTTTTTAGATGGAATAGATTAGATGTGGGAGACATAGGAGGGACATCAGCCATCAAAGCCTCTATGTCGAAATTATCCCTGATCACAAGTGGCAGATCACCTTGTGAAGGTAGGTCGACAGTAGTATGAATTTGATCAGACTGTTGGGAATTGAAGGAAACAAGATCCTGCTCATGTTCATCAAGAGGTGGAGGTTGTAGAGGCAAAGAATGAGTAGCTATTGATTCCTTAGCCAGAAAAGCCTCAGTGGTGTCAACAGGGGCTTTTCTTAAAGTGTTCTGTCAAGCTGTTCCAAGCTAAGTGGCACCGTCAGAGCTTGCATCTAAAGTGTGTCGACATGCAAAGCCTCAGTCACATATGTTTCGGTAACTGGTGCATCTTGGACAACTCTATTGGATTCTTCAGCTGTCAAAAATACTTTGGTAGCAGGATCTTTGCCCTGGAGAGCCTCGACAGATTCTTCGTCAATCGGGCTCAAGACCTCTCGACCTAAGTCCTGAAACAAATTTGTGTAAGATAGTATACATGCTTAATGTAAAACCAAACTTTTGTTAAGGATCATACTCTTCTGGTTTAAAGGTATGGTTCGTTAGATGCTAAAGGTAAAGTTGAGTGTTTGGGAGTGGGCTCTTTGTCTTGCCAAAAAACAAAATGAAGTGAGTATATTTCATTTCAACAAATCATAACACCCTCCAGATAAACAAACCTGAGACTCGACAGTTGGGTCAGGTGCTACTAGGCCTTTGCGTGCTTTGGATTTCTTGGTAGCGCAATCAGCATCAGAAAAGACTATTTTTCTTTTAGTTGAAGCCTTTTGTCTTAGTAGTGGCTTTGGATATGTCGGTTTGAGGAGATGCAACAGCCAATCAGTCACTTGTTACTGTTGTGGATTGGTCACTCACTTTGATCAATCTTCTTCTCCTCTATTGAAGAGGTTGACAATCATCTTCCTCTGACTCAATGACGACCACTTGTTCCTCTGGTTACTTGTAGGCCAAAGGTTACTTCAAGGGGAGTGCTATAAGTAAAATTATGTGTCAGTGGTCAAAAACCATCTTTTCCTTCGGACAAAAAAGATTGAATACCTTGGGAAAACTCGTTGGCAATTGTCACAGCATTAAATTGTTCAGAAAGGAGGGCAAACCGATGAGTAAAAGTAACCTCATCATTTTTTGTTCAAAAAAAGATTCATGATAAACCCGTCTCTTTTGACAACTTTAAAGTTACCTGCTCTCGTCGGTTCCCTAAGAAATGCATCAGCCAAACCAAAACGAGCACAAGGTAAGGGCACTGGGTCTGGAAAAGGATCTCTTTTAAAAAAATCTTATGGAGTTTCGACGTCCAAAAATTCTAAATATTTGAACCCGTGTCGAACCCTATGCTTTTGTTTTCGTTTGGCTATGATCTCCTCCAAGTTCAGAATGATCCAATAGTTGTAGCGAGGATCCCACTTTATCTTGTAGTATTTCTTGAAGGCTCGAATTTCCTCCAAATGCTCATCTTTGGTTTTCATCGTCAAATTGCTTCCCTGCATAGGAGAGTCAACAATGTTGTCAAAATAGGTTTCGATACTTTGACGAAATGATTGGTAGTATTTTGGCCACTAATCGACAAAACATTTTGACACTCCTTGTGAGATTGTAAAAAGGACAGGCTCGAAGCATTAATGACATTTGTCATTTTCCTTCATCAGTTGCTTAACATTATCTTCTTTAGAGATATAGGCATCGACAAAATAATCTTCTAGCATAGGTGAGTAAGGAGCTGGGATTGATTGACAGAGGCCTATTTGTCAAGCGACCGTGTTGGGCAAGTACGCATAAAAGTTGGCATCCTCTGTGTCGGGAACCCCTCCAAAGAAGATTTGCTAATAGAGGAATTTAAACCAAATCAAGACACTTTCCTTGTCATATGTTATTAGTAAAATAAACCATCTTGGACCTTTTTGGCACTCAGCGAAAGGGGAAAAGTTTATTTTTGTCAAATACTCGGTAATTGAATGAAAAATTCTAAAGAAGTAGTAAAAGTTTTGTTTTTAATTCTTGGTGAGGGAATTACAAACTAGATAGAAAAGCTTTGGTCCATATGAACCGGACATATATCTCATCAATTTGTCGTTCACATGCCGAGTTGATAGGCATGGCTCTAAAAATAGCATTCAACCACAGTTGTAGTAACCAGATGGGGCCTCCGAAATTTTCCTTCTTTGTCTGAGCCCTGATGTTGTCAACCATTTGACTCATACTTTGGAAGAGATTAGCAAGGAGCTATTAGCTCAGGGTCAGTCGAGTGTCTTCGTGGATGAGGTTGGCCAAGGGTTGAAGTGATTTAGCTACAGTTACAGACTTCGAGCCAAACTCATATGCTGACAGCCAAAGCAGAAGGAAGGCAACATGTTCTTCATCCAACACTTCGTCTAAACTTTTGTGGTGGAAGTCCACAAAAGAAGAAAAAGAGGTATATTTGGAAGAACAAACCTCTATATTTTGACGAGGTAGAAGGTATGGGTGAATGACATTTCCATCGTGTCGAAGGCCCCGTGGTAGCTGCTACATCAAGGACTGTTGGACCCATCATGCTGTACAGAAAATAGAAGTTGTTGGTGGTCTTGTTCCAGAAAAAGACTGAAGCTCCCACCATGGCAAAATCGATTTTGATGATGTGTCAGGAAAGTTGAATCAAATAAAAAATGCCTATCTTTTTTCAAAAGTTGCCTTTCTTGGTCTGTACTCTGTTGAGCTAGACGTGATATCCATCAACTTGGGAAGGCAAAGTCCAGAACATCCTCTGAGCCTTCTTGAAGTAGTGAATGGGTATTGACAAGCCTGAAGCAAGAATAACTTCGTCGGAAGTCTTGCAAGGGAAAACCGACCAGAGTCTCACTGGGAAAGTTTTTGGAGACAGCACAGGTCCTAAAAAAGCAAATAGAGGAGTGGAAGAAGAATTGACGACAGGGATTATTACCTTTGATTTCAACCACATCTCTGAAGGATCTACGACTGGGTCATGAATCGTGTTTTGTTAGAAGTTTTGGCTTTGGATGAAGAGGCCATTGTTGAAATTAACTTAGGAATGAAGGTTTCTAAGAATGCTAAACTGAAAAGAGGAACGATGTGCAAATAGCACGAATAGCAGAGTAAGTAGCTTGACGACGAGTAAGCAGCTTAACGACTAGGGTTTAAGGTTTTAAAGGCTTGGGGCACACGAAACGTCAAGAGTACAATGATGATTCACATGCTGAGATAAGGCTATTATATTAGGGATAATCATGATACTAAGCCAAATCCCTAGAAATCTGGTGTCAGTTATGAGGTCGTTTAAATTTTAATTTTCTCTGTGTCCATCGAGAACAAAAATTTTGGGGGGAATCTATTGGACGATTATTTTAGAAATAATATATTTATATTTGTTAAATAAATTTTCTTGGTCAACAAATAATTGTCCTCAGTGTTGCAACAAATTGGTGCTAGTTATCTAAGTGACAGAGCAATAATCTGGCACACTCGACAAAGATCAACGATTCGACAGAGACAAAGTCAACAGAAGGGTAGATAGACATTTTTGTGACCACTTATGTCAAATTTGTTAAGACTTGTCATTCAACAAGCAAGTTCATACATGGTCAATAAGCAAGTCATCTATGTCCAAAGATGAAGGTACGCTATTTGGACGTAGTTCATTTCAAACGTCAAAGACAAGGGAATTTGTCGGGTTGAAATTGCCAAAAACTACCATTAGATAGCTAGGGTAGTTTTGTCGGACCTTGTAAACTGCTATGTACGTGGGTTTAGGTAGTTATACTGATGCAATACGTTTGTAAATCGTCATGTATGTGGCGAATAATTAGATAGGTAGTTACTTTGGTAATTTGCCTATAAATACTTATTTACTCATTGTAAAAAGGGTTGGTAACTCTTGATTAAAAATCCTAACATATCAAACGAGCAGATTAAATGATCAACGTCAAAGTATGTTTTCTACTTTGCATTTCAGTCAAATTTAATTCGAAGTTCTTTATCTTTCCAGTTCTTTACTCGCTTTCATTTATCTTTCAACAATTTAATCGCTTTCATTTAAATGCTTTCATTTAATCACTTTCATTTACATTCTATACTTTAATTTTCTGCTCTTGACATTTCTGCACTTTACATTATGTCATTTACTTTTCGTTGTTTACTTTTTGCAGTTACCTTTCCCATGTACTTTACATTCTGCAACTTACTTTCCTACAATTTCACCGTTTTCATTTAACTTCTACAAAAGCTTGTTTTCAGGCCTCACAATCTTTCATAAAAAACTTGTTAAATTATTAGCACTTGACACGTTTACTCATTTAAATGAGATTATCACATAATTTTGAAAACACAGTTCGTCTCGATAGAATCAAGTATTTGTTGTTGGATTTAGCCTTCGACTAACGAACCCGATAAACAAATTGGCACATAGCAAGTTTTTTGTTGGATCTGATTAGACCAGAAAACACTATAAACAAATAGTATAGTACTTACCCAAAAAATGGGGATCAAGATGACAAGAAAGTCAAGGCTTTGTTATTAACTTATAGGCCAAGTCAAATCTTTAAGATGAAAGAATGTAATTGAAATGGATGAAGACGCACAATAAACGATTTACTTCATAGGCATGATGGATAAATTATAAGGAATCACATATTTATGAGTATCTTTTTGTAGTTTTTCATAGTATTATGATTAAAGACAATCTTATCCGTGACTCTATAAAGATACCAAGTGTGGATGTCGCCGCAACAATAATTTGAACATTGGTTACCACTTTATGGTATTGTTTTAAAAACCAATCCAATCATTGACTTGGGTTGGTCTTCAAATCACCAAGTCACTAGTATAATGTAGGGTCATCCATTTAATTGCTAAATTAGATGAATAAATTTTCAAAATAATTAAAAATTATATATATGTCTATATATGTTTACAATAAATATAAAAATAAGTAAAATAAATCATTTATATGCAAATTTCACATGTTAAAATTTTAAAATCATGCTCATTACACATACATTAGTAAAATGCAAACATCAAAGTTAATATACCATTACACTAAGACCATAAAGTCATAAATATCCATAATAATTGAAAGTTTAAATTATAATTTCGATTCCTATAACTTCACCAAAATTATAAATATTCAATTTGAAATATGCTCACGTTTGCATTTATGGAAATAGTCAATTTGAGATTTGTTCAAGGATGAATATTCAAGGATGACCAACACTTCCTAGCTATGTTCTCATCATAGTTAATGCCATAGCACATATACTTAAAGCGACATTTAGCACACACTTACATAAGGAATTATAGGGATGACCATGCCTTGAGCTTCATCTTTCTTTCGCATATGGGTGCACAAATTATGACTTTGCACCTACTCATCGAAATCCAATTTCATCAAAACTTTTATCTTGGGAGGAAGGTGAAGTAATTATATATATATATATATATAGAAACACAAAATGTACTACATATACTCATAAGGAAAATTGAATTTTAGGATAGAAAACTTCCTTACCTTATCTTAAGATACTCCTACCAATTCTCCTCGGTTAGAACCGGAGAATAAGCCTTCAAGGTGGTGGAAAGGTCCCAAGACTTCACCCAAACCTATGGATCAAAGAAGCATGGAAAGAGGGTCAATTTCACAAACTTTGGTGGAGTTCTAGGTGGTGATGCCCTGGGCACCACACCACCTCTACCCAATACACACCATCAGGGTGGGGCGCCCAAGCCTTAAACAACAAAAGAGGTTTTAGACCATGGGGTACTGTGGTCCTTACTCTCGGCCATGGGGTAAAGTAGGTGGTATCTTGGGCACCAAGGTCTGCACCCATGGACACACCCATGAGAGACCTTCTAAAAAGCCACCAAAATGCCATTCTATCATCCAATGAGTTGTCTAATGGCTTGGGTCTTCAAATTTCTTAGCTTAGGGGACTTCTAACTTTTAAAATTCCAAGATTAAACTCAATATCAAGTAAATAACATCCTTTTCCCAAACATATAACCTAGGGTTTCCATCACACATGCTCTATGGAACTTTTCCAAAATCATCACCCTAAACTTCCATAGTTCTATCGTTCTTAAACTTCTCAAGAGGAAAACTAGAGTCAAGAACCCATTTCAAGACCATAGGATTTATAGCCCTTAATGTAACATGTAGTTTTTGAGTGGTAGTATATTTGATTTTAAAGGATAATTCAGATACGGGGAGGGTTGCTTAATAAGGAATGAGAGGTTAGAGGTGGCACCTCGGGGAAAATAATTAGTGCCTAGGGACTGAAGAGGTATGCACGTGGCATTGAGGGGCCAAATAATTATTAAGTCCAAGTAAGGACTAAAATGTAATAAGGAAAATTGTATGGTAGCTAGAGTATGAGAAATACCCGAGTTGGAGAAATTACAGATTTGCCATTACTAATATTGACCAGGGATTAATCGGAAGGAAAAATAATAATTTCACCACAGAGGTATATATATGGAGCCACTCATTTTCCTCATTTTTATTACTCTCCCTCCTTCCTCACTCTCATTTCTCTCCACCTTCTCTTAACTCTCCCCACTCAATTTCAAGACCCAAGCCTCTAGCAACCATTCTCTGGTGGCAGAGTGGGTTTTCGGTGACCAACCACCACCAGAAGGGCAAAGATTTGAGTTTCTATTTTCTCTCTATTTTAGGATTTATGAGGATTTAGGTAGAAATTGGGATTGTTGGAGAGTTTTAGAGCTTGGGTTATGTTTTAAAACATTCTGAGATGATTACTAATGAGATTAAAACCAGAAATTGATGCATTAAACATGATAAAGGGTAAAATTAAAGAGTATGAAGAGAAAAAGGAAAAGTTAGGGTTTTGGATAGAGACTTGATGAATTAGGCTTGAATACTGGGAATTAATTGGAGGATTGTGTCAAAATACTCCCCAAACATCAAGGATGAAAACCCATAAAAGAAATCAAGAGAAATAGTGAGCATTGGGGTGATTTTGATCTAAAACCGAGGCTCCTCGCATGTGTGCAATGCATGGCACCTAGCAAGGGTGTAGCACCCAAGGCACCAAGTGTAGTGCCTCAAGCTTCAAGTGTAGCACCTTAGGCGCCACTAACTGGAAAAAAACCTGAGGCCAATCAGGCATGGGGGCCTCAGGCGCCAAGGTGGGTACCTAGAGCACCCAAGCTAAATGCCTTAGGGGTAGCTAAGCTTAGGGTTTTCTAGTGAAGTTTGGTGTCAAGCTGGGTGTTTAATATCCCATAAATTTAGGTAGGATTTGATGCTTGGTCTAGGTAATTTACTGGAATCGAAAGAGCTTTAAATCCATGTTAAAGATCTAGCTTTACTATGTATGATTTTATATTTTAGGATTGTTTTTCCTAAATTTAATTAAATGTAATTATGTGATTGAATGATGATATGTTTAGCATGTATGATGGAAATAAATAGGAGCTATGAGGCATAGGTGGAAATGGTATAGGTGTTACCATTTCAATTAGATACTAAATATAAAATTTGAAGAACACACTACTATAATTCATGTCTTTGATAAATTATGCAAATAAGAATTAATTCGGCATGTGTATATGAATATATAAGTGTGGGTTAGGTTATGACATTGATTTGGGCATGTGATGTGATATGGGTTTGGCATATGTTTTTGCTTGTGAGCATGTGTAGGACAACAAATTAAGGCCCAGGCCAAGGACGCTGAGAAGGGCTATAAAATCTTCCCCAATAGGAGATTTGCCAAGGGTGTGCTTCTTGATTGAGATTTGTTGCAATAGGCTTGCTTTAGTGTTTAATTTATGTTGGGACTATATGATGAGCTTTTGTGATTGATGTCATTGTGTATGATTGTGCGTATGGTTGTGCTTGGTGAAAGAATTGTCTATGGGAATTAGACCCATGAGACAAACTCTAGAGTGGTGAATTCGTGGGAATGTAAACCACATTGATGAAGCTCATGAGATGTGAACAATTAGTCTGTGGAAAAGTAGACTCATGTGACAATGCTCTTGAGTGATGAATATATAGGAACATAGACCCACATTAATGAAACTCCTAAGCAACAGACCCATGTGGAGTGATGAATATGTTTGATAAATATGTGTTGGTTGATTATTATGACATGCATGTGGACGGATGCTCATGTATGAATGCACATGGTTTTATGTGTAATAACCCGATATCAGTTGTGGCTGTGTGGAGCGTGCTTGGGGCACTACGGACGCAGAATAGTTTATATGTTTAAGACCGGGAGAGGTCAAGTTTGGGGATAGGGAAGTTCATGAATGAATATATACATATATATATAGAAATTTTTTCTGATATATATGTATTGCATGTCTGTGTAGAGTATGGCTATTTTGGGTGAGTTAGTGGATTAGACTCACCTCCTCACAGTTATAGGTATAGAGGACGGATAGTTCGATATGTCGCGTATCGAGGATACCTATATATTGCTCAAGGTAATTTCTTTAAGTTTTGAATTTATCTTTTTAGAATGCTCTATAATTGGATAGGCTTTCTAGGATGTAGTGTATGTTGTTTGGGTTAGACTAATAAAATTTAGGCTTACGCTTATGGCAATGTAGGTAGTACATTGTCCGCGCTGATCACAGCCCCAGTTTCAGGTGATGACACTTAATTCCTAGGTTGCCAAGAGGGGAATTTCATGACCTTGCCTCAAATAAGAAGATTCCAGTGAGGGGAGAAGGTCCTTGGTGGTGAGGAATTTGCCAAAGTTGGAGGTGGAGCCACCCTTAGAGCACCCTTAGCCTTAGAGAAGAAAAAGGTTGCCATGGAAGAGGGAGAGAGCATGAAGGGCATAGGAAACTTAGGAGAGGAGTGAATGAGAGAAAATTTTACATATAAGTATTTAAATAGGTGTATGGAGCCCACTACTTTTCAAATTTGTCCCTCTAAAGAAACGCTTGTAATACCCTGTGTGAAAGTTTCAAATTTGGTTGCTATTCTATTTTGTTGAATGCAATTAATTCAGTTAATTGGTTTCTATTTGGGGATGTTCGTGTTAGAAAGGTGCTTTAAAGGCAATTACCTTTAGCATCAGACGTACAAACTCAGTTATTAATTCAAAGAGGTTTACTTCATTATTTATGTTCATATTCATAAACTTAAGATTGGATCGTAAAATAAGTAATGAAGTATATGACACAAAATATAACATGAAGAAAATTATGATGGCGATCATAATGTGAGATTCCTATCATGTGTAATTATATATATATCTAAACTATCTCTAGTCGTAGGATCACTTAAGACTGGAAATTAGTGATTCAAATAAACTAGCACATGTTATGCTTCCTGATTTGATCAAGCAGCTGTTATCATAAGCTATAAGCATGAGATGTTTTGAGTAAACATGTAAATGCTTGTTAAGGGTAATAAGTACATTGGATGACCTGCTTGAGACATCACATGGATACCTATTCAAATGTCAGTGATATATCCTATAGCAGCTAACAGTACAAGTATCCTTGAACTTGAGGAACTCAAGTTATCTTGAATATGGATCCTGTGTTTTGACTCAAATCCTTATCACCATAGGTCATTCTTAGGGTGGTGATTGGGCACAACATGAAGTATTCGATGATATTTGAGTAGTCAACAGAGGATTTACCACTCTTGATAGAAGGAAGTATACTCATGGCCACTTGTTGAGATAATCACTAAGAAGTCTTTAGCCAAAGCAAACTTGTCATAAAGATGGTTTTTAGTGACATAGTTTAAAGTAATTGATTTCACTAGATAAGGAACTGACTACTTGGGTTGGACGTGACGTAATCAAGTTTACTAGAAATTGACACATAGGCCATACTCTGAACTAAATAGGTATAAGATTGTGAAAGAACATATTGTATAGACACGTTTTAGCTCCATAAAGGTTTAAAGTCAAACAACTGACTTTTTAGTCAATTGGGGGTCATAATATGTTGCTAGATACTACTCATGATCTATTTACAATCAAGTGTTGATTGTGAATGGCCAATATAGCTGAAAACCTATTGGGTCACCCGCATAGAAATTCACTAGGAATGTGAAACGGGCTTGAGAATTTGGTCCTAAATTGGAGAATTAATTAAAAGGAGATAAGAGAATAAAAGGAATATTAATATGTTCCTATTCCTACCTAAACAAAGAAAAGCCCAAATAAGAACCTTTTGGCCGCCCCTTCTCTCAAAGAGATTGGGCTTCTTAAGGTGCCACCTTAAGAAGTCTAATAAAGGAATGGTGCCCACTAAAGGAATTAGGCCTTTAGGGTTTGAGGTAGCAGCTATCACTTTAAGAGTGATAAAGAAAGCCACACGCCATACTCACTCTCTCTCAATTCTTGAGTATCTTGGTTTTAGAAACACTCTTGTTTTCTTCTCCTTCATCCAAGAGTGTTTTCTCTATAGCTTCTTCGTGCTTGCTAGCATAAGAACAAGAAGGAACCTTATTACATGAAGAGGTTTTTCCTTAGCATATTTCGCATGGATTATCATTAGAGGTATCCCATTTTAGATAATTACTTTGGCTTAGAGAGATTGCTGCGCTACAAGAGGTATTTTTCTTCATCTTGATTACTTGGTTAATATAATGGTTATATAAGTTGATCCTTTAGTGAATGGGTTTTAAAGAAAAAGTTTTAAATTCTACTGCATTCTATGATCTCTAAAATCCTACCAATTCAGTCACGAGATGGATGATCAAATGCTAGGAAGACCTTAAGGATTTAGACTATAACACCAAAACTATCACGCCCTCAAATTAGGAAACATGACAGGCACAACGGTGGAGTCTATCCCACGACCATAAGCCTAATCTCACACATATTTATCAATCACGACATACAAATAAAAATAAATCCAAGTCTTATCATCACAATATTCACAAAGACCCTAGGAGTCATATTCACTACAGAGCGACTCAATAACCTACACATACCCGGAAACACCACCATCAACCAGAGATTGAGACGATTTGTGGACTTATAGATTTCGCTACTCCTCTTACAGAGAGTCACCAACTGAACGAAAACTTGTAAATCACAATCAGAAAAGGGTGAGTACAAAGGATACTCAGTGAGAGAAAAAAACAACAAAAAATTTATAACATGTGCACTGCTCATAAGAGTGGAAACTTGGACAGTACCCACTCATGATAACCACCAGACTAACCTAATCCTTACTACACAACCAACCCAGCTAGACAAGGGTATCCTAACCACAACATAAACAATCTATAAGAACACACTCAATAAACACGACGTGATTATATATTTATGCCCAACACATACAAACGTGAAGTTTTCCATTAACCCCATAATAAATTTTATTCGTAGACGGAGGATCATCGAGTCCAATTCACCATAAAGAGGCCACTGAGGCCAAATTACAATGAGAATGCCACTGAGGCCACTTCACAATAAGGAGTCCACCGATGCCATATTATAATAAAAAGGCTACCGATGCCACTTCACAATAAGGAGCCCATCGAGGCCATATTATAATAAGAAGGCTACCAAGACCATTTCACAATAAGGAGCCCACTAAAGCCATATTATAATAAAGAAGCCATTGAGGCCAATTCATAATAAGGGGCTACCGAAGCTAAATTATAATAAAAAGGCTACCAAGGCCAATTTACAACAAGAATTTTACTATAATTCCCTCGCCTTTCCTTCACACAGGCGGCATTCTCGAGTATGGCATTTTCGAGGGATAAGGTCGCCTAGCCACATTGTGACTCGTTGTCAGATCGTTCCATTGACAACTTAACGATGCATTGTTTCAACATCTTAGGTCAACTAGACCAATTTACCCCCATGGACTTCTAATAATGTTTAGGGCTCTTCTTTCAATGCATCCTCCCTAGCAATTGGGTTCACCCATATTTATATTAACCACACAACTCTACCATTGAAGATCTTTACCTCATATGCAATTATGCCAAGTACAAGTGAATTCACTTCGTGTCATCTCAACATGAAAATATAGAATAAGTGTGACAGAGAATAACCATCTCACTCAAACAAGAAGGTTTAATGGCACACAGGGCAATTTTATCACAAGCACACAAGAACAATCAACACATAAGAGACGCCTATGCAAATTCACACATTAAAGTAACTAAACATTAGATTAGATGCCATATGACAAAAGTTATTAATCCACATTATGCAACTCATCACATAATACGTAATAACAATATAAAGATATAGCACTTCATCCGTTCAAACCTCAAGGTAACCAATGTCATTCCCACAACTACTCTAGGACTCTTCCACTTTGCACTACTTCTAGCAATTATGGTCGCCTATAATGTTACTAGGAAGATTATATGATTATTTTTTCATTTCCTCAAGTGTACCCAAAATGTGTTTAAAAAGGAAAAATATAAATATATATATATATATATATATCCATCACCCTTGTGTAACAGAGTGTAATAAGCCTACCTATTGGCTGCCATTTTATAATATGAACTCACATATATGATTTGATATCATAAAGGAACCACTAGTATAACCAAGAATAGATATGTAGATATAACTATTTAAAGATAAGAGTGATTTATCATTATTCATCACGCCCACTTACAACCCTAAGATTTTCTTTAAAAGTTCTTTGTCTCCAGGTGTCCCACAATCCAAGACAAGATTAATTCTCGAGATAAAAGTCTAATACAATATAATAGGTAAAGATCCTCCCACCTCAAGGAATGGGAAAGTGGTTAACTTTCACAACAAATAAAAGATTAACACATCCACCACTAGGAAGTTTAGAATTCCACCCCATATTATTACCAATATAAGTTTCATCACCACAATTAAATATAAGAGTGGAGAATTACATCTCCTGAACACCTTGGATTATTTCTCTCTTATGATAATAAGTGAATATGATTTCCTTTACGTACAAATCATTCACAAAAATTCAAGTTATGTAGAGTAGAATAATCCCCTCACTTGAATCTGAAGCACTTCGGTAAGCTTTGATTTGAAACCAAACCTACAGAACACAGAAGAGCATCTCAGCACCCAAAATCCCTAACTACCTCATATGTCTAGGACATGGCGCCCCAGGTGACACAGTCTTTTAAAGGCCCAAGCGTAACTCAAGTGGTGGCAATAGCACCTAAACTCTTAGGTATTGCATTAGGCACCAAGATTGGCACCTTGGTTCTGTGATTCTGGCTCCGGTTTCTTATGTTTCTAGCCCAAAATTTCACTATTTCCTCCTAAATCTTTTCATGGGTTATCATCCTTATTGTTCTAGGATCATTTTGGTACCAATTCCTCAAGTTAAAATGAATTATAGAGGCTTAATCATCAAATATTCCTTATAAACCCTAACTTTCACTATTTTTACCTCATACCCTTGATCTCTTTCCTTACATGATCATCCTTTAAAATTCTTTGTTCTTTCCTCATCAACTAACATTTAAAAACCAAAATCTCACAACTTCCAACTCATAGAAACATTCTACAGCATTTCCCTAAATTTCTTCATTTAGGGTTTGACGTTCTTGAAAGAAAAAAAATGAAGAAAAGGAAGAAGTTATTTAGGAAGAGAATCTTACCTCCATGGAAGATCAAGAGGATGATTGGAGAAGGAGGAAAACCTCCTAAGCTTTTTTGTGTATGTTTGTGGCCAGCCAAAAAGAGGTTCTTTTGTATTGAACTTCTTTATTAAGAAAATTAATTTGGGCTTGTTTTCTATTGATCAAATTAATACTAGAAACAGATAATTTTTTAAGTAAATTAACGTCTTGAGTTTTAGCAGGATTTAAAAATTCAAAGCAAAGTTCTTTGCCATGAATGAAAGTAGAGATTCCTAATTCTAAAACCTTAAAAGGGTAAATAAGGGTCAGAAAAGGTGTTCCTAAAATCATTGAATGATTTAAATTTCTAACAAGAATGAAGGTTGTGTTGAACTTAATGCCTTGATTACATATCTTGGCATTAGACAGCTTGTACCTAACTGGAAGTCTATTACCTCCTGCACCGCTGAGACTTTCAGTGGTTTTCTTATAGTATTGAGTGGGAATTAACCCTTCTTGAAGACAATTAAAATCAGCGCCTGAGTCTATCAGAGCGACTAATTTTGTACTAAAGTTCCCTATGGTAAAGTTTATGTTACTATACCATCTTTGAACAGATATTTGAGAAATTAAATTTAAATAATTTTCTTTTTCTTTAGGTTTTGAGCTAGTTTATTCTAACTCGTTTTGATCAGTGGAATTCCTAGCTTCCTTGTTGGCCATTAAATTTAAAATATCTAAGAATAAGTCATTATCCTTTTGTTTGAGCAATCTAATTTCTTTTTTAATTAATTTAATATCTTCCTGGAGTTCTTTGACAGAAACTCGTTCCTGGGAGGAAGTGTTTTGAAATCTATTAATTATTTCTTGAACATTATAAGGTTTAACTAAGGGTTTTGGTTCGGGTTCCTCCGAATCCATTAAATCCTTAATTTTGAGCAAATATTCTTTTCTAATTTCTTCATCAGTAATCTTGTCTAAGATTTCTAATAAAGTTTGAACTTTATCCTTATTAATCATATTAATTATTTTTGAACAGCTACCTGATTGTTTTGAACATTCTCTACAGGTGCAAATTTCTATGTCTGAATGACTTTCGTCATCAGATATTGAACTAGAAGATGAATTACTCAGTTGATCTAACTGATATAACTCATTTTGAACACTAGAGTGATCTGAATCATATTCTGACTCAGAGTTTTGATCTTCTAACAGAATACTCATAAGATTCTGTTTGTACTTTTCATCTATTTCTAATGAATTAATGCGTTTTTTGAGCCTGCAATGTTTTGAAATATGACCATACCTCCCGCATTTAAAACAAACTACATGTTTGCGATCGGTATTTTTTGAACTACGGTGTCTAGGTTTACTAGACTGTTGAACAGGTTTCTTTGTTTGGAATGATCTAACAGGTTTGTCAGGGTAGCGACGATATGTCTTTCTGAAGGTTTGGTACCTGTGACTCTTCCTATTTTGTTTATTTTGAGCAGAGGGGGCTCGAATCTTTTCGATGCCGTATTGATCACAGAAATTACCTAATTCTCTATGGGTGCTTTTGAACTCAGTTTTTAACTTAGACTGAAGCTTCATATCATTACATATGATAAGGGCTTCGTTTGTAACAAAATTAATTAATTCTCCGAAAGTCATTTGACCTAAGGGAAGTGTATTGTTGCATTGTCTCCTAATGCTTTCTTTGACTCTTTCGGCAAATAGGTTGGGTAAACCACCTAAAAACCTTTCTTTCCAGTAGTCTGCTTTACTATTAGACCGAGTGTATAGCTTGGTAAGGAACATGTCCTTGTACCATCTAAAATCAGACATCGTGGGACATCTGAGGTTGATTAATTGGTTACCTATCCTTTGTTGGAAATCTGTGGGGTTTCCTACAAAGTGTTTTGTGAGTGCATAAATTAAAACTGCTACTGAATCTTGAACCTCTATTAATTGACCGTTAATTTCTTCTTGTTTGATCGCGAATTTAATCGCAGATCGTTCAGCTTCTGTGAGATAATTATCCCACCAGCCTTTTAATTGACCAGTAAAACCAGTTGTTAACATGGTTACTATTGAACTTTCTTCATTATTTTTGAGTCTGTATGCCGTGGCACACATTGACATATTTTGAATTATTCCTAAAACTTGATGTTCACTATGACCATCAATGTTCCATTCTACAATAGACTCGCCGTTATAGCTAGCATCTGTAATTAAACTATTTTCTTCATACTGGGTATCTGGGTAACTAGGTCTACGGTAGTAATTCCTAGTCACTGGTTTTGGGTTCCTAAAGCTAATCCTATTAACTTCAGGGTTTTGATCAGTGTCTGGTTTTGACAGTGTATTTATCTGGGGACCTTTTGACCTATTATTAGAGACGTTTAGTTGATCTAATCTTTTGGTGATTTCATCAACTAAGTTTTGAGAATTAGAACCTAATTTTATTGATTTCAACTCTGCCTAAGTAAGTGTTGGAATCTTATACAGGGGTTGTTGAGGTATTGAATCGACTGAACTTTGACCTAAGGAACTAGAAGGTGATTCTAGGACCTTGTTATTAACTACGTTTTCTATCCTATCTAACTGCTTACCTAATGTGTTGAGCGCTAAATTGGTAAAATTATTTTGAGACTCAATGTTGACATCTCGTTTTGAACTATGCTGATCCTCATTACCTTCTACACTTTTGAACGGAGTTACTTTTATCTCAGTGCTACCTTTTGAAATTTTTAGATTTTCTAAAGGTGGGTGTACCGAGACTATCTTTTGACCTAAAATAGTATCTCATTCTACTGTAATTCTAGAGTGGGTGTTTACTTCTTTTTTAACAAAAGGATTTTCTATATTGTTATTTGAACAATATTTTTCAAACCAATTAAAAAAGAAAATATGATCTCCTATTTCTTCTAAGAAATCATAATATTCTAATTTCCATTTTTGAACTTGATCAGATGAGAAAGTACGGAAGTGCCATTCTCGTTTTGACCTATTATGGGCCTGCATAAACTCTGTGTTTAGCAAGGGTTTATTCATTTTGAACTCTTTTCTTATCATAAGAATTTGTGATCTAGTGGGAGAATGATTTATAGAAGAGTTTTCTTGAACTGATTCATAGATGGGTTGAGGAATGGAAGGTTGGAAATCTACTCCTCTGAGACTAGTCGAAGTCTCAAGAGTTTCTGCTGCAGATCTGTAATCAGAATCTACAGAGTGTCTTGAACTAAACTCTATATCTGGGTTATTGAACATTCTAATTCTGGATGAGGATGATCTATTCATAGATATACGAACATGTCCTTCTGGACTTTGAACAAAATTTCCTAAACTTCTAGACTCTATTTTCTTGGAAGGTTGGATACTTTCCAAATCCCAAGAGTCTGGAAAAGCGGCCATGATTTCATCATGCCTGAGGGGTTTAGGAGTCATGATCATAGATTTTTGTAAATTAGCCTCCATTAGAATGGTTTCATTCTTAGGCGACTCTTTCTTAACAGAAATTCCTACTCCAGTTTTGGAGACTTTGTAATGAATTCTAAAAACTATTGAAAGATTATCCAGATCCTCACTGAATATTCCTTCTGTGGTCTTAACATGTAATTTTAAAGCTTTTTCGACGTTTCTTAACGTCTTCATGTAATTCGGGAAATATTGAAAATAAATTGGACCATTGCAGAGATTCGACTCTACAAGACTTAACATGGAATCCTAGAAGGACAGTGCATGTCGATCCTGGAGAAGAACTAGGATGGGATGGTTGATGCCTAACCTGTGCATAGGTTTGACAGCTACTTGGATTAATCCGATGTGGATAAATCTGAAGTTTTCTCGCCTGTGTTGATCTAATTGATTTTTATCTAACAAATTAATTGTGCCTTGACACTTTCCTAACGGAATTGTGCCTTCTATTGTCCTAACTATGTCTTGAACCTTGAAATTAAAAGTTGAATGCTTGTATACCTCGCTAGGACGTACCTGGGGCATTTCCCAGTTTCTTAACCTTTCTTCGGCTTATACTATAGAAACTTCAGAATTATTGACCTCATCTTGGTCTAATGAACTATGATCTTTAGAGACCAAAGGAACTCTGATCTCAGAACTATTTCTATTAAATAATCTTCTTACTAATTCAGACATTTTTAAGAAAATAGAATTCTTAAAATTCTTCTAACTTTGCTAAGGTTTTAGTGGGACCACGTCCTACGGGAACACCTGTCTCTCCTGGGCCTTACGGCTTACCAACGCAGTTAAACAACGCTGACCAACGCTAACCCCTTAACTGATTAAAAGTTTTTTAAGAACTTAAATTCTTAAAAGCATCTAAACTAACAGGAAGGTTACTAACAGAACCAGGCTTTGATACCATTTTTCGAGCTGGCCACTGAGGATCGTCGTTCTGTTGACTAACCTAAGGTCTTATGATTCTGGGTTTCTAAATAAAAACAGAAGAGTTTTATAACATATATTCAAAAGCGAATTCAGAGCTTTCTATGGCGTCTCTAAATTCTACATAAAGACGTTCTTGAACAATATAAATTCTTGAAATAGAAGTAATAACAAAATATTCAAATTCTACTACAAGCATTAAATCAGTAAAAGGTATTGGAATAAAATGAGTAAAAGAAATTCTCATATTAATTTCAGAAGAAATTACAAGAGAGTTTTGAACTTACAGTATTGAACAAACAACAAGAAAATAAGTTCCAGAAACGCTTATAGAGAGTTTTGATACAAAGTGTTTTTTCTCTATTTTTTGCTCTGCTGGAACTACTGAACTACCTCGCTTTTTATATAAGAAGGCGGATTTGAACATAAATGAAGTCTGTGGATTTCAGAGGCTCTGGAGTCCGCGGATTTGAAAATTTTTGAATCCGAAAAGTTAAGACGCGTGGGCGGCTGCTTTTCAGAAAGTTGATCACGGGCAGTCTTTCTTTTCAAAAAGTAACTTTGTCGTTTTATGCCGACGCTTGCTTTTTGCTAAAGTATGTCTGCCACTTTTGAACATGCTGAGAGAGACTGGGAATCTAAATTATTGATCTGGCAGGAGCTTTTGATTCTTCTGCCGATGGCTTAACTCTACCATAGTCAGTCGTGACTAAGGTGGGTAAAGTCAATGTTGTAGCAGTCATCTTCGTTCTGAAACTGGCTGCTATCTTCTGCATCAAGGTCTTCAGAGGGAGCTTTTTCTGAGGCTTTCTCTGAAAGTTGTTGAACAAGACGGTTGAATTCTTCTTCCGTCTGAGCTTGAGCAAGTTCCGCCATTATCTGAGACTTTGAGGTCAGAAATGGAGACTGATGTTGAACAGTTTGAGGATAATTCATTAGCTGGGGATTCTGTTTGAGCCATTTCTCCACAGCTTTTTTGTTGAGCAAGTTGGGGTTGTATATAGACCACCATTTTAAGTTGAATGAGCGGCATAAATAAAGAGGATAACCGCTATTGAGCCAATCTTTAAATGCAAAATCCCAGGACATAATCCAGGGTGTTCCAAACGTTGAGAAAAATTTTAAAAGCATTTGTCCAGTATGGAAACTGGTTTGAGCAAAGAAAACTGAAAGAGATTCCTTCGCATAGGAGGGAAGGAATTCAGTGTTTGGACCAAAAAAGAAAAACCAATCGGAAAACCAGGCTGGAAATTCCTGATTTCCTTTGTTGAACCATATAAACCAAGAGTGGGAGAAGGGACGAACCAGCAAAGCGTTGTACCAAGCCATTTTGTAATCCCAGTAATTAAATCCTGGTGGCTGGAACTGTCTTGAAAAATTTTTAAAAGAAAAAGGATGCTGATTCCATTGAGAGAGAGTTAAAATTTTATTAATTTTGAACTTCAAATATTGAATTCGATGGGGGAAAAGAGGATCATACTCGTGCGTGAGTGTGATCGAATTTGTATCAACCAAAATAAATTCATAAAAAATTCTTGTTTTTTGCAAATCATCAGAAGAAAAGTATTTTCCTTCTTGAAAATATTTTTGAGTAATTTCCCGTGGTGTAAGACCAGGGTTAGTTTTGATCCATTCGGGTTCAATGGGACAGATTGGTGCGTACACCGATTTTGAAATATATTTATCAGAAAAAGATCTCTTAAGCGGTGTTGCTTGAGAGAGTTGTACCATGGAAGAAGAAGGGCGAACAGGGACTATGGCCTGTTGTGGCGGAGGTGTAGAGAGGGCTTGATCATAAGTGAGAGGAAGAAAGCGGTTATGAGAAGAAGAGGGAGAAGAAGGAGTATGAGGTCGAGGACCTCTTATCTGTGGTCGAAGACCACCGTCGGAAGGGCTGTTGAACGATGATGGAGTCACCAGAAGAGGTGACGTTGTATGAACCAGTGGGGTTCTTTGAATATTTAGAGCAGGATCCAGTGGGGATCCATACTGTTCCTTCTTTACTTCTTTTCCTTTGTTCTTGCTCATCTTTCTGTCTTACCCTGCAGAAATTCTAGAGTAAGGAAGTCAGGAAGGGCGTTCTCTTTCCCTTTTATATGCTGAATTTCAAAATCAAAGCAAGAAAGTAATGCTTGCCATCTGGCAAAAACATGTTTTGAAACTAAATTTTGATCATCTTTTTCTAAAACAGATTTAGCGGATTTACAATCCGTTTTGAGCAAAAAAGTTTTGTTAAAAACTTCTTTTTGAAACTTTTTGATAATTAAAACAATAGCTAAAATTTCTCTTTTTATTGTGGAGTATTTTTGTTGGGCTTCAGACCATACTCCTGAATTAAACCTAACTATTTGTTCTTTCAAACTTCCTTTGCGCCTTTGTCTAAGGATTCCTCCATTGCCTTCTTTGGATGCATCGGTTTCAATGATCATAAAGGCTTCTGGGTCAGGTATGCCTATGCATGGGAGTTTCTTGACTCTAGCCTTAAGAGTTTTGACTGCGTCCATCATGGACTGATCCCAAGGTGGGGATTTCTTTCTAAGTCTAGAGTAAAGAGGTTTACAAATTACTCTAAGGTCTTGAACAAAGTCTGAAACATAATTAAGACAACCTAAAAATCTTTGTAATTGATTTTTGTCAGTTATCTCGTCTGGAAATTTATCAGCAAATTCAATAGATCGGTTAATTGGTTTAATCATACCCTGATGGATATCATAACCTAAAAACCTAATCTTTGTTTTGAACAGTTTCATTTTCTTGGCTGAAACAACTAAACCATTGTCTTTAATAATGGTTTACTCTAAGGTCACTGGTTTTGGGTTCCTAAAGCTAATCCTATTAACTTCAGGGTTTTGATCAGTGTCTGGTTTTGACAGTGTATTTATCTGGGGACCTTTTGACCTATTATTAGAGACGTTTAGTTGATCTAATCTTTTGGTGATTTCATCAACTAAGTTTTGAGAATTAGAACCTAATTTTTTTATTTCAACTCTGCCTGAGTAAGTGTTGGAATCTTATACAGGGGTTGTTGAGGTATTGAACCGACTGAACTTTGACCTAAGGAACTAGAAGGTGATTCTAGGACCTTGTTATTAACTAGTGTGTGTGTGTGTGTGTGTGTGTGTGTGTGTATGTGTGTGTGTGTGGGGGGGGGAGGGGGGCCCACTATCCCCTTTTTCAATTCGGTCCCTGGTTCATGCCACTACGATGCCGAATCACCTAGAATTAAAATCATGGCAATTTTGTATAATAATGGTCCTCAGGTCATTTTCACTCTTGGAGCCTCACTTCTAACCACTAACTAATTGCTCTAAACACCTAAACATTAATTAAAAGCTAATTAACACATGGAGGGTTTTGGTTGTGACAGAATCAGAAAAATGCAATCAGGAACAATAAATAGCAACAGCAAACAAGACTGCAGAAAATAACAGAGTTGAACAGTAACAGAAGAATGCAACCAGCCTTGATCTTTCCTAAAGATGAAATCTTCCTAGTTCTCTTTTAAATGATGAGTACTTGTTCAATTTGTCATCTGATTTTATAGATCATAAGGTGTCTAAAAAGAACTTCTAGACTAAATCCCATCAAGCTATGATCAATAAAATCTCCTCTAACATAATCTTAATGTGATTCCAGTAAAAGTAGTTAGAATTATGCAAGGTAACCAACAATTCACACCATTTCCAATTCAGTTACCATTTCAACCAGATACAGCAACATTCCTTAGATGCAAAGTGTATAAAACTAGTAAATGAAAATATTGTCCTAACCAGAACAGCATAAATTACAAACCAGAGACAAAAAAGAAATAGAAATGAAATAAATGAACAAATATTGATCCCATTAAGCCCATGAACTCATATTACACTTCAATTTTAGACCAAGGCTGATTACAAGGGATTTTAGCCCTAAATGAGAGCAAAAAACTAGACAACAGAAGGGAGAAAAGAGAGGAAGAAGTGACCTACGAAATTCACTAGGTTACAGAAGCTAAGATAGAAACTAAAAGTCTGAAAGCCAACTAAACTAATGCCCTCCAAAAAGCTGATGGAAACTGACTTTGCTGCCTTTCTTCTAATTTCTGACATGGGAGGACATGGTAGTTGAAGTGGAGAAGGTACTTTTTCAAAAAGTGGTATGGGTGGTTTCTTCTTTCATCAAGGTTAAAGGAATGGGATGCAAAAAGTTGATCTGAAATGCTGTAGCCTTAGGTCCCACACATCCATGTCATCAGGCAAGTAGAAGAGGCTGCCAAGTCATCCCAGAAGGTGCCACATTAGCCTCCAGTTCATCAAGAATGCCATGTCAATGCCACATCATCAAGAAATCTCCAAAATTAATTCAGAAAATTACACAAGAAGGATTAAATTGAGTCTTTAATAATTTAAGTCCTAAAAGATGAAAAGAATTCATTTTCCATCGAAAATTAACTTAGACCCAATGAAACACAAAGTGTAATAAAATTGGAGAAATTCTAAAGATGAAAATGTAAGGAGACCAAGATAGGGGTTAAGATGTATATAAAAATGCTAGATATCAGTTCCTCTAAATGGTAAATTTTTATTTAAGGTTTATAAGGGAATTTAAGGCCCATTATCCCCTCTTTCAATTTGGTCCCTCTAAATGGTAAATTTTTATTTGAGGCCTATAAGAAGGAATTTAAGAAAACCCTTAATTCACAAGTAAGGCACCCAACCACACTTTTACATAAATACTCATTAAACCATGATCTAGTGTTGGTGGATGGGATGTTATTTTTATGTTCTGTCTTTGTGAGTGGCAAACGGTGGTAATTTATATGGTTAGGCTTCTCCCTTATTGAGTATTTTCATACTCATCCTTTTCTTTTGTGCCTTTGTAGGTTCTTCTTTCGTGGAACTTTGTATGAGGAGTAGCGAAGCTTCCGTGTCTTTAACCCCTTTTGATTTGGGTTGATGCTGATGTCCGGTACGTCTGGGTGCTTTTGAGTCGCTCTGTAGTGAATAGGTCTCCTAGATTTATTGTGAATTCAGTGATGGAAAGATTTATTTTATTATTATATTTATGTGGTGCATGCTCAGCGTGTATGAAGACAAGCTTACAGTGGTAGTATAGACTCTACCATCATGTCGGTCATGTCCTCGGGTTTTAGGGGGCGTGATATGATGTCCCTCAAATGAGTCAGAGATATAACTATACGACGATGATGCAGATGAGCTTTTTTTTTGGTCGACATGGTGATTAAGTTGTGCAAAAATTAATGATTGGACATGCTGACATGTTTACAAATATACACATCAGTTGCCATGCAAGACCATTTTAACAACAAAGTTAATCATAATAACTACAGGGACTAACTTACATGGATGAGAAAACTATAAGGATCATTTTTGTAATACCCATGAAAAATAAAATATAAATATTTGTTTACAAACTACTGTTACTATTTCAGTATACGGTACTATTCACCCGTATAATATTATTTACGTATACGATACTGTTCATTTATACAATCGAAATGTCAAGTACTAGATGTGGTTTGGTCATAAGAGAAAACTAGAAAGAAGTTTGTAGGAGAAAATGACGTTTTATGTGTAAAAATACCCTCAGGGACTAAATTGAAAGGACTGATTTGAAAAGAAACTTAAAGGTTTAAGGTGAAAGGATAGTTTGCCCTTTAAGTTTTCAATAGTAATAAAAATTTTCAGCTATTTGCACAGTAACTGCATTATTAGAAATGTCATTTTCGTAAATAGTAAATTGAATATTTTATTAGTGCATAGTATCAAATAGTACCCTTGACTTTTCCTATAAATAGGCGCTTTCATTTCACTTCTAAACTCACACCTTCAACTTCTCTTCTTCTCTCCTTAAGTTTCTCTTACTTCAATGCTAGGCCTCTGAGATTTTGGGCCTTTCCTTTTCAGCTTAGGTAAGGATACTATGCCCTTTCTATGTCTTTCAAATTTTAGAAGTTAATTTCTTAAGTATGCTCTGTGGTTGCGATTTTGGCCGATCTTCCACATCAGAAAAACTGTCCTTAGCTGTTTATATGTTATTTTGATTCTCTGATTACCGAAATAGAATGTAAACTGTGAAGAATACATGTCTAGGAAAGTTCTGGCTAAGGAAAGACCTGGTTTTTAATTGTGTCCAGTGTGACCCTCCACTCTTTCCTGGGAACTTACCTGGTGTACTCTTTTACAGATTGTATTCTCTATTTCTGGTATGAATAGTACCCGTACGTATGAATAGTAATCGTATGAATAGTAACCGTACATATGAATAGTATCCGTACGTAAAAATAGTATTCATACGTATAAATAGTGATCATATGTACGAATATTATCCGTATGTATAAATAGTATCCGTACGAATGAATAGTGACCGTATATATGAATAGTGACCGTACATATGAATAGTACCGTATGTATGAACAGTATCTGTATGAAAACAATCCTAACTTGTTTTCTCTAATCTTTCATGAAAATCTCCGTAGCGGAATACTGAAATTCATCTGTGTACTCTTATCTGTAACGACTTAGAGAAGCGATATTCGTACGGAATCCATGTGAGTGAAACGACCCCGTTTTAATAGAGTTTTAGCATTACTGGTGATAAAAAGTATGTCGTAGGACACTCCCAAGATTCATAGGAGGAAATTGGATTCAGAATGACGAATCTAAATGAGATAATTAATCCATAAGTATGGATAAAATGAAATAAGTATCTTATGATGATGTGAAGTTTGAATGTTTTCAAAAATGGATTAATTGTTATCTTGATATGTGGTTTATAAATCCATAATATAGTTATATACTATACCTGTTATATGGATGAATATTATATTGAGCTTCTGATTATGATATGAAATGCTATTGATTGTGATTGAGCGGGACAGTACCCCCTCTCACGGCAAGGCGGAAAATCCGGTTGACAGGGTGTCTTGACCAATGAGTGTGGAGACAACGATTCCCTCAGTAGGGATATAGCCCGGATTGGTGATAAATCCGTGAGGTGCCCTAGCTAAGAGGATGAGGTTGTGCGTCATGGCGGAAATATACATAATTGGTGAGCCGGCCTGTGTGCGCTCTCCGGGATATATTGTCATTGACGAGTACTAGTAACGTTTGTTGAATTGGATGAATTTTTATCTTGTATGTAAGAGGATGATGTTGTGCGTCATGGCGGAAATATACATAATTGGTGAGCCGGCCTGTGTGCGCTCTCCGAGATATATTGCCATTGACGAGTACTAGTAACATTTGTTGAATTGGATGAATTTTTATCTTCTGTCTATTGGTTGAGTATGAGCCTTTGGATATGCTTGCATGACTGGTAATGTATTTGAATTTTATTAATGCGAGGCCGATTCGCTCATTGAGTTTAAAAGCTCACATTGTTTATACAACCTTTTTGTTCAGATCAGGTTGCCAGCGAAGAATATCTGCTAGAGGAGTAGATCACTTTGGACCTTCCCGTTGTCGGGTAGACCCCTCTTTTGTTATAGATTATGTTGCTTTGTAATCGTTTAGGACATCTAGGTCAGGGGTTCGACATTTGGCTTGTATGTCAGTATAATAATGTATTTTAAATTGATAATATATTATTACATGCAAATCATCTCTATGATTTTCAGATAAGAAAATTTGATATATTTATCGGAAGGCTTACAGTGATGAGAGATTCATCATTGTGCCGGTCATGTGCCCAGAAAACGGGTCGTGACATCATCAATCTCATCACAAACCCGCCATGACGTACAACCTCATCCTCAACAGTCAGGGTGCCTCACGAATTAAATCTGGGCTTAACTTCCTACTGAGGAAATCGTTATCTCTACTCTTAGAGGTCAAGCCATCCTGTCACCTAGATTTTTCGCTTGATGTGAGAGAGGGTACTATCCTGCCCAAACACAATCAAAGTTCAAACAATTCCAAATAATCATCGAAAATAATCATCAATATATTCAACAATATATTCATCAATATAATCATAAATATAATCATCATTCTAATTTCCACTGGATAACCATAAGTATGCCAAATCACAAATAATGGTATTTGTCTCACAAACCATGTCTCTTTCCTAACGTTTCCCGTTAACAATTCCATCAATCATTGAATTTTATAAAATTCTCAATTTCTCTTTTAACCAAATCCCTTAACCGGATTCTCTCTTTCCCATCATGACTATTACTTATCTTTATACCATATCACTTTAACATTTAAGATAATATTAAAGCAGGGTTGGTTCATTCACCTGAATTCGAATTAATCTTACCAATCGAACTCGATCAACTTCCTTGATGTGAAAAAGACTTTGCACTATAATGTTTTGACATTTTCAAGAAAGAGAATAGAGTATAGAAGTTAAGGTGTTTCCGTGTATGGTGTCATTGAATCTCTAGAAGGAATCAACGAAATTAAATCTTGAACTTTACCTTAATCTCTTTTGTTTCTCTTGGTGCTAATTCCGTGAAGTCCCCAATGGTTGTAGGATGTAATGGGTTTTTGGGATAATGAATAAGATGAAGAGAGGAGAAGAGAAAGAAGACTTCATGATGAGAGAGAGAGAGGAAAAGGGTGGCCGAGATCTCTAGAGTCTTAGAAGCTAGGGTTTCTAATTGTCTTTTGTTGAAGTTAGACTAGTCTAGTTTAATTTGAACAGGTGATTCTTTAGTTAAGGCTAATTTAATTAAAAAGATTTGAAGATTCAGATTTATTTACTAGATATTTATTTTAATTAGTTAGGAAGACAGAGCAATTAAATGTTGGTTTATATAATAGATAATGCTAGCTTGAAATTTATTTGATTCATTCACTAGCTATCTATATTCTTTTGCTTAATTTTTCGAAAAATTTAACTTATTACCCCAACATAGAGTTACGTACATGAGACCTACGATTTTAAACTGGATTTGAAATTGGAAGATGCATCCTCAGATTTATTCACTTAAAATAATCATTTTTATTTTTTTACTTATCCCTCTACAATGTTAAGTCTTATTAAATTATTTATTCAAGTTCAAATGTACAATATTTTCCTATCCTACCTCAAGTCTAAGCAAAACAAAAGATTTGGTTCAGATTTTCAGATTTAATTATTGGAATTTTGTTCTTAATTTTAATATTAAATTAGCTTTAATAGAGTTTTAGCATTACTGGTGATAAAAAGTATGTCGTAGGACACTCCCAAGATTTATAGGGGGAAATTGAATTCAGAATGACGAATCTAAATGAGATAATTAATCCATAAGTATGGATAAAATGAAATAAGTATCTTATGATGATGTGAAGTTTGAATGTTTTCAAAAATGGATTAATTGTTATCTTGATATGTGGTTTATAAATCCATAATATAGTTATATACTATACCTGTTATATGGATGAATATTATATTGAGCTTCTGATTATGATATGAAATGCTATTGATTGTGATTGAGCGGGACAGTACCCCCTCTCACGGCAAGGCGGAAAACCCGGTTGACAGGGTGTCTTGACCAATGAGTGTGGAGACAACGATTCCCTCAGTAGGGATATAGCCTGGATTGGTGATAAATCCGTGAGGCGCCCTAGCTAAGAGGATGAGGTTGTGCGTCATGGCGGAAATATACATAATTGGTGAGCCGGCCTGTGTGCGCTCTCCGGGATATATTGCCATTGACGAGTACTAGTAACGTTTGTTGAATTGGATGAATTTTTATCTTGTATGTAAGAGGATGATGTTGTGCGTCATGGCGGAAATATACATAATTGGTGAGCCGGCCTGTGTGCGCTCTCCGGGATATATTGCCATTGACGAGTACTAGTAACGTTTGTTGAATTGGATAAATTTTTATCTTCTGTCTATTGGTTGAGTATGAGCCTTTGGATATGCTTGCATGACTGGTAATGTATTTGAATTTTATTAATGCGAGGCCGATTCGCTCATTGAGTTTAAAAGCTCACATTGTTTGTACAACCTTTTTGTTCAGATCAGGTTGCCATCGAAGAATATCTGCTAGAGGAGTAGATCACTTTGGACCTTCCCGTTGTCGGGTAGACCTCTCTTCTGTTATAGATTATGTTGCTTTGTAATCGTCTAGGACATCTAGTTCAGGGGTTCGACATTTGGCTTGTATGTCAGTATAATAATTTTAAATTGATAATCTATGATTACATGCAAATCATCTGTATGATTTTCAGATAAGAAAATTTGATATATTTATCGGAAGGCTTACAGTGATGAGAGATTCATCATTGTGCCGGTCATGTGCCCAGAAAATGGGTCGTGACAAAGTTGGTATCAGAGCAATGGTTGTTAGGTCTCCTAGTGATTACAGAGCAAGGTAACCTTAGTAGGACCTCCTCTATCGTTGTGAACCCGGGCACAACTATAGAGAGACGGCTCTACTGAAGGTCCTGTAGGATGTTTTCATTTCCTTTCCCTCCGAGACTTATCTCTTCTTAGAAATTATGTTGTCAGGTTTAATTTTAGATAGATGTGGCTACACTTTTGAACTTAGTAAAGGAAAGGTTATTACTTGTTTTGATTCCGTTGTTGTCGGATCAAATTTTTATATGGTGGATTTTATAAGCTGAATTCATGATTGAATTTGTGTAGCTATATTATTTTAGGGTACCAGCCAATAAAAGAAACCACTCGCATTAAAAACAAAAAAAAAACTGAAGGATTACATTGCAAAAAAGAAGAAGTTTACTCATGCATGAGTAATCTAAAAGCGAGGTGGTCTTGGATTAGGAGGGTTGTATTGTATCATCACCCCTCGACCATTCCTTGGAGCGAGAGACAGAGCAATGTCGCGGAGGGTAGTGTAAATTCCATTCATACAATCAACACTTCTTTGTTGTTGATTGCAGAAGCACTGGGTAGACCAATAGAAGAACCTGTCTATTCTTGAAGTCATTTCTGCATGATTGCGTTTAGTTAACTTCTCCAGGTCTCCTATCATCTTTTTCAGATTTTTCACCTCCTGCTCTAGACAGGCGATTTTGTCCTCCGAGGTATGGCCCGTGCTAGTCTCCTCAGCTTCCTCGATCTTCTTCATTTTCTTCTCCTTCTGCTTCTCTGGAGACCCCTCAAAAGGTCTTTTGCCCTTGTCTTTGCCCAGACTTAAGTTTAAGTCGAGCTCTTCTTCCTTAGCCTCTACTGTGAGATCAATGTACTTCCTTGAGGCCATGATTTGGAAAAATTTAGAAATTTTTGTAAGAGTATGAGGCGAGAGGAATACTGGGGGATTGTAGGCTCGGAGATTATTACTCTTTGTGATGTGGTAACTGAGAACGCTGGGATGATTTTTATAGAGAAAAATTAGGACTTAGAGACAAAGAAGATATCTTTTCACCGCACCCCTACACGATCAACCTATGGATTTCTGCAAGCTGGAAGCCAGAAGTCTAGGGTAGGCGTGCACACCAACAATGCGTCGCATTAATGCCAAAACCACGAAAGTCAGTATTCGGTGGATTTACGGCCGATTTTACTCGGTTTTCCCATTTCTCCCGTTGGCATTTTCCGAAATTCAAAGAAGTTGATAACATAGCCATCAAAGATTGCCTTGGATGCTTTTATGATGAACTGAAATACATTTCTCCGTTTTATTGTGTTGTTCTTAAGAGCCTTCAGTTGAGTATAATATACATAATTGATTGAATCATGTTGTAATTACATTTATGTATGTTATTCATGCATAATGAGTGAAGGCTACGATCAAAGAGAATATGTGATGATCCTACATATACTCATAGAGATGTGAAATCAAAATGACTTGGATAGAATAAAATGTGTAGATGATGATATATCTTCATGGTTACACATACTTACATATAATGCTCTCGTGGGCAAATGAAAGGCAGTGATTTCCTTACATCATGATAATGCTTAAGGCATGCGACCGTAAGCAGTTAACTTTGTTTTAAAATATATATATTTACATATATATTATGTGTAAGTCCAGAGTAAAGACACCGATTAGAATATAAGATAAGGCTAATATGAGACTACCCGATCATAGAGTGATATCGTGATCTAAGATTACACTATAAGACAAGTATAGAGTGAGGAAATTATAGATTGAAACGGCGATTAGTCGAAAATTTTGAGAAAGGTCAAGATTAGCCGAAAATTTTTTTTGAGGAAATCTTTGACTTATGTTAATTACATTAAATTATATTTACTATTTACTTGCATGTCCGACATTAATTGCTGGCATTGTGACGTATGTGATCTGTAAACCTTATAGCGAGCGGCGTGTAGGTTGTGGTGGCTTTAGCTCCAAGGGCTTCGGGTTGTCTATAAATCTTGTACGCCCGTTACCCCACTCATCACACCAAGCGAACTTCTTTCATTACATACCTATTTCTCAATCTCCATTCCTTTCTCATTCAAAACTATTTCTGAGATCCCTAGAGAAATGGCCGATAATAAGTCTTTCAACTTGAATTTTGAGACTGGCAATGTAGAGCTTGATTTAAATCTAAGTCTCGGAGACAACAAAGGAAAGAGACCTGTAGACAGGTCACCAGAAATTAAGAAAAGAAAGAGGGATGTAATAGAGTTGGACAGTACTGCAACATCCTCAGAAAATAAGCTTGCGTTCCTAGAGCGTAAGATCGAAAATCTGGAGCGTAAGATAGAGAGCCTGGAATACAAGACAGAGGACCAAAAGCGACTAATAAATCGTCTCTTTGAAAACCAAGAGAAACTGATAAATCGTCGTTTCGGGGAACTGGCTAATCGAGTTGATAGACATTCAATGTTTGCAACTCAAAATTTTCGTGACCAACAAGCAAGGTGCATTGACTGTATGAACGGAGTAACTTCTGCTCTTCGCCAAATTTCTCTGGCACTTCCTCCAGAAACTCTTTCTAGGCTGCAACGATTAGCTTCCTCCTTAAGGTCTGAAGCACCTTCCTCTTCTAGACCTGGAGCACCTTTTACATTTCAAAAGCCTCCTCGTCCTTAATTTATTTTTCTTTTGTTTGTACCTAAAGCTACATTTGGTGTAAGCTTCACGTATTAAAATTATCTATGTACTAGAAATAAAATTTAAGTTAGTATTTAGATCTTCTTTTTTGAAGTGATTCCTTTTACTGAAAGAACTTGAGGAATGAGAAAATGTTGGACTTATATTTCGTACTTGATTATGAAAATTCTAAAGAGAGTATGGTAATATCCTTTTGACTGAGAAGAGTTACTAAAATGATATTTCATTGCATTTCTGAGCTATGGAGGAGTGCTAAATAAGTATTTTATGAACCTATACATAGAGAACTATGGGTTTGCCCTAATCATTGAAGGGATACGACTCTATATGAGTCATTGAGGTGAGGGGAATTTCCATATATATAATTATGCATGAGGAGTATGTTATTTACTTAACACATTTTCTGGGATTGTTCTTCCTAGAGATTTATGTAATAATTTTACGTGATTTTTCCTTTTATATGACGCATTCAGCTGAGAGTATCGCCTTAAGGTAGAATGATCGCCTTCGAGCAAGAATATTGCCTATGGCCAAAATGATGCCTTCGGGTAGGATACTTGTATTCGTAAAAGTTATAAGCTATGTGTATGGTAGCTTGTGTTCCGATATTCAGTATAAACTGGAAAGACCACGTGCCACTGTTGAGAAGACACCTATTTGAGGTTTTACATAGAGACAGAGTTCGTCTCTGATTAGGTGGTTTGAGTTTGGTAAAGGTTATGAGGATGAGACACTTTATGGTACAAAAGGTTGTGGAGAAGATCAAACTGATGAGGAAAAGATTACTTGCTGTTTAGAAAAGGCAAAAGTCTTATGCAAACTATTGATAATGCGGTTTAGAGTTCACAGTCAATGGTATAATATTCTTGTAAATCTCACTAAGGGTGTGATGAGGTTTTGGAAGAAAGAGATGCAAAGGATGAGATATAGACGAAGTAATCACACTTATTTCAGTCTTGAGATGAGTTTTGAATTCGGGGGACCGAATTCTCTTAAGGGGGTGATAATGTAATACCCAAGAAAAATAAAATATAAATATTTGTTTACAAACTACTGTTACTATTTCAGTATATGGTACTATTTACCCGTATAATACTATTTACGTATACGATACTGTTCATTTATACAATCGAAATGTCAAGTACTAGATGTGGTTTGGTCATAAGAGAAAACTAGAAAGAAGTTCGTAGGAGAAAATGATGTTTTATGGGTGAAAATACCCTTAGGGACTAAAGTGAAAGGACTGAATTGAAAAGAAACTTAAAGGTTTAAGGTGAAAGGATATTTTTCCCTTTTAAGTTTCCAATAGTAATAACAGAAAAATTTTCCAAAATATCAAATTTAAGTAGACAAGCCGAAAAAGAGATGGTTGAATCAAAATAATTCCTTTTAAAGTTATATTTCTTTCAGAGGGCAATATGAATGTTCTATTATGTTCCATCAACACATTAAAAAGATTATACGATATATCGGCTGTGGAAGTAGGCCAACATTTCTATTGGCAAATAGGGGGGTTCCAAGTCCATGCCCAAGTACTTATTACTGCGCGTGAGGTGCACAGTAACTGCATTATTAGAAATGTCATTTTCATGAATAGTAAATTGAATATTTTATTAGCGCATAGTATCAAATAGTACCCTTGACTTTTGCTATAAATAGGCCCTTCCATTTCACTTCTAAACTCACACCTTCAACTTCTCTTCTTCTCTCCTTAAGTTTCTCTTACTCCAAAGCTAGGCCTCTGAGATTTTGGGCCTTTCCTTTTCAGCTTAGGTAAGAATACTATGCCCTTTCTATGTCTTTCAAATTTTAGAAGTTAATTTCTTAAGTATGCTCTGTGGTTGCGGTTTTGGCCGATCTTCCACATCAGAAAAACTGTCCTTAGCTGTTTATATGTTATTTTGATTTTCTGATTACCGAAATAGAATGTAAACTGTGAAGAATACATGTCTAGGAAAGTTCTAGCTAAGGAAAGACCTGGTTTTTAATTGTGTCCAGTGTGACCCTCCACTCTTTCCTGGGAACTTACCTGGTGTACTCTTTTACAGATTGTATTCTCTATTTCTGGTATGAATAGTACCCGTACGTATGAATAGTAATCGTATAAATAGTAACCGTACATATGAATAGTATCCATACGTAAAAATAGTATTCATACGTATGAATAGTGACCGTATGTACGAATATTATCCGTATGTATAAATAGTATCCGTACATATGAATAGTGACCGTATATATGAATAGTGACCGTACATATGAATAGTACCGTATGTATGAACAGTATCTGTATGAAAACAATCCTAACTTGTTTTCTCTAATCTTTCATGAAAATCTCCGTAGCGGAATACTGAAATTCATCTGTGTACTCTTATCTGTAACGACTTAGAGAAGCGATATTCGTACGGAATCCATGTGAGTGAAACGACCCCGTTTTAATAGAGTTTTAGCATTACTGGTGATAAAAAGTATGTCGTAGGACACTCCCAAGATTCATAGGAGGAAATTGGATTCAGAATGACGAATCTAAATGAGATAATTAATCCATAAGTATGGATAAAATGAAATAAGTATCTTATGATGATGTGAAGTTTGAATGTTTTCAAAAATGGATTAATTGTTATCTTGATATGTGGTTTATAAATCCATAATATAGTTATATACTATACCTGTTATATGGATGAATATTATATTGAGCTTCTGATTATGATATGAAATGCTATTGATTGTGATTGAGCGGGACAGTACCCCCTCTCACGGCAAGGCGGAAAATCCGGTTGACAGGGTGTCTTGACCAATGAGTGTGGAGACAACGATTCCCTCAGTAGGGATATAGCCCGGATTGGTGATAAATCCGTGAGGTGCCCTAGCTAAGAGGATGAGGTTGTGCGTCATGGCGGAAATATACATAATTGGTGAGCCGGCCTGTGTGCGCTCTCCGGGATATATTGTCATTGACGAGTACTAGTAACGTTTGTTGAATTGGATGAATTTTTATCTTGTATGTAAGAGGATGATGTTGTGCGTCATGGCGGAAATATACATAATTGGTGAGCCGGCCTGTGTGCGCTCTCCGAGATATATTGCCATTGACGAGTACTAGTAACATTTGTTGAATTGGATGAATTTTTATCTTCTGTCTATTGGTTGAGTATGAGCCTTTGGATATGCTTGCATGACTGGTAATGTATTTGAATTTTATTAATGCGAGGCCGATTCGCTCATTGAGTTTAAAAGCTCACATTGTTTATACAACCTTTTTGTTCAGATCAGGTTGCCAGCGAAGAATATCTGCTAGAGGAGTAGATCACTTTGGACCTTCCCGTTGTCGGGTAGACCCCTCTTTTGTTATAGATTATGTTGCTTTGTAATCGTTTAGGACATCTAGGTCAGGGGTTCGACATTTGGCTTGTATGTCAGTATAATAATGTATTTTAAATTGATAATATATTATTACATGCAAATCATCTCTATGATTTTCAGATAAGAAAATTTGATATATTTATCGGAAGGCTTACAGTGATGAGAGATTCATCATTGTGCCGGTCATGTGCCCAGAAAACGGGTCGTGACATCATCAATCTCATCACAAACCCGCCATGACGTACAACTTCATCCTCAACAGTCAGGGTGCCTCACGAATTAAATCTGGGCTTAACTTCCTACTGAGGAAATCGTTATCTCTACTCTTAGAGGTCAAGCTATCCTGTCACCTAGATTTTTCGCTTGATGTGAGAGAGGGTACTATCCTGCCCAAACACAATCAAAGTTCAAACAATTCCAAATAATCATCGAAAATAATCATCAATATATTCAACAATATATTCATCAATATAATCATAAATATAATCATCATTCTAATTTCCACTGGATAACCATAAGTATGCCAAATCACAAATAATGGTATTTGTCTCACAAACCATGTCTCTTTCCTAACGTTTCCCGTTAACAATTCCATCAATCATTGAATTTTATAAAATTCTCAATTTCTCTTTTAACCAAATCCCTTAACCGGATTCTCTCTTTCCCATCATGACTATTACTTATCTTTATACCATATCACTTTAACATTTAAGATAATATTAAAGCAGGGTTGGTTCATTCACCTGAATTCGAATTAATCTTACCAATCGAACTCGATCAACTTCCTTGATGTGAAAAAGACTTTGCACTATAATGTTTTGACATTTTCAAGAAAGAGAATAGAGTATAGAAGTTAAGGTGTTTCCGTGTATGGTGTCATTGAATCTCTAGAAGGAATCAACGAAATTAAATCTTGAACTTTACCTTAATCTCTTTTGTTTCTCTTGGTGCTAATTCCGTGAAGTCCCCAATGGTTGTAGGATGTAATGGGTTTTTGGGATAATGAATAAGATGAAGAGAGGAGAAGAGAAAGAAGACTTCATGATGAGAGAGAGAGAGGAAAAGGGTGGCCGAGATCTCTAGAGTCTTAGAAGCTAGGGTTTCTAATTGTCTTTTGTTGAAGTTAGACTAGTCTAGTTTAATTTGAACAGGTGATTCTTTAGTTAAGGCTAATTTAATTAAAAAGATTTGAAGATTCAGATTTATTTACTAGATATTTATTTTAATTAGTTAGGAAGACAGAGCAATTAAATGTTGGTTTATATAATAGATAATGCTAGCTTGAAATTTATTTGATTCATTCACTAGCTATCTATATTCTTTTGCTTAATTTTTCGAAAAATTTAACTTATTACCCCAACATAGAGTTACGTACATGAGACCTACGATTTTAAACTGGATTTGAAATTGGAAGATGCATCCTCAGATTTATTCACTTAAAATAATCATTTTTATTTTTTTACTTATCCCTCTACAATGTTAAGTCTTATTAAATTATTTATTCAAGTTCAAATGTACAATATTTTCCTATCCTACCTCAAGTCTAAGCAAAACAAAAGATTTGGTTCAGATTTTCAGATTTAATTATTGGAATTTTGTTCTTAATTTTAATATTAAATTAGCTTTGGTTAATTTGAATATTTATCTATTCCCTTTTATTTAATCTTTTGTATTATCCTTTAGTCATCTTCTATTATTAATATATTATTTCAAATGCATTTATTTATTTTATACTAACATGTACGGAATCCATGAATTTTATATTTATTTTATTTTTCTTTTATTCCCTGATTACACTTAATAATTTAATTTCCAATATTTATTTCAAAAATTAATATCTTAAGATTTAAGAGCAATTTTTCACTTCTTATTTCTCAAGGTTCCCTATAATTTTCTCCTTCTATTCCCACCATTTTATAGACATTTTTCTATGCCCCAACAAATTCTCAAAAGTTTCACTTTAGTCCTTGTGATTTTCACTTTAGTTCATGTATAACCTAGCACTATACATTGCTAGCCTACAGTCCGAAATTGTATGCTAAAGCATTGTCCCATCATATTATAATATCACACATAAATTTCACACAAAAATATCCATGGAATAAATTTCAAGAGTTAATTGGAAAAATTAATTGATGAGTATTACATATTACTCCCTTTAGAAAATTAGGTTCTTTGAATTTAACTTACCTTTAGTCGTAAAAAGGTTTGGATTCCTAGAACACATATCAGCTTTGGTTTCCCATGTGGCTTCCTCGTGAGTTTGATTCCACCACAAAACGTTGACTAATGAAATCTCCCTAGACCGGCATTTCTTTATCTGACTATCCAAGCTACCAAAACCTCCTCGTATGATAAATTATCATCTAATAGTATTGTATCCTACCAAAGTATATGGAAAGGATCAGGACTACACTAGTTTAATCACAAAAAGTTTTCACATGTTCGAACTCGTACTTTCCTACGTTGTCGTAATACCTGGAGTACTACATTACTTCTCCCTTAAAGAAATTCGATCCCCGAATTTCAACTATTGCCAATTCTTTCCTCACTTAAATTATCTAATTTTTCCAAATCTCTATCCATTTCCTGGTCTTTATCGTACATTGCTAATCAGAGCTTACCCTCTTATTATACCTGTTCCATTCTAAGTTTTTGTTATCATCATTTTCTTTACTGCTTTGCACATGTGCCCCATGACTTGTACTTGTTTATTGCTATCTCTTTTCCTACTTACACTTGAGAAACTCTAAATTACATCAACTAACATGTCAGTTTATTCATTCCCAAAGTTATTCTTACATATTTTAATGGATTGCACAAGTCCCCTCTGGGACCTCCCCCCTTAGGGATCATCCCACCACTTTGCATTGTAGGTCCTTAACTTACATTGTAACAATGCCTTATTGCCATGGTCCTACCTGAAAGTAATGGTTGGAACCCAAGAGGGGAGGTGAATTGGGTTTTATAAATTTTTCACAAAACTTTATTGGAAGTTAAAATGATTTTCTGTAAAAGTACAATGTTTAGGATAATAAATACAACACAGAAAATCAATGTGCTATCAAGATGAATAATTATGAGGAGTAAGGAAATAAAGAATAGATAACAATAAGCACAAATAAAGGAGTAAGGGATAGAGAGAGCAAACTCAGAGATTTATACTGGTTCGGCTAATCCAAGCCTACATCCAGTCCTCAAGAGACCACTTGAGTATTTCCACTATAATTGCAAGTTTAATTCGGGTACTTGCAAACCACTACAACCACGCAAATTTGATCCGGGTATTTGCGAAACCACAATGGAGAATTTATGAATCCGGGCTCCTCCTCAACCCAAAGCAAGTTCTTCCAACACCGGTACTTGCGAACCTCAACTCGGAATAATATATGTGTTGATCAAAATCAACAATACAAAGAAACTCTCTCTAAAGAGTAGATGAATACAAATGAAGCTCTAATAACTCTAATGATAGAGAATATGCATGATTTGGCTCAAGAATGCTTTCCTTTCTCTCAAAGATGATAGAAGAAGTTAATATCACATTGTAGGACTTTGTTCTAGCTCAAAATCGTGTATCTAAGGTCATATATATAAGATTTTACAAAACTAGTCGTTATATAGCCATTACAGCACTTACAGTGCAGTCCAGGTGTCAACTGGTCAACCAGTTGGGGTCACCTGGTCGACCACCCACTGGCAGTAGCAAAATATAGCATTTTCAGGGTAACTGGTCGACCAGTCTGAAGCTGCCTGGTCGACCACCGGCTGGCAGTAGTGAAATACAAATTTTGAGCTTTCTTTAAAAATTCATAACTCTCTCATTTGAACTCCATTTTAAACAAATAATATATCATTGGAAAGCTCTTGGAGTCTAGTTTCAAATGAGCCAATTTTTACTCAAAAATTATTTTTCGTTTAAAAGATATAATCAAAATACTGACTATAGGTCAGAACAAAATAATTTTTGAGTACAGTAAAATCAACTTTCAGTTTTTCAAACTATATTTTAAATAGTCATATATTTCTCATTTGGACTCCGTTTTGAATAAATAATATACCGTTGGAAATAAATTTGAGTCTACTATCAAATGAGATTAAGATACTTGAAAAACTAAATTTTCATTTATGAGATATGATATAAGGAGTGACCAAAGGTCAAAAACTAACTTTTGTAAAAATTCATATCTCACTATCTTTTTGTTTAAAAAGCTTGAGCCAATGTATGCAAATCTAAATCATTGAGTTGCACAAGTATACTAGCCTATATAAAATATACCTAATGTAAACACATAGGCTATCTTGATGCATCCAAGCTTCCAAGACTTCAAATCTTCTAATTCTTCATTTCTTGGAGCTTTGTCCTTGTATGTTGCTTTCCTTGAGTGAAGCATGATATTGCTTTTCCTTGTTCTTCAATACAATGCTTACTCTTCCTTGTTTTGAACCAACCTATAAAATATGTCTTACTTACAAATCCAATGGTTAGTTCAATTCATGATAATAGCATGATTCAATATATGCAACATATATATTAAGTAACATAATCATGCTAAAGTACTTGTAGCATATATATGATAATTAATCTTTATATATATCAATGCTACAATTCAAATACATTTGTAATCATCAAAACTTATGGCATAAAGCCTTAGGGTCAACACTACCCCTCCATGCAAATTCATCAAGGTCACCTGGGGCTCGCACTTTGCCTACCGTGGACATTATATTAGCCTTACAGATAACACAAATTCATATAAAGTTCTTATCGCCACTTGAGCATTCCATTTTCACAGGGTATCTTAAGGTTACTCAAGGTTCCAAATTCTATTCCTTTTGACTAAGGTTCTTTACTCATGGTGACACCTCAAAGGATGCCATATTTTTGCCCCACATCTGACCATGGCCTTGATCGAATAAAAAAATATCAATGCCCTATAAAGCTTCTCATCCTTCTGATTTGCAACTAAACCCATTAGGTTGTATCTCAATCATCTTTAATCAAAATAGATCTATCGCCACCATTATCTAGTCCTAGCACTTTAGGTTGGGTCTTTCTCTTAAAGGAAAACATACCAACCACATAAATTCCCTAAAATTCACTGTTATTTTCCCTCAAGGTCCTTAATCATAAAATAACTAGACCACTCTCAAATGCTCAACCTACTAGTGTAATCAACTTCCAAGGGTTATGGTGCTATAGTCTAACTCCTCAAGATCCTGCTTACCGCACCACACATGACTGCCAACTAGTATATTATTTATCACTGGACTCAAAAATCCAAGTCAAACAATTCAAGGCATTCTACACTAGGAATTCAGAAAAACCACCACGATTCATTTGACATGTATATGTGTGATTTCCTATTGTGGTCCTGTTAGGTCATACTCTCAACCATACCAAGTACCTGGTCCTGTTGGGTCTTACCCTCAACCATGTCTAGTATTCGGTCCTTTTGGGTTACACCCTCAACCACAATCCATGACAACCAACATGTAACATAAGTCAACCCAAGAGAAATGTAGAGATTATTCCATCATACAATCCAATTTTCTATCACTCAAAGAAAATCATGTTCATAAGTTACAACGTTTAATGGTGAAATCCCATTGCAATAATCTATACTCTACTTAGGTTATCTATATCCAATGAAGATCGAAATTGGGATAGCCATACCACCAGGTTAGAAGTAGTTATATCCTTCATCCAAGGTATCACTAACAACATCGTTCACTAGATCTACTACATTGTTACTTAACTTGCATCATGTCACATAGGCTTTCTATTTCTTATCCCTTCTCTCAATATATGGATTTCATTGTCATAGTCAGGCCTTTTGTACACATAACCTCAACTATTAGCCCTAGAGTTACTAGGGAGACAGTAAAATAGGGCTTCCCGTTATTCAACTTTAAGGGTAAAACTTAATCTCATGCTAAGTCTGAACTTGTAACTCTTATTGCAGTCTCTCTATTATCCTAAATGTAAACCATTCTCATCTCAAAAAAAAAATTTCACACTAAAAGGGACCTTTCCAACTCAAAAAAGTAAGTTTAACACTTTTCACAACCTAAAAGTCACGTTTCACACATCCTAACATGATGCAATAATGAAATCCCTTTCTTTAGGTTCATCTCGGCTAGGTTGACCTTCTAGGTACTCTTGGGGTGCCAATTAGCAACAAGCAACGTAGTTATAACAATCCTGTTAAAGCTGGACCTCCACATACTCACTTGTAGTTTGAAGATGCAAGAAAACTTAAATGGTATTAAACCATGACACGTAATCCAAGGAAATATGAACTACACTCTCTCACTGGTCATTCATTTAGTGCTCACTCTTTTTCGTACCTTAAAAGCCTTTTCCAACCTCTAATCATGCTTGAACTAACAAAACTTTACATAGGTAATATGCCTAGTACATCACATATGAGCCTTTGTTTGTATCTACTTTATAGGATAACTGGCAGATTGAGATATCCTTCCCTTGCTATCATGCCACTCCATATTTGAATCAACAAAGTTTTACTTCCACCCGGATCATGTCATCCATGTTAAAGGAAAACTTCACATACTCATAAAATCACTACCATTCCAATAGGGTGTCTAATTGATGTACCTTCACTCATTCTAGGGTTATTTCAATCACTAAATCCTTAATCAGTGTAACACCCACTTAACCATAATACTTCTAATTAAAGTCAGGCACATTATGAGTGTTACTTTCCTCACAACATTCTATAAACCCAATTGCGATGTAAACAACAAGCATGGTCCAAAACCTACCCCCATGTTATAACAGGCGGTCGCATAGACATTTTCCTTTACAACTAAAGGGCTTCCTATCTTGACCACGCTTCTGCTTGTTATGTAGTCCTCTCGGCGTCTCGCCCATTATTTCATCTTACGAGTAGTGTCAATGGCCACTGTGTAAGATCCAAAAGATCTTATCTGGGTTCCCACCTCCGAAAATAAAGAGTCTCGAAGTTTTTCCATGAAGCATCAGATCCTTTCTCCTTATTCAAGACCATGTAAGGAGCATATTCGGACAACTTCATGAACAAGGCATCATATTCATCAACGGTCTAAGTCCCTTGACAAAGCGTCTCGAACTCTTGTATCTGTGTCTCCCGCATGCTCTTCGAGATAAACTAGTCTCAAAAGGTCTTCTAAAACTCCTTCCATTCAACAGGTAAGGGCACTATTGACCATGCTTTTTTTCCATGTTTGCTGTAACATCCTTATTTTACTATACTAAAATTTAAAAAAAATTAATCAAATTCTATTGCTTAATACTCATACTTTCGAAAAGAACATTCTACAATTGTTCTCAGTACAAATCATAATTAATCATACAAAATAATTCAAATTCTAAACATAAGATAATTTTACATTCGTTCATAATAAATTACAAATCTACCATACATAGTAATTTGACTTCTAAACTTTAAAAGATCTATAATTCAATTACTTAATAAATTTGAGTGCTTCTAAAGTGTTCAATCAATCTTTACACCTTTCCCCTTATACTCAGCTCCTGAAATGGTCAGTTGGAAAAACACAAAAAGTGAGATAAGGGTACCTCAGTAGCTAGCATAATTTTATAAACATTTATAAATATACCATTTCAATCATAAAAGTACTTATATCATAAAAATCAGTCCATGTAATATACATTCTCAGTTTAGTGCAATAAGTTGATGAAAAATTAGCAAGCTGATATATAAATAAACTATAGAATCAAAAATAGTTAGTGGCACACTCAATAACATGGAAAAGATAGTCTGCAGAACTACTTTTTCTAAGTTGAACATGAGATAAAGGCTACTGCAGTCCTTTAATTCAAGCTAGAAAGATTCCAAGCTAAAACATGGAAATATAATTTCCAAGCTGACATGAAAATAGAATTTCCAAGCTAACATGGAAGCGTAACTCCCAAGCTAAACATGGAAGTAAACTTCCAAGCTAATACCATGCTAATTTCAACATGAAAAACATATTTTACTTTAAATAAAACTTCATGGACATATATAATATTCAAGTAGTAAAACAAGCTTTTATGAATTGCTAAACTACCTAGATTTTGTAGTCTGACTTTTAGTTCAAATGGCTATTCAATCCATCTTGAAATTCATTTTACGAATTCTGACCTATTGAAATAGTATATATAACCTTATTTAAAATCTTAAATAAAAAGATTCTAGAATATCATTTTTTCCTGATCTTCTTAAATTCTTAATTCTATCCCTATTTCTATTCATTGGGCTTCATCGTAATCTCATATTAAACCAATATTTTTCATAATATTTTTGAGATGATATGTTAAATAAATATCGTTAATTTAAATAACATATACATATATATATATATATATATATATATATATATATATATATATATATATATAAATAGAGTTGTAATAAAAATAACATTACTTGGCAAATATAAAATATACTACATATGTATTTATTCATGCATAAGATATAAATACAAGTATAAATATAATTTTATAAATTTTTACATAATGATCTAAATAGCTAATTTAATTAAAATAACTTAGTTTTTAGTTAACATATTACATAAAATTAGATTCTAGTTAAAACTAGATTTTTCTTAAATTTCCTTAATGAGTAATTACAAACTTTTCTGTTATTTAGCTAGGTCCCTCTTGCAATATTTTCCCTTTTTCCTTTGCAAGATCTAAGTTATAATTAGTTTTCTCTAGGACCCTAGTCCTAGAATATATTTTTTTTCTAAAATTAAAACAGCTTATATAAACTTTTCATTTCTTTCAGTTTAGTCCCTATTCTGTGTTTCACTTTTTTGCTTGAGAGTCAGAAGCTCAAGCCTGCCCAGATTTCTTTCTTAGGTGTTTTTAGGACCTATATGATCATTTCTACCCATAAAATAAGCTAAAGAAGCAATTTCCAACAAAACTCAAAATTTCCAAAAAGTTACTCGAGATATCACATGAAAGTGGAGCTATTTTGTACTGGTTTTTCCTTCTGGCTTTTGCTGTATATTACTGGAATCCTTCCTATAATATTGGGTAAGTTAGTCGTCAACCAATTCCCCAAAATGCCCAGAAAAATTGAGGAAAAATGGCTCTTCTTCTTCTTCTCAATTTTTCTGCTCTGTTTTTATGCAGAAAACAGAGTTTATTTGCTCTCTGTTTTGACAGCAGAAAAATGTTCTAACTTTGGTTCCCTCTTTCTGTATCACTTTCGGTTTGGTGTGTGGAAAAGGAAAGGAAAGCTAACCTATTTATAGAAGAGGATAGAAAGCAAATTGGTGATGTCCAAGAGTCAAAATTTTCAGTTGCAATTTGGGGGATTTAACTGTCATGTTTCTCGGCTATGTCTTGGCTGTCAAAGAATGCAGCTATACTTCTAAATGGTTGTGATACATGCTAGAAAGGAGGCCTTCTTAAGAGAGGTGTCACATCCCAAAAATTGAACATGTGAAAAGATACTACTCATTTGATAAATTTCTCAAACATAAGTTATTTACATATATTCTGTAAGGTTTTACATTCAACCTTAATCATTCATTCCACACTACAGAATTATATTCATCTGATAAGCAAATATAGACATACATAGTCTGATATTTCTATCTCATCGCAAGCCTAGGAGACCTATAGTAAGTACAAAGCGTTCCTAGTATCCACATTAATAAGTACTGGTATCCCACCAGACAGAAATAGAGAGTAATTCCAAGGGCTTCTAATCTTCCAACGGATACTCTTCTTCTTTGTTTTCTGTATCTGAAAAATAATCATAGGGAGTGTGAGTTTATTTAAAAATTCAGTAAGTAAATAACTGTACTATATAAAATATCAAAAGTACAAATACCACATTTACTCATATAATTAATTGTCTTATACATCGAGTAGTATGGGACTCTAACCCTTTCAAACTCATGAATAAGATTTCTTAGATATACACCGAGTAGTATGGGACTCTAACCCTTTCAAACTCGTGAATAAGATCTCACAGGTATACACCGAGTAGTATGGGACTCTAACCCTTTCAAACTCGTATTTACAATTTCATCTATTTACACCGAGTGATATGGGACTCTAACCCTTTCAAACTCGTGTATAGTTTTTCATCGTTATGCACTGAGTAGTATGGGACTTTAACCCTTTCAAACTCATGTAGTAGATCCCGTAGATCTTTACTCATTAATAAGATAGTGAGAACTTCTCACATAGTACAATTTCCATGAAATAAAATCATTTATACATACTCTTATTCCTTTGAATTTCTGTAAAAAAAAAATATATCAATCATCATATACTGTCATATGAAAAATTGATCAATTAATAACCAAATAATATTGTAAATGGGACTTATATTGTACTTTGACTAGTAATATCAAATTAGCTTAGCAAGGTTATTCACTCACCTTGATGTTTGTCCAAGTTTACCTTGTTCCATACTAGAATTTGTGTAGGAAAATTTCCTAGTAAAATATATTACAAGGAAACATAAGAAAGGAAACAAAATCACGAAAATACGCAAAATTTTCTGATTGCTACAGTAATGGTTTGCTACAGTACGGTTTGCTACAGTAACGGTTCGCTACAGTGCCGGTTCGCTACAGTAACGTTGACTGCTACAGTGCCGTTGACTGCCGACACTACAATACTGCTACTGTAACTCGAAGAAAATTTCCAGATTTTCCCAAAATTTCTGGTTGCTACAGTAACTCGAGTTTTGCAGAAAAATCTTTCAAAAATTCATCCTTTCCTTTCTTTTGATTTAAAACCAGAATCTCAACTCTTTAAACCGATTATAACTCAAATATAACTTCTAAAACGACTGAGATTCATGAATTATCATCAAAATCTTCAAGAACAAAACCTCCTCTAATCTTCTATATAAACTGAAATTTAAGGAAAATAATGAGATTAAAGCTTATCTTTGATCTCTACCAAACTTTTGAACCGAACAATTCTCAAAAACAACACCAAATCTATAGGAGAGTTGAGAGGGAAGGTTGAAGGTTGAGAGACTTGTGAGAGAGTGAATGAAGAAGATACGAGAGAAAATGAAGCTAGAAGGGAAAGAGAGAGTTAAAATGTGGTGGGTTAGTTGGGTAACCCAATGGGTATCCATAACCCAACATCCAAACTCATCCAGTCAATTTACAATAAATTGACTAATTGACCATTCTTAAACCACTTTTCCATGAATTTCACCATTCTTAGAATATATCCCACATTGTGCAAATATTTAGTCCAGTCATTTAACTCAATTTTCATAAATAATATTCAAAGAGAACAATTAAATATGACCAAAATAAATAACTAAAGTAACGTTGTAGAATTCTAAAATACTCTTAAGCGAATTATATTCTGAAATTAACGGGTATTACAAGAGGCGTATTCAAATTTTCTTTTGCTGTCAAGTGCTTTTAAAACCATGAGCTGTCTTGTGCGTGAGCTGTCATGTGCTTTGTTCATGTGTTGTTTATGTGTTGCCTTCTCCAAATATATATATATATATATATATATATATATATATATATATGTATATGTATATGTATATATATATATATATATATCATGATCAATATAGTTAATTTAAATCCTACTAATATATATATTTATATATGTATCATTATAATATATACATATTAGTATTAACACCAAAACTATTTTATGCACAAGACCAATTATATAGATTAGTATAATTTTTATATTATAGTTATTTTAAATAACTATTTGAGTAAGGACTGAATTGAAAATAAGGTAATATTAATTACTGGATATTTAATAATATTTTATTTTCCTTTTAGTTAAATATTTTTTTTCTAAAAATTTCTTTTGTATAAAAATTCCTTCTGAATATTGAATAATAATCTCTCATAATTATTAAAAATATTAAATATTTAATCAATAATAAATTGGGATGTTACATTTGTCACCCGTGAACTACCTTACCCCTCAACTGAAAAGCCAGAAGGATCATCCTTCGAGATTCAAGGCACTCCAAAGTATCCAAGATCTTTTCACAGTCATCAAGGATACACTATGGATCCTCATTAATATCCCCTCCCTGTAAACATTGGCAGTTTAATTTTCATAAATTCCAAAGTCCTTATCTCTGCCATGACCCCTTCCTGAACTTGTGGAGGGGGAGGAAGTGGCATCTATAGTGATTCATGTACCCTTGCAGTAGGTTTCGATGCCTGTGAGTCATCCTATAATGGTTGCCTCACCATATCACTAGTCCTTTCACCTGGTCTTGCATAGTAACCAATGCTTCCATCACGACTACCAGATCAAACTATATTGGTGCTCCCCTACTCCTTTCCGAGCCTATAACAAGTGGTTATGTAATTGTCCTCGCGCCATCTAAGTTAATTCTATGTATAAATGGATGTACTATAGAACGTAAACTATTACTAAGCTATCAAGGTTATGACACGAAAGAAATAGATAAGAACTCGGCCTATAGTTATGCTGCGGTTTACAACCATAGGGGAGGACCCACTAAGGACACCCAGCTCTGTAGTCACTAGGAGACCTAAAATTTGGCTTTTATACCAACTTTGTCACGACCCAATTTCTGGGTACGAGACCGGCACACTGACACAAACCCCTATCAACGTAAGCCTAACCAACATCTCTAATTCTAATCCCTTTCGTTATTTAAGTAAAATATTTAGCATATATTCCTTATCATTTAATTATGAGATAGCATAAATTCATAAATAAAAACAAATTAGAATTTGAAATATATATATATATATATATATATATATATATATATATATATGTATGTATATGTATATGTATAAAATAAAATAAAGATTAATATTAGGAAATAGCATTTAAATATGAATAAATATTAATTAAGGTAAATATTAATTAAATTAAATTTTAATTTACAAATGAATGCTAATTAAATAAATGTATAAAAAAAATATCAAAACTACTTAAAATAAATATTAATTTATAGTGTAAATGACATAAATCATTATGATCATACCTGAATTCCTAGCAGTATCCCAAATTACACTTTTAATATTTAAAAATAAAATTCAATATTTCATTCATTCACAAAATCACATCAACTTAAATAAACCCATAATTTTAAATCTCAATTTCTACCACAATCCACATCAGAAATATCCAAAACAAATTTTCAAATTTAAATCAAATTAAATACAATAAATAGAGTAGTTTAATTGCCTAGGACCCTTAAATGTCTTAGTTGACCACAGAGCTTCCTAATCTTAAATGAACCAATACTAGTGACTTGGGAGTCCTCTTGCAAATACTCCTCTTCCGCTACTTAATCTGAAAAATTTAAATTAACGAGTGTGAGATAAAATCTAAGTAAACAAGTCAATCCTTACCCTAATAAAATTCGATATGCAAAAGTAACAAAATAAAAGCATAGGCATAAATCACAAATCACAAGGAATGATACACACCAGAGAGTCATGTTAATGGCACAACATCCGAGAGCATCCGTAGGCCCGCTCAACTATTCTCATCAATCCATGAATTTTGGCGGGTATCACATAAAAGCCATGAATTTCCATAATAATGTTTAAACAAAAAAATTCAACAATCAATTTCATAATATTGTTGGCCAAGTACGGATTTAATTTATAAGGTCCATAAATTTCTAATAATGTTTAAATTAAACAATTTTAATGACCTGATCCATATAAAGTACTTCGACGTTAAATTCAAACAAAAACTCAAAAATTCCCAAAGTATCCTCCCAGGAGTCCTGGTGCTCACAAAGCCCTAGACTCAATGTCATAATCATATAGACCTACTCGGCAACAGGAAGTACTCACAAAATGAAACACCTTGCTACTCTAGAAGGGGTTCCTCACTTGCAACTAGATTTGAAAGGAGGAAAAACATGATGGTGAGTTATGGGGTAACTCAATGAGTGTACGAACACTCAATAATAAGAACAAAATACAGAGTAAATTATAAAATAAACACAAGGGTTAAAATATCATTCAGAATATAGTTCAAAAAAACATATCGTAATATAGCCAAATTCCACAATCAATCATCAAACATACATCAATCCAGTTGGTACTCATCACTTGGGCGGAGTCACCATTAGACTCCCTTAAGCCCCTTAATGACACTCACACTTAACATCATCATCAATAGGCTGCCTCACGGGTTTCTCAATTACTTGGGCTAAATTCTCCTATCGTGAGGAAGTGTCTACCCTATCAACTGAGTTTCATAACTGGTGTAACTTATTCCGCAGAAGGAGGTACCACTCGATATCTCAAACATGTCATACAGCTCCTCAATCACAAAGATTCAACATAATCATATGTAATTTAAAATTTCATAATCGTAATATTCATTGTTTATTCATATACTTTTCCGGATTCTTATTCATTCCTCGTATTTGTAATTTTCTAAATTTTCACCTGTGGAAAATCATTCATGCTAAAAACATTATTTTTCCTTAACTACGTACTTCATGATATCGATCCGATTCAATCAGCATAATAAACTATGCTATATCCATATTATTTAAGGATTCGTCTACTCACCTGAATTTCAACGATGTCTCTACTGTTACCCGGACAAAAATCAGAAATGTGAATATGGATTCGAGAATACTACAATATGAAGTTTTTAATTCAAGAGAGTGATGTTAATTACTTTGTTTGATTTAATACTTTTAATCTCAAAAGGCCAAATTCTAAGATGGACGATTTAAGATCATACCCCATTACGAAGCTCCTTCTTCCCGGAGTGTGTTTTTGAAGTTCATGTTGTAGGATTAGTGTGTATTGGATGTGCTCTAGTGTGTGGCATCTAGAGCTTGGTGGGGAGAGATGTGTGGTTAGGTTAGATCTAGGGTTTGAATTATTGAATCTATTAAATTTTAAATTTTAGTTAAATTAGACTATCTGTTAATTATCTTAGTTTAATATGTGTTAGGCTATTAATAATATTATTATTAATATTATTATATATTTCCACGCCTACCATATAGGAGCTATTGGTTGTATTTTTAATTTGTTTATTAGCTCCTTTATCTTTAGGAATCTTTAAATTATTTTGAATTTTAAATCTAATTGATTTAAATTTGTATTGTTTTGTATTTTATTTATGTTGTTTTAATCTTTGTTGTTCTAGTAATTTTTGTGTATACGCCTATTGTTTTAGCCAATTTACTGATTTAATTATTTGATTTGTCACATAGGGTACATAAATTATTTGATTAAATTGATATGTTGGATTTTATTTCTAATTATTTTAAATAAAATCCAACATATCATATGGTATCAATTATTCAGTCTGATTTGCACGGACAATTTGGATTAGACTTCCTACTTATTTAATTTGTTTGGAACTGTTATTTAAGTAATTTAGCTAATTTACTTATCCCGTTAATGCATAACATCTGGATAGGATTTGATTTTCATTATCTTCATTATCTGTGCACGGCTATGGTTCTTCTTTTTAATTGCAAAGCAAATCTTCCTATATCTTTAACTTATTTTTATCCCTCATTATCTTATTAAAAATTTCGCCACTTACACGTCTAAGTGTCTTGAGATTAGCCAAATCTCGTTTTCTTTATTTATTAATATTTTTAATATTTGAATCGCCTTCCTATTTTAGTCCTACCTTTATCTATTGTTATTTTTATGTTACTATATCATTTGACTTAATTTGAATTAGGCTTCCAACGCATAATCTGTATTTTTCTTTAGTTATTAATTTTATTATTTAATTTTCCTTAAATTATATTTATCTAAGGGAAGTTCTTTCTTTTTTTTTTACTTTTCTTAGATTTAATTTTCGTAAATTTTAAACCTCTAATCTATATAATAGACTAAAACAATTCCACTCTAAAACATTAATTGTCGGTAGGTCATTAAATTATTGGGATAGAATAAATTTAAATGAATAAATTTAATAAATTAATCACATCACATTAAATGAATTTTAAAAAATATGGTATATTACTATATAATTGCTATATAATTGGTTTATAATTGATATAATTGGTATGTAATTGCTATAATTGCTATATAATTGATAAATTAAGTAAACTTTTCAATTGAAATATAATATGTTGTTATTTGATAAATTAACATTTATTATATACAAATAATCAAGTAATTAATTGTTATATAAAAACTAACGTACAAGTGTTCATATTATTTATTTTTTTTTAAATAATTACAATAAAATTTAAAATTACGTCTATCAAATCAAACTATAATAATGAATCGTTACTCATTTTTTCTTTTTTATACAAGCGTACTAGACTTCTTTATTGCACCATCATCAATAGTCAATCTCCTATTTTTATGTAGAGGTTTTTAAAAAATGACCATCATTATTGGCCAATTTAGAGGCTTTTTCGTTTTTCAAAATTAAAATTTTAAAAATCAAAATCAATGTAGATATTTATATATTTCTTTCAAATATCTCATCCCTATTTACATATCTCTTTCTCTCACACAATTTCCCTTCTTTTTTTCTCTTTGATTTTGCTTCTTATTCCTTTACATGGATGAAGGACAACAATGAAGATTTATTATCAAAGTTTTAAAGTGGTGTTTCTTTCACATCATCTGGTATCATAGCTTAGTTTTTTTTTTATTTATTTTTCTGATCTATACAGTTCACGTATTGTTCACATCGCAATTACTATTCATTTGATTGTGATTTTTGATTTTCTGTTTCTCTTTTATTCTTTGCTTCTTCTTTTTTCTACTTTCTTCATTTCTGTATTTGTTCTCTGTTATTGTTTTACGTGTTTCTGGTTCGTCTATGTTTCTTTTTTGTTTTCTGGTTTTTTATTCCTATCTATTGTATTTCATTTTTACATTATTCTAGTTTTCTAATTCCAGTTTCACTTTGCTGTTTCTGTCATTATGTTTTCTTAAGGAAAGCAGGTCATGAGAAAGATCAAAGCCTACAAGAAAAAAAATGATGTCATTGAGGTAGTTACTTGTGTTTGAATAATATAATTTGACTATTTTTAAATTAATTTTTCCTTGGTTTTCTCATCTAATAGGATTAATGAATAATCATTTTTAGGTTTACTGTGAGCAAAGGGTAGAGCCCTCCCTATGAAGAGAAATGATGAATCCTCAGCATTCATATATATTCTATGGAGATTCCTGTCATATTGGCATACTTTTGGCTGTCATTAGGGTTTTAATACCTAATTTTTGGATAGTTGCATACATACCTCACTCTTAAGTTTGAAATGCAAATTTTGGACTTCTAATCACTTTCTTTTTGAGTTACTTGTGTAACTACGTTGGTGATTTTGCTTTTGCAGGCATTTCAGCTAGGAAAATGTTGTTAAAAGATGAGAACTCCATTAGCCAAGATTTAATTGAAGTGAAGAGGAACTTTGGAGAAGAAAAAGAGGCTCAAAATGAAGACTTTTCTGTTACATGCACGCCTAAGCGGGACATATGCACGCTTAAGCGTGAAGCTTGCTAATTGGAAGCTCAATTCTGTCCAGAACACGCTTAAGCGTGAATTATATGCGCTTAAGCGTGTTACCGCTGCTGTCTAAATCGCGCTTAAGCGGGAAACCATGCGCTTAAGCGCACAAGCCAATTTACTGTCACGTGCAGCAAGCTTTAAAAGGCGATTTGGACTGAAATTTTAGGGTATTCTGGGCTGGAACCGAAGGAGGAGCGCCGAATTCACCTCCAGAAGCTAGGGCAACCAACTTTTGGAGAAGATTGAAGCCATTTTTCTTCTACCCAACTTGGAATCATGGAGTTTTCTTTTCTCTTCTCTCATTTTCTGTATTTTGTGATGATGTGTAGCTAAATTTCTGTACTAGGATTGCTATGAACCTTAGTTTGGATTAAGTTTTGTTAATCTCTTGACTCTTGTGATTGTTTGGCCATTAATACATGTTTATTCATTCTCATTTTCTTGCTTTCATTAAACTTGATCAATTTAATGGAATGTTTGGTGGTTTTGCTGTACTTGGGAGAGGAATGTAAAACCTAGATCATAGAATGGATAGTATGAGTTCTTGAACCACAAAGGAGAGGGAATAGATTCGTTAATATCATAGGAATATAGATATTAGCCTCATATAGTCAGATTAGGGTTTGTGCATTTTCGGAACTTAAGAATACATAAGGAATTATGATATTTCGGGTTGAGTTTTAGTTGGCATTCGGGAGAATCCTTCTAAACATATTCGTATCCTAGATTAGCATGTATGGCCGGTGATAACAAGAGGGAGAGGGATTAAAACTTATAAAGAACGACGGGGGATTGGCAATCCTAGGCTGTGTTCATCTTGTGAAATTAATTGCATTTGTCTTGTGATTTTTATTGTGCTTGTTTAAAATTCATACAACCTACAATTCACTACTAACTCAACTTTACATTTTCACTTTCCTTCTGTCAAGAACCATTAAAATTTGCATTGTCTAACTAATATAACTTAATTTCTCGAGTAATTAGCAAGTTAATCCTCGTGGGAACGATTCTCTTACTTAATTTTCACTATATTACTTGTACGATTGGTACGCTTGCCAAGCCGTCAACAAGTTTTTGGCGCCGTTGCCGGGGATTAACGGTTGTTGCTAATATTCATAGGAATTAAGAAGTGCTAGATTAGACCTTTGTCTATAGCTGTTTTTCTTTGTTTATTTTTCTTAGTTAGTCATCCTAGTTTTTGTGTTAATTCTGTTATTCCTATCATTCTTTGCTAATCAGTGCCTTTCATTGCGTATGCGAGGTACCTTCAATCCTTCTGACCTTCTTTACGAACCTGAGATTGAAAGACTAGTAAGAAGAGTTAGGAAGGAGGCTAAAGCCAGAGAAGCTCAAGTAAGCCAAGCTATACAAAAAGAAATGGCTGAAGACAACTTGAATCACCAGGGTGATGAGATCAATGCTGGAAATGGGGTTGTTGATGAGCCTCAAATGGGATTCAGAGCAATATGGGATTATGCTTCACCTGTTAATGCTGGGAATGCTTCAAGCATAGTGAAGCCCGCGATTGGAGCCAACAATTTTGAGATGAAGGCTATGATGTTAAATCTTGTACAACAAAACCAGTTTGGGGGAAGTCTTATGGAGGATCCAAACAATCATATTGTGAACTTCCTTGATATTTGCGATATGGTCAAGCTGAATGGAGTCACAGATGATGCCATCCGCCTTCGATTATTCCCTTTCTCTTTAAGGGATGGTGCAAAAAATTGGTTGACGAATCTACCACCGGGGAGTATAACTACTTGGGATGAACTGCGAAGGAAATTCTTGGATAAATTCTTCCCTCCCTCAAAATCAGTAAAATTGAGAAATGAGATTACAGCATTCCTTCAACAAGAGGGAGAGACATTATACAATGCTTGGGAACGATTTAAGGAGATGTTGAGGAAATGCCCTAATCATGGCATTCAAGAGTGGCAACAAATCTCAATCTTCTTCAGTGGATTAAATTATGAAACCAGGGATAAACTGGATACCGCAGCTGGCGGTGCATTGTTGGGCAAGTCAATTGAGCAAGCCAAGGACATTATTGAGACCATGGGGGCTAGTCAGAACGCTTCCATCAGAGCCAAGAACAACTCAAAGAAAGGGATGTTGGAGTTGGACACTCTTCATGCTATTTTAGCCCAGAATGAAGCCCTAACTAAAAAGGTTGAGATGTTGTGTGCTAGACAACAAGAGCCGGTGAGAGTAAATGCGGTGAGTAATCCGGCACCAAGCTGTGACTTCTGTGGGGGTGCTCACATTAATGGTTGCTGTGAGGAGAATTCTACCATGGAACAGTTAAATTATATGGGAAATCACCAGAGGAACCAGAATACCTTCTACTCAAATTCTTACCACCCGGGAAATAGAAATCATCCGAACTTTTCATGGAGTAATGATCATTGTCTCAATCCCATGGCCTCGTCATCATCTAGTAGGCCTTCTCAACCACCCGGCTTCAATAACCAGAACAGAGCCCCACCACCTCAGGTGGAAAAGAAACCCACTTTGGAAGATATGTTCATGCAGTACATGGCCAAGAATGATGCCGTGATCCAGAATCAATCATCTTTAATTCAGAGCCAAAATGTTGCTATTAGAAACTTGGAGACCCAAATGGGACAGTTGGCCAACGCTCTTAATAGTAGACCTCAAGGTAATCTTCCTAGTGACACTGAGACCAATCCTAGAAGAGAAGGAAATGAGCACTGTAAAGCTATTGCTTTGAGAAGTGGGAAAGAAATTGAGGGTAATCCAAAGACAGCTGAAGTTGAGAAAAACAAAAACCAAGAAGAAGTCACTCCAAAGAAAAAGGAAGCTGAGCCCCTCATTGAGCACCCGAAACCCAAAACGCAACCACAACCTCCATTTCCACAAAGATTCGAGAAGCAGAAATTGGATCATCAATTCAAAAAATTCTTGGAGGTATTTAAAAGACTCCACATCAATATCCCCTTTGCAGAAGCACTTGAACAAATGCCGAGTTATGTGAAATTCATGAAAGATATTTTGTCCAAGAAGAGAAGGCTTTGTGAATATGAAACCGTAGCACTCACTGAAGAATGTAGTGCCATCTTGCAAAACAAGCTTCCACCAAAGCTCAAAGACCCGGGAAGCTTTAATATACCTTGCACAATTGGGGATAAATTCAGTGGAAAGGCTCTCTGTGATTTGGGGGCAAGCATAAACTTAATGCCTCTGTCCATATACAAGAGGCTAGGATTGGGTGAAGCTCGACCGACTACAGTCACCTTGCAACTAGCGGATCGTACTCTTGCGTATCCTAGAGGAGTTGTGGAGGATGTGTTAGTTAAGGTGGATAAGTTCATCTTCCCTGCTGACTTCATTGTCTTGGATTATGAAGAAGACCATGATGTCCCTATCATCTTGGGACGTCCATTCTTAGCTACTGGGAGAACTATCATTGATGTGCAAAAAGGAGAACTCACCATGAGGGTGCAAGACCAAGAGGTGAAGTTTAATGTTTTTAAGGCAATAAAATATCCTGATGATCCAGAAGAGTGCTACAGAATTTCTGTAGTGGATGCTATGGTGGATAGAGTGGTACAAACCACCTTTGAGAATGTGCATTATGAAGATGCACTTGAGTCATCTCTTGTAGCTACGGGAGTGGATGAAGATAATGAAGAAGTAGTTGAGTATGTGAACCTGTTGAATGCCACTCCTATATACCACAAACAAGTGGAGTCATTGGATTTGACCACCGAGATGGGACATGACACTAAGCCACCTATTGAAGAGCCACCTGTACTTGAGCTCAAGCCATTGCCTCCCCATTTGAAGTATGCATATTTGGGAGAATCGTCAACCTTGCCAATAATTATGTCTTCTCTGTTGAATTTGGAGCAAGAAGAAAAATTATTGAGAATCCTACGGGAACATAAAAAAGCCTTGGGATGGACAATCGCTGACATAAAAGGCATTAGTCCCTCGATTTGTATGCACAAAATAAAGCTCGAAGAAGGATATTCTCCCACTATTGAGCACCAGCGAAGATTAAACCCAGTAATGAAAGACGTGGTGAAGAAGGAAATTGTAAAGTGGCTGGATGCTGGAATAATTTACCCTATTTCTGATAGTTCATGGGTGAGCCCAGTTCAATGTGTCCCCAAGAAGGGAGGCATGACTGTAGTGGCTAACACTCGGAATGAATTGATACCGACTCGCACGGTTACAGGGTGGAGAATATGTATGGACTATCGCAAATTGAACAAGGCTACAAGGAAGGATCACTTCCCGCTACCATTCATTGATCAGATGCTAGACAGGTTGGCTGGCCAAGAATTCTTCTGTTTTCTTGATGGCTATTCAGGCTATAACCAGATTGCTATTGCACCAGATGATCAGGAAAAGACAACGTTCACATGTCCATATGGTACATTTGCTTTCAGGAGAATGCCATTTGGTTTGTGTAACGCACCGGCAACATTCCAAAGATGCATGATGGCAATATTTTCAGATATGGTGGAAAAATGCCTTGAAGTTTTTATGGATGATTTCTCAGTCTTTGGGACTTCATTTGATAGTTGTCTTGGCAACTTGAAACAAGTTTTAGAGCGATGTGAAGAAACCAATTTGGTGCTTAATTGGGAAAAATGCCATTTTATGGTGCAAGAAGGCATTGTACTTGGCCATAAAGTCTCCAAGAAGGGCTTGGAAGTTGATCAAGCCAAAGTTTCGACCATTGAGCAACTCCCTCCTCCGGTGTCTGTAAAAGGAGTCAGGAGCTTCCTTGGTCATGCTGGTTTCTATAGGAGATTCATAAAAGATTTCTCCAAGATTGCTAAGCCATTGTGCCATTTGCTAGAAAAAGATGCTCCGTTTTGCTTTGATAAGGAATGTTTGGCATCATTTATTGAATTGAAGAAGAGGCTTGTCGCTGCACCTATTATTGTTGCACCGGATTGGAAGAAACCCTTTGAATTGATGTGCGATGCAAGTGACCATGCAGTGGGGGCGGTGTTGGGTCAACGGTGTGAAAAGATCTTTCATCCCATTTATTATGCTAGCAGAACACTAACCGATGCTCAATTGAATTATACCACCACGGAAAAAGAATTATTAGCGGTGGTATTCGCATTTGATAAATTTCGAGCATATCTAGTGGGAACAAAAGTCACCGTACATACTGACCATTCAGCGATCAAATATCTCATTGAGAAAAAGGACTCGAAGCCCAGGTTAATCAGATGGATTCTACTACTGCAAGAATTTGACTTGCAAATTAAAGATAGAAAAGGAAGTGAGAATCAAGTTGCTGATCACCTCTCGCGCTTAAGCAATGATGTTCAAGCTGAAATGGAGCCGCAAATCAATGAGAATTTTCCTGATGAGCGGCTGTTTTTAGTAGGAGACAAGCAAATACCATGGTATGCAGACTACGTGAATTTCCTTGTGTGTGGCAGATTGCCGCCAGACATAAACACCCATCAAAAGAAGAGGTTCTTCCATGATGTGCGAAATTACTTTTGGGATGAGCCCTTTCTCTTTCGAGTTTGTGCCGATCAGATAGTTCGTCGCTGCATTCCAGAAGAAGAGATGACAAGTGTGCTATGGCATTGTCACAATTCAGACTATGCAGGTCATTATAGCAGTGTTCGAACAGCAGCTAAGGTTTTGGAAAGTGGACTGTATTGGCCATCCTTGTTTAAGGATGCGAGAAAGTTTGTAGAAAATTGTGATCGATGTCAACGAAGTGGCAACATCTCAAGAAAACATGAAATGCCACTCAATAGTGTTCTTGAAGTGGAAATTTTTGATGTGTGGGGGATTGATTTCATGGGGCCGTTTCCCTCTTCCTTCTCATGCCAATACATACTGGTGGCCGTCGATTACGTCTCTAAATGGGTGGAAGCCATTCCTACCACGGTAAATGATTCAAAAGTGGTAGTAAATTTCTTGAAGAAAAACATCTTTTCTCGGTTTGGGGTGCCACGAGCTTTAATTAGCGATGGTGGGACTCATTTCTGTAACAAGTATTTGGATAATCTTCTGACTAAATATGGTGTCAAGCACCGAGTAGCTACCCCCTATCACCCTCAAACAAGCGGTCAAGTTGAGGTCTCTAATCGAGAATTGAAGAGGATATTGGAGAAGACAGTCAATGCCTCAAGAAAAGACTGGGCAAAGAGGATAGACGATGCTTTGTGGGCTTATAGAACTGCATATAAAAATCCAATTGGAACATCCCCTTTCAAGCTAGTCTATGGAAAAGCTTGCCATCTCCCAGTAGAGCTAGAGCACAAAGCATTTTGGGCTACAAAGTTCTTAAATTTTGATATCAAGAAAGCTGGAGAAAAGAGGCTCTTGCAATTGAATGAACTTGAGGACTTCCGTCTTCAAGCTTACGAAAGCTCTAAATTGTATAAAGAGAAGGTGAAAAGATGGCATGATCGCAAAATAGTCCCTAGATCCTTTGAAGCAGGCCAACAAGTTCTTCTTTTCAACTCTAGACTCAAACTCTTTCCTGGGAAGCTGAAGTCTAGATGGTCAGGGCCTTTTATTGTCAAAGAAGCCTTCCCACATGGAGCTGTGGAGATTTCAGATCTGGAGGGTGCTAGAAGCTTCAAAGTGAATGGCCATCGATTGAAGCACTATCTTGGTGGCGAAATTGAGCGGGAGAAGACTTCCCTTCCACTCATCCAACCCATGGCATAGGAGCTCCGGTAAAGTCCAGCTAAGGACTATAAATATAGCGCTCTTGGGAGGCACCCCAAGCTTTCTTACACTCTTCCTTTTTATTTTCGGCAATAGTTAGTTGTTCGTGTGCTATCGTGTGTATCTGTGGTTGTGTGATCTTTTACTGTGCTGCATAAGTTGTTGTGAGAAGTTAATTTAGTTAATAATTTGCTGTAGTGAAGTTGTTTAGCTTTGTAGCTTAGTTGCATGTTATGTTCATGATGTTCATTGCTATTTTGAAGAGATGAAAACTTTTCTGATGATTGGAAACATAAATAAGTTTGGGGGAAGACACCTGCTGTAGTAGCCTATTTAGAATTTTTGGAGATGTTTACATAAATGTCATTGCAGTAATGTTTGGATAAATCTCCATGTAATCCACTTGAGAAGCTAAATCTGCTGTGTGAAGGGTATAGACCTGTTGGCTGGTGATTAAAATGTCAGTGTAGCTCAATCAGGGAGAATTTGGACTTGTTTCTGCTGAAAACTTTGATGTCCTTCTGATGGATTCACGCCTAAGCGCAAATATCCCACGCTTAAGCGTGTCATGGGTGAAAATGAAGGTACTCTCGGGTTAGAACACGCTTAAGCGCAAATTTTACACGCTTAAGCGTGTAAAGGCAGAAAAATCAGGGTGCTCTCGGGTCAAACTGCGCTTAAGCTCATATGGTCACGCTTAAGCGGGTAAAAAAAAAAAAAAAAAAAAAAAAAATTTGGCTGAAGGAATCGCGCTTAAGCGCAGTAACAGAACGCTTAAGCGTGAGGCAGCGTCCTTAAATCCGAAAATTAGGGTTTTTCTCCCCAAATTTGCAGATTTCTCCCTTCCTCCAAGCCCCACAGCCGCGACCCACCATCCCCAGCCACTCCCAGCCAGTTTTCCGGTCAGTTTCCTCCGCAAAACCCTCCATCCATCCCTTCCCCATCACTATCTCGTCCATTTTCGCCGATTCACTTTCAGTTTTTGCTCCTTGAAGCCTCCCCACCGTGGGCTCCTCACTTCTCTGCGTGGATAGGCCGTGTAGGTTGATCTCCCTCCGTGTTCTTTGTGTTTTCTCCGTATTTTCCTCCCATTTTGCTTTATAGGTAATGTCTCTCATCTATTCTGTGATTTTAGTAGGCTAGTGGCTCAATTTTTGAAACTTAGGCAAATTTTAGGAATTTTACAATTATACAAACATAGGGCTTATTTAGTGTTGATATGTTTTGTTGTCCTTGGAATACTTTGCTGAATTTGTCACAGGAAACATATGGCATCCAAGAAGAGGTCAAGGGGTAAGGAGAAAGTTGGGTCTAGTGGTTCCCTCCCTTTTGATAATATGAAATTTAGAACCCTAGAACACCAAAATTGGTATAAAGACAAAGTGAGCATAAAAAAATATGTCAGGGAGAGGGCAATTGCGCTTAGCCCCGGTGATTATCCTGAGATTTTAGAACAAATTGCCAAAAGAGGTTGGGACCGGTATGTGTTTATGGACAAACCCACCAGTTGCTTATCTGTGGTACAAGAATTCTATGCCAATGCTAGGAGGGTCAAAAATGATGGTTTGGGGGAATATAAGACCATGGTTAGAGGTGTAGAAGTTGATTTTTCTGCTGCTACTATCAACAGCCATTTTGGAATTAGAGCAGCCATTTGCCTCTATCAACATCACATTGATGATATCCCTGCAAATCCGGAGAGGGTGCTTGACACATTGTGTAAACCTGGTGCACAATGGATTTTAGGTAAAAAGAATGCACCTCTCAAGTTACAGAGAGCTGACCTCCTTCCAGTGGCCAAAGCATGGTGTGTTTTATCTCAATCCAACCTCCTCCCGACCACCAATACCTCGGATGTTAATGTGAAAAGAGCCACCCTTATTTACTGTATCCTGGAGGAAAAATTTGTGGACTTAGGCTTGTTAATCGCGAAAAACATTGAAGCCTTGGCACAGGCAAAGGTGGGAATCCTGGGTTACCCTTACCTGATAACCAAACTGTGTGCCGCCCAGAATGTGCCCATGGAGGGGGAAACATTTCTTTCTCCTCCCAAGTCCATCACAAAGGAGCTCTTGGATAAATTTGCTGCTGAAGATGCCACTACTGGTAGTGCTCTTAGACCTCCTACTGCCCCTCAGCCCTCTCAGGTTTCTACCCCGGCTCCCACTGTCACACTTTTTTCGGTTAATCAGCGCGTTTCTGATCTTGAGGTAATGATGAAGAATATGTGGCATTATCAGCGGAGTTTTGGCAATGCATGGGCTTTAAAGAATGGGGTTAGCACTGAAGGTTGGGATTTATCCCAAAGTGGAGGAGCTGAAGATGAAGCAGAAGGAGAGGCAGAAGAAGGAGGAGATGCAGAAGAAGCAACGGGAGCTGATGAGGAGGATGATAGCTAGGATTTATGTTTCTGTTATATTTCTATTTTTGAATTAGTGTAATTGAACTTTATTTCGGACTTGTGTTTTTGAGCATTTTGTTGATTGACTAGTTCCGTTGGTTTTATTAGATCTGCGTCTATTTGGTTGAGACGTTGTAGTTTGGCTATTGATCTCTTTTTTGTTATTTTCATTATTTTTGGTTATTTTTGCTATCTTTTTCTGGCCCCCAAATTCCCTTTCGTTCATTTGATTTATTATCGCATTTTAGACCATTGAGGACAATGTTCGCCTCAAGTTTGGGGGAGGATTTTGGTGATCTGTGGAATCTGTGGAATTATGTGAATGCACTGAATTTGTTTCTCTAGCCTTATCTAGTATTTCAGTTTGTTGAGATTGGCTGGCTGGAAATTATCTCTTGTGAAAACCTTATGATGAATCTGCTGATTACTTGTTGCACAGGATGAAAGTTTTTTGTGGAGTCTATATTTGTGTTCAGATTGTCCAATAAATTTTGTTTCCTTAGAGTTGTTGAAAACTTTTTTTTTAAGCACAAATTAGCCAGAATTTAATTTATGTGCATTTGTTCATAGAAAATTCTTATAGTTTAATTAGTATGGTTATTTATCAATTGTAAGAACTCTAGAACCTATGTTTAAACTCTCTTGAAACGAAATTTCTAAATTTTGCATTGTTTGGAGAAATGATTTAGGCAATTCCTTTGTGCGATTGAGCCTTTCAAGCCATCCTTTTATTACGCTATCCATTGATCCCGATTTTGAGCTTTTATTTGTTTAAAAAAAAAAAATTTAATTTGTTAATTCTTTCTTTTACCCACTTTAGTCCCACCTTTCAAGCTTGAAAAACAATGTCTAACTCCTTTTTCAAGAGAATAATAGCATCTATGAAGTTTGAAAAAGTGATTTTGCTTATGGAGGTGTACGAGACAAGAAAATCAAAAAGTAGAAGAAGAAATGGAGTAAAAGAGTGCTCATAAATATTCAAAAAATAAAAATAAAATATTTTGAAGAGCACATTGAAGTTGTCACTCTCAAGAGACATGCAAATCTATGAAGATAGAGTACGACAACAAATTTTTATGATGATTGCATATTCTCATTTTGTGAGACTCGAAAAATATGTTGAAAAAAAAAATGCAATTTGAAGAAACAGAGAAAGAAAAAGAAAAGCATGGGATAAAAGAAATAAAGGAGAAAAAAAAATGTCATATTTATTGATGCTAAATTATAATTCTCTTGATGTTTGTCTTTTTCCTTTACCCTTCATTTGGTAGCCATTGTCCAAAGCCACATTACAAGCCTTAAGTCCTTTTGATCAAAGAATGGTGCAAAGTTTAGCTTAGTGGAGAAAGAGGATAAGGAAAGGCTTATGGAGTTGTCAGTATTGATTGTTTCCATGCTTCTTAAACTATTTGAACTTTCAGCTAAACACGCGCATGAAATTGAATCTTGGCTAAGGCACACACACACTTCAAGAACTTGTGAGGAAGCATTATTCATTTTAGAACCTGAAGGCATCTATAGACTGACGTAAATTTCATCTCCTTGCGATTTTTGAAAATTAGCGCTTGAGGGTTTAAAAGAGAATTGAAGCCTTGCTTGTCTTGATTTATTGATTACATGTTTCAATTGTTTTACTCGAGGACGAGTAAAAGTTCAAGTTTGGGGGATTGATGAATCCTCAGCATTCATATATATTCTATGGAGATTCCTGTCATATTGGCATACTTTTGGCTGTCATTAGGGTTTTAATACCTAATTTTTGGATAGTTGCATACATACCTCACTCTTAAGTTTGAAATGCAAATTTTGGACTTCTAATCACTTTCTTTTTGAGTTACTTGTGTAACTACGTTGGTGATTTTGCTTTTGCAGGCATTTCAGCTAGGAAAATGTTGTTAAAAGATGAGAACTCCATTAGCCAAGATTTAATTGAAGTGAAGAGGAACTTTGGAGAAGAAAAAGAGGCTCAAAATGAAGACTTTGCTGTTACATGCACGCCTAAGCGGGACATATGCACGCTTAAGCGTGAAGCTTGCTAATTGGAAGCTCAATTCTGTCCAGAACACGCTTAAGCGTGAATTATATGCGCTTAAGCGTGTTACCGCTGCTGTCTAAATCGCGCTTAAGCGGGAAACCATGCGCTTAAGCGCACAAGCCAATTTACTGTCACGTGCAGCAAGCTTTAAAAGGCGATTTGGACTGAAATTTTAGGGTATTCTGGGCTGGAACCGAAGGAGGAGCGCCGAATTCACCTCCAGAAGCTAGGGCAACCAACTTTTGGAGAAGATTGAAGCCATTTTTCTTCTACCCAACTTGGAATCATGGAGTTTTCTTTTCTCTTCTCTCATTTTCTGTATTTTGTGATGATGTGTAGCTAAATTTCTGTACTAGGATTGCTATGAACCTTAGTTTGGATTAAGTTTTGTTAATCTCTTGACTCTTGTGATTGTTTGGCCATTAATACATGTTTATTCATTCTCATTTTCTTGCTTTCATTAAACTTGATCAATTTAATGGAATGTTTGGTGGTTTTGCTGTACTTGGGAGAGGAATGTAAAACCTAGATCATAGAATGGATAGTATGAGTTCTTGAACCACAAAGGAGAGGGAATAGATTCGTTAATATCATAGGAATATAGATATTAGCCTCATATAGTCAGATTAGGGTTTGTGCATTTTCGGAACTTAAGAATACATAAGGAATTATGATATTTCGGGTTGAGTTTTAGTTGGCATTCGGGAGAATCCTTCTAAACATATTCGTATCCTAGATTAGCATGTATGGCCGGTGATAACAAGAGGGAGAGGGATTAAAACTTATAAAGAACGACGGGGGATTGGCAATCCTAGGCTGTGTTCATCTTGTGAAATTAATTGCATTTGTCTTGTGATTTTTATTGTGCTTGTTTAAAATTCATACAACCTACAATTCACTACTAACTCAACTTTACATTTTCACTTTCCTTCTGTCAAGAACCATTAAAATTTGCATTGTCTAACTAATATAACTTAATTTCTCGAGTAATTAGCAAGTTAATCCTCGTGGGAACGATTCTCTTACTTAATTTTCACTATATTACTTGTACGATTGGTACGCTTGCCAAGCCGTCAACAAGAAACTTCAGTTAATGCCGAGATTACATGTATGCGGATTGATTGAATGCTAATTTAAGATTTAAAGTATTAAATTTTAAAATTGGGATGTGATATATATTTCCCTTGATTATCTTCTTTTTGTTGTTTTAAGATTTTGTGGATATATAAGTTATGTTTTAAATTTCAATAAAGTTGTTATCATTGTTGCTAATCTAAATGTATATTTGTAGAAATAGAAGAAGAAACAATCAAAGGAAAACAAGCATTTTGATCCTAGCAGACTTATTAGTTTAGTAACTTTTATTTTAGCTATTTTTTATCATTAATTAATATATTTATCTAAATTAATTCATGTAATTTTTTTTTTCATTTGACGTTATTCACATTCAATATTCAAGGTATTTGTATCTAATGAATCATTTTATGTGTCTTAATATGGTTTAAATGTCTTATTATTTTTGTACATGTATTCTTTTATATATTTTTTAATTATTTTTATTTATTTGACAAATAAAAATTGTGACATTTATATTAATCCGTGCATCGCACGGGTCACAACACTAGTTAACTTTTAAAGTCTCACATTGTTTTTATTAAATTAATCCCTATTTAGTAGTCCCATTTTGAGTCATTTCGTCCAACCCCAACCAAGTTTTATTTTTCATTTCAGCCCCCCACTTTTATTTTTCATCTTAGTCCCTCTTTAGCTCGAAATCACATTTCACACATCATATCATGTAGCATTCATGCCACACAATTTGAAAGCACATCAATACATTTAAGCTTCTGAAAAAAAAAAAAAAAGACAATATAATGCACATACCATAGACATACGGAATTAAAGTAACGGACACAGTACTAATTTATCACAAGTATCCCTTTATCCATGAAAAATTTTCTACTTATCCGAACTCAGGTGTTCTTTCAATATTGTAATACCTGGGGTATTACAATCTCCTTCAACATTTATGAAGATTTTCATTTCATTTGACAACTGTGCTTCAAACTCGCTATTATTGTGTGTATATCTCTCAATGACACCAATAACCCCTGATATAGTATTCTTATGTCTTTCTATTGTTTCACTATTGGTAACTTGGATTAAACCAATAGCCAATAGCATGAAAATTCTTGAGCAATTGATTATCCCAACGCCGATTAAGAATTCTTAGGAAAGGCTCAACAACTTTTTTTCTTTGAAATCTTTTAATTATTTCATCTCTAGCTATATGAGAAGCTGCAAACAAATAACTCATAACGGGCTTATCTTCACTATCAACAAACATGGAACACACAAATTATGAGTTCAGTAACTTTCACAAAGTATGCATAATCTTTCAAAACATGTGAATCCAAGACAAAATCCACCAATTTCTTTACTTTGTTATCCCTAGCAAGTGTTAAGGTTATCCATTCTTTAGATGCCACCATGCTTTGCAAATCAACCTTTTGAGACAATATGCTTTGCAAAGCAATGAAATTAATTGCAAAGCGAGTCAAAGCTAGACAAAGTATCTATATTCCATCGGTATGTTGTCTCATCAAATGTAAAGCAAAACAAAGATTATAAATGAATTTAGTAATTTTTATAGTCTTATCTACAACTTTGATCACTTCATTTAATTTACCAATGTCTTGCAACATCAAATTGATATAATGAGTAGCATTGGAGACCAACAAAAAGTAAAAAATTCTTGTTGTAACATTTTACCAGCAGCATCATAATTTGCAATATTATCAATCACAATCTGGACCACATTTTTAGGTCCAACATATAACATAACTTCCCAAACAAGATGAAACAACATCTCACCAGTCTTAGAAGCATCAGATGCGTCAACAAATTTCAAGAGTACAATCCCCTTAGAAAACCAAAAAGTTTATGAAGGTTCTCCTACACTGATCAGTCCGCCTATTAGCCATGATAATGCACCCTATTTCTTTCCAAGTCTTGTGATGACTAATAACATAATTATGCACTTCCTCCACATTTTTTCTCAATAGATAACCACGAAGATTCCAAACTCCAAGTTAGTAGCATTAAATGGCAAATTATCTATTTAGCAATGGTAAGATCACACCTTTCTCCAGCCTCTTTACTTTGCAACACACTTTTAATGGTAAGTTGTGTTCTAAAAGTTGTTGTAGGCATAAAATAAGAACCAATAAGCTTCTTCCCATTTTCTTTTTCTTTTTCCTTAATTTCATAAGGTTGAGCAAAAGACATGTTCAATTCCACAACATCATCATTGTACATGCTATCAGTCAGATTACTTTCTTCACATTTTTCTTCTATCTTTCTCTTATTTTGATTAAAATCGTTCACATTGTTGGGTATTTGAAAGAAAACATCTACTAGAACCTTCTTAAATAGCGCTCTACATCTCCTTTTTGTCCAACTAGATGTAATTTTAAATGATTAATTCCACCCCTTTGAAGCTCTTTTTGTAGTATAAGCATATCAAATGATGCCTTGTGCCATCTGTCTTTCCTCTTGAAACATTTTTTGAGTTGATAATTCTTGTACATATTCAGCTGTTTCTTGCATAGGATTACTAGATGATATTTCACCAAACTAAAAATAGACAACAAAAAATAAGCTTCCAAATCATTGGTTCACTTGACACAATTCAATTAGCCATCAAAAATTCAAGTCAAAATTAGAAACAATTATAAACATAAATAAATCATTTATGCTCAAGAGATACATATATTCTGCTTGACATTTAATTCCATATTTCAATTAGGCAAAAATTCAAAATTAGTGCCCACATTCAACAAGGATTATAAAGACAAATTTTTCATAACACACTCTTATAATATATAGTTGAGATTATATAAACCGGAAAGAAAACAAAAATAATCACATATTAAACCATTGCTTGATCTAATTTCTCTCATTCACTGCTTGGTCATCAAATTTCAATAGAACAAATTAGCAAATGAAATCACATATTAACTTTATTTTAAAAAAAAAAAACCATTACAACACAAATGGAGGTTGACCACCACGATGTTAAAGGTCGCCTAAGGCTACTACTATTGCGATGGAGGTTGACTAACGCTGATGATGGCCACTAGTGGCCAGTGGTTTCCGGCGATGGTCGCTGGACCAAGTAGAGGGGATTGACGGTCACTGCAATGATTAATGGCTGTATCATGAGTTGCTGCTCTCAGTCTACTGTTACTCTCTCTCTCTCTCTCTCTCAATGTTCTACCGCTTCATTCTATGTTCTACAAGTTTTAAGGCATCTGTCCTTAAAAATAATGGAACAGGCCAAATGGGCTGTTGGGTCAACGGGTCACCTACAATCCCGCTAGGTTGAATGTTTGCACAATGGTTTGATAAGCTGACCTGGACTAGTCTAGTAACCAAATTGCCAGGTCGAACTACCTATACTGGTCCGGGTTCCAATTCACTGTTAAAAGAAGTGTTCACATTTAATGCTTAATAGTACCTTAAGCAAGACTAGCTCTAATAAAAAAATACTTGTTAAAAGAAAGTTTTAATAGTTAGGTTAATATACACAACCATACTCTTGTAAATTCATTACCATAAATACTGTACATTTCATTAAGTTTGTCAAAGGTTTGGGACTTTGGGTTGAGCGATTTACTAATAAGATCACTCATTGGTCTGCCTCTATTCTTTAAAGATGATGCACGCATCAGAATGTACCTCAAGCAAGACTAACTTTAATAGATTATACTTGTTAAAAAAAAGTCTTAATAGATAGGTTAATATACACAATCATTAGTTCCAATTCAACTAGTTACGAAAGCCTTTTTTGTTCTATATTAGTATAGTTAATGGATCATATTGTTGTAATATATTAGTTTAGATAGCAAAATGTGCGCACTATGGTTTTATATATATGTGTATAGTATGTGCATATACAATTTCATAATCATATATCGTTAGTGGTGGAGCCAGGACCCCAAACCTAAGGGCAATTTATTTAAAAAATAAATTAAATAATTAAATAAAAAACCAATATATATATATATATATATTAAAAATCAACATATTTCAATCAAGATCCACATCCAAAACCAAATGAAATTCACACAATCAACATAAGAAGTTTCGTATATATTATCACAGTAAGCTTTAGGTTACATAGGATGATGAGAAAAAAGCTCGATACCTATCTGTCAACCCTTTGCTCTGCTCGGTCCCGTGACTCATTTAATAGTAATTTCCTCTTCAAAAATCTTTCTATTTCAAGTTTTTACAAAGAGATCCCTAACAATGGAATGAGAAATTAACCATTATCAAAAAAAAATTTCATGAAATTGACTTCACAAATGTGTTACTCATGATCCTAATTGCATAATCAATAAAGTAATTTGATAGAATTAGACCTAGGTACAAAAACCTTAATTTTTTTTGGTGAAAAAAAAACCCCAAATTTCAATGGAATGAGCAAGGGATGGTGGACTGAACTCACTGTCACTGGCAGTGAAAAGAGATGAAGATCAAGGGGGCTGAGGGTTCAAGATCGAGCTAGAGGGGGTGGCGCCGTGGCAGACTTGAGAAGGAGAGAAGAAGATTTGATGTTGATGCAATGATGCTAATGGGGTTCTAGTCCTGGGCAGTGGCTGGATCGAGAGAGGAGATGAAGATCGAAGCGGACTAGGTCTAGGGTCGAAGACGAACTTGAGAGAGAAAGGGAGAGAGAGAGAGATGAAGTCACAGAGAGTTGATGGGAGTCAGGAGATCGAGTTGAGGAGATGATTAGATGAAGATGGTGATCGAAGGCTAGTGGCAGACTGGGGTCGAAAGCTGGTGGCGGACAAACTCAAGGGAGAAACAAGAGATGGTGAGTTGATGAGGATTGGGGGCAGTCAAGGGGATCTTAGGGATCGACTGATGAGAGAGGAGAGGAATATAGGGGTTCAAAAATTTTTGGGAGTCAAAAAAAGGGGGGGAATATTTAAAAAAATAATATGTAAATTTTAAAAATTTAGGGGGTGCAAGTGCACCCCTTGAGGATAATGTGACTTCACCACTTATATCGTTTAAGTGGGAGAATTGTTAGCATTATTTATTATATATATATATATATAATATTTATTTTATACATGATATTTAGAATGCTGATAATTTATTTAAATGGACTGACATATTAAGTATTGTATATTTATGCATATTTTGGGACATATATATTGGGTGTTATATTTAATTAGATTCGTAATAACTTTACGTATTTTGTATTGAGAAACCTATTTGATATATTTTATAAGTTAGTTTGGGGGTATGAGTGTAAATATTTTGTTTATAGAGACCTCACTCTAAATAATAACAGTGATAAGATGTTATTATAAATGGATTAACTTATGGGTCAACCATGGGCATGATGGACTTGGTAGTAGTTCCCTAGGTTATATAAGAGACTTGTTTTTTGTAAGACAATAAGTGTTTTGTCTTTTTCCATAAGACCAAAAACAGTAAGAGAGAGCCTCTTATACTCTCTCATAAGAGCATACCCATAATTTGATCTTTAGATTACGACATATCAACGTACGTTCTTATTCTGTTAATATTATGTATTCTTATTGCTTCTCAATATCAACAAACAACAGAACTATTATCAAAATATTATTATTCTATTTATGTTATAATTTCACATTTGAAATAGTCATAGTTTCTGGATTGTTTAGCTTAATTTTTTTTATTAGAACATTACTATTCTATTTGTGTTATAATTTCACATTTGAGATAGTCATAATTTCTGAATTGTTTGGCTTAATTTTTTTAACAAACACTGTATCGTTGTTTGGTGAAAATCTTGGTCCATAACATCTCTCATTCAAGTGGTTATTCTGCCATGTATTTTATTTTTTACGCTGGTTTGTCATTTTTTTTTTCCTCAAATCTTTGGGGTCTCTGTTTGAGTAAAATTCTATAACTAGGTTGACTATCACATATAGTCAATTTGAAATATTATTGAATTAGCATAGCATTGCGAACTCCCAAAAGTAATATTGACACAAAATCCCACTGAAAACATCGGGGGGCGTAGCTCATATGGTAGAGCGCTCGCTTCGCATGCGAGAGGCACGGGGTTCGATTCCCCGCGTCTCCATTTTTTTATTTTGCCACTCCATGAATGTTCAATTTATTTTTGGGAAGTCAGTACATGAATTTCTAATAATAATAATAATAATATGCATGGCGAAACTAAAAGAGATGGGAGGCTGTGTAATGAGCCCCAGAGAGCATGTATCCAGATTCAAGATCAGACAAAAGCAAAGCAATGAGAACCCCATGAAATGAAACCCTATACGTTTTCAGATTGTGCGACCCTTGAGGGCATGCATCCAGACCAGAAGCAAGTTCTTCCAAAAAGAATAATACTGATTCGTCATGGCGAGTCCGAAGGTAATCTAGACAAGCATACACCACCACTCCTGACCACCAAATTCCCTTGACCCAGCATGGCATTGCCCAGGCCCGCCTCTCCGGAGCTCATATCCGCCGCCGACACCTCCTGCCTTGACTGGCGCGTCTACTTTTATGTCTCCCCTTATGCTCGCGCTCGATCAACTCTTCGCGAGATGGGTCGATCTTTCTCCAGGAAGAGGGTGATTGGCGTCAAAGAGGAGTGTCAAATTAGAGAGCAGGACTTCGGGAATTTTCAGGTTCAAGAAAGAATGAGGGTTATCAAGGAGACTCGTGAACGCTTCGGTAGGTTCTACTATCGATTTCCGGAGGGTGAGTCCGCCGCTGATGTTTTCGATCGCGTTTCAACTTTCAAGTACGCTGGTTTTGTCTTCTTCCTTTTACAATTTAGTTCTTTCTCGTAGCATTGGAAAATGGAACCCATTTTTCTTCGTCTTTGTTTAGTTAATTTTACTGTTGCTTTCTGTAAGTACATTTGCTCTCTTCTTTTATTTAATGAATGCTGGGTAAATAATAATATAGTTGTTACTTGTTTGAGTTACGTTCATGACTGAATTCCAAAAGCGTATTTTTCAAAACGGGGCTCTTGAGATTCTTTATTTTCTTTGGTTTCTCAAATAATTTTAGAACCATGTTTTTAAATAAAGAGACTGGTAGCCAAGTTTGGCCCCAAAAAAGCAGCACCATATGATGAGTTATACGATCCATAATCTGGTCTTCAAGCACGGCATAAGTACCTTTGTCACGAACAATGTAAATAGATTCTTTCATTACGATAATTATCACTTAAGATTTGCTTGCAGTCATAAGGTTTTGGCCATATCGCAAGCATATTGATTACTTGATAATCATTACTTTAGCTGAAAAAGGAAAATAAAAGAAAAAAAAACTGCTGCATAAGTTTATAGTTATTTTTTTGCACCAATACTTCCCAAAACAATGCTTGATAATTCTAGCTGTCCTACTCTTGAAGAACATTCATCCCAAGTCCCAAACCAAGACAATCCAATTTTATTCACCCTTCTGTACGGGCATTAGAACTTAGAAGCACTTAGTATGGCACAATTGCTTATTGTTTTTCTTGAATAAGTAAAAGCTAGCATAGTGATTGTAATTCTACTGTTCTATTCGCAATGACCTTTTGCCCTGCGCTTTGATCTATCAGTCTTTCCCATTAGATTTACAGACTGCTGTCTTCTGATCCACAATTGGAATCCTAAATCCATTTTATTTTCTTTTCAGCTAAAGGTCAATTGGCTAAAAGTCTAAACACACTACTGAAATATGACATTTCTTTACCCTTCTATTTCAGGACATGTCCCTAAATGCATGAAAACTTCATTTCTTGTGCAGAACATCATTTAAGAGTTAAATAGTCATATTCTTGTCTCTAAAATGTTTGATTTACGGTAATTATGGGTTCTTGGAGCTAAGGCGTGCATAATTGGCAAGTGCTAGTGGTTGTTTGGTATAAATATAATTGTTGCCATAAAAGGGTACCGGTGGGAGAATCTGACATCTTTCAATGACCCAGTTATTCCGCCGTAGGAGATAAATAGGGAGCAATGACTTAGGAAATTTGTATGTTAGCTTCATTTCTTAGATAGGTCTTACGCTTTAAGGCTTGAGAACGAATGGATTTAAGAATAGGACTATTTGAACATGGCATGGTAGAACTCGTTAAGAAATAATTTTTTTTTGATAATATGTGAACATCATTTTGACAGATCACTGAATCAATAAAACTTCAAATTTGACCTGTCTTGCAGACCTCCTGTTTATGCTTGTTTTGATGCATTATTTCTGACTTCTGTGCTGCTAATGGAATTGGTCTTGAGGTTATGCATGCCTACCAAAGTCTTTCATCTATTAACATACATGTAATGGTAAAGTAATGTGATGTAGAAGGGTCTAGTGCTGGTATAAAGATGCCTAATGAAGTTTTTTTTCTTTTTTATTCAATTTTAGTTTTCCTCGAATATTTGTGGAGGACATAGACATGAACAGGCTTCAGCGTTATCCTTCCCATGATCTGAATCTTATAATTGTGTCACATGGGCTAACATCACGTGTATTCCTGATGAAGTGGTTCAAGTGGACAGTTGAACAATTTGAGCATCTAAACAATTTTGGAAACTCATGAGTTTCGGGTTACGCAATTAGGAAGTGGTGGAGATTATAGCTTAGCAGTACATCACACAGACGAAGAACTACTTGGTTGGGGACTCTCTCCTGATATGATAGCTGAACAAAAATGGCGAGCCCATTCAAAAAGGGGTGACTGGCATGGTCAAGGCCCTTGGTACGTTGATGCCTTTTTTGATAATCTTGCTGACTCCTATGATAATGATGATGACAGTGTGAACGAAAAAGATGAAAATGAAACAAATTCTTCGTAGTATAGATGGATAGTGTGCCCAACATCTGTGCACATGAAGATTCATTTTTAAAGCTCACTCGATACATGATAGGTTGTGTATTGCTACTTAACCAGTTTAATCACCTCATTAACTGTCAGTGAATAGGCATCCACCATGGAAGTTCCAATGTAAATAACGAATTGATAATCTGTAATGGTAGGAATATTTCAAGGAATACTATTCTTCTACTTGTATAAGAGAACGCTTGCTTAGTAATGCCTTGTGCAGTACCTATGACAAAATAGCCCATCATTATTAATACCCAAAATTAAGATTTATTTATATTAATCAAACAACTATACAGTATAGAACTGAATAATCATATTGTGTAATTATTTGGTTTTTATTTGGGCGCGTGTTTATAAAAATTCCGTTTTTGCAATCCTAAAGGTTTGTCTACGAAATGTTGAGCAGTGCAGAAATTTAAAGAAGTTAAACAATCTACATATTCAAACATAATTGGCATATTATTAGTTCATCAGGACAGTTGGAGGGATCATTTGATATGGTGTATAAGCTCCAAACAGCCACCCTCAACTTGCAGATTCTCAATAAATAAAACCAATCCTCCAACTCAACATCCAATTGTGAAAATATCTACGATGATTTGGTCAAATTTCCTTTAGTAAACAGAGGATTAGAGATAAACCACTAGATCTATTTTCCTATGTTGGATGAACAAGAATTGCGATATATTTTTTGGCACTAATAATGTGTTGATTTAAAAACATGGTCGTGCTTCATTTACTACCATAATAGGACGAAAGAAGGAAAGTGAGTAATTTGGAGTTGTTCGTGCTATTTGCTCTCATCTTGAATGTTTGGATCATGTGTTGACATGGGATTACTTCCTAACCATCTGAACTCTCGAGGCTGAATCTCATGAGTATGTCAACTTCGTTATCCATGAGCCATTTATCAATGTTCAGAAATTACCACTCATTTTGTCTCAACAAAGAGCATAAACAGCTAATCGTCGTGCATACTTGTCCTCACTTCCGACCTCAAAACCATCAAATAAAAGGAATGCTAAAACAGAACTTGCTCTGATTACTCATGCTACCATTCTTCACTACCAAGAAAGACTCTATTGTCAGGCAGAACTATCTGAGAAACAAAATCCCCATCAAACTGCCTTTTGATTAATATTCAAACGTTTGAACGGTTCATCACCCTTATTGACTCCATCAAACAGTTGTTGGCCTGTCAAAGAGAGAAGAATTTCGCACCCACCCAAACAACCAAATCAAAATAGACAAGCTGGGTCCACCCTCCCCTTCCTATTTTTCGTGGATGAAGAAAAAAAAAAATCCTGAGACAAATGTTATACAGAATCCATCAACTACAAAATGTTTTGGATTAACTTGATAACAAAAGGGATGGCTCCATCAGGTCAGATATACACTATCCAAAGCAGCAAAACCAGCTGCAACTCCACCTTCATCAGATGAAGATAATTTTGTACGCATCAAATAGCCACTTTGTTCATTTATGATGACCTTATCCTTATTCCTGCAGATTCCAGTCCTTCAATGTCAGCATTGTGCAAATTTGAGAAAGCATGTAGCTGTAATTCATATGTAGCCAAACTATATACCTTAAATATGTGCCGTATATCCCAAGTTCAGATATGGCATGATCCTTATGACAACCGCCACTACGTAGAAAGATTGTTCCAAAATTAGTTGGAAATATCCTCTGCATAAGGATGTAAGCAGCATCTTCTTTGGACTGAGCTGTCTGTAATTTTAGGAGGGTTTCCCTCACAGCATCACCATAGATATTGTTTCCTGAAACATAATCACAGTTTGTCAGGTAATTTTCCCTCTATTTTTTTTTTAAAAAAAATTATTTTTCTCAACAAAGTCAAAGAGGTGACAGAAGGGAGAAGCCAAGCATAGGAGATAAAAGACCTCCTCCTTCTCTTTGGGGCTTCATTACATATAACTCCGGCCTTTCAATTGCTTTTTTAACAATATCTGAGTCATCCAAACTCCACAATCCTGCAAAGCATTCACGCAGTTTGGCAATGTCTTCTTTGTTTTCAAGGTACCTGCTTGCAGTTTGAACTCAAATTTTAGGGAAGACATACAACTGGTTAAACAAAAACTGTTCAGCCAAAATATATAAATTAGTCATTAAGCTACTTGCTTGCTGAGACAAAAATGGAAGGGCAAAAATCATTCATTAGCTTCTGGACTTGCAACATATATGATTTACTTGTCATTCCTAAAACAAAATACATCCATCTAATGCTTTTTCATAGGAAATATGAGGGAAGTGCTGAGGAAACATGTATAATTCCATCCAACAACTTTTTGTTTCCACGGCATTAACACTTGCGTTCTCAGCTTTGCACAGTAGCTTGTTCACAAATGTACATCATAAACTCTGTTTTAGGTCATGGTATCTATGAACTGATCATGCTGCTCTTATTTAAGAATAGTAAAATCTTGCCTGGAGGATGGTAATTTAATTGATTACAAGATACCTCTCAAGAACATTGGGTTTTGCTAGTTCCTGTTGAATCTTCTTGGTACCAACCAAATGGTAAGATATTGACGGGCATTTGATGGCAGAAGACTTTTCCATCAGTAGCCTAGCTCTCCATTCCTACATGTTGAGAAAGATATACAAAACATTAAATCTTGCAAGTTTTCGATAGAAGGATCACCTGTACAATAAAATAATGTAACATAATAAGAACACAACAGATACAGAAGAAATATAACTGAAAATACTATTTAAATAACCATAAACTCTACCAGTGGGATAAAGATTATTACACTCACCAATGACACTCACAGTAACAGAATAATAGACCTCTCAAACAGTAAAACACTCTCTCAACAACACAAACTCACAGAACAACTAAACACAATGCAGCAAATACACATAAACAACCAAGAACACATAACAGCTAGCTTTCGAGAGGCTAGCACTCTCCCTCCAAGTCCCTTAGTCCTTTCCTGACCATTCCTCACCCCTTATTGTCCTTCTTAACCTCCTCCTCACCCACAATACTCAGCTATTGGTCGTTAGTGGTTTCTCTCTCTACTGCCACCTCACTCCTTTTTTTGTCTTTCCTGGAGTAAACCATAAGGCCCACTTGGGGAGACTCATTTAGCCCAATATCTTCCTTAGTTCCCCTCCTCTTGTAATACTGTGACTTGATTGGGGGCCCAACACAATTGCAGGGATGGATGACATCAGGAAGAACAAAAGTACAGTCAATCTTAGAATAATCATAATAATACAGAAATGTTATAAGAAGTTCTTCAAAAAATTTGTAGGACCCAATTACACTAAATAATAACTCATGAATTTTCTGTATGGGATCTAACTTTCATAGGACCCAAACATTCAATGTTATATGATGCTTGGCTTTATCCTAATAATTTTGCAACTCCCTTTTTGTCAGCCATGTTAAAGTACATGTGCTTCTATTTTTTGGGGTTGATCATCATAACATACCAATTAGTCTTTATAGGAGCACATACAAATGCATAGGTACCTGGTAAGTTAGAAGGATGTAGGCCTATCAGGCCAGACCCCGACATCATTTGATAGGTCAGAGGCTCTACCACTCCTCTGGTCATGTATTCTTGATTATAGTTTTTCTAGCTACGACGTAATCAAACATTAATTGACAATTGTATTTCCTAACTCTAGCTATTAAGTTAAAGATGTAATTGCCTTGGGTCAGGTGGGCCGTCATTGCCTAGTATTAAAGAACAGATATTTCTAAGTTGGAATATAGTTATTATGAGCAGCAGATAACTTCAGGAAAGTTGCTCACTGATTCTGAAGGATAGTCAACTGGTGTATACCCAGCCCTGAAGTAAATAACAGCAATAGCTTGTCCATCCCTGAGAATACCAGGATATTATATTTTTTGACAGTTAGAAACAAAATTAATCACAGTTCAAATCCTGAGCAGGAAAATCATTTTTCCAATGCTAAAGGCTACATACACAGAAAGTGTTCCATCCGGTTTGAGTTTTCCTTCTCGATCAATTTCGGCCAATGTTTTCCGAATGGTTGTAACATTATGTGTGTTAAAAAGCTGAGGAAAATAAATGCCACAAAGGTCTAAACAATAGGCTTTTTAAACAAAAATAAGTTTGGATATTTTTTTTAAAAAAAATGAAAATGAATTGTAAATTGTTGAACAACATTGAAGCAGGATGCTCGAGGAAAACTGTAAAGAAAAGGATATCTCTCTCTCAGTTCTACAGAAAGCCAATGCTGATCGTACATGTTCCGTTCTTCAGCCTGAACCACAAACATAATTACAGCCCTGTACAGATCCATTAAAAAATTCTTATATAATTATACCACCGCAAAAAAAAAAAAAAAAAAGCCACAGTGAAGAAAGTAAACAAGAAAAAGCTCTCTCCAAACTGACCTTGGGTCATTGTACTGACACCAAGCCTTAGCTAAAGCTCCTGCAAACTGACTGGAAGCTGTATTGGCAGGAATTCTTTTGGAATCTAGTCCAAGAAATTGTCCATATTGCAAAAGTATGTTTCTGTAAGCAACCAACCATATGAAGATACCTTCTCATAATAATATTTCCTTTACTTAAATAAATAATTTAGAACTTACATGAATAGTTGCATAGAACATATATTAAATAATATCTGTGTATCATTTATGAGATCTTAAAATGAAATTCAATTTCTAATCACCTAACAATTTTCCAATGTATCCCTAAGTAGATTAAACTAAAACCACCGTGAGACTATCAGCTGTTTAACTTAAACGAACACACAGTAGCAGCCCAGAAAAAACAAAATCTCAAAAACATTATTAAAATATTCTAAATTAGAAGCCATACATGTATACTTACTTATGAAGCTTGGTCACAAGACCACTGAGACCAGCAAATGAAGAAGAAACAGTGTTCAGTTCAATTTGTAGAAGTAATTTGGTCTGTTTGTCAAGCATATAATCTGAACGATGCAACCCCAAGCGTATTTCCTATGAAAATGAATGCAAAAGGAAAGAAAAAAAAAATTATTGGTGGATAACTCTGACTCACTGATATAAAATAAATTATATCTTCACCCCTTCTATAACATAATATAATATACTTGTTTTCCATAAACTATTTATTATGAAATATACACAAAAAATCAAATAATTCAATTTTGTCTCTCATGTCATGGTGATGAGTCAAGACAACATATGAGTTTAATATCAGTTTCGATGACATAATATTTGTAACAACTGTAACTAAAGAAAAATCATATTTAACTAATAAGATAACTAGCTTGAGTCTACAGACTACCAAAAACTGATCTTCTCATGATAATTTTGGTTCAAATACCCAATTAATCCACACTTACCTCTTTTTTGTTGATCTCTAGCATTTTGGAATGAATATCTAGAAGTCTAGAGGTAAATTCATCCACTTTCTTAGTCCTGCATTGTGATAAACAGACAACTAATATCAAATTAAGAGCATGCACAAAAGAACAGCACAGTAAAAGGAGCAAACTGTTAGGTAAATAAAACTAGAATGACATATATAATGATAGAACTGGATTGACAGAGTTAAGAATCAGGGGAGTTTTACTAGGTAAATCATATAGATTACAGGTGAATGTTTTCACGACATCTAATCCAAATAATTCTTCAAAGCAATTTTTTTTTTAATTTTTTTTTTAAGGCAAGAACCAGTACATGTGATAAAATGCCCATTGATACGAGTGAATGAAAATTTAATGTACTTTTTTGTGTACCAAAATTCAACTTAATCCACTTACATGCCAATTGTAAGATTATGACAATACAAAACCATAAAGATTTTATCACTATGTAGTGAAGGAGGAAACAAAAGCGTACCTGGAGAGAGAGTCTTGTAGAAACTTTCCATCCAGACTCACTCGGTCTACTAGTTCATTAAATATAGGGGCTAACTCACACGCTCGCCTCCAATGATTTTCAGGTAATGACGCGGGCAATAAGGCCAATGGGGCATGCACCAAGCCTACGCCTGGAATGCTTCCTGATCTCTATAATTCTAAACACGTTGACATCAAATTCAAGTACTAACTAACAAGTTATGACTCTACTGCAAAGAGCAGTCATATAAAGACAAAGCCCATTTTTTCTTAGCAACAAAGATTTAAGAGTAAAATAGGTTATCCCAGCTCATGTCGCAACCATGTCCACTTTTCAATTGGCAATAATCACCTCTTCTAAGATCCAACACACGTAAAAAATTTCTTTCTTTATTTTTCAAATAACACTCAACTAGCGGTTGCCACTAACCGATGATTCCTGATCAGAAATCAATGATTTTAATAGCATAGTATTCCAATCTTCACAGTAAATATCTGTGTTTATTTAAACATTATTTACATAACCCTTAACAAAGTAACATCAGAATAATACAACAGGATCACTTATGAGAGAGAATTCAGAAGAAAATAGGAAACGGACCTCGACAGACTTATCACCAACAACGAGGCCATTAAGAGAACTCCAAACGAGAGCGTCGTAGGCGATGTTGTGCAGTAACTGTTGGTCGATATCATGATAATCCAAAAGGGGCGTGGTGGCAGTTTTCCCAACACTGCTGCACCTCAGAGGCAGATTTGGTGAGGGCGAAGAAGAAGCGGATCGCTGAGACATGAGCTTGATGGATTTACGCAAAGGAATAGAGGGGGGTTTGATTGAACTGAGAAAAGAGGGCGACTTCGATTGCAATTCGTCGCAGAAAATTGTGGCGATATGGAATGAGTAAAGATGGTGACTAGACATGGACAACTGAATCGGACCAAGAACACAGAAAATCATTGCAAGAGCATCAGTATCAAAAAGCGGCCGCCACTCAAATTAACTATTTTGTCCTTTCATTATTCTTTTTTGTCCCAACGTCTTTCCATAATTTGTTCAAATAACGGACTTGAATCTCCTAATATTAAATTTTTTTTTAATATTGAAGGTATTACATTTTAGTCGTTAAATCATATAAGATGAAAAATATTTGTACAATATATTTTGGTGTGTAATGTAGCGTGATCCAACAATTAAAATGCAATATTATTAATGTTAAAGAAATTTAATGTTAAAAAATCAAATTTCTAAAAAATGAATTGATTTTAGAAATGAGAATAAGAGTAGATCATCTTTGCAAATTGCAATTGCAATTTTTCAGGTTTTTTTGTCAATATTTTGAATTTTTTAACCTGGTGTAAATTAACGACAATTTTAAATAAAAATAATTTCTTTAAAAAATTAAAACTATATTAATAATTAGTTAAATTGCACAAAACTGAACATGGACTTTACCCTCTTCCACGTTTAAATTCATGAAGATACTCCTTTAAACTTTTAAAGATATGCCAAAAAATCTCTTTCGTTAAAAGCATGGTTTTGGTGAAACCATTAGTTGATATCCACAATGATGCATAATTAGCATAGTTTAAAAAATTAAATAGGACTAGATTGATTAGATCAGCTAGTCAAATCAAAAATTGGTCTTATGTTCAGCCAGGATTAATATTTGAACTGAAAAAAAAAAAGGTGAAACCAACACAGAATCGATTGAAAATCGACTAGTCAATTAGTTTTACTTCTTTTTTTGTATATTTAAAAAAACCACCATTCTATTACTATCATCGCTGGACACTAGAAGAAAAAGAAGAAGAAGAAGAGTCAGAAAGTGCTTTTGCTAACGTTGGTCCATCGAAGTCATCGTTAGTCATTCACTGGTCATCATCTTCCAATAAGTTGTTCTCCATGTTGATGCTTGTTCGTCGAAGTAGAAGATTTGTGCCTTACAGCAAGTCAATTTCGAATAAGAAGCAGAAGAAGAAAAAATATTTATGCTCTCTTTCCTCTGTACAGCAAGTTAGCAAGAGTTCGAATAAGAAGCAAAAGAAGAAAAACTCAACTTTTTAATATTCATGCTATTTTTCCTCTTTCTTCTGCTTTATTGACACTACTTTGTAAGGAAATAAGACTAACAACTTACTGGTAATTAATGACTGATTTGAAATTTGAATTAAAAATAATTTTTTTTAATTTTTATATTCGATAGAAAAAAAAATATATATATATACATATAATAATATTTTTAATAAAAATAAAGATTAATTCTTAATTTATTAATATAAAATTATATATATATATTTAATTACTACCAGTTCGATCATGGTTGAATCATTAAACATTAAACGGGTGCCTTTTCCGGTTTAATAGCCTAAGGATGACAATGACAAGGATCTATACATTTGGAGTCCCACGAGGACAGGGGTAGAAAAAAAATCTCCCCATCATTGTTTCAGGGGCAGGGATCATGCTTCCCCAAAATAATAACCTAATGAATATATATATATATATATATATATATATATATATATACAATATGGTCATTTTAAATTAAAATAGTTTAATTTAATTTTTTTAAAAATAAAACCCTAATTCTAAATCTTTATTTCCTAATCTGTAATTAGACTCTTCACTCTACTTCGACTAAGTTTCTCCTCTCTCATCGTCTCGCCTGTGTCTCTCACCATTTGTCTATGTCTCTCGTCGTTTGTAGTCATGCCCAAGTCTCTCTCGCACTCTACCTTCAATGATGATTTTTTTTTGGAAGTCATTGTTGTAGTTAAAGACCACGCTGTGAATGCCAGAAATGTCACTGAATCACTTTAAAAAGCTATTGGAAAGCAACAGTGTCCTCCGTCTTAGGTAAGCATCTCCATCCCAAATCTCATTGTTTGTCGCATACTCTAATGTTCTGTTTTATGAATCTAATGTGTTTTACTGATTGCTCTATATTTTTTTGCTCTCCCATACTTTGTATTTTTTGCTCTCTAAGTTTACAATCTCATCGTCTCTGTTAGGGTTTTCTTCCAGTTGTGTGTCTCTTCCTATATTTGTTTTTCTTTTTTTAAATTTTAAATAATTTTTGTACAGTAACTACATTATTAGAAATATCATTTTCATGAATAGTAAATTGAATATTTTATTAGCGCATAGTGTCAAATAGTACCCTTGACTTTTGCTATAAATAGGCCCTTCCATTTCACTTCTAAACTCACACCTTCAACTTCTCTTCTTCTCTCCTTAAGTTTCTCTTACTCCAATGTTAGGCTTATGAGATTTTGGGCCTTTCCTTTTCAGCTTAGGTAAGGATACTATGCCCTTTCTATGTCTTTCAAATTTTAGAAGTTAATTTCTTAAGTATGCTCTGTGGTTGCGGTTTTGGCCGATCTTCCACATCAGAAAAACTGTCCTTAGCTGTTTATATGTTATTTTGATTATCTGATTACCGAAATAGAATGTAAACTGTGAAGAATACATGTCTAGGAAAGTTCTGGCTAAGGAAAGACCTGGTTTTTAAGTGTGTCCAGTGTGACCCTCCACTCTTTCCTGGGAACTTACCTGGTGTACTCTTTTACAGATTGTATTCTCTATTTCTGGTATGAATAGTACCCGTACGTATGAATAGTAACTATATAAATAGTAACTGTATATATGAATAGTATCCGTACGTAAAAATAGTATTCATACATATAAATAGTGATCATATGTACGAATATTATCCGTATATATAAATAATATCCGTATATATGAATAGTGACCGTACATATGAATAGTACCGTATGTATGAACAGTATCAGTATGAAAACAATCCTAACTTGTTTTCTCTAATCTTTCATGAAAATCTCTGTAGCGGAATACTGAAATTCATCTGTGTACTCTTGTCTGTAACGACTTAGAGAAGCGATATTTGTACGGAATCCAAGTGAGTGAAACGACCCCGTTTTAATAGAGTTTTAGCATTACTGGTGATAAAAAGTATGTTGTAGGACACTCCCAAGATTCATAGGGGGAAATTGGATTCAGAATGGCGAATATAATGAGATAATTAATCCAGAAGTATGGATAAGAAAAAGCAAGTATCTCATGATGATGTGAAGATTGAATCTCTTGAATTGTGGTTTATAAAGCTATAATATAGTTATATACTATACCTGTTATATGGATGAATATTATATTGAGCTTCTGATTATGATATGAAATGCTATTGATTGTGATTGAGCGGGACAGTACCCGGTTGACAGGGTGTCTTGACCAATGAGTGTGGAGACAACGATTCCCTCAGTAGGGATATAGCCCGGATTGGTGATAAATCCGTGAGGCGCCCTAGCTAAGAGGATGAGGTTGTGCGTCATGGCGGAAATATACATAATTGGTGAGCCGGCCTGTGTGCGCTCTCCGGGATATATTGCCATTGACGAGTACTAGTAACGTTTGTTGAATTGGATGAATTTTTATCTTCTTGTATGTAAAAGGATGATGTTGTGCGTCATGGCAGAAATATACATAATTGGTGAGCCGGCCTGTGTGCGCTCTCTGAGATATATTGCCATTGACGAGTACTAGTAACGTTTGTTGAATTGGATGAATTTTTATCTTCTGTCTATTGGTTGAGTATGAGCCTTTGGATATGCTTGCATGACTGGTAATGTATTTGAATTTTATTAACGCGAGGCCGATTCGCTCATTGAGTTTAAAAGCTCACATTGTTTGTACAACCTTTTTGTTCAGATCAGGTTGCCATCGAAGAATATCTGCTAGAGGAGTAGATCACTTTGGACCTTCCCGTCGTCGGGTAGACCTCTCTTCTGTTATAGATTATGTTGCTCTGTAATAGTCTAGGACATCTAGTTCAGGGGTTCGACATTTGGCTTGTATGTCAATGTATTTTAAATTGATAATCTATGATTACATGCAAATCATCTCTATGATTTTCAGATAAGAAAATTTGATATATTTATCGGAAGGCTTACAGTGATGAGAGATTCATCATTGTGCCGGTCATGTGCCCAGAAAACGGGTCGTGACATTACTGATATTTGTAATCAGTCGACTGATGAGAAGAGATCAGTTGACTAATGATTCTCTGTCATACTGAAATTTTGTGTCCTGTAGCAATCAGTCTACTAATCGAGTTGAATCAGTCGACTAATCGTGATAAATCAGTCGACTAATCACCTGCTGGAGTACGAAAATAAGTCGGTTTCAACTGAAAAATCAATGAGAAATTGACTAGGATACCCCTAACATGCCAAGGAAACTCAGAACAAGAAAATAGGGGTAAAAGAGGGATTTCCATGCTAAAGGGACTCTTTAAACCCTTTTAGAAGCAAGTAGAGAGAGAGAAAGAGAGAATTCTGAAATTTTAGAGAAGAGAGGGAGAGAGAAACGTAGAAAAGAAGAAGAAGAGAGAGAAGGGACTTCTAGTTGGGTTTCTAACAAGGAAATCACCAAAAGTAAGCTTCCTAGCTTGATTTCTCTAGTTTAGATAAATTTTAGAGCTTGAAATTGGTAGAATTGTAGTTTTTCAGACTAAGGAAAGAAGAGGAAGAAGGAGTTGGTCTGAAAACTAAGGAAAACAAGAGATTCTAGGGGAGAACTAGAAGATATTACTCAAATCTCAACTATAGGAAGAATCAAAGGTAGCTAGTTATTCATAAAAGCAATTTATTTTCAGTTATTTATCATGCTTGTGTATGTTATGCTATAGTTTTATGATAAAGCTATTCATGAATGTTTGAGAACATGTTTTCTTATGAATATAGAACTTGACTCCTTATGGGATGTAGTAATTTCTCATAGGGTGAAGAGTTCTCTTCATAAGAAAGCTAGAAAGCAAGTTAATTTAGTTATTTACCATATTCTTCATGATTTAGCAAGTATAGATATGTCGAAGTTCTCCTTGAGAACTTAGAATTTACTTCCTCTTGAAAAGTAGAGATTATGTCATTGTAGGAAGACAGAATCCCAGAAATTCCTCATGAGATGACGAAATTCTTAATGGGACATTGAGTACTTTTCCTGAGGAAGTAGTTAAAGTAGTTAAAGTAGCTAAAATAGCCAAAGTAGCTAAAGAATAGTGCACTATATTAAGAAAGAAGTTAAGACACAAGTTATGTGTTAGTATATCAGTTTATATTTCATAGAATAAGTTTCCTATTGAGATTGCTTTTATGATAGTTCTTTTATGTTCATGGAAGTATGAACTAGTTATTGAGAATTGCCTTTATGACTGAAATGGTTTTTGAAATGTTTTCTTTAAATAAACTATCTACTGAGATTATATATCTCATGTTTTATGTTATAACTAACCATTTCAGGAGTTGAGGTAAAGAAGCAAGAGGTAGCCAGGAACAAGCTAGCATCGTTACTAGGTAGTTACACATAGAAAAGGAATGTAATGTTAATTTCCTATGTAAACCTTTAGAGATCTATGCACAATATGCATAGAAGTATAAGTTATATGTAAGTTCCTTGTATTTAGCTTCATTCTAGAAGAGAATTTGCAAAGAAAAGTTGAAGAAATGTTGTAGACTATGTGCATTATGAAACTAAACAATTTTACCATGTTTTCAAATTAATTTTCTGAAATATGAAGCTTAGGGTACATCAGTCGACCGATGTCCCTTCATCAGTCGACTGATACCTCTGATTTTCAGATATACGTAACTTTGAAGACTATCAGTCGACCGATATCTCCAGATTAGCCGACCGATTGTCCTCTGCCAGTTTAAAATTGTAATTTGCAAAAGATTCCAAAGTTGCCCTACTTTTATACAATCAGATATTTTGCTAGGCTTTTCAGAAAAGTTTCATGGTTTTAACCATATTTTTTTACAAGGTCTTTATTACAATTTTCTTAAATTGTACAAAATTAGTATAATTTTGGCAGACGTTACAATACCCCGTTGCCATTCCTACAATCGATTCAGTTTTTAAAACATTAATAATAAAATAAAATGTGTTTGTGTATGCTAAGGTGGCAAAGTCATTTTTATATTCTAACAAAAGATAAGAATTTTTTTAAATGAACAAAAGCTACAAAACATCAGAACAAATATTAAAAAAAGAATCGCAGTCCCTAAACCCTGCTGATCGAGTAACTGGAAAATGTAAACATTAGATGTCTTCAAAAGCCACTAGAAATGAAGGGACGAAAGACCAAAAAAGACTATATCCTTGGGAGCATCAGATTCCTGCAGTAGTGAAATCGTACCCACACAATAGATTAAGAGCGTTTGCTTTAGAGGCTTGTATATGCTCTCTCAATTCGATTTTGTTGCAATTTGGGTGCTGCAATGTTTTTTTTTTTTAAATTTTGTTGTCCTTCAAAGTTGGTGGTTTTCAAAGATTGCCAATGCTTGCCTATTCCCACTGATTTAAGAACCAGACAAGATCGGTGAATTTCATTGAGAATCAACTACCAACCTGATTCAGTCAAAAAATTGATAAAAAAATTGATAAAAACTAAAGTGTAGTTGAACCGGTTTTTTTTTTAAAAAAAATAATTTATTATTTATAAAATATAATTATTTCTTACACTATGTGAAATTTAACATAATTATTTTTTTGGTCTTCTTTAATCTTTTCTATCGTGTTATATCTTTTTTTTCTTAATTTTTTTATAATAACATTATTTTTGTCACAAAAATAAATAAAAGAATAAGAAAACAATAGAAAAACAATTACACGTATATATATATAATAATAATAATAATATGTTTATTAAATTAAGTATAAAAACAGTTATAAATTTATTATATTATATGTTTTTAATATATAAAATTATATATATATATATATATATATATATATATATATATAATTATTACTAATTAAATCACAATTAAACTAGTGAATATTGAATCAGTACCTCTAACGATTTAATGACCGGTCCGATTTTTTAAACATTGAGTGAGTTGTTCAATCTTTTGTGTGGGTGTTGCAATTTCAGTTGCTCAATCAAGAGAATTTTGGTGCTATGATTTTTTTTTAATATTCATTTTGACATTTTGGAGCTTTTGTTCATTTAAAAATGTTTCATCTTCTTTTGTTAGAATATCAAAATTGACCTTACTACCTGAGCATACACAAAGACACTTTTTATCTGACTAGGCATCATCTTGCTAATATGGATATTGACTAACAACAATCTTAATGGAAGCGGTTTTCCGCACATCTCTAAAAATTTGGAAGTTATCTTAGTGCGTATTTGGCACCATGTTCAGTTCACCCTAACGTGGTTTGTAATTGCTCAAACATGATTGGAAGGAAAACTAGGATGTTTGGCTGGCCGGTGGAGCAAATCGCGTTGGAAACCAACTACGTTTCAAATTTTCCAACCATGATTTCTTCAATGCATGCCCACCTTGCTTTTATGATCATCAAACGTGGTTGGCCACAAAATTTCCCTAAAGACCCTATGCTGCCCTTCCCATTTCTCTATGCTTCTCTCCCGTGCTCCTTAGTAGGCTTTGGATATACTATGTTTCTGGGACCAAAAACAAAGGCGCACAAACCACCTAACAAGGGACAGTGAAAGACGAGGGGATGTGTTTGTATAGAGATGACGAGTGTGTGGAAGAAGATGAAGAAGATCATGTTGGTGGCACTGTTGAAGCTACAATGGTTTCACGCATTGGAGTGGCACCGTTGAAGAAGAAGAAGAAGAAGAAGAAGAAGATCATGCTGGCCAACAGGAAGAAGAAGATGACGTGGCCAATATTATGCTCTTGTGTTTATTAATCATTAATTTGTTGAAACGAAAAAATATTACTTAGTTATAATCATAATATAACTAGAAACGAAATCATAAACTGATTTGAAAGGCTAAATCGTGAGAAAATACATGACAATGCAAAATAGGGACAAAAGTGAATAAATTGAAAATTTTATAAGGGTTAATTTTAACAAAAAAAATATATTATCAAATTAGGGACTTAGATGAAGTAAAATAATAGTTTATATCAAGCAAAGGACAAAAGAAAATTTTTAACTAGGGACCAAAGTGAATAAACAAAAAAGTTTTGGGTAAATGGTAAAATTAAAACAAAATTTAGTTTAAATTATTAATTCATTTTGTTTAAAACTTAATTATAATAGATACTTAGTTCATTTTGATTATAATAGAAACTTAGTTCATTTTGTTTAAAACTTAATTATTAATTAAAAATTAGTCAATAATTTATTTTGTAATTAACAGTTTATTAGCACTTTAATTATAATTATACTTAGTTCAAATTGTTTAAATTTAAAAAATATTATAATGAGTAATTAGTAAATAAATAATAATATTGGATAAATAAACCAAATATAATAATTTAATGCCCTCTATTAAAATATTGATATAACTCATTATGTTATATTTAAATAAATGACCATAAATAATAATAATACATCAAAAAATGAAATATAAAATTTATTTCATTTCTGTTAATTACACATATAAAATAACGTTTGTAAACTAACATCTAAATTTAAACATCATGATGTCTCATACTATGTTTATTCAACTTTCTCCTAAACATAAATCTTGTTCATTCAAACTTAAGTTTATCCAAATCATGTTCAATTATACCTAAATTTTCCAACATATGATTATCCACTGAATTACCAAACACACTCTTAATGAGTTTGAAAGTTGAGAAAAATAGTGCATTAACCTTTAAGTACAAGAGAGTTTTGTATAATTTAGCCATAATAATTTAATCACTAAAAGATACAATAGTTGATTATTTATTCTGTAACAATTAACTTTATACAAATTAACGTTAAACATTATTATTGAGTCATATGAATAAATATACAATTTAGTCTAGTCTAATTAAAAAAACTAACTTGTATTTTTTCTATAATTTATAGAAAGTAATTTACTTAACACTTAAATTTAAAAAGGTAAAAATTATATTTTTTTAAGAACCAATATTTTCTCCCACGAAAAACTCTAAACTTAAATTAATATTTTAGTGTCATAATTTCATATAAAATTTTAAATTCATTCCTTAATCTTGAAATGTGCTCAAATAATTCGCCTTTTTTTTTGTTCTTTGTTAGATGTGTCAATTCTGTCACCGAACAGTTGTAAATTTGAAATTATATTGAGATGACATAAAGTAAAATAAAACTTGAAAGCCGCCACAAGATGCGATTTACAAACCAACATTTTTCTATTTCTTTTTGGATTTTTCATTTGTTGGGACATATTTTTATTTCCTTTCGACTACAATTTAAAAAAAAAAAAATCAGGTATGCTGCAGACAGTTCAATTGAATTTTATCAATTCAGTTAAAAAAAAAAAAAAACATCTGAGAGATAGAGATTAGGGTAAGAAATCCTTTCAAAGTACTTTGTTATATTGTACAATTTTCAATGCAGAAAGAGATTCACATGAAGTATAGGTAGTTGTAAACCATCAGACTGGCCTACGGCATAACAGTACGAACGAATTCAACATTTTGCCACTGATTTCTCATCCAAATTAGAGTCAACTTTCAGAATCGATCGTAGAGGCTTAATCTCTTCTTCTTCTCCCCCTCCTTCTTGTTGCTCTAGAGATTTTGATTTTTGGAAGGATATGTTCCTCCTCTTCTTCTTCTTCTTATCGGAACAAATCTCCTCCACGTTGTCATTAATGCTAACCATTTTCTTTGGAGCTTTCCTTTCAGCTTCAGGTACGATTTTCTCTTCTCCGTTCATGTTTATGCATGGATTGTTCTCCTCTTCAGCTTGCTCCTTTGTCTCTGGCTGGACCACCACCTTGTCTTCTGTAGAACCAGCACTAGACGTCTGAACCTTAGTTGAACCAGAGTGCATGCGACGCCCTAATGTCACCATCTTCAATGCTTGTGAAGCCCAGGTTTTCGTGATGAAATTCGTGATGAAATGATAGATCCTATAAAAGATGCCCAAAGGTTGAAGATGAAGTTCTCTCCGGTCCATCTGCTGAGTTCTAATCCAGAGATAAAAGGATGTGGAAATGGTGTTATGGTGTCAAATGGGCTGTAGAAGATTGTGATAATATTCCACCCGTGCTAAGAATAAAGATACATAAAACTTGCAAGTAAGTGAAAAGTTGAATCTCTTTGAAAGAGATACTTTACTTTTCTTGGAAGGGATATTACTGTTAGTCCAAAAATTTACAGTATAAGAAGGGCATGCTAATCGTAAAAGTGGGGTACAAGAAAAATAAAGGCATTGCTTGATATTTGTGTACTTCTACCATGCCCAGATTATGCTTTTGGACATTTCTTTGCTGCAAACAAAGATTCAAGATCAATTAAATAAGCTGATACAGTAAATTACCATTTAAGTAAATCCAACGGGATTGTGCATCCATTTTTTAATAAATTGTTTGTGAGAACTGCGTGCCAGTCACTTCTTCGGTTCCTCCACCTCTGGCCCCTCTTCTACGTCTATTATTTTATAAGGCTTTTCGTTAGCCTTCCAATTATTATTTAAGGTAATGTCCACGAATTTAATTCCCACATCGTTTTCTTAGGCCTGATGCTAAATTACAGTTTGTCATTAACAGAAGAGAGGGATAAAGAGGATCATAAAAATTTGAAACCAGTAAGTTACAGTCAAGGAACAAAATTGAGACAGGTTTACAGCTATACCTATTTTTATTACTCAGTTTTTGTGACAAATCAATGTAATAAATCAGATTAAGAGTTATAATGAGTAAGCCAGAACTCTCGTGAGTAGGACAAACTTTGGAATCATGTGTCAAATAGACAGCTACACCGATATCCGTCCACACAGGCGCCAATATGCTCCAGTATGAAACAGAGACTTCTCAAATACCCAGATATCACGGACGAGAACCTGTAAAACTTAGAAGACAACCAGATTAGTGGTAGGAAAAAAGATGCATCGATACGAAATAAAGAGAAATGCATCCTTAATACTGTGTGAAGTTCCATCCAGTGTAGAAGATTTCCTTTCTATTGAACATGGGTATTCTGCTTCTATGTAATGGCACAGAGGAAAAAAAAATCCCGAAGAGTTTCCTTCCATCCAACATTTAGGTAACTAAATAGAAGGATGAACTAACCCTTTTTTTTCCTTCTGATTTGAAGCATTGTCCTCATTGACAGAAATTAAAAAGGGAATGAATATCTGGCAACATCACAAGTAACGAAGTAAAGAAATGCGCCAACAATACCTCCTTGTTTTTATCACCAGCTACAACTGCGCCTTTTGAGTCATATGCTTCAAATTTCTGCAAGTAATATAACATAAAATTTCACTGGTTTATGTAGTGAAGTTCCTATGAGTCACAAAACAAAGAACATTTCTAGAATCCGGATAATAATTAAGAGTTTGCATAAAGCATACATGCTTAGCCAAAAACTCAAGAGTAAGCTGAATGAACACTTTATTGAGGTCATTTCGATCAACACCGATCTGTTAGTGACAAAGAAAGTAAAAATCATTAAATAGAAAAAAATGACTTCTGCACTTAATGAGAGAGGTGAACAATTTAATATTATATATATGGTCCACTCTTCTGCTACATCATCTTGGCCAAATTCTAATATTAATAAAGAAGAATTCTAACCAGACGAGCACGCAAAGTTCGTATCTGAACAACTGGCTCAACCAATTCCCAGTACACCTTGCTCCATACAGTTTCTCTTTGTTTGATTTCGTTCTTAAGTGCCTGTTTATGAGAAAATAAAATATAATATCCCAAAAGTAAAACTACATTCTCTATAGAAATTATTGAACATAAAAGAACGACATCATCAAACACAATTAATAATTTCACAAAAGGACAGCAGTCAAATGGAAGCTGACGGGAACTGAAGCATACAGAGAACATCTTCTCAGTAACCATTTTCCTTAATGATGTTTTGTCTCCATCGGCCATTAGTGTGTTTATCTGTGGAGGGAAAGAGAAAAAGTGAAATCATGGAGCAAGAGATAAATAAAATTTTAAGAGAGGTTTTTTTTTGTGGGGGGGGGGGAGGGGGAAGGGGGAGTGTGGAGAAGCTAGCTTCAAGACAAAAGAAGGAAACTAGGATGATCTTCTGATGATCCAAACACTTTTTCAACTTCATGGTTTTCCTTTATAATGCTGTCCCTCTTTCCTAAAAAGGCCTATCCTATAATATCTCTCTTCTTTCCAACAATAAACCCTCATAATCTATTTACAAGATCACCTTGCAGCTCTATCTTCAACAAAGAAACCACATGCAGCAATTTCTGACAGTCACAAGGTGTGGCAAAACTAGAAAATTGATGAAGGTGGAATTTCTCAAAATCAAGTCAATCGAATAACATTTCTTACTGTCTCACTGTGCTGATAATTTATTGCATTACACAAATGGATCAAAGATGTAAAGTCACTTTATTGCAGGATTTGAAAGCATCTTGATATAACAGAAAAACAGATAGTTGGAATATGGTAATGATAGCCTTGAGCTATCCACACAGAACTTTTAGTATTCACCAAGGATACACTCAGCTTTCAGACCGACTTTGTTGCTTAAGTTACTCACAGGCAATGAATAGAAGATTATAATCAAATGGCGCCATGTCTTCAAAAATTGTAATGATTGGCAAGGCTTTAGAACATAAAGGCAACAAACCTCCTTGTACATATTGACAGCTTCATTGTAAAATTGCTTTTTGGAGTATCCAGTTTTTCTCAACTTAGCTATAGCATAGGCACTTTTGAGCTGCAGAACAGTAGGGAGAAATTTTGTTTAAACTTTAAAAGAAATTGTCACATGCATTTAAAGAAAGAGTTAATGCCCAGGGTCAATGCCTTCAATGTAGCTTCAACAGTTTATCAAAAGGGAAAAAGAAGAGAGCATCAATCCAACATATTTCTTCAAGAGCTGAGTAAAACCAAGAAAGAAATTTGAATGGCAATTTTGATTAACAGATAAATTTACTTGGGAACAGAGGTTAAAGTTTATAAATATAAAAAATAAAACAAGATGGAAAATGTAACATAAGTGGCGTGCAATATCACCTCTAAAATTATATCATCTTTGGTTCTTCTCCAACCACTTCTTGTGAACCATCTGATACACAAAACATCAGAAGTCTAAATGCTATATAATTATAAGAGAAATGAAGAAATGCAAGGGAGTCAACATCAAGAGGTGAAAGAAAATCACAAATTTATTGCCGAACATACAAGACTGATAATGCTAGATGATGTTACTGGTGACTAAAAGTTGGGATGACAATTGCTATCCTGAAAATTTTGTTTGCAACATGCAAATCTTCTTCAGGAATATAAATTACATGTAAGTTATGCAATAACAGCCCTAACTTAAGTATAAAGCAGCTTGGCAAACTTCCTAATAGAAACAAGATCATCAAGAAGAGAAGCAGGTGTAAATAAAAACCACACTGAATATGGGTTATGTAAACTAACGAAAACCTTCTATATTAGTTTGGCACACAGTGCATGAGTTGAGTTGAAGATATTAGAAGGCATATTTCAAAGAGTAATGACTAGTGAAAACCTATAAAATTTATTTTGAAGATTTTACCTCTGCCAAAATGAGATTGGATCACGAGGTGCATATGGTTCAAAGACAAATCCAGGACTTGACATGGACACTTTAAGTGCTCCCTGCAGCAATGATATATTACCTGACCATCAAAATTATTATCTGATCTGAAAATTAAAAGATTGAAGAAAGCTACCACTGATCTTGTGTTATTCATTAAGAATACCAGGACAATAGATCTATCATTACTCAGAAGATAAATTGCAAATTCTGAAACTAGGGAACTACATAAAGTCCTCTAATCACTTAGTGATCTTAGAGAAGGCATATACAGCATGAGTACCCACACAAGGCATATACAGGTTAAAGTAGTTAAATTACAAAAGCTTCCCGTGTAAGTTACCAAATTAAATAATTATTCATTACAAATATTAATAAAAGTGTCAAGAATAAATGAATGCTCAGTAAATCTTCTGGCAATGTCTCAATAATAAACCTCAAACTGCACTTTTTCAGGTCACACAACACATTCTGTATGTGAAATCAACTTTTGCAGAATTGGAACGGGATCTAATGATCCATTGATTAAATTGCAGCTGTGGACTTGTGGTTGCAAAAAATGAGGTTCATACAAAATGCAATCTACAATCATAGGCATGATGCAGTTGCGTAAGGTTTTGGCCAGCCTTGCCCATTATGGGTAACAAGTCCATTTCTGATGGGGGCATGGGATGCAGTCAGGGCACAACCTGCCCTATTATATATATAGAAATAAGTATACATATATGTATATAAATAACAGGAATACGTGTGTGTGTTCCCTGGAGGTGGAGGCAGGACTGTAATCCTCATTTCTGTGTACTAAATGTGCTCTATGAGCTCAAAAAATAAAGACTTAATTACAGAAGACGGACCACCAAAGTTCCCAAGTAAATGAGGTCGTGTTCCTCCATATAACATAACCTGCAGCTCTCCTTTAGCAATCCCACAAATTTTATCAAATGGAATAATTAAATGACATACAAATACGAAGGCAAAAAGCTTCCTCATTATAAAATGAAGATGAAAAATTTTAGGCGAACGCACCATTTGTCGTACTTGTGCGGGGGCTTTAGCTTGAGTAGTCACCAACCTTCTCTCATTCGTAAATATGGATAATTCAGCAGCCTTAGAAAGTAAAAACAGAAGACACTAGGAGGTTAGAAAGTCGGTGAAAATTTAAAAAACCGTGATATGGAATAGACAGTGAGTTAAAGTATATAACCATGGTAGATCGAAGTGTCAAAGTTTTTCCACTTGACCAGGGAAAGTCATTCTGGCGATTATACAAGTAAGAAGAGAAGCTCTTGGAGTTGAAATTACATTTAAGACCTGATCCGGCAGAAATCACTTGAATTTTGGAAAATGTAAAGGCCAATTTTTAGATATATAAATGAATATAAAAATGACATTAGACAGCAAGTTTTTTATGAATGGAAGCTGGAGATAAATTACTGTAATCTTTCACGAAACAGATTACCATTTGATACACCGGTCGAAAAGCTGCTGTATCTTCCAAGCCTGAAGTTCAAAATCACTATAATCTTAGTAGGAAGAATTTTCAGAATCTTATTTAAAGTGTAAGTATAAAGGAGGCCCTTCCGTTTGGTTGCCAAGAAAACATAAAAGTGTAATATTTGGTGAGTAGCCAACAAAACTAAAAAGAGTACAATTTCAAAAACGCGAAGAACTTGCTGATTCGACATTTTTACAGCAATCAATCACCACAAAAACAAGTTACTATTACTCACAGAGTAGAAGATTCACGGAACTCAGATGCATGATGCAGAACGCGATTCAACTCTAAGCGTCTCAAGGCCATCTTTAATTGAAAAATGATAAGTAGTTGTATAACTCTTTATTAGATCATGAATTCGTCAGGAGCTCACAACAGAGAGGTTTCAACTCTTCTGGGTTTTGGAGGGTTTAAGGAGGGGGAAAAAATGCTACGCGCATCAATGATCCTTTTTTGTTTTTTTTTTTGTTTTTTTTTTCTGAATAGGCATCAACTGCCACTTTGGTGTTTTTTTTTTTTATATAAAGAATTAGGCTTTTGTCAAACACAAATCGAGGTAGCCATATAATCTTTAGTTGGGCCCATCGCTGGCCGGGACCATAATTCGCTTTTCAAGCCCACGAATTGAGAGTAACGAGTCGTTTAGTATATGTAAAAGTGTTAGAATGGAATAGAAATTTTATATGTTGTTCTTTTTTTCTTTTATTTAGTAGTCGGACGGTAGAGAATAAGGCTTTCTATCATGAAAAAAATGATCTGCTTTTCTTGGATTTTTTTCATTGCTATCTCAATAAAAAAGGTGTTTTTTGAATGGAAAAAAGTATTTGGAAGGTTTTGTCCTTATGTCGAACTCAAGCGTACTTTTGTTTTCTTTCATTCAAAGAAGTCGACAAACTAAGAGAAAGAAAGTCTAAGACGCTGGCGATGAGAGAGAAAGCTTAGCAGCCGATCGACAGACGTCTAGCCGCCAACACCAATCGTAGATTGGGTTCGATGGTTCTGTTAATTTTTTTTTTGGTTAAGTAATGAATTTTTGGTTAAGGGCAAAATAATAAATTATTTTTATATTTATTTTTTATTTATCTTAAAAAAATATAATAATCTTATTTTTTTTCTTTTTCAATGCATATCAAATAAATTTTTTTTTCCTTATCTTTTTTTTATTCTCTTTTCTTTTTTATTTTTCTATTTCTTTTTTATTCTTACTCTTTTCTATATACCAAATGATCTTTAAGGTTTATTTTTATAATTTTTTTAAAAAATTTATTTTAAATTTATTTAACTTATATTATGACATAAACATTTATGTATATATTTAGAACAATTTATAAAAATAGCTTATTATTCTTTATAATAATATATAAAAATAAAGTTTATTTGTAGTTTATCCTAATAAATTCTTTAATTATAAAAATAAGGTATATTTGTTTCCCGCCAACACGGATCTCGCATTTCTCCAATCTGCGTTTCTTTCCTTTTTTCCTTAGCTTTCTGAGAACCCAAATATTCGAAGCTCTCTATCAATACATCGATAACTTCCAAAAATATATGCTCCATATTGCATTTGTGACATCATTTACCCGCAGGTTTAAATCAACAATTGCTGCGAAAGCACTATTCAGTTAAGCAAATGTCAAATATTACTGTTTGTGCGCGGTTCAGGCCTTTGTCTTCAAAAGAGAAACGAATTGACGATGGTTCTGTCTGCATTCGATGCATAGATACAGAAACTTTCGTTTTCAAGGTTTTTTGATATGCCATACTTAGCATCAATTAACTACTTTGCTTTATTTAAACTAGAACTGTAAAATTGATGATTCAAAATAATGAGTGCTTGCCTTGCGGATTTGAATTGATTTTATAAAGGATGAGAAGGAAGAAGATTTCGGGTTTAGCTTCGATAGAGTGTTCTATGAGAAATCCGAGCAAGCTGATGTCTATGAGTTTTTAGCTCTTCCCATAGTTCGAGGTACACATGTCAATTCAATGCTAAGATTTAACTCTCCCTTACTTTCAGTTGTTTTCCGTTATGTTCGATATAGCAAATTCATCTTAGCCAAATATTGCACTATGCGTCGACTTCAGTTAATTAGATGGAATTCTGTCTCGTTCAGTTTGCTTGCCCGTACACGTATGTCTGCTCACCTGCATAAAAATCTATACGGTCCTACATTTTTTTCCAGAATGAAGTACAGAATGCTCCTTGATTATTGTTTTCTTCTTTTCCTGGCTATGTTTATTGATCATATAATGCTTTCGATCTTAAATGTGTTCTCCATCAATGAAACAGATGCCATTAATGCAATTAATGGGACAATTATCACTTATGGCCAGGTAAGGTATAATTATGCAGCTCATATTTTTTTGTAAAAGGCTTTCTGCAAGTCTCCAAGTATCAAAGACAATTACCATTCTGCATGTGAGACATACAGACGTGATTCATGAACTTATCTAGTTAGTTCTTCTGCTTAGGAATGGAAGTCTATGTCAAAAATTGCACCCCCCCCCCCCAAAAAAAAAAAAAAAAAAGAGAGAGCTCATCATAGGTTAAATTGTATGACTTACGGATTCGACCGTAAGCCTACATTTGAACATAAAGGGTTAAAAAACGGAATGTGTCCATAAAAAGCATGAAATATTTGATCTATTATTTTGCAAGGTATCTGTGTAGAGTTTCTATTATATAGTTATTAATTTGGAAGCAAGGAAATGAAACATGATGTCAAAAACCAGAGCTTACCTTACAAAGCTTTAGTTGAGAAAACATTTAAAATCTCCATTGCTGTTGAACTTTTTGTTGTATCAATGTTAACTGACAAAGGGCAGTGTTTAAGGATATTCAGAAAATTTTCTGTCCAACGTTATTTTGTATATTTAACTAATGGTATAAGAGGTCACAGCTGGCCTCCCATCAGGAAGGACAGCTTCTATTCCGAACTGAGTGGTTTTTCTTCAGATGAACCTATCAACACCGTTTGTGAATTCATTTTTCGATTAACTCTAATTGAGAATTTCTTTTCTGCAATCAATTGACAGACTGGGGCCGGGAAGACATATAGCATGGAGGTTAAGTATTATCACAATAAGTGTCCAGTAATGATTTTACAGAACATAAAACGCAGCAATATAAACTAATACTACTTTTCTGAAGCAGGGGCCTGGTTTACTAGAAGGTGATGAACAGAAGAAGGGGCTGCTTCCTAGAGTTGTAGATGGACTTTTTGATTCCTTAAATCGTTCAGATGAAGACGTGAAGTATTCAATTAAGTTGTCAATGGTACTAGACACTTACAAATTAATTCCAAGATCTGCACTGACTACAATAACGTCTGTTTAGATTAAGTTATTTTTCTTATTTTTTTGGGGGCTTGTCCAGGCTGAAATCTACATGGAAAAAGTAAGGTAAGCATCATAAATGCAAGCAATCACTTGGTGTGTTCTAGTAGTTTCTGATTGGAAATTTTCTTCACTTTCAATAGTTGATCCTTTTAGTTTTAGAATAACTCTTTGCGATCTTAATTAGGGACCTATTCGACTTATCAAATGACAATATACAGATTAAGGAGAGTAAAACACGAGGAATAATATTACCCGGTATAGCAGAGGTGAGCAGTTTTGGTGGGAATTATATAAACGCTAATTCTTTTTTGGTCAATATATACGCTATCTCTTTCTTTTCTTTTTCCCTTTTTTTTTCTTCCTGTTGTTAAAAAGGTCATTTGCTGTCTACAATTAGGTGTATGCCGTAGCTCTTAATGAATGAGACTTAGATATTATAACTTCTGTTAGCACAGCGCCATCTTGCTAAATTAAATTCCGAAGCACTAACACCATCTTGGTTTCATGTTCATTAATGTGCTTACATAATAAGATCATGCAAATATTTACACATGTGAAGCAGGGCATTAGGAATGACAATATATGAGTAACGTAGTGAAAGAAGAAGTAAATTGGACTCATTTATAGTCTTTTTTAATATGAAATATTATTATTTTTCATATTTTATTTAAACTAAGAAAAAATATGATTTTATTACAATTAAAAAACCTTGATGCCATATAGTACTAACAAGACCTTTAATTTTCTTCCTTTCAGATTACTGTACAAAATCCTGCTGAAGCATTACAAAGCCTATCTGTAAGCAGAGAACAGCTTTAGTAGACTTTCTCAGTTTAATACAATGTAATTTGACTTCTAACTCTGACCTTGAATGTGTAGAGGGGGATAGCTAATCGAGCAGTAGGAGAAACCCGTATCCTATTTTATTTTTTAGTCTTCAGTCATTTTTGTTTTATAATCAAACACAAAGGGAATTAGGATATGTTCCTTTTTACTTGAGAAATGAAAAGTAGAGGTGGGGATGCTGCTTGCGTTCTGCAACCATCCTAAACCAAAACACGCAGAAATGAATATGGCCAGCAGCAGAAGCCACTGTCTTTATATATTCACAATCCGGCAAGAGTTTTCCAAAGTTAAAAGGTGTTCATTCTTCCTACATCACTGTTACTTATCAATCATTCTTGAACACTCTGAGACTGTGAACAGGTTGAAGTCTGGAAAGCTAATTCTTGTAGACTTGGCGGGGTCTGAAAAAGTGGAGAAAACAGGAGCTGAGGGAAGAGTTCTAGAAGAAGCTAAGACCATAAATAAATCCCTTTCTGCACTTGGAAATGTAATAAATGCTCTTACTTGTGGTTTGCAAGGAAAATCAAACCACATCCCTTATCGTGATTCCAAGCTCACTCGAATTCTTCAGGATGCACTCGTTAGTTTCTCTACCTCCAATCGATCAAACCGTACCCAGCATTCATAATTAAAAATATGCTGTTGCTTGTTCACAGGGAGGCAATGCTACAACTGCATTACTCTGTTGTTGCTCCCCTAGTTCTCTAAATGCATCTGAGAGCCTGTCCACTCTTCGTTTTGGTGCAAGGTATGCTATCCGTGAATATATTTGAAGCCAGTCTCGTTTTTTCTTACTTGAAATAAAGATATTCACAAGGTTGGGTAGATTAAACAAACCAGCTTGCCGAACAATGATTTGAGTCTGTTGTTTAACTGACATAAAATGGACTGCAACCCTGCATGTAAAAATGAGATTGACATTTTGGCCAGTTTTTTTAGATCATAAGATAGTTTGCAAGTTAGGGAGGTAGAATCCCACTGATGATCCTTATTCCATTGTGGGACTTGGTGTTGGGAGAAGGGCGAAACATGTAAAGACCTCGCCACGTGTCAATTGCACTGAAGAAAAATGCGTTAAAGATAGCTGTGCTTCCTGTCCAATTGTTGATGAGTCATGTGCTAGAATACTGAGCAAGGTAAGAATACTATCATGGATTTCCTTGTACACCATTGTGATTAAAATTCGAAATAAAACCTCTCTTGATACAGTTGAGGAAAAGATTGAATGTTGAAGATGTGAAGCTACTAGAGGAACTATTCAAACTTGAGGGCATTGTATTTGATCCTCAATCGGTTGAAGAGCTGGAGTTCGAGTATGAAGATCTTGCCTTACAGACTATATCCTCACTGCAAGAAGCCTTGGAAAAATTCATATCTACTGTTGATGAGGTATGGGAAAAAAGATGCTATAAGCTTACTCGTTTTCGCATGGAATTTATCTGATCATTGCCGTTCATTTAATTCTTAGTGTCCTATCTGGCTTAATGTTTGGACCTTAAAAAAAAGTTAAATAACATTAGTAGCGAAGCAGTTCAATTCTGTCGCAACTAAACCTCCTGGGACAACTGTGATGGATTAAAAACACACAAAACACCAAGTTCATTCAATTTTGGCTTTAATGTTTTAGAAACCTCAAGAACAATTTCTTGACTTAAGAATCTCAAAATCCAAATCACAATCCTGGAATTCAATAGACTAATAGACAAGGATTGATCAATAAACACAAAGGTGAAACAACATACCCTAATCCATTGAGAAAGCCTTAGAAGATAGAGTGTTTCTTCCTTGCGAAGATTAGTTGTCAATAGTGTTCTCTCCTAAGATGGGAAAGAAATGATGACAGAATGGTGACGTAATCTCACCTGGGAACCACAACCCTAGTTTTCCTATTGGATTAGCCCAACAAGCCATTGGCCCATCAGAAAATGACTAAAGGACTAAGGATGAGTTTCTGCTTTCTACACATATTAAGTCCAAACGAAACATAACCCGAGATTTCAGCACAATAAAATAAGAATCTTATTAAGATCAAACAATTGGGGCCTCCTTAATTTGATAGCAACCTATATACAATTTAATTAAATATGTGAGCCCACAAAATTGAAAAAAAAAAAAACCAACAATTTGTTCATTATTTCCTATGGTAAAATGAGACTTCCGATGATGAGCGCATATAAACATGAATTTTGTCTATCATTAAAATGTTGATTTGTAATTTTACAGCTTAAAAGGGAGAATTGCATTCTCAAGGCCAAACTTGATGCTGCTACCAAGCCTGATGCAGTATGCAAGGAAGCAAAAAGTTCTAGTTTTGTAAATACGATTACGGGCATCCTGGCTTTATTCAGTAGTTGGTTGGGTCACGCTACTTCCCGAAGTCGCTGATATGAACTTTCAATTCATACTAGCTGTTGGCCAGTAAATAATATCATAACTTTACTGGCACCTCAAAGAGTTACGATGCATAAACATTACTGCGTTAACATTACTGTTTGCCTTCTGCACTTTATAAGGGTTGTCTAATACTCTAATGCCCAACGGCCAGACCGTTCCCTCAACTTCACGCAATGTCAAACTTGGTTCCATGTAAAAGAATCATGACGTGGCATAATCACACTGATCAGATAACTGCCTAATGCCCCTAACACTGTTGTGTTTTATATAAAAGATTTGGCATAAACAGGTGTCCTCTGAAATATCTTTACCATTTGGTTCAAGCGAATCATGATGATTTCTTTATCATTATAAAATTGCTGGTTTAGCGCATTACCTTGATAGGTTTCAACAGTAACCCAAAAGAAAATTTAAAAATGAAAAGCTGTAGTTTGACTCCACAAGGTAGGCAGTTTGGACTTCCTCAATCCATTTGAATTTTCACTCTCATATTCAGTTGCATTAAGCTGTACAGGTTAACCAATAGCTAAGAAATGGGTAAAAAGAATATTAATAATGAGTTACACAGGGTAAGGGACACCATAATTTCTAGACTTACTTTACACTGTTGTCTGTCGTATCTTGGTTCACATGCACTACAGAATCATTTAAACAGAAGAGAAAAGATCATCATCATTTGAGCGTGGATAGCCTGCTCTTCCCCCTTTAGCAACGGTTTTTCCGTTGTTAAAGGTTTCAGCAACAGTTTTCTTGTTGCCGAAACCTTTAGCAACGGTAAAAACCGTTGTTAAAGGGGAGGAGCACCAAAAGGAGGAGCAGCGGATCCCGCGGCCATTTTCAGATCTGAGATTGTAATCCATCAGAAATCTTGCTGGTGACTAATTATCAATGCGAAATGTAATGAAGGTTCACGAGGAACATGGGAGGATGGTAAGGCGAAGCAATACAATCCCTTTGAGTTTCAAGCCAAGACACAAGTACGCAATCCGTCAAGGAAATTCCAAATATATGTATTAAGAAAAAAAAATCCCCTTGCTTGTGGAATAGTGCTCTCTCAAGTTTCCAATAGCTCTTATATTTTTAGAGTATTTTCATTTACTCCTTCTGCGCATATTTTTATCCGAGTTTATGTCTTCTTTATTGGGACTCACTGACTTGCATTAGTGTTGTGTAATCACCTTCAACGACGGGGCAAAATCAAAAGTGGTTTTCATTAATGGCATAAGGATAAGATGGTAATTCAAACGGAAAGAAAAATATTCCTTTTTGGCCTTCAGTTGCTTTCTTACAATCTAAAGCAAGCCTTTTCTTTTGCATGTGACTTCACATTAGCTATTTGAAGCAAGTAGCAACCAACTGGGAACGCATATAAAAGGCAACGAAAGGTCTTCCATCATGACAGATATATGAAGCCATAATTGGTATCCTCCAATCTGGTAGTTGGTTCCATTTCACAGCAGTGAAAGCGAGGTGCCATGGCTTCTTCTTCCATGAGTGTTGTTCTTCAAATTGTTTTACTTTCCATGTGTTTGGGTATGGCAAATTCTGTTGACTTCAATTACCCAGCAGTTTTCAACTTTGGTGATTCAAACTCGGACACAGGCGAACTTGTTGTGGGATTGGGCATTCAGCTTGCCCCACCCAATGGACAGAATTACTTTAAAACTCCAGCTGGGAGGTTCTGCGATGGCCGTCTCCTAATTGACTTCCTCAGTACACTTCCTAATCATTTCTTCTAATTATTATTATTGTTGCTTTAACAGCCATTTATCTATCAATTACTTGAAGCTAATAAATTAAGAAAATTAATTAGATTATTGATAGAATACAACAATGGCACTTATTGTTTACCTAGTAGTCTAAAGAGATGTTTTGGACATATCATATTATAATTCTAATACCAGTTAACCAAGGTAGAGATTGGACAGTTTAACTTCTGTTAAGGAAGAAGTAACTAATAAACAATTAGTACACCATTTTCCAATGATTTTATTGGGAAGAGATCATTTGCAGTTACAACACATGATATAGTAGGAAAGAGATAGAAACATGGGTATAAATGTCATATTTATCCATAGCAGAGTGTGTATAGAGCTCTTCCTTTTCTTATCTCTCTCTTACTGCACCATATCAAATTTTAAAAAATAAAATAAAATTTGAGGATCCAAACTTTATTTTATTAGATGAACTAACATGCTATGTAGTATGTACTATCCAAAATACCTCCAAAATATACAATATTTGTTTATTTATTTATATTTTCATGTCACCATTTGTCACACCAGCTTCACTGCCACCTCCATCCTCACCTCAGTCGCCGGCACCACCCACCCCTGACACCAGAAACATCCTAATTCCACACAAATACCAAAAATCAGGAGAAGCCAGCTGTGTCAATTACATTGGAAGTGTAACCTTTCTTGCTACGATTAGGCTAAAACCCCTTCTTGCAATACTCAATATCCATGGCCACCAACACATTTATCCTTCGAATTTTCACCATCATCATCTCCATCTTCTCACCTTTCGCCAAATCCATTCAATTTGATTTTCCTGCGGTTTTCAACTTCGGTGATTCAAATTCTGACACTGGTGAGCTTATTGCCTCTGGAATTGAGAGCCTTTACCCACCTAATGGACACACTTACTTCCACTTTCCATCTAAGAGAGACTCCGATGGCCGCCTCATCATTGATTTCCTCAGTAATAAGCTTTCCTTCTTCGCATTCTTCTGTTTCCATGCAGATACTTATTTCTCTTTCTATTTACTTTCCTTTCCTTATGATAGTTTGTTCCATGTGTGCTTGGTTGATGAATGATTATTACAGTGGATGCAATGGACTTGCCGTTTTTAAATGCCTATCTGGATTCAGTGGGGCTCCCTAGTTTTCAGAAAGGTTGCAACTTTGCAGCAGCAGGATCAACCATCCTTCCAGCCGCTGAATCATCCATCAGTCCATTCTCTTTTGAGATTCAGGTCTCTCAGTTCCTCCGATTCAAAGCTCGTGTGCTTGAATTGCTAACTAAAGGTATCTGCTTTATCATACATATTTTATCATCTTCAAAATTTACTAAATTTCATTCGTTCATCTCATTCACTCGTGTGTAGAACAATTCATACTGTTCCAGCATCACACTTGAAAACGCTAACTTAAGTCATTTATGTATCAACTAATGATGAGATTATTGCTTCAGGTGAGAAATTCAATAAATACATTCCAACAGATGATTATTTCAGAAAGGGGCTATACATGTTTGACATAGGCCAGAACGATCTTGCTGGTGCATTTTACTCAAAAACATTGGACCAAATCCTTGCCTCAATTCCAACGATCCTATCAGAATTTGAAACTGGAATCAAGGTGGGTATTGTTGTCTAACATTCAATTGATGCATTTTCAATTCACATTGTCTGACTGCTTGTATTTATTTATTTATTTATTTTTAATTTCTTCAATTCAGAATCAATCCTTCAATTTACTGAATTTAGCATATAATTGACTTCTCGCTCTTCCTTTTTCTGGGTTCTAGAAACTGTATGACCAGGGGGCTAGGTATTTCTGGATACACAACACAGGACCTCTGGGATGCTTGGCTCAAAATGTTGCCAAATTTGGAACTGATCCATCATGTCTTGATGAGCTAGGATGTGTTCTTTCACATAACCAGGCTGCTAAAACCTTTAATCTTCAACTCCATGCTCTCTGTAGCAAATTGCAGGGCCAATTTCCAAATGCAACTGTCACATATGTTGATATCTTTACCATAAAATCAAACCTCATCGCTAATTATTCTAAATATGGTTAGTATCAATCAGTAAACTTGGAATCTGCCTTCTTTGCTTTTCCTTTTCTTTTCCTTGTTAAATTTGTTATATACATTCACAATCTTTTTTTTTTGTAGGATTTATGCAACCCATTATGGCTTGTTGTGGATATGGAGGACCACTATTGAACTATGACAGTCGAGTTTTTTGTGGGCAAACAAAGATCTTGAATGGGACTACAATAACAGCAAAAGGTTGCAGTGACAGCACTAAATATGTCAACTGGGATGGGATTCATTACACTGAAACTGCAAATCAATATGTGGCATCTCAAATTCTCACTGGAAAGTACTCTGACCCTCCCTGCTCGGACAAAATGCCTTTCCTTCTCAAGCTCAAGTTCTAGGTTTCAATATGATTTTCTTTTTATAATTATTTGATAGCAAAAGTATTATTTTCGTCCCTAAACTTTGACCTAAGTTTTAATTTCATCTCATAGATTTATTGTGTCAATTTTATCCCACATCTTTTTAATTAGTTTCAAATTTGTCCTTAAGCCTAACATTATTTAAATTGTTAATAATAAATGCTGATGTGGCCATCTTTATTGTATACATTAGTACTAACTTATCCAACTAAACACATCCATGTTAGATATACACTTGAAGTGACAAATTTGTCCCTTTTTATTCATTTTCAATTGCACTTTGTCTAGAAGGAAAGAAGGATAATTTTATAATTTCAAGTGTATATCTGACTTAGATGTGTCTAAGTAAATGAGTTGGTGCTAACGTGTGTAATAAAAATGGTCATATCAGTGTTTGTTATTAACAATTTAGGTAACATTAAGTTCAAGTACAAAATTGAAGTTAATTGGAAAGATATGAGGTAAAATGACACAAAATAAAGTTGAGACAAAATTAAAACCTGGTTCGAAGTTTAGAAACCAAAATGATAGTTTTGCCTAATCTGATTCTTTCTACATTGATCCTCTTAAATCGAGAACTGATCAATCTTATCCCAAAAGGCAAGTGTAGACAGAATGCTGGCATATGATAGTCCAATCCAATGCATACTTCGTTATTATTCTCAAGCTCTCTCATGCTCAATTGTAAGATGAACATGATTACAACTGCACATTATACACTTGAATTTAAAAGAGTAAGAATCTGGGACTTGAAAGAGGCATCTAATGTACATAGTTATGTTTCTTACTTTTTGGACACATAAGCATAGTATTGAGCCATTGGCACGACGAAGGCAATGACCAACAAACCTCCAACCACAAGAGTGAATTGTCCACGCTTCTCTTCTGTCTCTTCCCTGGATTTGAAGTTAGATTCCCGTTTGTTTTCTTTAAATGTGGGCCCACCAGGATCTGGAAGCCCATCAATGGCTGCAACTAGCCGTTTGGCTGTACTATACATAGCTTCATTGTACTTCTCATCCGTGGCCAATACTGCAAATATAAACCATTACTTTGATCAGGATGTTGTTAGATTGTTAGCCCTTAGAAGAAATTGGTTTTAGCCGCTATCTCATAGTTGATGAAGCTTTGAGATCAAACTCAAGATTAGTTGAAACCACTGGTCAGAAAATTTTGACCTCATGGATAATCAATGATCTATGCACATTCAGACAAGAATTCAAGTGTATGAAACGCAATGATAATAACTAAACTCCAGAATCCTGACTATATTCATAGTGTCCACTCATATTGGCAGGGCTTGAATAAAAGTCAGTTTTTTTTTTTTTCTTGTGAATTTTGGCAAGACGAAAGACGCCTAGTTTAAACAGAAACTTTTAGGTGCAGCCTCTTAAGCAGTTCGAGACCTTATCAGTATAAGCATCCCACAACTCCCACTAAACTGAAAGTCAAGTTAAATGCAAGTCTACATTAGCTTCTACCAATATCTAAAAATTCATTGGACTCTAATTAATCTAATTCGGGCTATGTCAAATCACAAAGATGTAAAGCTCTCCTAACTGATTTTTTTTATTTACAAAACTCAAACGTAAGACCTTACTTCAAGGGAATAAGTGCCAAACCACTTGAACCAACCAACGTTGGTAAGTTTATATTAGCTTTGTTACAAAAATTTGAAGCGCATTTCAATCCAATTTGCATCGACCTTCTACTGTAGACCAAACGTGTTATAGTTACTAGATTCAATACTTTACCCATACAATCTCTACAGGGGTACTGAGTCCTAGTTATGTATGACAACGTTGGTAAGTTTATATTAGCTTTGTTACAAAAATTTGAAGCGCATTTCAATCCAATTTGCATCGACCTTCTACTGTAGACCAAACATGTTATAGTTACTAGATTCAATACTTTACCTATACAATCTCTACAGGGGTACTGAGTCCTAGTTATGTATGACCATCTACATATCAGAGATTATTGCTAAAACTTTCTGTGGAGATGACAATCATCGGCTTGAGTTTGCCATATTAGATAGGTGAAGAAAGTGGGAGTGTCTGCATAGATAAATAAGCAATAGGAAAGAAAGGTAAGAACTAAGAAGTACCTGGAAGGTTCTCTGATACGGTGGCATCAAGAACATTTTCTCCAACGGCTTGGATAAATGCTGGGCCTCCTGTGATTGCTCCTTCTTTTTGACTAGTCACAAGAACCACTATACCCTTATCGTTACCCTCTTCTATAGTGGAATACCAACGTTCCAGAACTTGGTCTGCAAACTCAAATACATCAGCTTTGCTCTGCATCCACCCCACAATTCCAAAACATTTATCATTTATCCATAGTATTGAATAAGTTAGTCGTGAGTTCAATATAAATTCACCCTTTTATAAGAATAAACTATATATTTACTTATCTTTAATGGGCTAACAACTGTATATTTATTTATCTTTAATCAACTAACTCAATATTAGTATATAAAGGAATTATACTAATATAACTCAATATTAATATATTTATCCCATAACTAATTTTCTTTATTTATAATACTAGATAGTCCACTTAAAGAGAAAAAAAAAAAAAGTACCGAAACAACATGAAGCAACCAGCATTAGTGCTGATCCATTTATCTTTCACGATTAAATTATTATTATAGTTATATATAAAGGGACAGGTAAACTCCTTTACCAAAAAAAAGAGTAAATTTATAGTTCGATACCTAAATTATAAAGTCAATTTAGCTTGACTCCCCCTGATGGGACCCCAAGATTTAATTAAAGAAATAACAAGATATTATTTATTAGTAGATGAAAATACAGAATTAAGAACTACAAGAATGACAAGACAAAGATAATTTTCAGAGATCAAATTTCCTGCAGTCAAAGATTCTCCCTCAATGGTAAGTCCTCAATGGTAAGTCCCCAGACCTTACCAAAGCCAACCTTACAAAATAACTACTCCATCTCCTTTTTTTTTTTTTCCTTCTGACAATCCTCCTTTTCTATTTATAAGAAACTCACTCACTAATAATATCCTAATAACCCCTTAACTATATAACTAACTATAACAACTATAACAACCATCTTAGTATCCTAACACCCCCAAATTAGTGAATTAGCAAATTAGAGCTCAAAACTAAAAAAAAAAAAAAATTGTTTCAAGATAGCCCTTTCAATGTCTTGATTGGCCTGATAAAAGGACTACTAAGTAATAAATTTACTATTCTAAAAGACTAAAGGTGTAATAATCAATTTTCGAGTACTGAAACTGAATGTGTCAGGGCCAAATTGTTAGTTAAAAGAAAATCAATTTTAGAAAACGTTTTTACTGGAATTGTTAGTCCTTCACATTCTTATAACTTCAAATGCATATGAAAGGAGGAGAGTTAGCATAGCAAAGAGGTCACTTTTAAACACTAAGTCGTAAAACTAACCGTAAGTTTCCGAAGTGTGATAAAATTGATGTGGAACTTCTTCCTGGCTTCCAAGTCCGACAACAACTGCTTCAAATCCGACCTCGTCACTCTACTGAGCACGCCTGCATCGTCAACGACGTAGGAATCTTTGGGTGGCCCCTCGTTGAGCACATCGAACTCAGAAGCGAGAGCACTGTGAGTGTGCAAGAGAGGGCTAAAGTTGAGAACCAAGGAAATAGCCAAAGCTGCGAGTCCCTGTTGAGCTTGAGCGAACCAGCTTGTGCATTTGGGTAAAGATAGTTTAATGGGTAGAGATTGGTGCTTTCTGTGACTGGAAATAATGGGCTTAGGGCAAACGAGAGAATGTAACTTGGGTGACGAAAGGGAAGATTTGAACTTGGAGAGGGGAGAGAGGGAGTGAGGAGAGAAAATGGTTTCCATGAGGGGGATTAGCAGAGGTCAGAGTTTCTTTCAGATTCCATGGATAGAGAAGAAAGTATTCATAAAGGAGAAGGATCTTTGGTTTTTCTCTACCAACCACATCTTTCTCTCAGATTTTCCGTGGCCTTCGTTGGTTTCGCCGTTTGGATAAGTCTCACCCATGAGGTCCTTTCTAAGTTTGTGTACAATTTTCTGTTATCTTTGTATAAATCTTGCATTCCGCTGCATTAACATAATTTTAATATAAAATAATATATGTGTTAAAGTAGTTTTGTTTGTTTTGATAAAAAAATTCAGATTGTTGCTTGATTAAACTATAATTTCATTTGTCAAAATATAAGTTTTCCAAGATTTAATTTAATGAATCCCATGGCTGATCTGCTCATTCGGAAGTTAAGGAAATATTTGATAGTTAAAAAGATAGAGAGACGAGAAATAAAAGTTTTTCAATATAAGATTTTGAAAATGATGAAAGGAGTGAGATAAGGATTAAATTGAGGAGTAAAAAAAAATTTTTTTTTTTGAGTTTTAACTAAATTACATTTAACAATTATATAATTTTGAATATTATATTTTGTTGACATTTTGATTTGTATTACAGACATACTCTAGAAACAGTTAAATTAATATTAACATCTACCGTAAAATTGTAGCTTTATTTTTAATATGTTAATAAAAACTATTAAATAAATTTATTATTAAACAGAGTATATTTTTTAAAAAAATTAATTTTTATAGAAGAATTGAGTGTAATATATAATATTAAAAGGTTACTAAATATTATTTAACCAAAAATTTAAAAAAAATTATAAATTACCTAAAAAATTTATGCAATATTAACGAATAAAAAAAATTAATTCAAACTCCCTTCTCCAATGCTTCTCGTACCAAACTTTCAAATTTAAAAAAAAAAAATCAAACAAACTTTCCATTCTATTTGTATTCTCTGTTCTTCCTCCTGCCCCGTGGAAGCATACCTGGTAGGTTTTTTTTTTTTTCTTTTATTACACCAATGCAAAAGTTTAGATTAAATTTTGAGGGCTTATTAAATTTGTGAATTTTTTAAATATTTAAATTCTAGTTGAAATGACTTCAAGTGTCCGCACAAGCGAGTTAGGTCGGGTTGATGAAAAAATTTAACCCGACCCAACCAAATTTTATTGAATTGAGTTGGGGTCGGATTAATATTTTTTTAGAATTGATCTGACCTAACAATAAACTTAATAGATTGGGTCAGATTGACTTTTTTTTTTTTTCTTCTTCTTCTTCTTTTTTTAAGAGGTCCAATTCAAATTCAATTAGATACAATTCAAATTCAATCCAAAATCCAATATGTTGTTAACTTTTAAGAGGAAGCATTTTATTTATTTTTTTTTAGAATACAAAATCCAACAACAATCAAAATGCTTCTTCTTCCTCTTAAATTCAATCCAAAATCTAACATTATACCATCCAAATTCTAACATGTACATAATATATAAATATTTATTTATAAAAATGAGTATAACAACATATGCTAAGTGGTTAAGTCCCTAAAAAAATTTAAATAAAAATTATATAAATTTATCGGGTTGGCGGGTTGAATTGAATTGAAAATTTTTCAACCTGCCACTCGATCTGCCATTTGATAGGTTTGTAAAAAGTGAATCTAACCCAACTAAACCCAAATGTGCAAAGTGAAGAAGTGTTTGGGAACACTTTATATTTAGCTCCAACCATAGTTCAAGGAGTCTCAACCACGTTTGCAAATTTTGGAGATGTTTGGCAGTCATGAGCAAAACAAGTTAGCAGCAAACATGGTTTGGGGATGAGTCCTTAACGTGATTGAAACCAAAGCTCCCTTCAGCAGCTTTTGCGATGGAATTAACGTAGGTTGGTGAGGGTAGCTCCATCCCCTGCCTGTTGTGTGTGTCTATGTCCGATACCCTCGAATCCTTTGTTTTCTACCACCAAAGCAAAGGAGGTAAAGACATTCGATCATTGATGCGCTAGCCGTGTTGTTCTTTCCTTTTTGTTGTAAAAATCGAAAGAGGAAATGAGGTGCTACAATCCAACCGTGAGCCATCATCTGCAAAAAGAAGAAAGAGTTTTTATTGCACCAAAAACTGTGAGCTTCCCTTTATCAACATAGTGCAGATCGTAGGCATCAGCAGTAAACCAAGAAAAAACTCTATTTTCGTCTATGAAAATAGAGAAATTTTAGCTTACTTTAGAGCACGACTAAGAGAGACAGTTGGTTGTAAAGAAGCTCAATGTTTTAGGGCATTCAAGTAGTTGTCTTGCGAGTCTAGGGTCGAGTTTAAGCCACAAAACTCAGCCCAAGTCAAGAGAGAGGAGTTGGGATCAAAAATTGAGCAAGCATCAGTTGTAAGTATTCTTTTATACTTTCATCCTTTTCATGGGTGGTTTTTGATATAAACCTAGTCTAAGTTAACCTAAGGTTTGAGGGGCTTATTGGAGGACCAAACTGAGGACAAAAACTAGCAAAAATTTTCTGTAATAGCATGTGTCATGAAAATGAATGGGTAGAGGTGGAGATTTTTCCAAAAATTAGTTTCATTTTAGTTTATTAAGTCTTGCTTTGGTTGGGGATGACTTTAAATGTCTTAAAAACATTCAAGATAAAATTCTGTGCTAGTTTGGAAGGGGAAAAATATGAATTGGACGTCTTCAAATAAGGTAGAGACCAAAGTGAATAAAATCAAAAGTTTGTAAGAGTTGCTATAATTTTGGAACAAAATATATTTGTGACCTAGGGACTTAGAGGAATCTAAATGTGGTCTTGAATCATGAAAAGGATAAAAGAAAAATAATTATCAAGGGTATAGGTGAATAAAATGAAAAGTTGTAAGAAATGAGTAAAAATTCTAAAAATGTCAAGAATTAGAGTAATTGGGGTTTTAGTTCAGATTTGAGGAATTCATCAGATTTTAAAAGTTGTTATATGGTTGAAAATATTTTTCAATTAATTTTCTTTTTAAAAATAATTTCAAAATCTAAAATAAGTATGTTTTTCCAAAATCTGAACAAATATATGTATTTTACGCACACAAATATATGAGAGAGAGAGAGAGAGAGAGAGAGAGAGAGAGAGAGAGAGAGAGAGAGAGAGAGAGAGAGAGAGAGAGAGAGAGAGATTGTATGTGTATACATATATTTAATTAAAGATCTTTAATTTATAGTGAATAATTAGTGATTAATTAAATTTTAAATTAGTAATTATAAAATAAAAAATTAATTTATTAATTAAAAATAAATTATTAATGATTATTTTGTAATATTAAAAATATAAATAAAAAAATTAATTTTTTTAATAAATAACAATAAATAATAAAATGATATATGAAAAAATTAAATAAAAATTTTATACTTTTTTTAATAATTATACATTCTAAAACTATTTTTATAAACCAACATACAAATATTTTATTTTACTACAAACTAAATTTTATTATCTCAAATTATATTTATTTAATTTTCTTTCAAATATAAAATTTATTTAAATTTCTCCTAATCACGTTCAATTAAATTTAACTTACCAAACTATATTTCATCTCCAAAATTTCTAAGCACATTGGTTGGACAGGTTGAGATGGGCGGTCCTCACCCTCCCCTCAGCTGAATGCCAAAGGACCAAAGCTACTTCTATCTTGGCACATTATATCTTCCTCCAATAATAACGGTCATGGACATGATAACTGTCTTCATTCTCTTTCATGGCCATTCTTTTCTCTCCTTTTCCCAATCCGCTAAATCCTATCCAAAACCCTAATCCCAACATCCCCAAATCCTTCTCCTTCAACCCCAAAGCCTTAGTTTTCGATCTCAACCCCACTTCCAAGCGGCAATTCCTACTCAAAACTTCTTTGCTCTGCATTACCCTAATTCCTCAATCTTCAGCCGAAGCACATCCTTCCAAATCGCTTCTTTCTAGCATTGAGAATACGAAATCTTGGTTTCAATTCTATGGCGATGGGTTTTCCATTCGCGTCCCGCCAGAGTTCCAGGATATCATGGAACCCGAGGTAAATTCACTAACGAAGTTTACTGTAACTTTATTTCCCTTTCTCATCTTGATATCGGTTAGACATTGTGATATTTTCACATTTGTAGTGTCTCTTGGTTTTGAGATTTTTCTTTTTGGCACATTATCGCGATTATTTCAGCTGTAGCATTTCCCTGTTGCGGCACGCGTCATGAACTTATGAGTTTCTTCGAATGGCTGAGTTGCTTTTCCATGGTTTGTAGGACTATAATGCGGGACTTTCTCTCTATGGTGACAAGGCAAAGCCAAAGACTTTTGCAGCACGGTTTGCATCACCCGATGGGTATTCTTATTATTGAACTCCCTATTTCTTATATTCTAGTCTTGCTCTCGTGTTTAGAAGAAAACACAAGCTTGATTGATTTCATTGTGCATTTATTAAGGAAATGAAGTGAAAACTTCAGAACACTAGAAAATTTGACATTGGTTTATTCTTTTCTCTAGAAAAGCTAAAAAGGATTTATGTCTTGACAACTGTAAGGCATGGCCATTAACATAAACTTTGCACGCATATTTTATCCCTTTGTATCCAAGAGAGAGAAAATGTGAAGTTCCTTTATCCGAGGTTCGAAGAATTTTCCATAACTGTCATTAACTGAAATCATTTTGGACTCGTGTTTGTTACTTTGGTTGAAACAGATCTGAGGTTCTGAGTGTTGTTACTCGCCCAACCAATCAACTTAAAATCACCTTCTTAGAGGTAATTAGACTGTCAATGCGGCTTTATTAACATTATTACAAGTCACTGTAATTGAGATTTTCAGTCCTATTCTTAATTCTCCATGTAAATTTCTCAAGAACCTTACATATTCTGCATTGATTAGTGCAGGCACAGGATATAACTGATCTAGGCTCCTTGAAGACTGCAGCAAGAATATTTGTTCCAGGTTCAATCTTGTTTGACTTTGCTCGCCTTGTTTGGATCTGCAAGAAGATGATTTTGTCTCGTGTTTATCTTTTTATGGTATAGGCTGTTATTTCCCTGCCCTGCACTAGCCAACCAATCTACCACCATATTCCCTTCATGACAGTAATGCCTTTAATCCACCAGTCTCTTTCCGATCAACCTCCGATTATATGATTATGAACTAAAGCAGCAAGAGGATGGATTGGGAGCCACCCATCTCTAACCAAACTAACTGCACCTTGAGAGTCAGCCTCAATTCAAAGCTTCTTAAAGCCATGATTCCAAGCCATTTCCACACCAGTGAGGAACCCCTCTGTTCAGCCTCCAAAACTCTCCTTGACCCCAACTTTCTCACAAAGTCCAAAATCCAAGCCCTGTACTGTCTCTTCTCACATCATTGCACCTATTGAACATTATCCAGTTCTCAGAAGAACGTGGCCACGCTATATTACTTCCTTTCCTTCTGATTAACCAAGCCAAGTCCAGAAGAATTTAACATAGCATGCTGCCTGTACTCCCTCACCCCTTTCAAAATTCCTGAATAACAAATTCTCACTGCCTAAATTCTCCTTATCAAAAACAAAAATATATATATATATACATTTTCTTATATATTTATTATCAGGTTCTCCAATCAATCAAAATATGATAAGTGTATGGTTCTCCAATAAAAAATGACAACTATGTGGTCTTTAAAAATAATTATATATTTTTTTACAACTCAACATTGTATGATTGGTACATGCTCTATTATTAGTACAGAAACTTATGGTAAAAATGTAAGGAACTACATATAAGTTTATTCCTATAAAAAATAATTTTATCTGAGTCTGGCCATAATGGGCTTGCAGGAGGGGCAACACTTTACTCTGCTCGATCGATAAAAATCAAGGAAGAGGATGGTTTCAGGTAAAATCGATTTCAAAAGGACTAGAGTTTTGTATGTTCGAAAGAGTATTTTTCTTTTTTTCTCTTTTTTTTTTTTTGGAGAATAAAATGGGCTGCCAAATATGCTTTAGGCATGGCAACAAATACTAATTCCTTTACCATGTTTGTGACTTTTGAAAGGATATACTTTCTCCAAGTGCTTGGCTGAACACTTGGAACTGATTGGTGAAACTCTGCATGGTTGAATAAATTTTTTAAGCAGTTTTGGTGTGATCCGGAAGCAATAATTGTGAAGCAACTTCTGCATGTTATATATACATTGTAATTCTTTGTAAAATAATATTCCTATGCAATATTGACATTTGTAATTTCAGGACGTACTATTACTATGAATTTGTTAGAGATGATGAGCACGTAGCATTGGTGGCAGGTGTTAGCAGTGGAAAGGTCTGTATCACATTCATTTTGCTGATATAACTGATACATTTATCAATTATATCGACACTCCGTAGCAGAACTCAATAAATGCTCCAGTGATCACCTTGTTTAGCGAGCTGGCCAAATACCAGTCATACAAATTTCTCATCTAAATTAAATGCTATAGTGATCAACATCATATTTATGTTGTTTCCGAATCATATTGGAACATATTAAATTATCATTATAATTTCTAGGCAATTATTGCTGGAGCTACTGCGCCACAGTTCAATTGGGACAGGGATGGTGTGAAGCTTCGTTCCGCTGCCATATCATTAACAATTCTTTAGCCATTTGCTGAAGCTTGTTAACTTAGTAAGTCAAATCGCACTGTCACTGCCTCAGTTGTTGATAGTTTTATGCTAAGATTGAGCATGATGTTTGAATAAATGGAGGCAAGATTTTTAAATAAACATTATAGGGTTATTAAAGATCGGACTTCTTGCTTTCTGGTCACTGGAATTTTAGGCCACTTTCAAAATGTTACTGACTGCAAAAGAGGTCTTATTCAGCTGCCCAGAGTTGAAATAAGTAATAATATAGAGATAATAAATATCTTGATGAAAAAAGTACTATTATCATGAATTGAGAATACATCAGATAACATACTAAATCTCTTCTTCTTTTTTCTTTTTTTGTGGTTTGCACTTTGCAGCAGTGCTTTGTACATGGTCAGGATGATTTTGATAATCGCTACACTGAGCTTATTGTTAATCGTGCAATTTGTGAAGCCTGGGGCATTTAAATTTTTATACTCTATAGAATTTCGTGAAGCTGTTGCATCTCTTGTTTGAATATTATTGAAATTTTGATTGAAAAGAGGTTCAAGGTTGGCTTTGGACTTGTTTGGCTACACGGTGGGTGACCTTTCACGCGTTTTTAAATGTTCTGAACTTAGGTTTGGCACTAAAAGGGATGTTTGGCAATTTGCAAGTCCACCGCGCTAGAATCGCGTCTCCCTCTTAAACTTTGGTCTCTTCCAACTCGGTTCTTTGTAACTTTTGACCTTATTAAACACTAAACCCTAAATCCTAAACCTCGTTAATGCGCTTTTATTGCTAGTATTTTCTTTTTTCCTTTGCTGCCCTGTGTGTGTTTTGCTCATTCCTCTTCTGCTCTCCATTTGGATTCATCCTCAGTGATTTGGTGCTGCCTTCTGAGTGGTGCGATTGGAGCCAGAAACGGTGAAGCGCACCATTCCGGCATCTTCTACATGTGATTTCCGTCGGGTTATGAAGGAGGACCCGACAACCCAAGAAGATGACTCCCACTCTTTCGGTTTATTTGCGTCTTTTTTTTGTTTGAAGTTTATTTGTTGGGCTTGATGGTTTGCTGGGCTTCATAGTTGTTTTTTCCTTTTTGGGTTGCTTCAAATAGTTTAGTTTGTAATTTAACCTAATTAATAACTAAGTGATTAACCTAATTAAATGCATTTTGTTACAATATTATATAATTCATTACATTATAATTAAATGAGTTAAAATGAATAAAAATGAGATATGAAATAATACAATATAAAATTCATATTTTTTTAATAATTATACGTCTAAAAGTATTTTTATTAACCAACATTTAAATGAAATTTATTTTTTACAGTCATTTTTATAACAATTTTTAAACATAAATTATCTTTTATGTAAATTTTAGTTTATTCAAAATTAATTTTGAAAATCAATTTTGTCCAAAATTTATGTTTATGTAACTATTTTCTAAAGACTGTCTTTGAGGGTAAAATAATTACGTGTCGAGTAATAAAACAGTATATTTGGTTTATTTATTAGGTTGTTGATCTTTTAAGATCAACAATCTAAATTTCAAGATCCTTATTTTATAAAAAAGAATTAAAAAAATAGGAGGGTCATCTTATGATAATTTGAACTATTAATCTTTAAGATCAACAATTTAAACTTTATAAGAATCCTTAAAAAAAGAAATTTTAAAACTTGAGTTGTTAATCTTTAAAAGTAAACAATTTAAATAGGTCAAATCAAAAGATCTGAAAGCAAAATAATTAATAATGTGTTTGGTGTAGGCCAGAAGAAAAAAGAAAGAGAATGTGAATAAAGATATAATATTTTACTAAAATACTCTAATTTTTTTAAAAAGATAATGTTTTTTAAAAAATAATTTAGACAAATATTGTCTCACTTGTTGCCTCTCCCTATCTCGTTACTTGCAAGTCCAAAAGTGCAGACAGCAGACTGCAGTGTGAAGACATGTTATTGTGGGACCCGTACCCAGAAGGGGCGCATGGTTTGACAAATTCAGCAAAGCCTAACTGGACATAGGATTCAAAACGAGTGACGCTGACCACACTTTGTTTGTCAATAAAAGGGAAGAAGGTCCAGTTTTTTTTCTAGTAGATCTTGTGCGAGCTAATGAGTTCAAAGATGCGTATCCACACCTATCTCCATTGTCCGGCTAGGCTCAAGTTATCGGCTTAGGACTCAATCCATTTTGGAAGCCTTTTTTTTTTAGAGCTGCTAGAAAGGAATAATCCCACCCTACCAAAGAGAAACGTTAGACATTCACAGTTTTTGAATGAATGTGAATTTTATTTATTTGTGTGAAGTCTACACTCATTTAAAAACTGTGATACGCTAAAGACTCAATTCCATTATTGCGTACCCACTTGGGTTAGCAAAATTTTGAAAGATGAAGAATCAACTCTTACTCGCAAATAACGAGATTGAGAGTGAGGTTACAGACAACAAAAAATTGTCTAAATTTTTTTAAAATATTATCTTTTTTAAAAAAATTAGGGTATTTTAGTAAAATATTATATCTTTATTCACAATCACTCTGCAGTCTCCTGTCTGTACACCTGGAATGCAACGGGACCCATTAATTTTTGTTTCTGACTTGCGGTTGCTCTGCTGGCTATTTTAAAAGCCTGCATTCATTTTGTTAAAGCTACTTCAAAACTCAACTGCATTTTGGTAATTTTACATAGTTCAAACACCAAAAGGACATAAAATATTATAAATAATAAAAGAAAATTAATAAAATGTATTATTTTTGTAATATTCAATTAAATTATAACTATTTCAAATTTACATTTGTCTGTCTTAGATAATTGAAATATATTGTAAAAACGTTTTTCATAATTTTTTTGTCAATAAAGTTACTGTTATACAATATGTATAAGAGTTTACATAACCAGACCAGACCAACTGATCTGATCGAGAACCGGTGGGGGGCTCCGATCTGGTTCTGCTTTAAATCGGTCAGGAGTTGAAACCGGTATTAAACCAGCCGAACTGAAAAAATCGAACGAATTGGTTGGTCGAGTGGTCGAAACTAATTTTGTCTTTTTTCCAATATTTTCTTTTCTGGTTGAATGAGCTATTTTTTTTTGTTTCCTGTTGCTCATGGAGGCAGACAAAAAACTAAACATGGTAATTTAAGTTAACGAAAAAGAAAAACCAAGTCTAGTCCCCTTTATCACACGGGGGCAAATTAGACAATTTTTATAAGCGCGTGAGTCAATCACTTCCTTTAACTTTTTATCATAAAGTTTTTTTCCTTCCTTGTTTTAAGCAATATAGGATTTACTCACTCTTTTATAAGGTTATTTTCATAACAAGATTTTGTTTGAAATTGTGGATATTATGAATTGTGATGAACTATTAATTATAGATTAATTTCTTTTTTATGTCTTTCACTTATTGTTATGAAGTATCAATTATATTAAGTATTTAAATTTTTTAAATTATATATTTTTAATATTTTAAATTATGTATATTTTAAATATTTTTAATTACCATCGATTCGACCACGATCTAACTACTGAACCTTGAATCGGTGGCTCCACTAGTTCACTGGTTCAATGACCAGTCTGATTTTGAAAACCATGATATGTATTCATTCCAAAAATATTTGTTTTTTAATTACAATGGACTTCAACCCTAATCTTTGAACTCACTGCAATATTTAATCTTATATCACTTGAGTTACAAGTTCGGTGGTCCAAAAAAAATTGTTTTATTTTCATATTAAGAATAAATCATATTCTCATGTTGGGAATTAACATCATTTTAGTTGTTTTTAATTTTTATCATCATACTGTACTGAGGATAATATTACAGGTTTATATTGTGTAAAAAAAATAACTATATTTACATTAAAAAAAAAGTTGGACATGAGATTTTTGTACCGTATATCAAATGTCAATGAAACCAAAGATAATTTTTCAAAATAAAAAGGATATCAAGTATTATTTAATTAAATTGTATGATGGATTAGTGTACTTTGTTTAAAGAAAAATATTCGTTATGGAAATTAAATAATAAACTTATATAGCTTTTAATATTTATAAAAAAAATTATTTACATGAGCATATCTTTTTTGTTAATAAAATATGAGGATTAGAATAAAGAATCATCTCTTTAACAAATCTCTTAACAAAAAGGCCCCTCATGATAGTTAAATATTTAATATCAATGAGAATATATTTGCAAAGTAATGTAAAGTTGTACAAAGCTTTAATGATAAAATGATACTTCTTTTTGACATAAGCTCCAGGAGATTTTAACAATTATGGGTTCAATCTTTTTTATGTTCATTTTTCACTTCCCTTTCCACAGACCTTGCATGTAATATATCTGTCTCTCTGTGTGTGTGTGTGAGAGAGAGACTTCTTTTGACAACTAAGTCAACGAGATAGAAAGAGAAATGCGTAGCAAAGCAATAATGACATGTTTGGTTCACCCATTCTAGTAGAAACAAGAATAAAATTCTATTGTACAGTAAATTTTCATGTGTTTGGTTTATTGTATACTGATGGAAAGAGGAATTTCACTCTAGAAAAAATAAGTATTGTTTTCCATTTAAGCCTTTCCTCCCAAATGCTATAGAAAACAGTATTCCATTGTGGAAAATGCTTAAATATCCTCTTGTGCCCTTAGATGTTGCTTGAATTTACATTCCAAAAAAATGGCCTTTGCAACTTACTCGCCGGTTACATCACCCCACCCCCGTCGCCGGAATCGTCCTCCATGGCTAATCTAACTGACATTCACCTTCACGTCCTCCGTCGCACTCTCTGATTTGCCCTCTGTTTTCTCCGACTTTGTGTATAGAGGCAAGCAAGGACGAACCTACATTGCCCTCACAAGAAATTTTTCTTTTTGTAATTAATATGTGAAAAAAATTTTAATTAATATATGTAGTAAATTTTTGTTTTGCCCCCACAAAAATTTAATAAAAATATTTGTATGCTAATTTTTTTCCCCCACCTATTTTTTGTTCTGGATCCGTCCTTGGAGGCAAGAAAGAGAGATTCTAGTGACTGAGGAAGAAGCAGGAGGAAGGTGAAAGGAAAGAAAGACTGAAGTGGCACTGTCACCGTCGCCCAAGCCCTCTTCTCACTCCTGAAAACAAAGGCAATGGCTTTCACGGAGAACAGAGGCATCGACAAAGATGGAGAGTACAGAGGCATCAACAGTGAGGAAGAGTCCAGACTTTGGAGGCGTCCACCTTGCCCTTTCACCTCTCCATTCTCATGGTCGAAATTGCCATCTGAATCACCACTTCTTCCTTCACAGTGGGTGCGAATGTGAATCAAGCTAGGTATTAGGGTTACAGTTATTGTACAAGGGGTTCTTGTTTTTTTTTTTTAAATAAAATTTTAACTAAGGATAATTTGGTAAATTATATCATATATTCATAATTAAAATATACACTCCAAAATAATTATTTTTCTCTTTCCTATTCATTTTTTCATTGCGAACCAAACAACTTTTTTTCCCTTCTCATTTTCTCTTTTCCATTCTATTTTCTATTCTATTCCTCATTTCCTTTCCATTCATACTCTGTATTGCAAACCAAACAGGCTATAATAATATGTGAAACACGTTAAGCCATAGTGGGCCATTAGAGTCCGACATGTGTAGGCCATACTGGACCATTTTGCTAGGCTTGTGTTTTGTCTTGTTTTAGCCCTTGCTGCTTTACTTGAAATAAATAAATAAAACATAGGAAAGTTTTTCCGATTTAGAGAGCTAGTTGGGCATTTAGAAAGTGACTGACTTCAATGGCGAATAGGACCACTCACCAATTATCTGATATGATCCAACTGTTGACAGGTCATTTTTTTTTTTTAAAAAAATCTAGTGCCAATCATTCAATCTGCCCAAGAAATAAGAAACTTGTATTCAGAAGGGGAACATAAGCATATCCTGTTCCATGCAAAAATGCACATGGAGAAATCTTTTATAAAGCAATTGGTAAGTAATTACTATTTATTAAGTTTTAGCAGGAATTGTTCTTACATCAATAATTTCGTTATATAACATAACTTAGTTTATTTTTAAGAAATTTTTTACTAATATCATTTAAGTTAAGTCGACTTATAAAGATGTAAAATTTTTTCAATACTATTTTTTTTATTCACATAGTTCGAATTCAAAACTTTACTTCAAATAAATAAATATCCATATACCTAATGACTGATAGCTATGTGAATATATATTCTGTAAATTTCGTACCAAGCCTAAATAAACTGCATATGACATAGGCATTTAGGGCATATCTCTAAATAGAGTATGCAAAGGTTCATGTCAAATTACATTCTACATGTATCCACTATTAAAAATATGGATGATTGTGTTGAATGAATTAAGGGCGAACTGGCTAAAATTAAGAGAGCATGTTCTACTAGAGCTAATAAAACTTTGGAGTTGATGCAATCTATATGTGTTTCATTTCCTATAGTTTCAAGGAATGGACAATGATATTCCATCAACTTTATAGACAATTACTCTAGATGTGAGTACATGTACCTATTACATGAGAAGTCATAGTCATTGGACATGTTCAAAGTTTTCAAAACCAAAGTTGAGAATCAATTAAGCAAGAAAAATTAAAGTAATTATATCTAATCATGGATGTAAGCTCTGTGGTAGATATGATAGATTAGGGAAACATCGTCAGGGGCCTTTTGCCAAATATTTTGCCTGAGTATGGGATTGTACCATAGTACACCATGTCAGGGACTCCTAGTCAAAGTGGTGTTGTTGAGTGGTGTAGCCTTACTCTTAAGGACATGGTGAGATGTATGATCAGTCATTCTTCTCTACCAGAATAGCTTTGGGAGAGGCTCTCAAGACTGCTGTATATATCATTAATAGAGTACTTAGTAAAGCAGTACAGAAAACCCCATATGAGTGTTGGATAAGTAAGAAGCCCAGTGTTAGACACTTCCTTGTCTGGGGTTGTCCAACTGAGGCTAAACCATATAAGCCTAATGAGAGAAAGTTGGACTTAAGGACTGTGAACTACTACTTTGTGGGGTATCCTAAAAGGTCAAAGGATTTCAAGTTTTATGACCCTTAGACCAGGTCCTTCGTTGAGAACAAGAATACCTAGTTTATTGAGGATGTTGGTTATAGTGGGAGTGATTAACTAAAAGACATTGTGTTTGAAGAGTAATACATGAGTATTCCTACTACAGTCACAAGAACACTTGATCAGGTAATACTATCAAAGGCAGTTAAACTTGTGAATGAGGGAACTATTGAAAATACTATTGTTACGAGAGAAAGATCACTCCTATTTAGAATCAAGATATTTATTATCCTGAACCTTAATAACAATAACAATTTGAAGTGGAAGTGCCATAAAGGAGGTTCACTAGATAGAGGAGAAGTGCTTTTTCAAATGATTGTATTGTTTATTTGCAGGAGCACGCATTTAACATAGGCATACAAGATGATTCAGTCACTTACAGGGAGGCTATGTCATCAAGTAACTTTCAAAAGTGGATTCATGTCATGAGGGATGTGTTGTTATCCAAGGCTAACAATGAGGTATGGGATCTAATAGAGTTATCGTATGGTGTGAGACCAATTGGTTCTAAATTGGTGTTTAAAATCAAGCGGGACTTGAGTGGTAATTTCAAAAGATGTAAGGCATGTCTCGTAGCCAAGGATTGTACTCAGTAAGTGGGCAATGACTTTAAGAGAGTATATATATAGTTTTTTGAAGGATTCCTTTAGAGTCATAATGTCACTTGTAACTCATAGTGATTTGGAGGTACATCAAATGAATGTGAGAACAACATTTTTAATGGAGACATTGAAAAAACAATATACATGGTCCAACTAGAAAACTTTGAATCTAAAGATTTAAAGTACCAAGTATGTAAGCTGAAGAAATTCATTTGTGGTCTTAAGCGATCATCTCGACAGTGGTATCGGAAGTTTGATGTGTTGATTTCATCATTTGGATTCAGAGAGAATCTAATTGTGTGCATATTTCTCAAGTTGAGTAGGAGCAAACTCATGATACTAGTTCTGTGTGTCAATGACATGCTGTTAGCTAGTAACGATATGTCTTCTTGCGTGAGATCGAGTTATTTCTTTCAAACAAATTTGAAATGGAAGAATTTAGTGAGGCGTCTTTTGTTATGGGGATTAAGATCGTAAGAATCACACTAAACATACTTTAGACTTATCGTAGAAGATTTACATTTAGAGAGTCCTAACCTGATTTGGCATGTAGTATTATGCATCGGGTGATATATCCGTAGCCAAAAGCGACAAATTTAGCTTGTTTCAATGTCCTAAATTAGACATACATATGAGGGAGACAAAGAAAATCCCATATGCTTCGACTATGGGAAGTCTCTTGTGTGCACTAATGTGTACGTGTAACACCTAATTTTGTCCATGATATTATAATTTCTTTTTTCTTTTTGTAAAAAAATGAAAAAATAAAAATACTTAAAACAAAAAGGCAAAAAAAAATAATAATAATAACAAAAAGAAAATATTTAAAAAAATGATAAAATAATAAAAATCCAAAATGTCACATGTTTTTTTTATCACACACACATGGTGGTATCCTTCCTTCACATGCATGGTTAGGAATCCCTAGCCAAGGTACTTCAATTATGTCCCTCCTTTCCTTTTTTTTTTTCAAATGGCAATCACACTACTAGTCAAGAAAAGAACATGAGGACAAGGTAAGAGTTACATGACTTGGAAGTTTTTTTCCACTAACATAATCATTTTGCACCCCCATCTCCCACTATAAATAAAGGACTTTCTTCTTCCCTTGGGGAGGAGAAAAAAGAGAGGAAAAAAAAAGGAGGAGAAGAGAGAAGAGATGGGAGAAAAGAAAGAGCAAAAAAAATACATGCTCTATTTTCTATGTAGAAATTGAGAAAGATTTGCTTTCTTTTGGAGTATTGTGGAAGAAGAAGGTCAGTTATAAATTATTCACAAACACTCTGGGCATTGGAGGAGCAAATGTGGTGATTGAAAGAGTGAAGTTCAGCTGCGAACAAGCTCAAAACTGAGAGGAGTGCAGTAAATCCAAAAAAGGCAACTGTGAAGGTAAGTTGATTTCTCTCACGCATTTATTTTATTTTATTTTATTTTATTTTTGTTTTGTGTTTTTTTTTGTAGAGTTAGTTTTGCATGCCATAATTTAAACTTTGGAACTTAAAAGAAGATCAAAATACAAAAAAAAATCAGAAAAATCATGGAAAAAAGCAAAGTGACACAATGGACCGTGAAAACGTGAAAATTCCCAAGAACTTGGTTTTAATTCATTTTTTCCCGTGCTATGGACTGGAATGGACCTATAATGACCCAAAAACACCCTAGAAGAATTCTGGACAGATTTGGAAAGAAAAATTGAGACTTGGACATGATTCATGCAAAACAGGGACCAAACTGAAAAAATTCAAAAGTTTACAGGGGTTAATTTAATTCAAAATTAAAACATTTTCTGGACCGAGGGACCTATATGAAGGCAACTATGATATCAGATCAAGCAAAAGAATAAAGGAAAAATTTCGCATAGGGACCCAAATGAAAAGACAGAAAAATATGCATATACTAGCATGCATATTTCTTTCCTTTTATTTATTTTATTTATTTATTTTATTTTATTTTATTTTTTTTTGCACTTTACATAAATACATATAGGTGTGCGTTATATATATATATATATATATATATATATATATATATATATAAACTCATGTACGCATATATATATAAAATGTGCGTACATGAGTTTATATATATATATATATATATATGTATATGTGTACATACAGGTTTAATTTGTTGTGCATGTTTTATGTAAATATGTATGCTAGTGTATGTATATGTGTTTTTTCATGCATATTATTTCTTTTATTTTTATGTATCTTACATGAATATATATATATATATATATGTAATTGTATTTGTGTAGATTTTATCTGTCCTCAAAATCAGAAATCCAAAAATATTTTCCTTTAACTTTGTTTTCAAATATATAAAAAATTTTATTACTAAAATTATTATTTCCCTTGTTTTCATCCTCAAGATTAATTCAAAATTTCCAAAAAAAATGTTTCCTTTGTTTTCATTTCCATTCAAAAAGTCTTAAAAAAAAAGAAATGTTTCTTTGTTCCATTTACAAGATAAATTCCAAAACTCAAAAAAATATTTTTCCTTTAAATTTTATTCACGAGATTTTTTCTAAAAAAAAACAACAAATTTTTTTTTATATAATTTCATAAAATAATTTCACAAGATTAAAAACATTTTCTTTCAAATGATTTCATAATAATTTCAAACATGCAAGAAAAGTACTTCCTTTATTTTCATTCTCAAGACAATTTCAAAAATCCAAAAAATATGCTTTCATTGAATTATTCTTTCAAACTCCCAAAAAAAAAATTTAAAATTCAAATCCAAAAATACTCATTTCGATTTCTTTCTAGATATCTCCAAAAAGAAAAATCCAAAGAATCAAAAGTCTTTAAAAAATGGGAAGAACCAAAGATCAAGATAATTTGTTATCATAAATTCAAACACAATCACAACTATTCAATCTCGTTTGATTTATGGAAATAATTAATTTTGAACCTCTTTAGTTCTTCCCGCAAAAAAATTTTAGTCTTTCCCCTGGCCCTTGCGGCATTTCAGATGACGAACTACGTGGACTTTGATCCCGATCGATGGGTACGTAGGACCTAGGCTTTGCCTAGCCAAGTCCACCCTTGTACATATCCATTTGTTTTGATGCTTTTCTTTATTATGTTCTTATATGACCAAGGAGGATAATTTAAGGCAAATACGAAATAATTGCTCACTTTCTAAATCAGACGTATAGGGTGCCTAACACCTTCCCTATACAGTTCAATTTCCGAACTCACTTTCTTCAAAATGCAGACCATTAAACTCAAAGGTTTTTCCAAGTTTTTTCCAACAAATTAAACTTTGGTGGCGGCTCCTAATAAAATTGGTTTTCAATTTTGAAAGTCGATTTTAAGTATTCTTTTTTTAAAAAGGAACGCCAGCCGGTCACATTTCAGGTGTGACAGTTTGGCGACTCCGCTGGGGACTTTCGACAGTTGATATTGATTTTCTAAGTGTGCAACCAAATTTTATATTTGCCTTAGTTACCATTTTGTTTCTTTATTTATTTTAGTTTCATTATCTATTTATTTATTGATCTTCGTCATTATACTTTTGTACATATTCACTTGTATATATATGGTTTATTTTCCCCTCTTGGTAGATTGGTTAATCCTTTCACACATTATGCATCAATACATCCCTTGCACACACTAGCCCTACACCCGGGCTGAGCGCAACCATAGGATAGAAGGAAGTCTAGTGATGTCGCAGAGGGTCTATCCCTTGCGGGGATCACGAAAGCTTCCGCTTAGACTGATCTCTTTTGTCAATACGGGATTCATAGAGAGTATAACTCTTGTGTTTTCAATATTGCCAATCGGAGATCCCCATGAGTTTCGACTATGGGGGCAGTCTAGGGACCTTTATATCCATAGGTTTGTAAATCCACCCTAAAACCTATGCACTTAGTTGGCCTAGAAGAACAAAGATCCTTAAGCAAGTCATATGGGAAACAGCTTTGGTCATTTCTTAACTTTTTTTTTCTTCTTTCTACTTTCCATTTTCATTTTTTTTTAGAAAAGGAAAAATGATTTGTATTCTTAATTCCATTCTTCTCCACTCCAAATGAAAGAAAACCCTTCTGCTTCCTAAACATCATTATAATTCCTTTGTCTTTTCAGTTAATTGGTGAAGCACGAGTAAAAAAAAAAACAAAACCACACAAAAAATAAAAATGGCTTTTTCCGACAATCGTTCATCCTGAAAACTCATGAAAGAAATGAAGGCCCACCAAGAGCGAGACGGTGATGCATTATTTAAAGGCTATCAGAGCTCATTGCCAGTGGAAATCAAAGTGACAGTTAAAGTCAATTGTCTTCAAGAGCTCATATTCCATCACGAGTTAATGTCTCCAACCGAAAGAGATTCATTGTCAAAGAAATTTGGAAGGATTGCGGATCTACTGTATGTGAAGCCTCAAGAGATGGCAATTTTAGTGATGATGAATTATTGGGATCCATCATTGCGAGTTTTCACATTTGAAGATATGGACACAACCCCCACAATAGAAGAATATGGACTTATGCTTGATATGCATTTAAACGACCATCAGCCAATCTACATACCAGGACGTGTCAATTTATCCTTGAATAAGATAGCTGCACTGTTTGGGGTGTCGTATGTTCAGGTAGAGAAGTCAATGGTAAAAAGAGGAGAGACTATTGGATGGGAATTGAGCTACATCTTAAGAATTCTGAATGAGTCCAAAATGCGTCATAACAGAAAGGCATACGTTAATCTGTTTTCTCTAGCAATCTATGGGTCCGTACTTTTCCCTTCAGCAATGGGGATAGTGGACCAGAAAGCAATTGATGTATTCTTATCAGTACTACACAATGGAGTAAACCCCATCCCAGCAATTTTAGCAGACACATTCCTATCTTTAAGTCATAGTCGAAGAAGTGGAAAGGGAAATCTTCGGTGTTGCATACACATGTTGTATGTTTGGATGTGTAATCATGTCTTTGGGAAAAAGTACGAAGTTTATGGACCAATACCAAAGCCTGTAGAAAGATTCTTACGTGCTCCTATTGATCAAAAGAATAAACAAGAGTGGGTTAGAGTCTTTCGATCTATAAATTCATCTCTTATACATGGAGCTTATCTGGGGCGGCAACAAGAGGTGTCTTATTATGGTGTAGTAATTTTCAATGTGTGCCGTTGATAGGGTCCAGAGGTTGTATAGCATACAACCCAGCCATGGTTCTAAGACAATATGGTCGGATGCAATACATCCCTAGGACACGAGGTTTAAAAGAAGTTGAATTTGAATATCAAGATTCTTATAGCAAAGAATTATGGGAACAAATTCGAGTTGCGTGGGAAAACATAGAAATGAAAAGTTGTGAAGAAGTAGGGCCATTCGGAAGATGGACTACTCCTGAATACCCGCAATGGTTTAAAGAAAAGGGGAAAGATATGGTAATAACTCGAATGATCAATGCGGATCAACCACCAAGCATTACAACAGACCCTCGAGACTACACCGAAGAAGACAAGATGCGCAGCAAGCTCGACCATGCAAAAGTAACCGAAGAACTAAAGAAGATAGCTGGTGAGAAAAGGAAGAAAGAAGAAGAGTGTGAGTTGTTGATAAAGAAGATCCAGAAAATAGAAGAGGAAAGGGAAGCGCTTTGTGCTAACCTCATTCGTACTTCACAAGCCAAAATTGACATTTTAACGTCTGAGGTACGCCAATTGTCTGGGGCCATAGATGAACAACAAGGTCATATCGATATGTATCAGCAGAAAATAACATACCTTGAAGAGGATGCACAATGCTTGAGGGCAGAAAAGAGTCAAGCTTTAGACGAAGTTGCAGAAAGAGACGAGACAATTGCAAGGCTAGAGAGTAAGAATAGTCGCTTAGAATCCGAGGCAAGGCGAATCAATCACCTGAGGTCCAATATAGAGCATATCATACAACAACATAAAAGGGCAATAGACAAAAATGAGGAATTAATAAATGAGGCTGAATTAAATATGACAAAATTGGCTACACGAGTGAAGGCAATTGAAGATCAAACTACGCCGTTTAGGCTCCCGGAAAGAGAGTTGATAGAATTGTACAATGAAACAAAGGAACTCTTAGGGATGTGGAGTTGTAATTGAATAATAATGTAGTCTATGAGGCAAATGTCGATGTATTTTGAATTTGAATTAATTGTTCTCTTAAATAGAATGTCGGTGTCATCCAAATTTTATAAATATACTTTTTCGTCTGGTTGGTATCGTTTGAATTCGCTTGAATACTCTTCTTCATCAAGAAATGTTGGTGTTATCCAAATTTCATTCAACTATATAAAACCATCAACAATCTCATCACAATTCGACAGAAGTCACAAACCTTCATGAGTTTTTGGGAAAACGCCTTCTTATTCTCAAAAAATAAAAATAAAAATAAAAGTAAAACACTCGTGCTTCAATAGGGAAATGTTTCAAAAAGAGCAGTGATAACATGATTTTAAAAAAAAAATTTTTTTGATCTTTTCAGAAAAAAAAAAACTTCATCATTGCGCCTCCTAAAGGAAAATCGTCTAATCAGACCCTACCATCGACTCGTGTATACAACACCCGCTCACGAAGTAGTATAATGGAAAGCCAATCTGAAGACAATCAAAGAACAGAAAATGACACCGCTGCACGCATTGGGGCATTGGAAGGACAACTTGCTCACATGACTGAAATGATCCTAGCATTGACAGAAGCAATGAAAGGAAAACAAATAGACCCACCCGTTATGCCTAGCACTATCGAAACATAGGCTGAGACAATTAACCCAACATCAGCACCTGCCAATCCAAGAGAAAAAGTGAACGAGACAGTGGTTGTTCCTGCACTCAATAAAGGGATAGGTTCCCAAACCCGAATTACGAATGCACTTGGCCATACTGATCAAATCATAGGGGATAACGCCACGCAGGGATACCCTGGTGACGATCCTGTATACACAGTCCAGATCCCAGCCTCAAGTGTCGATAAAGAGGACACAAGTCTTAAGGAGCAAATTGGAGAAGTCAAAGACCAACTGCGCGCCTTACGAGGGCCAGTATCTTGGGGATCATTAGAATTAGATGAATTATGCCTAACTCCTGAGATAACGATCCCAAAGGAATTCAAGATACCAGAATTCTCCAAGTACGATGGCACCGAAAATCCGGTTTACCATTTGAAGTCGTACTGCACTAAGATGTGTGTCTGGTCCCGTAATGAGAAGTTCTTAATTAATTTTTTTCCCGAGAGCTTAACTGGAGCCGCACTATTGTGGTTTATGCAACTAGACCACTCAAAGGTTCAAAAATGGAGGGACTTAGCAGACTCATTCATGAAGCAATACAAGTTTAATTTGCAAACAGCTCCGACTAGAGAACAATTAAAAGCAATGACGAAGAAGAGTTCTGAAACCTTTAAGGAATATACCCAAAGATGGAGGATAACTGCATCACAAGTACAACCTTCGTTAATCCAGTCCGAATATTGTTCTTACTTTGTGCGCACCCTGCCAGACCCATTCTATAAGATTATGCTTGGGACACATGTCACAGACTTTGCAGACCTAATTGAGATCGGGGAAAGAATTGATGCCGATATTCGTGAAAGAAAACTCTCAAGCCCCCGTACAGAAAATAGCTTAAAGAAAGGACAATTCACAAAAAAGAAGGAATCAGATGTAAATTATGTTCAACCAGTAAAATCATACCCCCAACAGCAGTCTAATTTTTACCAAACAAGCAATCAAAATCAAGGTCAATCGGGGCCAAGTAGACGTACTCAATTGGGAACACAAAGAGCCCCACGACCCGTAGATAATCGCCCTTGGCCAAATTTTGGCACCACAAATGCTGAATTATACAAAAATCTATTAGCTGCCCAACTCTTGGGGCCTCGACCAGGTAGAGTAATGAATCCCCCATATCCAGTATGGTATGATCCAAATACCACATGCGATTTTCACATGGGTGCTATTGGGCATTCAATTGAAAATTGTATAGCGTTCAAGAGAAATGTACTAGATTTGATTGATTCAAACCATATCCAATTAAAGTCAATAGAGAACTCTACCATTGAGAAGAATCCAATGCCTAGTCATGAACATCAAGTGAATGCTGTCGAAGAAGAGACTAAGTCTCTAGAGGAATTGACTAACATGAAGATGTCGATGAAGTGGCTCTATGTGAACCTTAAACAAGCTGGGTACGAGTTAGAACCATTGACGATAAGAAAAGATGAAGCGGTGGTGGCTCAAGAGTTAAAACATTGTGAGTATCACCAAGCAAAAATGAGGCATGACATTGAAGAGTGCTTAGAGTTCAACTCTTTGGTTAAGAAAATGATTGCTTTTGGGAGAATAGTCCCTGTGAAAGCATGTGAAGTGATTTGCACAATAACAGAAACACCAAGCCCAGTCAGCAAGAAAGGAATCGAGTCAGCTTACTACACGATTAATTATACCCCTCAACCTAAAATGTCAATTCAGAAACAACCAACTATGGTTATAAACATGCCAGCACCATTTCCCTACCAAAGCAATCGTGCGGTGCCATGGAGGTATGGCAGCCGAATAGAGCTTCCTTCCAACAGCACGGAGACAGTTAAAGTACCTAAGGAAGAACTCGTGACAAACATAGCCAATACAGGAGGGGTGACGCGAAGCGGCAGAATATACCTTCCTACTGAAACAAAGAAGGTAGACAAAAAGGGACAAGTAATAGAAAAGAAACCTGAAGATGATGAGGAAGAGTTCTTGCGAATCATGAAACAAAGTGAATATGATATCGTGGAACAATTGAACAAGACTCCTGCCAAAATCTCAATATTTTCGCTAATCATAAATTCAGAGGCGCATCGCCAGGCTCTACTAAAGGTCTTAGGAAAAACATTTGTACGACCAGATGCGTCCCCAGAAAGGGTAGCAGATGTAATGAACATCACCAAATCTATGACCGCAATCTCCTTTTCAGCAGAAGAAATCGATGGAACTGCTACTAGCAAACCAAAAGCTTTGCATATCACCCTTAAATGCCATGGGTTCATCCTAGCCAAAGTTCTAATTAATGGTGGCTCAGCTTTAAATGTCTTGCCACTGTCCACGTTCGAGAAATTAGAATTATTACGGATGGAGGATAGTGACATGACAGTAAGGGCATTCGATGGAACTCGAAGAGAGGTATTAGGTACAGTCGATTTACCCCTTGAAATTGGCCCGTGCACATTTATGGTAAACTTTCAAGTCATGGATGTAGATCCCTCATATACCATGCTCTTAGGAAGGCCATGGATCCATAAGGCAGGTGCTGTACCATCTACCCTACACCAGAAAGTGAAGTTTATTGACGGAGGGAGAACCATCACTGTTAAAGGAGAAGAGGAGTTGATGGTAACAAAGCCAAGTTCTATCCCATATATTGAGGCCGCTGAGCAAGTAACCGAGATAGCTTTCCCAAGCTTGGAAGTTGAGGCAACTGAGGAACCCAACAAAGATATAAATTCTGTGACCACAACTATCATGAAAAAGAATGGGTTCGAGATAGGCAGAGGTTTAGGTACAAACCTACAAGGCATTAAAGAACCAATTGTCCTTCCATCAAATACAGACCGACGTGGGTTAGGATATGAGCCTACAATAGAGGATCAGATGAATGGAAAACTCAACATAAACAAACAACATGGTAAGCTAGAAGTCCCACATATAAGAGCTTCGTTTCCAATGCCATCCGAAGTGATCAACCAGCCTGAGAGTTCTATGGTGGCCGAGGATAAAAATGATATGCAAGGATCCAAGCCTCATATTATGAACGATGATACTGGAGACTCATTGAAGAATTGGGAGATTGAAGATGTTCAAGATGTTTTTGATTTAAAGTAATTGTTTTTCAATTGCAATGTTGTTATTTTCATGAATAATGCTTTTATGGAACATAAATGGAAATTTGAAATGCTTCGTACTTGTGCTTCATTTGCTCTCCTTGTTTTCTTCCAATTCATTTCATATTCATTTCTTTACCCTCCAGGAATTTGCATTCCTCGGAACTCTTGTCCAACACGGGAATTCTTGAGACTCGGTTGAATGACTTATGTGTTACCATGGATACGCAAAATCATGAATCTAATGATGAAGAAATAGTCCAAACATTCGCTAAAATCCTCGAATCTACTGAAAAAGGGATAAGTCCTCATGAAGAGGTGATCGAAATAATAAACATGGGGACTAAAGAAGATAGAAGAGAGTTAAAAGTTGTCGATGGCCCAGAAAAAGAAGAAATGGTCAAGTTGTTCAAAGAATATCTTGATGTATTTGCATGGTCTTATCAAGACATGCCAGGGTTTGATCCAAGAATCGCGTCACACAGGATTCCACTTTTCCCAGACGTGAAGCCTAAAAAGCAGAAGTTAAGAAGACTAAATGCAGAGATATCCCTAAAGATTAAGGAAGAAGTAACGAAACAACTCGACGCGGGTTTTCTCCAAGTCGCTCGATACCCTCAATGGGTGGCAAATATCGTGCCTGTGGCTAAGAAAGATGGTAAAGTCAGGATGTGCATAGACTATAGAGACTTAAATAGGGCTAGTCCAAAGGATGATTTCCCCCTCCCTCATATTGATATGCTGGTGGACAACACTGCATGCAACCATCGTTATTCATTCATGGATGGTTTCTCAGGCTATAATCAAATTCCTATGCATGAAGAGGACAAGGAGAAAACTACCTTTATCACTCAGTGGGGGACTTATTGCTACCAAGTAATGCCATTTGGGTTGAAAAATGCTGGGGCAACCTACCAACGAGCCATGGTTGCGCTTTTCCATGATATGATGCACAAGGAAATTGAGGTATACGTAGATGACATGGTGGCCAAGACTATTGAAGGAGAAAGTCATGTAGCAGTCCTTAGAAAATTATTCGAGAGGTTACGCGAGTATAAACTCAGATTAAATCCTAATAAATGTGTTTTCGGAGCCTTATCAGGGAAACTATTAGGATTTATTGTAAGTCAAAAGGGGATAGAAGTTGATCCTGATAAAATAAAAGCTATTCATGAAATGCCACCTCCCCAAACAGAAAAAGAGGTTCGAGGCTTCTTGGGGCGACTGAATTACATTGCAAGGTTCATCGCTAATTTGACAGCAACTTGTGAGCCAATATTTAAATTGTTGAGGAAGAACCACACTGAGAAATGGGATGGTGATTGCCAAAAAGCTTTTGATAGAATTAAAAATTATTTACTAAGCCCCCCAATCCTTGTTCCTCCAACACCAGGCCGGCCTTTAATCTTGTATTTGACAATCTTAACCGAATCAATGGGGGCAGTGCTAGGGCAACACAACGAATCAGGGAGGAAAGAACAGGCGATTTATTACTTGAGTAAGAAGTTCAATGATTGTGAAACACGCTATACAATGATTGAAAGAACATGTTGTGGATTAGTATGGACAACAAGAAGGTTGAGACAGTATATGCTCTATTACACTACTTGGCTGATATCTAGAATGGACCCTTTGAAATTTATCTTTGAAAACCCACATGTAGCTGGAAGGGTTTCAAAATGGCAAGTGATACTATCTGAGTACGACGTCGTATATATGACGAGGAAGTCCATTAAAGGGAGTGTAATAGCAGATCATTTGGCAGAGCACCCACTTAATGAATACCAACCCTTGAAGTTCCATTTCCCGGATGAGGATATCGTTACTATCGATAAAGAGGAAGATAATATTGATGATGGAGCAGAAAGATGGAAAATGTATTTTGACGGGGCTGTTAACACACAAGGAAACGGTGTCGGAGCTGTAGTGGTATCTCCAGAAGGAAAGCAATTCCCGGTAGCCATCAAACTGGAATTTGACTGCACGAACAATGTGGCAGAATATGAAGCATGCGTCAGTGGATTACAAACAGCCATTACCTTAAGAGTAAAAAACTTAGAGGTATTCGGCGATTCGGCTCTAATCATTTACCAAGTAAATGGAAAATGGCAAACTAGAGATTCAAAATTAGTACCATATCAGAAATACCTGATCCAGCTAATCGATCAGTTTGAAGAAATCAGTTTTCATCACATGACAAGAGATAAGAACCGGTTTGCAGATGCTTTGGCCACTTTAGCAGCGATGATTCAGCTTGACTGCAGAGTGCAAGTCCAACCAATCCAAATAAAATCAAGTGATACGCCAGCGCATTGCTTGAACATAGAGGAGGAATGTGATGAACATCCTTGGTACCATGACATCAAGACTTACATGAAAGATAGGGTCTACCCAAAAGGAGCTACGGAAAACCATAAGAAGACAATTCGACGCTTGGCCATGAATTTCTTTATCAATGATGGTGTCTTATATAAAAGGAGTCATGATGGCACACTTCTCCGATGTGTTGATTCAAAAGAAGCTCAAAGAATTATTACAAAACTTCATGAAGGAATATGTGGGACTCATGCCAATGGCCACACCTTGGCCAAACAAATTCAAAGATGCGGGTACTTTTGGATGACTATGGAGAAAGATTGCATAGAATATGTCAGAAAGTGCCACAAGTGTCAGATTTACTCTGATAAAATCAATGCACCTCCACTTCCGCTACATAATTTAACAGCACCATGGCCGTTCTCGATGTGGGGCATCGATGTAATCGGCCCTATTAACCCAAAAGCATCGAATGGACATCGATTTATCTTGGTCGCCATCGACTATTTCACTAAATGGGTAGAGGCCAACTCATATGCTAATGTGACTCAGAAAATTTTCATCAGATTCATGAAGACTAATGTCGTATGTCGGTATGGCTTGCCTGAGAGGATTATCACAGATAATGCACGAAATTTGAATGGAACAGAAATTAAAAAGTTCTGTGACCAATTCAAGATTAAACATCATAATTCAGCACCTTATCGACCACATATGAATGGTGCAGTCGAAGCTGCAAATAAAAACATCAAGAAAATCATTGAGAAGATGACAGTAACATACAAAGATTGGCATGAGATGCTCCCCTATGCTTTACACGGCTACAGGACTACCGTACGTACTTCAACTGGGGCAACTCCTTACTCTTTGGTTTACGGGATGGAGGCAGTGACACCTGTTGAAGTAGAGATCCCGTCTTTGAGGGTGCTCATCGAAGCTAATCTAAGGGAAGATGAATGGGTAAAAGCTAGATATGAGCAACTGAATATGATTGAAGAAAAATGGCTGACTGCTATTTGTCATGGGCAGTTATACCAAAAGAGGATGGCCAAGGCTTTCAATCGAAAATTACGTCCCAGAGAGTTCAAAGCCGGTGATTTGGTACTTAAGAAAATATTACCAAATCAAGAGGATCCCAGGGGCAAGTGGGCGCCTTCGTATGAGGGGCCTTATGTGGTTAAATTTACCTTCTCAGGAGGTTCATTGATCCTAACAGATATGGATGGTCAGGAGTTGTCAAGGCCTATCAACTCTGATGCGGTCAAGAGATATTATGCTTAAAGAGGTTTTCTTTTTGTAAAAAAAAAAGGAATAAGCTCGCTGAGTCGGAAACTTGAAAAAAGACTCAGGCAAAAATTAGAGCTCAAACATGAAAAGTGATCTTTTAAAAAGGGTGCTCGCTAGACTGAAAACCTGAAAAGGCAGCCTAGGCAAAAGCTAGAGCAATGAAAAATCCTCAGAGTACTCAAAGTAATATAAGAAATAGGGAGTCAGACGTTTCAGCTTGGTTCCCTCAACATACAGAAGCACAAAGGGGGATATGCCAAAGTGAAATTGGGTTATGGCATCAATTAGCATTCATGAGAACATATCTATTGTAACGCGTATTCATTCAGAGAGTCAACTCAAGAACAAAGGACATTCCATAGAAGAATCAATCTAGTTATGGTTTTTTTTTTTCAGACTCCAATTAATTTGAATTATTTCATTATCCTTGTTACCTCAGCTATATGCTTCTCGCTCATACTTTTTAATAGATGAGAATTATTCTTCTAATAATGTCTCATTTGCCTAGAAAGTAACTCCACATAGCCATGACAAGTATTCCTTTTGTTCCACATAAAGCAATTGAAAATAATAACATTCAATAAAGAATCACATCGAACGACTAGTTTAAGCTCCCTTTAATATATGAGATCTCTAGTTTTTTCATTCAAAGAACAGGCTAAGTTGAGTTTCGATCCAATGGTATCACGAGGAAGCAATTTCAGCTCTTTAACGTCAAAGGTTAAATTCCATTACAAAACCGGGGCAAATTCAAAAGAACGACAAATTATATCCAGCAGCACAGTCAAGAACATGAGGGTCTGGTTAGATGAAAGTCTCAAGGAAGGAGACAATGATGAACAAAGATACCAAATAATGTCCGGCTAAAAATTATAAACAAGGCGCTTTTGGGAAGCAACCTAATTTTATTTTATTTTTTTTATTTTTTTATTTTTTTGGGCTTCTTTTATGATCTTAAGTCTGGGTTTATTGGTTCGAATGTTTGCTGAATCTAGATTGGTTTTGTCTGATTGTTTCTTTCTTTTAGTGTTCTTGAAATGCATCTTCCAAAAAAAAACCACTTGCATTAAAGAAAAAAGAGAAAGAAAGAGAGAGACTGAGGATTACATTATGCAAAAAGGGGGAAGAGAAATCAAAAAGCATAACATATGTAACCTATGGACAAGGCGGCTTCTTGGATGAAGAGGGAGCCTCGGGTTCGTTCTTAGGAGTAGTGGATTGTAGTGATATCTCTTGACCACTACCCTTCTTGAGAGCCTTTATGATTTCTTGGAGAAAAATATAAATCCTATTATGGGACTCAATGTTTTTCTGGTTTTGGCTACAGAAACACTGTGTCGACCAAAAATAATATTTGTCAATTTTTTCTCCCAAGCTGTTATACTGGTTTCTCGTCAGTCGCTCCAGACCCTTAATCTCCTGCTTCAGCCCTTCCACTTCCTTCTTCAAAAGAGCAATTTCATCTTCTGAAGTACGGCCTACGCCGTACCCCTCCAACTCCTCATCAAGCCTCTTTCTCTTGGTATCCCTTTCTGAAGACTCCTCCATGGGTTGCTTACCTTTGTCATCCTGCCCCAAACGTAGAATCAGGTCGAGTTCCTCCTTCTCGGGCGGGATAGTAAGATCAATAAACTGCTTAGAAGCCATGAGGTGAACTTCTGAACTGGTGTATGTGCTTGAAAAAAAAAGAGAGAAGAGAAAAGGTATAGACTTCTTAGTTTGAACTCGTGATGGTTTCATATTTCTGATCGGGTTTTATAAAGAAACGTTAGGGTTGAGTTTTCCAGAAATAACGCATATCACCACACCCCTACATGCCAACCCTACAGAGTCTGCAAATTGGTAACCCAAAGCTGGAACAAGTGAGCATGCAAACAGCACGTCATTAATGCAAGTTACCATGGAAGTCAAAGATTTGTACTTATTGCGGCCGACTTGTTGTTCTACCCACCATATTTCTTCATTTGAGCTGCTATGCCTTCTAAAGATATTTTGAAATCGAAGAAATACATTTTTTTTATCTTCTTTGGATTCTTTTTTTTAGGGTTTGCACCTCTTTGTTTTGGCTTTCGTGCTGACTTGTAGAGACTATTATTGATTATTTTAAATGTTTTTATACATTTTTCCTAGTTTACACGTTTTCATTTTGATTTTTTTTCTTTCTTTTTTTTTTTCCTGTAAATCTCCCTTCTGCTCTGTTGTCTCTTCTTTTTTGTGAAGCTACCCTCTTTCTGTCTCTGTCATGCTTGTGAAGAATACAACTCCGACCAGTGGATCCCGCCAGGACTGTGAGCCTTAAACGTTGTTGATCATCGGAGCAACCACTTACACGCACAGCATTACACATATTCGAGCTGAGCACCCAGAATACTCTATCTTCAGCCACTACTTAACTGTGACACACTTAGCTTCGGACACGACCGGCACCCATTTTTCAAAGCTCGGAGACGACCTACCCCCATCTTTTCAAAGCCCGGAGACGACCGGTACCCATTTTTCAAAGTCCGGAGACGACCGGCCCCCTAGCATTTCAAAGCCCGGAGACGACCGGCCCCCTAGCATTTCAAAGTTCAGAGACGACCGGCCCCCTTTCCTTTCAAAGCCAGGAGACGACCGGCCCCCCTAGCAGTTCAAAGCCCGGAGACGATCGGCCCCTACTCCTTCAAAGCCCGGAGACGACCGGCCCCCCCTTTCTTTTCAAAACCTGACTACAACTGGCACCCATCCTTTCAGACATTACATGATTATGTAGCATATCGTTTTTGTATACGTCATTAGCATCTTGACAAAATTAAGTGTTTCTTATCTTTACTCATTTCTTAAACAAGAATATCTCAAATTTAATTTCTCATAATCTTGTTTAATAATGAGTAAAGAGGGGCAACTGTAACACCTAATTTTGTCCATGATATTATAATTTCTTTTTTCTTTTTGTAAAAAAATAAAAAAATAAAAATACTTAAAACAAAAAGGCAAAAAAATAATAATAATAATAACAAAAAGAAAATATTTAAAAAAATGATAAAATAATAAAAGTCCAAAATGTCACATGTTTTTTTTATCACACACACATGGTGGTATCCTTCCTTCACATGCATGGTTAGGAATCCCTAGCCAAGGTACTTCAATTATGTCCCTCCTTTCCTTTTTTTTTCAAATGGCAATCACACTACTAGTCAAGAAAAGAACATGAGGACAAGGTAAGAGTTACATGACTTGGAAGTTTTTTTCCACTAACATAATCATTTGGCACCCCCATCTCCCACTATAAATAAAGGACTTTCTTCTTCCCTTGGGGAGGAGAAAAAAGAGAGGAAAAAAAAAAGGAGGAGAAGAGAGAAGAGAGGGGAGAAAAGAAAGAGCAAAAAAAATACATGCTCTATTTTCTATGTAGAAATTGAGAAAGATTTGCTTTCTTTTGGAGTATTGTGGAAGAAGAAGGTCAGTTATAAATTATTCACAAACACTCTGGGCATTGGAGGAGCAAATGTGGTGATTGAAAGAGTGAAGTTCAGCTGCGAACAAGCTCAAAACTGAGAGGAGTGCAGTAAATCCAAAAAAGGCAACTGTGAAGGTAAGTTGATTTCTCTCACGCATTTATTTTATTTTATTTTATTTTCTTTTTGTTTTGTGTTTTTTTTTTTGTAGAGTTAGTTTTGCATGCCATAATTTAAACTTTGGAACTTAAAAGAAGATCAAAATACAAAAAAAAAATCAGAAAAATCATGGAAAAAAGCAAAGTGACACAATGGACCGTGAAAACGTGGAAATTCCCAAGAACTTGGTTTTAATTCATTTTTTCCTGTGCTATGGACTGGAATGGACCTATAATGACCCAAAAACATCCTAGAAGAATTCTGGACAGATTTGGAAAGAAAAATTGAGACTTGGACATGATTCATGCAAAACAGGGACCAAACTGAAAAAATTCAAAAGTTTGCAGGGGTTAATTTAATTCAAAATTAAAACATTTTCTGGACCGAGGGACCTATATGAAGGTAACTATGATATCAGATCAAGCAAAAGAATAAAGGAAAAATTTCGCATAGGGACCCAAATGAAAAGACAGAAAAATATGCATATACTAGCATGCATATTTCTTTCCTTTTATTTATTTTATTTATTTATTTTATTTTGTTTTATTTTTTTTTGCACTTTACATAAATACATATAGGTGTGCGTTATATATATATATATATATATATATATATATATAAAATGTGCGTACATGAGTTTATATATATATATATATATATATATATATATATATATATATATATATATATATATATATATATATATGTATATGTGTACATACAGGTTTAATTTGTTGTGCATGTTTTATGTAAATATGTATGTTAGTGTATGTATATGTGTTTTTTCATGCATATTATTTCTTTTATTTTTATGTATCTTACATGAATATATATATATATATATATATATATATATATATATATATATATATATATATATGTAATTGTATTTGTGTAGATTTTATCTGTCCTCAAAATCAGAAATCCAAAAATATTTTCCTTTAACTTTGTTTTCAAATATATAAAAAATTTTATTACTAAAATTATTATTTCCCTTGTTTTCATCCTCAAGATTAATTCAAAATTTCCAAAAAAAATGTTTCCTTTGTTTTCATTTCCATTCAAAAAGTCTTAAAAAAAAAAGAAATGTTTCTTTGTTCCATTTACAAGATAAATTCCAAAACTCAAAAAAAATATTTTTCCTTTAAATTTTATTCACGAGATTTTTTCTAAAAAAAAAACAACAAAATTTTTTTTATATAATTTCATAAAATAATTTCACAAGATTAAAAACATTTTCTTTCAAATGATTTCATAATAATTTCAAACATGCAAGAAAAGTACTTCCTTTATTTTCATTCTCAAGACAATTTCAAAAATCCAAAAAATATGCTTTCATTGAATTATTCTTTCAAACTCCCAAAAAAAAATTTAAAATTCAAATCCAAAAATACTCATTTCAATTTCTTTCTAGATATCTCCAAAAAGAAAAATCCAAAGAATCAAAAGTCTTTAAAAAATGGGAAGAACCAAAGATCAAGATAATTTGTTATCATAAATTCAAACACAATCACAACTATTCAATCTCGTTTGATTTATGGAAATAATTAATTTTGAACCTCTTTAGTTCTTCCCGCAAAAAAATTTTAGTCTTTCCCCTGGCCCTTGCGGCATTTCAGATGACGAACTACGTGGACTTTGATCCCGATCGATGGGTACGTAGGACCTAGGCTTTGCCTAGCCAAGTCCACCCTTGTACATATCCATTTGTTTTGATGCTTTTCTTTATTATGTTCTTATATGACCAAGGAGGATAATTTAAGGCAAATACGAAATAATTGCTCACTTTCTAAATCAGACGTATAGGGTGCCTAACACCTTCCCTATACGGTTCAATTTTCGAACTCACTTTCTTCAAAATGCAGACCATCAAACTCAAAGGTTTTTCCAAGTTTTTCCCAACAAATTAAACTTTGGTGGCGGCTCCTAATAAAATTGGTTTTCAATTTTGAAAGTCGATTTTAAGTATTCTTTTTTTAAAAAGGAACGCCAGCCGGTCACATTTCAGGTGTGACAGTACGCATTCGATTTTGGTATATATTGTGAAAGTGTTAGACAGATATCTCAATAACCCATACATGGCTCGTTAGGTGAGAGTTAAATGGGTTACAGGCACCTTCAGAGGACGAAAGTCTACATGCTCATATATCGAATGTCAGATCGATTTGAGATTACCGGTTACTCCGATATTGTTTTTGTGGGATGCATGACATGCTGAAAGAGTTATATTTTTGAAAAGTGTCAAACAAATATTTATAGCTTCTTCAACCGAGTGGGAGAATTCATAGCCTGCCTATTGTGAGGCATCCATATTAGTAAAATAACCAGAGTTTGCCTAAGTTTAATCACATAGACATTAAGTTTTTAGTTGTTAAAGACCGTTCAAAAGTAATGTTGTGTCAATAGATTATGTGGATACTAATCATGTGACCGTAAAACATTAGTCTAAAAGTTTACCACCTAAAGTATTTCATGAGCATATGGCTCATATAGATGTGGTAAAACTTTTAGATGATTGAGTGTATTGTATATTTTGTTATGTACATATTTTTGGATATCCATTTGTAGTATTTAAGATATATAAATATGCATTTTTTTCATATATATTTGGATGTGTGTGAAATACTCTGAACATATGAGTTTTGTTTTCTTTTGCGGTTTTGCACAAGTGGTTTAGCATAAAGTTGAGAAAGTGTAGGAACCAGTTGGAAATAGACATATATGAAGATTCTTGACATGTAATGTTTATGTTACACATCCATCCTTGATCTATGTCATTGGTTGTATTAGTATTGTGATCACTGTTAGGTTTAGATTCAATTCAACTGGTTACGAAAGCCTCTTTAGTTCTGTGTTAGTATAGTTAATGGATTAGATTGTTGTAATATAGCGGATTTTGCACACTATGTGTTTATATATATGTGTATAATGTGTGTATATACAATTTTAGAATCATATGTTGTCCAAGCGAGAGAATTGTTAGCATTATTTAATATATATATATATATATATATATATTATTTATTTTATAAATAATGTTTAGCGCTAACAATTTATTTAAGTGGACTGACGTATTAATGTTGTAAATTTATGCACATTTTGAGACACATATATTGAGTGCTATCTTTAATTAGGTCCGTAATAAGATCTTCTTATACTTTGTGTTAAGAGACCTGATATATTTTATAAGTTGGTCTAGGGTGTCAGTATAAATATTTTATGTATAAATATCTGACTCTAAATAATAACAATGATGAGGTGTTATTATAAAGGAGTCAACCTATGAGCATGATGGTTGGGGTAGTGGTTCCATGAGTAATATAACGGGCTTGTTTTGGTGATATCAGTGTGTGAGTTATTTGTACTTTCTATTAGACCAAAATAGTGAAAGTCTTTTATTCTCTCCTATAAGAGCTTACCTGTATTCGATCTTCGGATTATGACAGATCAAGGTACGCTCTTTACTTTGTGTATTTATTATGTGTTTCTGTTGTTTATCAAGATCGACAAAAAATAGGTTCATAGTCTAAATTTTTCGTATTTGTGTTTTTCTATGAATCTTGATTGTTTGATTTGAGATTACACAAAATATGCTTTGACGACGTGGATGTTATGAAATTTTTAAATATTTCAATTGTCATGTACTTTATAAATTCTACAAGCTATTTATTTTTAAATATTTTTTTAATATGTTATGGAATTTTCAGCTATTTATCCAAATTCCAATTGGCATGTACTTTATAAATTTATTTTTAAATATTCTTTTAGGTGCATGTTCTGTAAATTTTTTTTATGTACTTTGTATTTGATGGATGATGGTAAATCTTTTTATATCATCTCTGTAATACCCGTTAATTTCAGAATATAATTCGCTTAAGAGTATTTTAGAATTCTACAACGTTATTTTAGTTATTTATTTTGGTCATTTTTAATTTTCATATTTAATTGTTCTCTTTGAATATTATTTATGAAAATTGAGTTAAATGACTGGACTAAATATTTGCACAATGAGGGATATATTCTAAGAATGGTGAAATTCATGGAAAAGTGGTTTCAGAATGGTCAATTAGTCCATTTATTGTAAATTGACTGGATGAGTTTGGATGTTGGGTTATGGATACCCATGGGTTATTGAATAACCCATTAGAAATATTTAATATAAAGTTTCAATAGTACCCCTCATTTTTCACTCAGCCGAAGGAAGGCAGAAAAGCATTTCTCTCTCAGTTCTTCATTTTCTTCTCAAATCCTTTCCTTGATCTTCAGAAGTGCGATTATTTGTTCGGTTCAAAAGCTTTGTAAGGATCAAAGGTAAGCTTTAATCTCGTTATTTTCCTTAAATCTAAGTTTATATGGAAGATTAGAGGAGGTTTTGTTCTTGAAGATTTTGATGATAATTCGTGAATCTCAGTTGTTTTAGAAGTTATATTTGAGTTATAATCGGTTAAAAGAGTTGAAATTCTGGTTTTGAAACAAGAAAGGAAAGGATGAATTTGTTAGAAATTTCTGCAAAAACTTCTGCAAAAACCGAGTTACTGTAGCGACCAGAAATTTCGAAAAAAAAATCTGGAAAATTTTCTTCGGGTACTGTAGCAGTTACTGTAGTGTCGGCAGTCAACGATACTGTAGCAGTCAACATACTGTAGCGAACCGGCACTGTAGCGAACCGTTACTGTAGCAACCGTTACTGTAGCAAACCGTCACTGTAGCAATCAGAAAATTTTGCGTATTTTCGTGATTTTGTTTCCTTTCTTATGTTTCCTTGTAATATATTTTACTAGGAAATTTTCCTACACAAATTCTAGTGTGGAACAAGGTAAACTTGGACAAACATCAAGGTGAGTGAATAACCTTGCTCAACTAATTTGATATTACTAGTCAAAGTACAATATAAGTCCCATTTACAATATTATTTGGATAATAAGCAATTAATTTTTCATATGGGAGTATATGATGATCAGTAGAAATAAGAGTATGAAGAAATTATTTATTTCATGACAATTGTACTATGTGATGAATTCTCACTATTTTATTAATGAGTAAAGATCTACGGGATCTAATACACGAGTGTGAAAGGGTTAAAGTCCCATACTACTCGGTGTATATCTAAGAAATCTTATACACGAGTTTGAAAGGGTTAAAGTCCCATACTACTCAGTGCATATCTATGAAACCTATACACGAGTTGAAAGGGTTAAAGTCCCATACTACTCGGCGTATACCTATGAGATCTTATTCACGAGTTTGAAAGGGTTAGAGTCTCATACTACTCGGTGTATATCTATGAAATCTTATTCATGAGTTTGAAAGGGTTAGAGTCCCATACTACTCGATGTATAAGACAATTAATTATATGAGTAAATGTGGTATTTGTACTTTTGATATTTTATATAGTACAGTTATTTACTTACTGAGTTTTTAAATAAACTCACACTCCCTATGATTTTTTTTTTCAGATACAGAAAATAAAGAACAAGAGTATCCGTTTGAAGATTAGAAGCCCCTTGGGATTATTCTCTATTTCTGTCTGGTGGGATACCAGTACTTATTAATGTGGACACTAGAAACGCTCTGTACTTTCTATAGGTCTCCTAGGCTTGCGATGAGATAAAAATATCAGACTATGTATGTCTATATTTGCTTATCAGATGAATATAATTCTGTAGTGTGGAATGAATGATTAAGGTTGAATGTAAAACCTTACAGAATATATGTATATAACGTATGTTTGAGAATTATATCAAATGAGTAGTATCTTTTCACATGCTCAATTTTTGGGATGTGACAAATTTGGTATCAGAGGAAAGGTTTTATAGGTCCCCTATAGAGTACAGAGCAAAGTGATCTTTGTGGGCCCTTCCCTATTGTCATGAGCCGCGGCATGACCATAGGATTAGGTTCCATAAAAGACCTTGTAGAGTATAACGTCATTTTATAGATAACTTCTCAGTGGGGCTAGTAAGTGATATTTTGTTTATGTCTGAAAATTGTTTGTTATGTGTGTAGATCTGTGACAGATCAATGTCAGAAGGATCTTCTAATAATAATGAGCATATGGGTCCAAGGAGGGCCATAAATCCACCAGTACATGTGCAAGATGATCCTAACCGTGGTGATAGTTTACATGCTCAAAGTACTGAGGGCGCAACTAGTGAGCAAGCAAGAAAGTCGAACCTGATGCTCACGTCGGTAATGCAACTATTGCACATGTGATTCATTTGATGAATGAACGATTTGACCGATTTGAGGCTGAAATGAGAGGTCGAGCTGCACAAGCTAACCTGCCAGTGGATCCTCCTATTGTTGAAGCTGAAAATGTACCACCAGCTCCGTTAGCGGGAGGAGTTAATGTAAGAGAGGTAAGAATGTCTGAATTCCAGAAAATGAGGCCTCCTACTTTTTCAGGGGAAGATCCCAAAGAGGACCCACAATGTTTCCTTGAAGATTATGAAGCAATCTGTGATGCTATAGGGTGTTCTCCTACTCAAAAGGTAGAATTCACTTCCTTTCAGTTAAAAGGTAGGGCTGGTAAATGGTGGAGGAACTGGAAGAAAGCTAGAATTCAAGGCGCACCGCCAGTTATGTGGACAGAATTTTACAAATTGGTTATGGATGAATTTCTTCCGGCAAGTGAACGATCATCCAGGGCCAGAGATTTTCTGTATCTACGGCAGGAAACCATGACTGTTGACGAGTATTCAGCTCAGTTTGTTAAATTATCTGAATATGCCCCTGAAATCATTCCTTCTGAAAGGAAGAAAATAGAAAAGTTTGTGGAAGGGCTTCGTGATGCCTTATATGATCAAGTGGGTTCCAATATGAACGATTACTCTTCGTACTCAGAGGCTGTTGATGTGGCCCGAAGAATGGAAAAGAGGTCAAAGAATAAAGAAGAATATCATCAAAAGAAGAAAGCTAGATATAGAAGATCTTTTGATCAAGGGGAAGACTCAGGGACTTTGAAACCCTTTACTGCATCACAACATGCTCCAGCCACTCCTACTAAGTCATCTTATTCTACAGCCAGTGTGGCTAAGCCTCGTTCAGAGAACAGGGGTGGTTTTAGCTCTTCTAGTAGAGGAGGTACTCAAGGTAGAAGGGAAAAATCTCAATGTCCTGAATGTGGAAAGTTTCACTTCGGAGAATGCTGGTTAAACACTGTTGGTACAGGCTGTTTTCACTGTGGACAAAAAAGGACATTTTATAAGGGAGTGCCCTCAGCTCATGACAAGACTAGGTCAAGGGTCTACTTTGCCACCTCGACCACAATCTATTACTCAAACACCAGCCCCTTCAACAGGGGGTAGTATGGGAAGAGGTTCTGGAAGAGGCCAAGGTGACCGTGGAAAACAAGCTGCTGGCAGAGGAAATGCAAGAGTATATGCTCTAACCCGACAGGATGCTCAAACATCCAATGCTGTAGTTACAGGTATATTATCTGTTAATACTTTTGCTGCACGTATTTTGTTTGACCCCGGTTCTACTCACTCATATGTGTTGCCCCTATTTGCCAAGAGATTTGCATTTGATTTGATTATTCTTAATGAACCATTCTTGGTTTCCACACCGATGAGAGAGACTTTGATGGTTAAAACATGTGATCGTTCTTGTAAAATAATCGTTGGAGGCATGGAAACTGAGATAGATCTTATGGTTCTCAATATGTTAGATTTTGATGTGATTCTAGGGATGGACTGGCTATCTTCTTGTCATGCTACTATAAATTGTCGTGACAAAGTTATTTCCTTTAATATACCGGGGAGGAGTAATTTTGTGTTTCAAGGAGATCGAAGTGATGTACCTTGCAACATGATATCTATGTTAAGTGCCCAGCGTATGTTGCGAAAAGGATGTCAGGGATTTCTAGCTTTTATCAAAGATTTAGAAAAGAAAGAACAGAAGTTAGAAGACATTCATGTGGTTAATGAATTCCCAGATGTGTTCCCAGAAGATTTACCTGGATTACCGCCAGAAAGAGATATTGAGTTCAGTATTGATTTGGTCCCAGACACAAGACCAATTTCTATTCCACCTTATCGTATGGCTCCTGTTGAGCTAAAAGAACTCAAAGAACAATTGGAAGATTTGTTGAACAAAGGGTTCATTCGCCCAAGTTTTTCACCTTGGGGTGCTCCTGTTCTTTTTGTGAAAAAGAAAGATGGTTCTATGAGATTATGTATAGATTATCGTCAGCTGAATAAAGTCACAGTGAAGAATAAGTATCCTTTACCAATGATAGATGATTTGTTTGATCAGCTTCAAGGAGCAAAATACTTCTCAAAGATTGATCTAAGGTCTGGATATCATCAGTTACGAATTAAGAGTGATGATATACCTAAGACTGCTTTTCGTACACGGTATGGACATTATGAGTTTCTTGTGATGTCTTTTGGGTTGACAAATGCACCAGCAGCATTTATGGATTTAATGAACAGAGTGTTCAAATCATTCCTTGATAAGTTTGTAATTGTATTTATTGATGATATTTTGGTGTATTCAAAGAGTCATGAAGAACATACTGAACATTTGAGAATAGTGCTTCAGACTTTGAGAGAGCATCAGTTGTACGCAAAGCTCTCAAAATGTGAATTCTGGATGAGTCATGTAACATTTTTGGGACATGTTATTTCCCAAGAAGGTATTCATGTAGATCCAAGTAAAATTGAAGCAGTAAAACAATGGCCTAGACCAACAACTGTGTCTGAAGTACGTAGTTTTCTTGGCTTAGCAGGGTATTACCGTCGCTTTGTCAAAGATTTCTCTAAGACGGCTCTCCTATTAAATAAGTTAACTCGAAAGAATGTTAAATACATTTGGGATGCTTCATGTGAACAAAGTTTCACCCAATTGAAAGAGTGTTTAACTTCTGCACCAGTCTTAATTCTACCATCAGGACCAGGGGGTTACTCTGTATTCTGTGATGCCTCAAAGATAGGCTTAGGGTGTGTGTTGATGCAACATGGTAAAGTCATAGCTTATGGCTCACGTCAGCTTAAAAAGCATGAATTGAATTACCCCACTCATAATTTGGAAATGGCAGCTGTAGTGTTTGCCCTAAAGATATGGAGAATGTACCACCAGCTTCGTTAGCGGGAGGAGTTAATGTAAGAGAGGTAAGAATGTCTAAATTCCAGAAAATGAGGCCTCCTACTTTTTCAGGGGAAGATCCCAAAGAGGACCCACAATGTTTCCTTGAAGATTATGAAGCAATCTGTGATGCTATAGGGTGTTCTCCTACTCAAAAGGTAGAATTCACTTCCTTTCAGTTAAAAGGTAGGGCTGGTAAATGGTGGAGGAACTGGAAGAAAGCTAGAATTCAAGGCGCACCGCCAGTTATGTGGACAGAATTTTACAAATTGGTTATGGATGAATTTCTTCCGGCAAGTGAACGATCATCCAGGGCCAGAGATTTTCTGTATCTACGGCAAGGAACCATGACTGTTGACGAGTATTCAGCTCAGTTTGTTAAATTATCTGAATATGCCCCTGAAATCATTCCTTCTGAAAGGAAGAAAATAGAAAAGTTTGTGGAAGGGTTTCGTGATGCCTTATATGATCAAGTGGGTTCCAATATGAACGATTACTCTTCGTACTCAGAGGCTGTTGATGTGGCCCGAAGAATGGAAAAGAGGTCAAAGAATAAAGAAGAATATCATCAAAAGAAGAAAGCTAGATATAGAAGATCTTTTGATCAAGGGGAAGACTCAGGGACTTTGAAACCCTTTACTGCATCACAACATGCTCCAGCCACTCCTACTAAGTCATCTTATTCTACAGCCAGTGTGGCTAAGCCTCGTTCAGAGAACAGGGGTGGTTTTAGCTCTTCTAGTAGAGGAGGTACTCAAGGTAGAAGGGAAAAATCTCAATGTCCTGAATGTGGAAAGTTTCACTTCGGAGAATGCTGGTTAAACACTGTTGGTACAGGCTGTTTTCACTGTGGACAAAAAGGACATTTTATAAGGGAGTGCCCTCAGCTCATGACAAGATCAGGTCAAGGGTCTACTTTGCCACCTCGACCACAATCTATTACTCAAACACCAACCCCTTCAACAGGGGGTAGTATGGGAAGAGGTTCTGGAAGAGGCCAAGGTGACCGTGGAAAACAAGCTGCTGGCAGAGGAAATGCAAGAGTATATGCTCTAACCCGACAGGATGCTCAAACATCCAATGCTGTAGTTACAGGTATATTATCTGTTAATACTTTTGCTGCACGTATTTTGTTTGACCCCGGTTCTACTCACTCATATGTGTTGCCCCTATTTGCCAAGAGATTTGCATTTGATTTGATTATTCTTAATGAACCATTCTTGGTTTCCACACCGATGAGAGAGACTTTGATGGTTAAAACATGTTATCGTTCTTGTAAAATAATCGTTGGAGGCATGGAAACTGAGATAGGCTTAGGGTGTGTGATGATGCAACATGGTAAAGTCATAGCTTATGGCTCACGTCAGCTTAAAAAGCATGAATTGAATTACCCCACTCATAATTTGGAAATGGCAGCTGTATTGTTTGCCCTAAAGATATGGAGACATTACTTGTATGGGAAAACTTGTAAAATTTTTACATATCACAAAAAGCCTTAAGTACATTTTTGAGCAGAGAAATCTCAATCTAAGGCAACGAAGGTGGATGGAACTTCTGAAAGATTATGATTGTACCATCCTTTACCATCCAGGTAAAGCAAATGTAGTGGCTGATGCTCTAAGTCGAAAGTCTATGGGAAGTTTAGCTCACATTGCCACTATAAGGAGGTCTCTAATACATGAACTACAAGAATTGGAAGCTGATGGAGTATTCTTCGAGATCACTGAGTCAGGTACATTTCTGGCTCATTTAACAGTTAGATCATCCCTTGTTGAAAAAGTAAAAGCAACTTTAGAAGGTGACATTGATATGGTCAAAGTCAGAGATAAGGCAAGGCAAGGTCTAGCACCAAGTTTCTTGGTAGATGAAGAAGGAGTCTTATGGTTTAATGGGAGACTCTGTGTCCCCAACATTGAATCTTTGAAACATGAAATCTTAATGGAAGCTCATGGTTCACCCTACGTTGTACATCCTGGTGCTGTGAAAATGTATCAGGACTTGAAACAAGTTTACTGGTGGGAGGGCATGAAGCGAGACGTGACTGACTTTGTAGCTCGATGTTTGACTTGTCAGCAAGTTAAAGCTGAACATCGATTACCACCTGGTTTGATGCAAAAACTAGATATTCCCGAGTGGAAGTGGGAAAGGATCACTATGGATTTTGTAGTAGGTTTACCTCAGTCAACAAAAGGAAATGACTCAATATGGGTCATAGTGGATCGACTTACTAAGTCAGCACATTTTCTTCCTGTTCATACCACTTTCAGTGTAACAAAACTTGCTCGACTTTATGTTAAAGAAATAGTGAAACTTCATGGTGTACCAATATCCATTATATCAGACCGAGGACCTCAGTTTACTTCTCGGTTCTGGAAAGTCTTTCAAGAGGCTTTGGGTACCAAAGTGAATCTTAGCACAGCATTCCATCCTCAGACTGATGGACAGTCCGAAAGGATAATTCAGACTTTAGAGGATATGCTAAGAGCTTGTGTGATGGATTTCAGTGGAAGTTGGGAAGATCATTTGTCTCTTATTGAATTTGCTTATAACAACAGTTACCAAGCTAGTATTCAGATGGCACCTTTTGAGGCTTTGTATGGGAGACGGTGTCGATCTCCTATAGGTTGGTTTGAACTTGGTGAAACCAAAATATTTGGACCTGAGATGATACAGGAAGATATAAATAAAGTTAAACTGATCAGAGAGAAGTTGTTAACTGCTCAGAGTAGACAGAAGTCTTATGCAGACAACCGACGACGTGACCTTGAATTTGCAATAGGTGATATGATTTTCTTACGAATCTCACCTATGAAGGGAGTAATGAGATTCGGGAAGAAAGGCAAGCTTAGTCCGAGGTATGTTGGCCCATATGAGGTTGTAGACAGAGTGGGTAATGTGGCATATCGCCTAGACCTACCTTCCAACCTAGAGGGAGTTCATCCAATATTTCATGTGTCCATGCTACAGAAATATCTTCCTGATCCTTCTTGTCACATCCCAAATTTGAGCATGTGAGTAACTTCGTAAACTCAAGAGTATACCTCAATGGTATCCCATAAAATCTTTGATTAATACTAATGCATAACATAATTTTTCAAGAAAGATATTTATACATATAAAAAGTTCAGCATAGTAAAACAGAAACACAAGTCAAATATCATACAATATGATACAACTTTCCAAGCCTAGGTGACCTATAGAGATTACAGAGCATTCCTAAGCTTTTGGATTTATAAGCCCTCCAGATAAAAAGTATCCTCGAGGAATACTAATTCTCCTGCGGATTTTCTTCGTTGACATCCACTGTATCTAAAAAAAAAATGTTCATGGAGACTGTGAGTTCATCAAAACTCAGTGACTAAATGACTGTGCAATAATAAATATATCACAAGTACAAATACCAGAATCATAATCACAATAACAACAGTTATTTTGATATTCAGGGTTTCTATACCTCTGTATTGAATGTTCAAGAATTCAGTCTCCACTTATAATCAATCATTACATGCATTGGTATCTTGGGAAATAAAGCCCTCAACCATTCCATGTGTAAAATTTCATGCATTGGTATCTTGGGTCAAGCCCTCAACCATTCCATGTGTATATTTCCATGCATTGGTATCTTGGGTCAAGCCCTCAACCATTCCATGTGTATTATATACTCAATTCATAATAATCTTAAATCAACAATAGATTTCATTATCTAGCAATCATCAATAAATATAGAATCTAATTGCGATATGAGATGGAGTTTATATTGTACTTGGAATAAAAGTAAATAAAGTCGGTTAGCAAGGTCATCCACTCACATAGATTCCGTATCCCAGTCACTTTTCCGAGTTGCTACAAAGAAGAGTACGTAGTTGGATTTCAGGTTTCGCTACGGAGATTTTCATAAAGATCAGATATAGAAAGTCAGGGTTGCTCTTGTACCAAAATACTATTCATACGTATAATTACTATTCATACGTATAATTACTATTCATATGTATGGATACTATTCATACATACAGATAATATTCACACGTACGGATACTATTCACACATACGGGGACTATTCATATGTACGAATATTATTCATGTATATGGTTACTATTCACACGTACGGTTACTATTTATACGTATAGATACTATTCATACGTACGGTCACTATTCACACATACGGTTACTATTCATACGTACATGTACTATTCATACCAGAAATAGAGAATACAATCTGTAAAAGAGTACACCAGGTAAGTTCCCAGGAAAGAGTAGAGAGTCCCAATGGACACACTTAAGAACCATGTCTTTCCTTAGCCAGAACTTTCCTAGACATGTATTCTTCACAGTTTACATTCTATTTCGGTAATCAGAGAATCAAAACAACATTTAGGTAGCTAAGGACAATTTTTCTGATGTGGAAGATCAGCTAAAGCCGCAACCACAGAGCATACTTAAGGAAATAACTTTTAAAATCTGAATGGCATAGAAAAGGGGCATAGTATTCTTACCTTGGATCTAGGCTAAGGAAGAAAGACCTAGAATCTCAGAGCCCTAACGCCGGAACAAGAGAAGTTTTGAGGAGAGGAGAGAAGAGAAACTGAAGGTGTGAGTTTTGAAGTGAAATGGAAGGACCTATTTATAGGAGAAGTTATGGTACTATTTGCTACTATTCCATCTACCGTTCTCCTTTACTATTTCATCTACCAGTTTCACTTACCAGTTTTCATCTACCAGTCTCACTTACCAGTTTTCATCTACCAGTCTCACTTACCAGTTTTCATCTACCAGTTTCACTTACCAGTTTTCATCTACCAGTTTCACTTTCAACTATTCATTCTAGATTCCACTTTTGAACTGTATTTTTACTTAATGGGATCAATTCCATATCGTATCATCCATTATATCCCACAATTTATAGAATCTTATAAATAAAAATTTGTATTTTCAACAATATGCACAAACGAGTATACAAAAATTAAACCGATAGAGAATTTATTTTCTCCAAAATAAATTTATCGTAATTCTTGAAAAATATAATGGGTATTACATTCTACCCCCCTTAAAAAAATTCGGTCCTCCGAATTCGAAAACTTACCTCATGATTCGAATAGGTGTGGATATTTTGTCCACATTTCATCTTCTGTTTCCCATGTAGCTTCCTCGTGAGTATGATTCCTCCACAGAACTTTGACAATGGGAATTTCCTTGGTACGAAGTTTCTTGACCTGCCTATCGAGGATAGCTACTGGCACCTCTTCATAAGCAAGAGTCTCATCAAATCGTACGTCTTGTGGCTGGATGACATGAGAAGGGTCAGGAAGATACTTACGTAGCATCGATACATGAAATACTGGATGTACTCCCTCTAGGTTGAGGGTAAGGCTAGGCGATAAGCCACGTTACCCACTCTTTCCACAATCTCATAAGGACCAATATATCTTGGGCTGTGCTTCCCTTTCTTTCCGAATCTCATTACTCCTTTTATCGGTGAGATTCGTAAGAAGACCATATCACCAACAGAAAATTCTAAGTCACGTCGCCGATTGTCTGCATAGGACTTTTGCCTACTCTGAGCGGCTAATAACCTCTCCCTGATCAGTTTAATTTTATCAACAGCCTCCTGTATCATCTCGGGTCCCACCATTTTAGGTTCGCTTAGTTCAAACCAACCAATAGGAGATCGACATCGCCTCCCATATAATGCCTCGAAAGGAGCCATCTTAATACTAGCTTGATAACTATTATTATAAGCAAATTTGATAAGCGACAAGTGGTCTTCCCATCTGCCACCAAAATCCATTACACATGCTCTCAGCATATCCTCTAAGGTCTGAATAGTTCTCTCAGACTGACCATCAGTTTGAGGATGAAAAGCTGTGCTCAAATCTACTCTAGTGCCTAGAGCTTTCTGAAAAGCTCCCCAAAATCGGAAAGTGAACTGGGGTCCTCGATCTGATATGATAGACACTGGTACGCCATGGAGCTTTACTATCTCATTCACGTATAGTCGACTAAGTTTTGCCACACTGTAGGTGGTATGAACAAGAAGGAAATGTGCCGATTTAGTAAGTCGATCCACAATAACCCATATAGAATCGTATCCATTCAAAGATCGGGGCAAACCCACCACAAAGTCCATAGTAATCCATTCCCATTTCCACTCGGGAATCTCAAGCCTTTGCATTAACCCAGGTGGTCTCTAATGTTCGGATTTGACCTGTTGACATGTCAAGCATCGAGCGACAAAGTCAGTCACATCTCGCTTCATGCCCTCCCACCAATAAACTTGTTTCAAGTCCTGGTACATCTTGTTTGCACCAGGATGAACAACATAGGGCGCTCCGTGAGCTTCTTGTAAAATCTCTCGCTTCAAGGGTTCAATGTTCGGAATACACAATCTCCCGTTAAACCATAACACATCTTCTTCATCTACTGAGAAACCCTGTACTAAACCTACCTTCGCCTTCTCTCTAGTTTTAACCATTTCGGTGTCATTCTCCAATGTTGCCTTCACCCTTTCTATAAGGGAGGATTTAGCTGTCAAGTGAGCCAAGAAAGCACCTGACTTAGTAATCTCAAAGAATACTCCACTAGCCTCTAACTCATGTAATTCTTGAATCAAGGACCTCCTTACTGTGGTAATATGAGCTAGACTTCCCATCCACTTCCGACTAAGGGCATCTGCTACCACGTTTGCCTTCCCTGGATGGTAGAGAATGGTACAGTCGTAGTCCTTTAGGAGTTCCATCCATCTCCGTTGCCTTAGATTGAGATCTTTCTGTTCAAAGATATATTTAAGGCTTTTGTGATCATTGAAAATCTCACATGTCTCCCCATATAAGTAATGCCTCCAAATCTTTAAAGCAAACACTACTGCTGCCATCTCTAGATCATGAGTAGGATAATTAAGTTCATGCTTTTTAAGCTGTCGAGAGCCATAAGCAATGACCTTACCGTGTTGCATTAACACGCATCCCAATCCTACCTTTGAGGCGTCGCAATATACAGTGTAACCCCCCGGTCCCAATGTTAGAACTAGAACTAGTGCTGAAGTTAGACACTCCTTCAACATAGAGAAACTTTGCTCACAAGCATCATCCCAAGTATACTTAGCGTTCTTCCTAGTCAACTTTGTCAGTGGAAGAGCCAACTTAGAGAAATTCTTGACAAAGCGACGATAATACCCCGCTAAGCCAAGGAAACTCCGAACTTCAAATACAGTTGTTGGTCTAGGCCACTGCTTCACTGCTTCGATCTTACTTGGATCTACATGAACACCTTCTTGAGAAATTACATGCCCCAGGAATGTTACTTGACTCATCCAGAATTCACATTTTGAGAACTTAGCGTATAACTGATGTTCCCTCAAAGTTTGCAGCACCGTTCTCAAATGTTCTACATGATCCTCCCGACTTTTGGAGTAAACCAGAATATCATCAATGAAGACGATCACGAATCTATCAAGGAAAGGTTTGAACACTCGGTTCATAAGGTCCATAAATGCTGCTGGCGCATTAGTCAATCCAAATGACATTACGAGAAATTCATAATGCCCGTATCGCGTCCGAAAGGCGGTCTTGGGTATGTCTTCCTCCTTAATTTTCAGTTGATGATAACCAGATCTCAGATCTATTTTTAAGAAGCATTGTGCCCCCTGTAATTGGTCAAACAAGTCATCAATTCTTGGTAAAGGATATTTATTCTTTACCGTGACCTTGTTTAACTGGCGGTAATCTATGCACAGTCTTAAAGAGCCATCTTTCTTTCTCACAAAGAGTACTGGGGCACCCCAAGGTGAGAAACTTGGGCAGATAAACCCCTTATCTAGCAGGTCTTGTAATTGCTCTTTAAGCTCTTTCAACTCAACGGGTGCCATGCGGTAAGGAGGAATTGAAATTGGTCTAGTGCCCGAAACCAATTCAATATTAAATTCAATATCCCTCTCTGGTGGTAAACCAGGTAAATTTTCTGGAAATACATCTGAAAATTTACTAACTACTGGTATTCGTTCAAGACTTCTTTCCTCCTTGTCTATATCTTTGACAAAGGCTAGAAATCCATGACACCCTTTTCGTAACATACGTCGGGCGGTTAACATGGATATTATGTTACAGGGAACCTCACTTCGGTCTCCTTGAAATATGAAATTATGCCCACCCGGTATACTAAAAGAAATGGTCTTGTCATGACAATTCAATGTAGCATGGCATGAGGATAGCCAGTCCATTCCTAAGATCACATCAAAATCTGTCATACTAAGCAGCATAAGATCTACCTCTGTCTCTATGTCCTTAACAGTTATCTTACAAGAACGATATCCAGATCTAACTACTAGGGCTTCCCCCATCGGTGTAGCTACCAGGAATGGTTCGTCCAGTATAACTGGCTCAGACTCAAACCTCTTGGCAAACAGAGGTGACACATACGAATGTGTGGAACCAGGGTCAAATAATACATGTGCAGCTAAAGCGCCAACTAATAAAGTACCTGTAATAACAGCATTGGATGCCTGGGCATCTTGTCGAGTCAAGGCATATACTCTGGCAGTACCTCTACCAGCTGCTTGCTGTCCACGACCTCCTTGGCCTCTACCTGATCCTCTCCCAAAGCTTCCTCCAGTAGAAGCGGTCGGTGTACGAGCGACTGGAGTAACTCTCGGTTGGGTGTGAGATGGAAGAACAGATGCTTGACCAGATTCATAAGTAAGTTGAGGGCATTCCCTCCTGAAGTGCCCTTCTTGTCCGCAATGAAAACAAATTAATGTTCCCATCTTCCTGAGGCATTCTCCAAAATGAAATTTTCCACACTCAGGACATTGAGGCTTTCCTCTTCCTGCTTGAGAACCACCTCTGTTCGAAGAACTGTAACCACCTTTATATTCTGAGCGAGGCTTAGCTGCACTAACCGTGGAGAATGTGGGTTTAGAGATGCAATCGGAACATGCTGTGAAGTGATAGAAGGCTTTGAGGTTCCTGAGTTCCCACCTTGGTTAAAATACCTCCCATCTCTAGACCTCTTTTTATTTTTAAATTCTTCCTTTTTATTCCACCTCTTTTCCATTCTACGTGCAGTATCGACAGCGGCAGAGTAAGAGTTATAATTAACCATATTAGGACCCACCTGCGAATAAAGAGAATCGCGAAGACCCTCCACAAACTTCTCCACTTTAGCCTCTTTTGTAGGCACCAATTGCGGAGCATATTCTGCCAACCTAATAAACTGGGCATTGTATTCGTCTACTGTCATGGATCCTTGTTTCAAATACAAAAAGTCTCTTACTCTAGATGATCGAACACTTTTTGGAAGGAATTCATTGATAATCATTTTTTGGAATTCCGCCCACGTAATTGGTGGTGCATCTTGGGTTCTCCCATTCTTCCAGGCCTTCCACCATTTACCGGCTCTCCCTTTTAGTTGAAAGGAGACAATCTCTACTCTTCGGGCATCAGAACACCCCAAAGCATCACAAATTGCCTCGCAATCATCCAGAAATTGTTGCGGGTCCTCATTAGGATCTTCGCCGGTGAAAATGGGTGGCATCATCTTTAGAAACTCAGACATTTTCACGTCCTTAACTGTGCCTTCTCCAGCCCTTTTGGTCTCAATAGCAAGAGGAACCTTTGGTGTATCAACATGTTTTGCTCGTTCTCCCTCTATATGATCTAACCGATCATTCACCAGGCTGAACATTTGCATGACAACAGCAGCGTCAATCTGTTGGGCGGCTCCAGCTCCCTCCGCCCGGCCACCAGTTGAACCATCAATATTCGGAACATGTGAACTATCTCCATGGTCAGAAGGGTTGTCCTGTGTATTAACTGGTGGAACTAAAGTCCTCCCTGAGCCTACATGCTCATTATGATTTGAAGATCCCTCTGACATCGTAGAGTTAAGTCTACACAGAGAACAAATACTTCTCAGATCAAACATGATTACCTCATATTAACCCACCAAGGAATAAGTTATAAAAACAAAAGGCACTATACTCTATAAGGTCTTTTATGAAACCTAATCCCATAGTCATGCCGCGGCTCACGACAATGGGGAAGGGCCCACAAAGAACACTTGCTCTGTAATCTATAGGGGACCTAAAACTCCTCTGATACCAAAACTGTCACATCCCAAATTTGAGCATGTGAGTAACTTCGTAAACTCAAGAGTATACCTCAATGGTATCCCATAAAATCTCTGATTAATACTAATGCATAACATAATTTTTCAAGAAAGATATTTATACATATAAAAAGTTCAGCATAGTGAAACAGAAACACAAGTCAAATATCATACAATATGATACAACTTTCCAAGCCTAGGTGACCTATAGAGATTACAGAGCATTCCTAAGCTTTTGGATTTATAAGCCCTCCAGATAAAAAGTATCCTCGAGGAATACTAATTCTCCTGCGGATTTTCTTCGTTGACATCCACTGTATCTAAAAAAAAATGTTCATGGAGAGTGTGAGTTCATCAAAACTCAGTGACTAAATGACTGTGCAATAATAAATATATCACAAGTACAAATACCAGAATCATAATCACAATAACAACAGTTATTTTGATATTCAGGGTTTCTATACCTCTGTATTGAATGTTCAAGAATTCAGTCTCCACTTATAATCAATCATTACATGCATTGGTATCTTGGGAAATAAAGCCCTCAACCATTCCATGTGTAAAATTTCATGCATTGGTATCTTGGGTCAAGCCCTCAACCATTCCATGTGTATATTTCCATGCATTGGTATCTTGGGTCAAGCCCTCAACCATTCCATGTGTATTATATACTCAATTCATAATAATCTTAAATCAACAATAGATTTCATTATCTAGCAATCATCAATAAATATAGAATCTAATTGCGATATGAGATGGAATTTATATTGTACTTGGAATAAAAGTAAATAAAGTCGGTTAGCAAGGTCATCCACTCACATAGATTCCGTATCCCAGTCACTTTTCCGAGTTGCTACAAAGAAGAATACGTAGTTGGATTTCAGGTTCCGCTACGGAGATTTTCATAAAGATCAGATATAGAAAGTCAGGGTTGCTCTTGTACCAAAATACTATTTATACGTATAATCACTATTCATACGTACAATTACTATTCATACGTATGGATACTATTTATACATACGGATAATATTCACACGTACAGATACTATTCACACATACGGGGACTATTCATATGTACGAATATTATTCATGTATATGGTTACTATTCACACGTACGGTTACTATTTATATGTACAGATACTATTCACACGTACAGTCACTATTCACACGTACGGTTACTATTCATACATACATATACTATTCATACCAGAAATAGAGAATACAATCTGTAAAAGAGTACACCAGGTAAGTTCCCAGGAAAGAGTGGAGAGTCCCAATGGACACACTTAAGAACCATGTCTTTCCTTAGCCAGAACTTTCCTAGACATGTATTCTTCACAGTTTACATTCTATTTCGGTAATCAGAGAATCAAAACAACATTTAGGTAGCTAAGGACAATTTTTCTGATGTGGAAGATCAGCCAAAGCCGCAACCACAGAGCATACTTAAGGAAATAACTTTTAAAATCTGAATGGCATAGAAAAGGGGCATAGTATTCTTACCTTGGATCTAGGCTAAGGAAGAAAGACCTAGAATCTCAGAGCCCTAACGCCGGAACAAGAGAAGTTTTGAGGAGATGAGAGAAGAGAAACTGAAGGTGTGAGTTTTGAAGTGAAATGGAAGGACCTATTTATAGGAGAAGTTATGGTACTATTTGCTACTATTCCATCTACCGTTCTCCTTTACTATTTCATCTACCAGTTTCACTTACCAGTTTTCATCTACCAGTCTCACTTACCAGTTTTCATCTACCAGTCTCACTTACCAGTTTTCATCTACCAGTCTCACTTACCAGTTTTCATCTACCAGTTTCACTTTCAACTATTCATTCTAGATTCCACTTTTGAACTGTATTTTTACTTAATGGGATCAATTCCATATCGTATCATCCATTATATCCCACAATTTATAGAATCTTATAAATAAAAATTTGTATTTTCAACAATATGCACAAACGAGTATACAAAAATTAAACCGATAGAGAATTTATTTTCTCCAAAATAAATTTATCGTAATTCTTGAAAAATATAATGGGTATTACACTTCTCATGTCATTCAACCCCAAGAAGTTCATTTTGATGAAACTCTCACCTACGAAGAGGTACCAGTAGCTATCCTTGATAGAAAAATCAAGAAATTGCGCACTAAAGAAATTCCTACTGTCAAGGTTCTTTGGAGAAATCATTCTCGCGAGGAAGCTACGTGGGAGGCAGAAGATGAAATGTGGAAAAACTATCCACATTTATTTGAAACTTGAGGTAAGATTTTAATTCGGAGGACCGAATTCTTTTAAGGGGGTAGAATGTAATACCCGTTAATTTCATAATATAATTCGCTTAAGAGTATTTTAGAATTCTACAACGTTACTTTAGTTATTTATTTTGGTCATTTTTAATTTTCATATTTAATTGTTCTCTTTGAATATTATTTATGAAAATTGAGTTAAATGACTGGACTAAATATTTGCACAATAAGGGATATATTCTAAGAATGGTGAAATTCATGGAAAAGTGGTTTCAGAATGGTCAATTAGTCCATTTATTGTAAATTGACTGGATGGGTTTGGATGTTGGGTTATGGATACCCATGGGTTATTTTCAATAGTACCCCTCATTTTTCACTCAGCCGAAGGAAGGCAGAAAAGCATTTCTCTCTCAGTTCTTCATTTTCTTCTCAAATCCTTTCCTTGATCTTCAGAAGTGCGATTATTTATTCGGTTCAAAAGCTTTGTAAGGATCAAAGGTAAGCTTTAATCTCGTTATTTTCCTTAAATCTAAGTTTATATGGAAGATTAGAGGAGGTTTTGTTCTTGAAGATTTTGATGATAATTCGTGAATCTCAGTTGTTTTAGAAGTTATATTTGAGTTATAATCGGTTAAAAGAGTTGAAATTCTGGTTTTGAAACAAGAAAGGAAAGGATGAATTTGTTAGAAATTTCTGCAAAAACTTCTGCAAAAACCGAGTTACTGTAGCGACCAGAAATTTCGAAAAAAAAATCTGGAAAATTTTCTTCGGGTACTGTAGCAGTTACTGTAGTGTCGGCAGTCAACGATACTGTAGCAGTCAACATACTGTAGCGAACCGGCACTGTAGCGAACTGTTACTGTAGCAACCGTTACTGTAGCAAACCGTCACTGTAGCAATCAAAAAATTTTGCGTATTTTCGTGATTTTGTTTCCCTTCTTATGTTTCCTTGTAATATATTTTACTAGGAAATTTTCCTACACAAATTCTAGTGTGGAACAAGATAAATTTGGACAAACATCAAGGTGAGTGAATAACCTTGCTCAGCTAATTTGATATTACTAGTCAAAGTACAATATAAGTCCCATTTACAATATTATTTGGATAATAAGTAATTAATTTTTCATATGGGAGTATATGATGATCAGTAGAAATAAGAGTATGAAGAAATTATTTATTTCATGACAATTGTACTATGTGATGAATTCTCACTATTTTATTAATGAGTAAAGATCTACGGGATCTAATACACGAGTGTGAAAGGGTTAAAGTCCCATACTACTCGGTGTATATCTAAGAAATCTTATACACGAGTTTGAAAGGGTTAAAGTCCCATACTACTCAGTGCATATCTATGAAACCTATACACGAGTTGAAAGGGTTAAAGTCCCATACTACTCGGCGTATACCTATGAGATCTTATTCACGAGTTTGAAAGGGTTAGAGTCTCATACTACTCGGTGTATATCTATGAAATCTTATTCATGAGTTTGAAAGGGTTAGAGTCCCATACTACTCGATGTATAAGACAATTAATTATATGAGTAAATGTGGTATTTGTACTTTTGATATTTTATATAGTACAGTTATTTACTTACTGAGTTTTTAAATAAACTCACACTCCCTATGATTATTTTTTTCAGATACAGAAAATAAAGAACAAGAGTATCCGTTTGAAGATTAGAAGCCCCTTGGGATTATTCTCTATTTCTGTCTGGTGGGATACCAGTACTTATTAATGTGGACACTAGAAACGCTCTGTACTTTCTATAGGTCTCCTAGGCTTGCGATGAGATAGAAATATCAGACTATGTATGTCTATATTTGCTTATCAGATGAATATAATTCTGTAGTGTGGAATGAATGATTAAGGTTGAATGTAAAACCTTACAGAATATATGTATATAACGTATGTTTGAGAATTATATCAAATGAGTAGTATTTTTTCACATGCTCAATTTTTGGGATGTGACAATCTCCTTTTGCTACCGAGTCATTTTATTTAGTTGTATGTGTTCACAACCTGTTGGTTCTGGTTTTGATTATGCCATTTTGTTTATTTTGCTCTCTCTTATTATTAGACGTAAATAGTATATTATATGTATAATTAAATAATAAATGATAACCAAAAAAATAATTAAATTAAAAATAAACTGAGTAAATTTAAAACACATTGTACATTTGAGATACTTTTTAAATGAATCAAATTAAAATTACTGAAATATTATATTATTTCACTACAACAAATGAGCTAACTACTAAAATGTTATATTATTTTACCACAACAAATGAGCTAACTTATTTGAATATAAGTAATAACAAATTTATCATATTATATTAATCATACAATCAAAGAGATATAATAATCATTTTGTTTTATTTTCTCTTCCGTCCCCTTGCAAATCAAATAAAAGAAAGTTTATTTTCCCTCCATTCTTCTCCCCTCAAAAAAAATCAAACAAAGAAATTTTATTTTCCTTTCTCTCCCCTCGGTTGAACCAAATAGTCCCTTAGGGTGAAATAATTGCATTTGGATCTTGTGTCGAGCACTACAACAGCCTATTTGGTTTATCTAGGTTGTTAATCTTTTAAGATCAACAGTCTAGATTTTGAGATCCTTATTTTATAAAAAAGAATTAAAAAAAATAGATGGATCATGTTCTGATCATTTAAACTATTAATCTTCAAGATCAACTATCTATATTTTATAAGAATTCTTAAAAAAAATTCTAAAACTTGAATTGTTAATCTTTAAAGATCAACAATTAAATAGGCCAAATCAAAAGATTTGAAAGCCAGATAATTAATAATGTGTTTAGTAGGCACGAGGAAAAAAGAAAGAGAATGTGAATGAAGTTATAGTATTTTATTAAAAATACTCTAAATTTTTAAAAATATAATATTTTTAAAAAAGTAATTTAGACAAATTTTTATGTATTAGAAAAGCAGGGTGCTTTTTTTTTTAGGGTTTAGTGTAATACCCAAGAAAAATAAAATATAAATATTTGTTTACAAACTACTGTTACTATTTCAGTATACAGTACTATTCACCCGTATAATACTATTTACGTATACGATACTGTTCATTATACAATCGAAATGTCAAGTACTAGATGTGGTTTGGTCATAAGAGAAAACTAGAAAGAAGTTTGTAGGAGAAAATGACGTTTTATGTGTAAAAATACCCTCATGGGCTAAATTGAAAGGACTGATTTGAAAAGAAACTTAAAGATTTAAGGTGAAAGGATAGTTTTCCTTTTAAGTTTTCAATAGTAATAACAGAAAAATTTTCGATCGTACGCGTTAGGTGCACAGTAACTGCATTATTAGAAATGTCATTTTCATGAATAGTAAATTGAATATTTTATTAGCGCATAGTATTAAATAGTACCCTTGACTTTTGCTATAAATAGGCCCTTCCATTTCACTTCTAAACTCACACCTTCAACTTCTCTTCTTCTCTCCTTAAGTTTCTCTTACTCCAAAGCTAGGCCTCTGAGATTTTGGGCCTTTCCTTTTCAGCTTAGGTAAGGATACTATGCCCTTTCTATGTCTTTCAAATTTTAGAAGTTATTTTCTTAAGTATGCTCTGTGGTTGCGGCCTTGGTTGATCTTCCACATCAGAAAAACTGTCTTTAGCTGTTTATATGTTATTTTGATTATCTGATTACCGAAATAGAATGTAAACTGTGAAGAATACATGTCTAGGAAAGTTCTGGCTAAGGAAAGACCTGGTTTTTAAGTGTGTCCAGTGTGACCCTCCACTCTTTCTTGGGAACTTACCTGGTGTACTCTTTTACAGATTGTACTCTCTATTTCTGGTATGAATAGTGATCGTACGTATGAATAGTGACTGTATGAATAGTAACCATATATATATGAACAGTAACCGTACGTATGAACAGTATCTGTACGAAAACAATCTTAACGTATTTTCTCTAATCTTTCATGAAAATCTCCGTAGCAGAACACCGAAATTCACCTGAGCACTCTTGCTTGTAATGACTTAGAGAAGCGATGCTCGTACGGAATCCAGGTGAGTGAAACGACCCCGTTTTAATAAAGTTTTAGCATTACTGGTGATAAAAAGTATGTCGTAGGACACTCCCAAGATTCATAGGGGGAAATTGGATTCAGAATGACGAATATAATGAGATAATTAATCCAGAAGTATGGATAAGAAAAAGTAAGTATCTCATGATGATGTGAAGATTGAATCTCTTGAATTGTGGTTTATAAAGCTATAATATAGTTATATACTATACCTGTTATATGGATGAATATTATATTAAGCTTCTGATTATGATATGAAATGTTATTGATTGTGATTGAGCGGGACAGTACCCCCTCTCACGGCAAGGCGGAAAACCCGGTTGACAGGGTGTCTTGACCAATGAGTGTGGAGACAACGATTCCCTCAGTAGGGATATAGCCCGGATTGGTGATAAATCCGTGAGGCGCCCTAGCTAAGAGGATGAGGTTGTGCGTCATGGCGGAAATATACATAATTAGTGAGCCGGCCTGTGTGCGCTCTCTGGGATATATTGCCATTGACGAGTACTAGTAACGTTTGTTGAATTGGATGAATTTTTATCTTGTATGTAAGAGGATGATGTTGTGCGTCATGGCAGAAATATACATAATTGGTGAGCCGGCCTGTGTGCGCTCTCCGGGATATATTGCCATTGACGAGTACTAGTAACATTTGTTGAATTGGATAAATTTTTATCTTCTGTCTATTGGTTGAGTATGAGCCTTTGGATATGCTTGCATGACTGGTAATGTATTTGAATTTTATTAACGCGAGGCCGATTCGCTCATTGAGTTTAAAAGCTCACATTGTTTGTACAACCTTTTTGTTCAGATCAGGTTGCCAGCGAAGGATATATGCTAGAGGAGTAGATCACTTTGGACCTTCCCGTTGTCGGGTAAACCCCTCTATTGTTGTAGATTATGTTGCTCTGTAATCGTCTAGGACATCTAGGTCAGGGGTTTGGCATTTGGTTTATATGTCAGCATAATAATGTATGTTATATTGAGAATATATTATTATGTGCAAATCATCTCTATGAATTTCAAATAAGAAAATTTGATATATTTTCTTCAGGAATGGTTATTTTGATAATGACTAAACTCATGGGTAGAATTTATCGAAAGGCTTACAGTGATGGGATATTCATCATTGTGCCGGTCATGTGCCTAGAAAACGGGTCGTGACATTTAGGGTTTTAAATTTAGCAACGGTTAAAATCGTTGCTAAAATTAAAGTGTCGCGAAACATAAAAACTGTGATTAAAATTAGTCACATTTATATTTTAGCAACGATTTTTTTTTTTAATTTAGCAATGGTTAAAACTGTTGTTAAAGAGAAAAGCACCTGCTTTTCTAGTACAAAAAAGCAGAGGCGCCAGACTCCATGTTATTGCGTACTCACTTGGGTTAGCAAATTACGTACTGCAAAATATTGAAAGATGAAGAATCAACTCTTGGACTTGCTAGTAACGAGATTGAGAGTAACAGACAATAAAATATTGTCTAAATTAATTTTTAAAAATATATTATTTATTTTTAAAAAAATTAAGGTCTTTATTTTAGGATAGGAATCCTCTCCTTAGCTTATATCTCTTTAGTTTCCCATAGCTGTAAAATTGTTGTGAACCCTATACTGTAAACAGCTAATAACTCGGTTTGACCCATCAGCTATGAAGACGATCCTCGTTCCTTTATTCACATTTACATTCACTTTACAGTCTTCTGTCTGATTTCTGTTTGACTGACGGTTGCTCTTCTGGGTATTTCAAAAGCCTGCAATCATTTTGTTAAAGCTCTCAAGCACCAAAAGGACATAAAAGATTAGAAATAATAAAAGAAAAATAATTAAATGTATTAGTTTTGTAATATTTAATTAAATTATATCTATTTCAAATTTACATTTGTGTCTTAGATAATTGAAATATATTGTAGAAACGTTTTTCATAATCTTTTTGTCAATAAAGTTAATTTTATAAAATATGTATTCATTCCAAAAGTATTTTTTTTAATTATAATGGACTTCAACCCTAATATTTGAATCCACTACAATACTCAATTTTATATCACTTCAGTTATAAGTTCGGTGGTCCAACATATCATAATCTCATGTTGGGAATTAACATCATTTTAGTTGTTTTTGTCATCATTCTGAGGATAATATTACAAGTATATTGTGTAAAAAAATAACTATATTTACATTAAAAAAAAGTTGGACACGAGATTTTTGTACTGTATATCAACTGTCAATGAAACCAAATGTAATTTTTCAAAACAAGAAGGATATCAAGTATCATTTAATTAAATTTCATGATGGATTAGTGTACTTTGTTTAAAGAAAAATATTAGTTATGTAAATTAAATAATAACCTTATATAGCTATTTAATATTTATAAACAAATAATTTACATGAGCATATCTTATTTGTTAATGAAATATAAGGATAAGAAGAAAGAATCATCTCTTTAATTACAAATCTCTCAACAAAAAGGCCCCTCATGATAGTTAAATATTTAATATGAATGAGAATATATTTGCAAAGTAACGTGAAGTTGTCCAAAAGCCTTGACAATAAAATGATACTTCTTTTTGACATAAGCTCCAGCACGTTTTAACAATTATTGGTTCATTAAGAGAGAGAGAGACACAGAAGGCGAAGCTTGACTTCTTTTGAACGAGAAGTAAGGCAATAAAAGTCTAAAAGTATGTGAAACACGTTGAGCGACAGTGGGCCATTAGAGTTCGACGTGTGTAGGCCATACTGGACCATTTTGCTGAGCTTGTGTTTTGTCTTGTTAAATCATGTCTTACGAGCAGGAAAGTTTTTCTGATTTGGAGAGCCAGTTGATCATTCGGAAAGCGACCTACTTCAATGGCGAATAGGACCACTCACCGGACACCAATTATCGGATATGATCGAACTGTTGACAGGTCATTTTTTTTTTTAAAAAAAAAAAGAAATTTCCACTGCCAATCATTCAAATGATTCAATCGGCCCAAGAAATAAGAAACTTGTGTTCACAAGGGGAACAGGAGCATATCCTGTTTCATGCAGAAAAGCCCACGGAGAAATCTTTTATTTTACATTTGGTAAGTAATTACTATCTATTAAGTTTTAGGAGGAATTGTTCTTTAAACATCAGTAATTTCGTTATATAACAAAACATAGTCTAATAATATGATTTAAGTTAAGTCGTTTTATAAAGATCTAAATTTTTTTCAATATTTTTTTATTTACATAATTTAAATTGAAAACTTTACTTTAAATAAATAAATATCCATATTAATCTAATGATTGAAGAGCAAATTGAACTAATCAGCCTAATTAAAAATATGATTTATCACCCTTCATCCTCGCAAAATTCAAATCATGGGTATAAGCCATATAACAGGAATGACTTGTAAGAATCTATTAATTTATAATCTCTTTATAAATCAATATGAATTTCTGTTTTTTAAGCATTATTATTATAATTATTTGTGTGTGATACATTTTTTAAAAAAAAGTAATTTTCAGTGTTAAATTACTAAAATAGAATGTATAGATTTGAGCCATGTAGGTGTTAATTAAAGAGAGTTAGTTGATAATTAATAATTTTGAAGAGAGTCCAATTGTTTTCACAAAAGTAATCCTTTAGTTTTGTTTATGCTATTAACGAGAAAATTCTGATAACTTAATTTAATTACTCTATTTTAAATAAATCAGCCATGGAGAGCTAGTTTAGAAGATAAGGTTTTAAGCAGTAAAGCAATAATTCGGTTTCCAATTTTGCTTTAAAAGGGAAGGATGGATGAAATACAGATCACGTCTTTCACTTTTATAAACGACAAATATGAAAAGGGCAAAAAGAAAAATCAAGAAATAGAATACATGCACGTAATTCCAAGTCCAAGGTGTGAACTCGATTTCCAGATTCCATCTCCGCGACGAATTTACGATCCGGCTCCCTCCGGTTTGGAGAGAAATTAGTTCAGACTGGTAGATGAAATTATTCTCCAGTTTAGATTAATTTTATATTTTTTAAAAAATTACATAATTAATTTTTAATAAATTTAATCTTATATTTTTGTATTTTTTAAAAATTAATCATATTTTTTTAAAAAATAAAACAAAATTAATTTGGACCTGGAAGATTCTGACCTGGAGGGGAGCCGATTGCTGTGGGGTCATTTTCTTCATCATCAGCTCTTCATGAAAGGCAGACAAGCCCGGGTTGAGAGAAGACCCAAGCATTTAATATTTAGAAATAGTTAATTTCAAAATGGAAATGCATTTTCGAATGGATTATCTGACTAAACACACTCTTCACTCAGGACATCAATCGCCATCGAAGACGGAGGGTCAAAATGTACCTCACCTCACGGCATCCAAACCCACTTCAACTACCATTCTTCCCTTCATTTCTTCATTGAATTCCGGAGGAAAAAGGAGCAAGCAGGACGTGCTCGATTGAACTGGAACCACAGTTTTTATTTCTTAGAAAGCGTACCCTGCGAATGCCAGCTTTTGTTATAGTAGAGCCGTCGAAATGGCTCTGCTTGAAGCCAGTCCTACTTCGTTACCACTCCGGGATTCTACGTCGTATCTCGACACCTCCACCATTATCGCTCTCTGCGTATTCTTCACACTTCTCTGCGCCTGCATCGTTATCGGCCATCTTCTCGAAGAAAACCGATGGGCCAACGAATCCATCACCGCCCTTGTTCTGGTATTGCTTGCTGCGTTTATTCGATTGTTCTCAATTGTCTTTGAATGTGCCGTTGAATCACGGGTTTAATTGTACTTGACCTTGGTTCGATACAGGGGTTGTTTTCTGGATTGGTAGTGTTGCTGGTAACCGGTGGCACCAAATTTTTAGACTTCAGCGAAGACTTGTTCTTTCTTTACTTGCTTCCTCCAATCATTTTCAATGCGGGGTATGATTTCTCTCCTATGTCGACTTTGTTTGGTGCCAAAGGATCCCGTGGAAGTATGTAGCACTAATCGTGACCTAAAGGAACTTGAAAATTTTGCTTAAATTTGGGAAGAATATTTTTGGCGAGGTATTCGGATTCTCATGTAATTCAAGGTTTATATAGAAGCTAATTATTATACTGGGGAGTGGACGGGGGATGATTTTATTTCTCTGGATTGACTAGCAAAGACCCATGGCATTCAGAGGTTCAGGACCACATTATATGGCATTAAAAATTTAAAACCCTTGTTTAGTTATTTACTAATAAGCATAAATACTTACGTGGAAATGGGACGATAAGATGTGAAAATTGCAATATGACAAATATGCGGTGTTTAAATGCATAGTGTTGTGTCATGTCAGCTGGGATGCTCTGTTACATACTAGATATAATACAGCTCTACTGGTGTTTCATAAGGTCTTAATCAGCTTGTTAATCATGAGGCTAGATAATTTAGGTCTGACTAAGAAAGTAAGAAGTGTTACTCTTAGATGCTTTCTTCCCAATATGGATTCGGTGGTGTTTTCCTTCTTGATTTATTTCAATTCAAACTGTATGCTAGTTTCCAAGTGAAGAAGAAGCAGTTCTTTAAAAATTTTACAACAATTCTGCTGTTTGGAGTTTTTGGAACAGTCATTTCATTCTGCCTCATATCATTGGGTAAGATTTACGCTTTCCTAAAACTATGAGAGTTACTTTGGGTCTCAAACTTTGAAATGTCACTTTTAGAAACTCATATATTGCTGTCATTCTCAATTTTTCTCAATCTATATAGAATATGTTTAATCATAATGTACTAAAGATTCAATGATATCATTTCTGAAACTTCTCTAGGCGCCTTTCTGCTGCTTAGGAGGATTGGTTTAGAGAACCTGAAGATACAAGATTACTTAGGTGAGAAAGAATATTGTTTAGCGCAAGCATTTTTTTGTGGAGAATTATAAATAAGTACCCACCACTACAGGTTTTTACACTAAGGCCCCACAAAATGGTTACTCAGTTTAATATTTGGAAGAGATAACTACACTTTGTGGTTGGTCCTTAAGTGTAAAAAAGTTGCTGCTCCACGGGTTTCTTTAAAGTTCTCCTTTTTTTCATTTTAAGTGGTTATCATTTTTCCTTCGATTCTGATTGCTCATGAACCATTCACGTGAAGCCATTGGTGCCATATTCTCAGCAACTGACTCAGTCTGTACACTGCAGGTATATCCTAATCTCAGATCAAAAAACAAATGTCATTTTTTTAAAAAAAATCGAGACGTAAATTTAATGCTTTCTTTTTCTTACTGTGGTAAAGGTTCTCAGTCAAGATGAAACACCCTTTCTATACAGCATCGTATTTGGGGAGGGAGTAGTAAATGATGCTACCTCTATCGTACTTTTCAATTCAGTCCAGTCAATGGACTTCAGTAGCATCAATGCTTCTACAGCCTTGAGCTTGTTGTGGACCTTTCTTTACCTCTTCTTCACTAGTACTGCCCTTGGCATATTGGTAAGTATAACTGTGGTGCTTGATAAGTGGAAATTCTAACTATTTGAAACCTCATCTTTAAACACTGTTTTAAGATCAGTCTAGGAAGTGTATAGTGTTATGGTCCCTAGCGTAGGATCTAGTTATGGGTCTTGAAGGATTGGATGATAATGGGTTTGAATGGGAAAGGGGAGAGGAATTTGACTTCTTTTTCCTGCCTATTTTGTTGGTTCAAATTATAGAGAGAACCAAAATCTCTAGTGCTCACACACAAGACTTCTGATAATACTAAACTGCTCTCTTATTAACACAGAGTGGACTACATAAATACATCAACTGGCAAATGGTAACTGCCAAGTAACCTCCCACTACAGACAATAAAATAATTACTGCAGTAAAGAAAATAACATAAACTAACTAAAAAAAAAATAAGGATAACTAAACTTCCCCACTGCTATCCCACTACTTCCTCTTTGCACATCCTGCTGACATATAGTTTTTTTTTTTTGATTGAAAAAGAAATATTGTTAAGAAAGAGAGAGGGATACAAAAAGGAGAAAAAGAGGAAACAAAGGGGGAAAGGAGGACAAGATATCCTCCAAAAAAAACTACAGAAAATAAAGCCAAACCGAAGAGCCCAAAAACAAGGCTAGTTCAATAAAACCCTCCAATCTCTATAGACGTTTACAAAGGGCACCCCCTTAAAAAACCCATTAGCCGAAACCTAAAGAGAAGTGACAAAACGAACTCTATCCCACAACGTATGAGGAGGAAGAAAGCTTTGATTAAACACTCTAGCTTTCCTCTCTATCCAAAGACACCACACAGTCGCATAGACAGCCTCGTTTTACAAAATCTTATTCTCCTTTCTCACTCCAAAACCCAAAAAGATAATGTTAAAGAAGGCACCAAGGTCCACGGGACAAACCCAACTCTCCTCAACGATACCAAATAATCTGTTCCAAATATCTCAAGTCACCTGACAATGTAAGAACAAATGACTATTAGTCTCAGAATTTTTAAAACACATAACACAAACATCATGAGATAAAGCATTGGATAGTTGCCTAATCTGATACAGATTATTAGTATTAATTTTATTGAGTAAAGCAGTCCAAACAGAGGCTTTCACCTTTGAAGGCACTTTCACTTTCCAAAATGACTTTTTAGAAGGGGATGTTGCACAGGGACTACGAGTCAAAAAATTAGAGAAAGAGGCACAAGTGTAGGAACTTGAGGAATCCTAATTCCACAATCTCTTATTAGGTAGAGAGGAGATGCAGAACAGAGTCAAAATGTCCAGCAACGAAGAAACCTCATCCACAAGTCTACCATTTAAATTTCTAGCAAAATGAAAATTTTAAGAAAAATGATTACCTTCAAAACATAAGAAATCGACAATGGGGGCATCATGAAGCGAAGACAAGGAAAAGAGATGAGGGAACCTTTCAATAAACGGGATATGACCAATCCATCAGTCCTCCCAAAAGTGAAAATGGGAACCATCTCCAACACGAAAAGACAACATTGGAGAAAAATAATGATATACCTGAGAGATCGCCTTCTAGTGACTAGCATGCGTAACGACATCTCTCGAGTTAGCATCCCAACCATTCTAATGTAAACCAAATTTGGCTTTCATCACCTTACGCCAGAGGGAATCAGGCTCCAAAGGAAAACACTATAACCACTTAGCCAAAAAAAAATGTTTTTAGAAACTGAATTATCAAGACCTAGCCCACCATCATCCTTAGATCTACAACATACCTCCAACTGACTAAATGGACCCTTTTACTCTCTCCACCATCAGACCACAAAAAATCTTTCAAAATCTTCTCAATCTTATTGGCCACCTGGAATAGGATCTTAAACAAGGACAAGAAATACAAAGGCACACTAGAAAGAGAAGCTTGAACCAACGTTATTCTCCTCCCTAGAGAAAAATAGGACCCTTTTTAGCTTTCAAGCTTTTTAGAGATTCTTTGAATCAAAGGATCCCAAAAATACTCAACACGAGAATTACCACCTAAAGGAACACGTAGGTAAGGAAGAGGCCAGTTCAGAACCCCACATATTGCTATCTCTTCTAGCTCCCATAAAAAATTCTCCTGAATGTTAATACTTGTTAAACCACTCTTACCTAAGTTTATGCGAAGCCCAGACACCAACTCAAAAATCTAAAGCAGCGACAACACGTTAGGAAAGTTCTCCTTATCATCAGGCAAAAAGAGAATACTGTCATCTGCAAAATACAAATGAGACACTTAACACCTATTAACCCCTATCCACAAGCCACGAGCCACCCCTCTATTAGAGCCTCTTTTCAATATATGACTTAGAACAATGACCACCAAAGAAAAAAGAAAAGGAGATAAGAGATCACCCTGTCTAGCCCCACAATGTCCCTTAAACCAATTCTTAGGATGATCATTAACAATAACCAAGAAAGACACCGAGGAAAGGCAACCCCTAATCCAATGCCTCTACCTATCACCAAACCCCTGCCAACATAATACCCTATCCAGAAAACCCACCAGTTAACTCTGTCATAAGCCTTTTCAAAATCCAACTTGAAAACCAAACCCCTATGCTTTCTACGTTTAAGATCCTCAACTAGCTCGTTAGCAATCAAACTAGCATCAAGAATTTTGACGCTCAGTAATGAAAGCACTTTGGTTCTCACCTTAGCAATGATTTTATAAACACTAGTAACCAAACTAATAGGCCTAAAATCCGTCACCTTAGTGGACCTATCTTTTTGAGGAATGAGGACAACAAATGTAGAGTTCGCACTAGTGTTTATACCACCAGTGCAGTGGAATTCTTCGAAAACCTTCATCAAATCCACCTTCACAATAGACCAACAAGCTTGGAAGAAGGCCATATTAAACCCCTCAGTCCCAAGAGCTTTCTCATTCTTTAACTTCCAAATAGCACCTCTAACTTCTTTCTCTTCAAAAGGTCTCTCTAACCACTCTCCCTTAGAACAATTTATGGGCGACCAATCCAACCCCTCAATAAACAGCCTCTCAAGCAAATCCTCAAAATAAAGCTCCTTGTAAAAAGTGGTCACCTCCTCTGAAATCACATCATTTTCCCTAACGATTCTTCCTTCTTCCACCTCTAACTCTTTAATAACACTCCTCCTCCACTTCCCATTAACAACCTTATGGAAAAATCTAGAATTCACATCACCCTCTCTAACCCATTTAATCCTGCTCTTTTGACTTAAACTAATCTCTTCTTTCTTGACAATATCATCCAGAGTGTTTCTAAGGGTTGCCTTACGAATAATAAGGCTCTCCTCAAGACCAACCTGACTCTCTAACTTATCTAGAAAATCCAACTCCTTTAGAGTCTCTTTTTTCCACACTCTAATATTCCAAAAACTTCCAAATTCCAAACTTTCAATTTCTCCTTCACAAATTTCAACTTCTTCATAAACTTATAGCCCTCCGCATAGACACCAAACACTCGGCCCACCAATTCTCCACGTTGCTAAGAAAAGGCTGATGATGCAATCACCTGTTCTAGATACTAAAAGGATTAGGACCCCACTTGACCCTTCAAGACTCTAATATAATAGGGAAATGGTCTGACACCAAGCGAGATCCCACCACTTGAATAAGATCAGGGAAAGAATCTTCCCACTTAGGAGAAATTAAGAATCTATCTATTTGAGAAGAAGCAATCCTGCCCCTATTAACAGACCAAGTAAATTGGGCATTAGACTGAGGGAGATCATCCTTTAACCCACAGTCCCTAATAAAGTCGTCGAAACCTCTCATACTAGCATTAATCCTAGAACCTCCTAATTTCTCAGAAGGAAAACACATAGCATTAAAATCACCCCCACCAACGGGGACTGCACAATCTATGAAAAAATAACCCCTCAGCCTAGAATTTGTCGGACCATAAATAGAAGTCACCCATCAACACTCTTTATCCTTGAAATCCAATAAAACAGAACACCCACTAAAACATCAACTTTAGAGGCAACCCTAGTGTCTTAGACCAACAGAAGGCCACCTGAAGCTCCCACAGAAGGGAAACACTCCCAGTCCTTAAACCTACAATCCCAAATGCTACGAACTAAAAATTTGTCAACCACCCCCAACTTAGTCTCCTTAATCAAAACAATGTCAGGATCAACTCGTCTAACAACCTTCTGCACTTTAGATCTTTTAAATGGGTACCTAACCTATTAACGTTCCAACTTAGGATCTTCATAACTTAATAGACTTACCCTTCCCATTCTTGGGGATACCATAATTTATCGAAGAAGATAACCTTTTCAACTCACTCTCAATTCTCTCTCTTTTTTTCCCTCTCAAAAGTCCTAGGCATTACATGTACTCTAATCTCTTTCCCGATTTATCTCTCAATTGAGAATTAAGAGTTTCAAGCAAGGCTTGGGGGTCTTGATTATCCCTCACACCCCCCAAATGACTTAGATGGACATAGCTTCCCTTTGACTCCTCACCCCCCCCCCCCCTTACAACATAAGAAGATTTGTAGAAATCTGGTAATGGAAGGATGCCATCTCGTCTAATTTCATTACACATAGTTTTCCCTGCAAAAAAAATCACCAAGCACAACATGTTATTCAGAGTGACAAATTAATTTGGGAGGTAGCAAGGCAATTATTTTGTGGACACACAGATAGAGAAGGTGCCCCTGACCAATATCATTACTCAAAAGATTATTACGAGTATGTTCCAGGCCCCCCGACCATCATCATCCTTGGCACCCTCACTTTCTAAGAGTTGAGGAACTCCATCAAGAACACCATCCACACCACTATAATCCTTCTCAAGTTGATCAATGAGTAACTCTTCATCATTATCAAAATTAGACAGCACCTCTTCTTCAAAGTCTTCAGAACAACTGTCATCAATCTCATCTTCAAACCCCTAAGAACATGTCTCCTTTTCACTTAGAACTGCCGTAGAAACTTTTCCCAAGGTCCCCTTCATGGCATCTTCTTTCAAATTCCCACACCCCTCCGAAACTCTACCATCACAGTACTCATGAGCGCCATTTTCCTCACCACAGAGCACTATAACAATGCCCGTCGCATCCCCAGAATCTTCGATGGACGGCTCCCGGCTGTTTGAGGTCTCCGGCATCTTCACCTTACCTCCAACCAGGTAGTCAGACGTTTCTGTCCTACCACCGCGATGGTTCGATGTGGGCGACACACCCAGTGGTGGAAGATTGCCCATCAAATCTCCAGCACCTTCGCCACCCACTAACATATAGTCAGACAAAGTCCAAGGGTACTCTGACCATATTAAAAAATAAAAAATAAAAACTATCATTAAAATATCTGGTTATAAAATATATGAAAATTTCAAGATCATCAGGTTGATTATGACATCATACCAAACAAGGGACTACTGAATTTGTAACAAAATTTCTTAGCTAAGTATCTTATAAATAGGTTTCTAAGTACTTGGGAAATTAGGATGTCTACTAATTAAATGCACCTTAGTGGTTTTACATGAGCTGCTTAACATATTTCTTGAGAGTCATAGTGAGAAAGTGTCTGTTGGATGAAAAGCAGCATCCTTAGAAAATGCTTCTTTTACATTTTCTCCTTCAGACGTCACTTATCCTCCACATGAGATTATTCATCTCATCATTTGGTGTTAATGTACAATCTGAATAAATATGTCAAACTATAACATAAAGTTTGGTCCATGAAAGCATTGTAGGGTGTGTTAATTGGTTTTCAGAATTGTAAAATAATTCATTCTTTCCTGCTTGGATCTATAGGAGCGCTGTTTGCTGTTCCCAAACCAGTCAAAAAGTCCTAACAAACTAAACTATAAATTATTGGTTGTTGAAAATGGAGATGCAGTTCTTTTAACATTCTATATGGTGCTTTTTTCAGGTTGGCCTTTTGAGTGCATTTACTATTAAAACACTCTACTTTGGAAGGTACGGATATAGATGTTGTCCTTCTTTTTAAATATAACTTCATGACGAATATATTAAATTATATGTACCTATAATGCTTCCTACTGTCCCTTTTAATTGAGTGGTCAAGATTATTTCCTTATTCCTAAATCAGGTAGAATGTTTTAATACTTCATTGATGATTATCTTTTTCATTGTTGTCAAATTTGGAAGGAACTTGGAAGTTCTGGGAAAATGATAAACCTTGGAATCTGAATAATAAAGGGTAGAAAGTCACAAGTAATCAAAAAAACATGCGGCTCTGACGAGTTCTGTCCTCTTGACTTTAACTACATAATCATAATGTAAACAGCATTAACATGTGGCACTGAAATCTGGTCTTCGTACTCCTTTTTGCTCTGAAAGCTTACAACATCATGTTAATCAAGGGATTTTAATTTACTTTCAATATCAAAAGACGAGAGAAAACATTGGCAAGTAAAGCAATCTGACTTTCTAAATACCAACATAGACATATTATTGGTCTCTGGCAGGGGAGTGAATTAGCTTTATAAATATGACTTGTAAGCCTGTTGGACTTTGTGCTATCTGACATATTTACTTGTAATAACAGGCATTCTACAGATCGTGAAGTTGCACTCATGATGCTTTTGGCCTATTTGTCATACATGATTGCTGAGGTAAACCAACCATCATCTACAAAAAAATGTAGTTGTAAAATTTTCTCCACTGAAGAAAATGCAGCGCATTTACATAAAAATTCTTCATTGAGTAACTAACTATATCCAACCTTCTTCACAAATGGCTGAAAAGAATTGAATTTACACATGTAAGCCAACAATAATGGGAGGAATTCAAAATCACTAAATCAAAGAATTCACTGGTTTAAGTGCGACATAAAATATAGCTATTCCCTCCTGAATGGAATCAGCACTACAACAGAGAGTATCACAAATGTAATTATTTGCTTTATAATTCTAAGCTTTATATAGTTCTGGCTTTTGCAGCTTTTGAATCTCAGTGGAATTTTGACAATTTTCTTTTGTGGCATTGTTATGTCACACTACACATGGCACAACGTTACAGAAAGCTCGAGGATAACAACGAAGTAAGGAAATGATATTTTTTTCCTTTTAGCTGGGGCAAACTGATACTATGACCAGTTATGAATGACAGATGCAATAAGATTACGGATTTAGTTGCTGAGATAAGCAAAATCATATCATTTTGCTACATCTTTTTCTTCTTTTATTTTTCTTCGTGTTCTCTTGAACAATCTAAACTTTTTAACATACTTTCAGTGATTAAATTTGATTTAAGTTTTCACTAATGTAGGAAAGAGAGACGGAAAAAAAAAAAATGAAAACTTTAGTTAGGCTGCTCCTCATCAAAATATGAACTTGCAAAATGTCTTCATGATTTCAGGCATTCCTTTGCAACTATCTCATTCATTGCTGAAACCTTTATATTTTTATACGTTGGCATGGATGCTTTAGACGTTGAGAAATGGAAAGCGAGCAATGCAAGGTAACTAACAACTTTCTATTTCATAGGCCTTGACCAATGGAAACCCAGCAAAGCACCACAATTTGCTTATTTTCTATTTCATTCTGCGGAGGATAAGATAGTTAGGAGTTGTTACACTGTTTTAGATGGGATCAACATGGCTTTTGAATAAATTGGTTGATATGCATCACCATTGATACAACTATAGATTGAGTTCATAAAGCTTCTATTCCAGTAATTTTCATCGAGCACACCTGTGGTGTACTATTTTGGTTAATGTTGACTAAATAAATGGTTACATTACCATGTTTTGGGAGCAGCATAGGAACTTCAGTTACTGTCAGTTCAACTTTCATTGCATTAGTGTTGATTGGAAGGGCTGCCTTTGTGTTTCCTATTTCAAACATTGCAAATTGCATCAAGAGAGGAGAGAGTACCAAAATTGGGTTCCGATCACAGGTGATAATTTTGGACTCTCAAACTCCCTAGTCTTAGGTGTTAATATCGAGAGTTGAGCTCATTTGATTTCTGTCTAAATATTTCAAAATATCAGTTTATAATATGGTGGGCAGGCCTATTGAGAGGTGCAGTGACCATTGCCTTGTGTTATAACCAGGTAAGTATCCGGTAATCCGGTATGTTCGAAGTTCATTATTTTCTAAATATTGTGTTTAATCTTGAAGGCAGACATTTACCTGGGCTGCTTTCAACTGCAGTTTGATAATGCTCAAGATGGTGCTGAAGATTTTGCAATAGTGGTCACCTCTACTGTAATCGTGGTTTTATTCAGCACCGTGGTGGGTTTCATTTTCCATAAATCACACGAACAGCATTCATATTCATGACATGATCAAGTGAAATATTAACATGATAGCTCCTATTGTAAATGAAGGTTTTTGGTTCCATAACAAAGCCTCTAATTGAGGCAGTGCAGCTGAGGCATTCAAAACCAGCCACTTCTGATTCCAATGAGAATGTTGATGATTTGAGATTCCTATTCCTTGAAAATGCTGGTTCTGGTGACCAAGACGAGAATGGGCCCGTTCGCAGGCGAAGCAGCCTAAGTTTGCTGATGACACATCCGACTTTAACGGTCCATTACTTCTGGAGGAAATTTGACGACAAATTTATGAGACCTGTATTTGGCGGAAGGGGTTTTGTTCCATATGTTCCTGTTTCACCATCTGGTTCTGGTTCTGCTGAAGTAGAGGAGATTTCTCGAAATCGAAACAATTAATGCGGCCACTATTTGTATCAACAGCACAACGTATGAATTAATTGAGCTTATCATGGATGGTTACAATATTCATAGCTAATAGGGGTCTGCAAAATGAGAACTTGCCTACATAAATTTGTCAACTTGAGAACTCCTTTTTCTTATAGTTTCTACTATCAAGATTTTCGTTCATATAATTATAAACTGATTGATCAATATTATAGAGTAAATAACGTGATTGAAAAAATGCGAGATACCTTATACAGTTAATGCACTACTTGATATAATGTTAATTTCAAAGTTTTATATTGGCCTACATGTGCATTCTTCTTAGTTTGAGCATCTCTGCTAGGTTCGTCTTATCTTCTGCTTCATCAATACCCTCCTCATCTTTTTCAACCTGCAAAGCAAGTTAACTTTATCAGGACTAATATAACTGAGAAAGGATTAAAACTTTGAAAATCAATTGTTAAGCTTACATTATAATCGTATAAAACAGCTTGTTAAAGCATTCAAAAAATAGGAAAGCTATGTAAGAACAGGGTTATCTTCCAAGCATACAAATGAACTACTATTGAGATCAATTTCATAAATGTTTAGTTTTCTTATCTAAATAAAAAAACACATGAAACAGCTTCTCTCTTCTTCTCAGCCCCACCAAATGCTGAAAAAATTAAGCCTTCCATCTATTTATGCTCTTGGCCATTGAATGTAATGTCAACCCATTGTTCTTACTCTTTCAGCATGGATATCAAGAATATCATGCACACATTAAGTATCTACCACTATAATAACGCACTACTATGATTTAACAATTTGGTGCATGGTTTAGATAAGTTCATGCCACCTCTAAAACTTGAGTTTCCAAACTTATTTCCTCTTCTTGAATTGATGGAAGGTACAATACAAGCTTCAAAATGCTGTTTAGAGTTAAGCATTAAAACCAAACACATCACAGCATAAAAACTAAAAAGGTAAAAGTACCTTCCCTTATTTAGGCTAGATCACATTATTTAATATTATTTCCTGATAAACTATCAGACAATAGACTAATATTTCAAAGTATTTCTAAATCCTAGCTACCATCCCCTTTGTGTCATTCACCTAACCTATCCAATAAAGAGATCATTTTGCATAGTTCTTCCTTTATTCTTTTCTTTAACTGTTCTTTGTGATGTCCTTTTATTTTCTGTTGCATTTATTTTTTCTTTCATGGAGTAATTTTGTTAATTAAGATATAGAAAGTAACTAATTTCTATGTCAAGGAGTTGTTCCTTCATGTGATCTATGCTATTGTTATTAATGCATTTGAATAGTTGATTTCTTGATCTTAATAGAATGCGAGGGACCAAGCACTCTACTCTGTTATTCAAATTGAATCTTGAATTATAGTGATGAATCCAATAGTGAAATTAAGGGGAATTTTACTATCAAGACAAACTACTCAATACTAAAAGATCAATGCACATTTTAGGTTAAACAATTCAATTTGAAATGTATATTCCATCTTCGAGAAAAGATTACCTGTGAGGTAGTAGAATGGTCAAATGAGTTTTTTGGATCTGCCCATTTGACAGCTGGGGTATACCATCCAGCTTGAAATTTGAACTTGACATCAGAAGTAAGTTGAATATCAGTACATGCAATATTGTGATACAAAACAATAGCAAACTCACTATTCCTGCTTGAATTTAAAGGATCCTATAAATTTTTTTTTCCAAAAAAAAGGAATTAGTGAAGATATATCACACAACACTTTAATTTAAGCTAACATCACAAATTACTTCAAGGCAATACCTTTATAAGCTCAATGTTTACAACTCCAAGACAAACACTGTTCACTTTATTGTGGTTCCTTAAGGATCTACTCTTAAGATAGTGATATCATCAAAAAAACAAAATTAATCACCAAAAGAAGATCCTAGACAAAAAGTTATTCTGAAATTCAATTTTATTATCTAATCTGATACATCATAACATATAAATTATAATAGTGGTATGGGGACAAACTACATGGGATATAACACATTGTATCCAACTTTATCTGTCCTACAATGGTTGGTTTAAAGCTTACTCGTGTTGAACAATTGTTAAGTAGATTTTAACAAACCTGGATACATAACGAAAGGAGTGATGTCAACTCCTTCAAGTTGTCCCGAGCTGCTGTTTGAAAAGCAAAGCAGGAAAATTAGCAAAACCATATTGAATTAGCAAATTACCACTCTCTTTTCGGCTTGACTTCTGGGAGTTCCCTCTTCAATTCATTTGCTTTATTAGGTAAAGTCATTAAATCTAAACAATAGTAAATTGTGAATAACTTATCATTTACTTCACAAAACAATAACAGTAAAAGAATTAGAAGCTGACCATATTAATCTTCATCTACAGGTAAGGGAGTAAAAGTTAGCGGTGCAATTATTATTGTGAGTCTGCCAATCATTGCTTTAGCTCATTGTAAAGGATCAGAACAGTTACTTCTATGATATGATACTGACAGCAGAATCATGCCAAATTGGATAGATCCAGATTAGTATTAGTCAAATTTATCCAACCTCAACGTTATATTCCAAGCCAAACTTGAACAATAAATACAGTAGGAAGCATGCATACAAGGAAAGTAAATTTGGAAAGAGTAGACCTGCAAGCTTTGCTGTGGTCTTAACTTATTACATTAACCATAACTATCCCAGTTATCTGCAGCCCATCTTGCAGCTCTGATGACAGGAAAGAGAAACAAAATACAATTTTGCTATATATGCTCACAAGCTTTATATATAAAGGGCTTTCTGTTATAATTGAAACTGGTTCCAGCACCTCAATCTCACTTTAACATGAAAAACATCAACAAAAGCTGCAAAACTTTAATCATTAATGATGACGATTAGTGGTAGTAATCATAAATATTAAAAAAAAAAGATATAATTTGCATTCAAATGTACAATAAACACCTAAACAGTTTGATATGTGTATATCAACCTCCTCGTCAAATTAATCATGACAATGCTATTGGGAATCATTTCAGACATAGCTAATGCACATTGAGACACTTCATAATAAGCCTTTTTCAATACTTACCTCTTGTTAGAAGGAACTACTGCCTTTGGAAGTCCTTTCGGGTCGCATTAAGTATCCTATAAATTAAATTCAAAATTTATAATCCTATTAGTGGTTAAATAATAAAAGAACAGCAAGTCTGCAGTCCAGATTGAATGTGAAATATCATCCAGCGAGTACCAAGTTCAGGCATAAGTATAAATAAATAAATAAGTTCTGGCATTGTTGTGCATAGATTAGCAAGAAATAACAGAACAAACAATATTTTTCTGTGGAAAAATATCTAACCTATTAAAAAATTACCACCTGAAATCGCTTCTTTGTCCTTGGAAAAATATCTAACCTATTAGCGAAATGGAGGGCTCTGGGAATCCCGAACAGAACAACTCTAACAAACTAGGAGAGGCTTCTGTAGTTGTTATTAAGTAGAATCAAACAAAAAAACTCTATTAAATCAAATAACAAACAAATTAAAAAGGGAAATTGAAAAAAAAAAAAGAAACACTGGACTTGAAGAGTTTACACTTCATAACACAAACTACTATTTGAATTTGAACCGACAGGAACAACTGAATCTAAAAACAACATCCAATTAGAACAAATTCAAAGTTTTGCTAGGCAGAAAAGTGTTGCACCATAAAATTGGAAAAAATAAAAGAAAACAAATTTGAAAATATTGATTACATACCAGGGGTTAAGACTTTAGACGATGCTTGTCGGAGGTAGAGGAAGACAGGTTCGGCTTTTTTCGCATCCTTTTCTTCAATTTTTTTCAAACCTTCGGTGGTTTGCAACTTTGCGTAATTGCGTGCGGTGGCTTTCCTATTTTGATTTAAGAATATATAAGAATATTCTTCCCTATAAGAATATACAACAATTAAGTGTCATTTGAAACTCAAGGTGCATGCTTGTGCGTTTTAAGAGAAACAAAGAGAAAAAAGAGATGGTTCCTTGTGTTAGAGTGGTGGTTCTGTGGATCTTGCATGAACAAAGAGAAGCACAAGTATGAGAGATGGAGAAAGAGAGGGAAGGAATTTCATATGGGCTTTACAGAGAAGCAGAGAGGCTTTTGGTGCATATTAAGGTACATATTATTAGAGAAGAAAACTTTTCCTACAGATTTGAAAAAAAAAGAAAAAGAAAAAGAAAAGAACGGGTCTTGCAGAAGAGGAAGAAATGAAAGAGATTACCTCTGATGATTGACGCTTGGTTTGTTTAGGCTTCCCTCTTTGCAGTCGTTGCCTCTTCATTGGTACACAGAGAGATTGAACACCGGCCCCTTTGTTTTTTGATTCAGAGGTCTTCCAAGAACACTGGCTCAAATCTTCACGGCCGCTCATTCTTATGCTCATAATCAAAATTTAAAATCAATTAATGAAAAAAAGACACGCGTTGTGATTTGTGCAAAGTATTAAATGGCATGGAGCGACACATGTATAATAGATAGAGGAACAACATGTCAAAAAAACACTAATACTGAGATAGATGCATTTAATGAAAGTGATGCGATTGAGTGGAACTCAATTTAGTGGTAGATTTAGATTTGTATGTATTAATTACAATACAATGTTTGAGACATGTAATTCTTGCGATCAAACAATTTTAAATTATTATTATGTATTTAAATAATATTAATAACTACGAGATATTTTATTATTTTTATATGAATAAATATCATGTAGATAGGTATTACTTTTTTAAAAAAAAGTTCATTTTAAAGTTTTTTTTTCAAATATATGGATTTGGGTTCGAAAATTCAAAGATTTTATGAGAAATGTGACAGATTGAATATACTCGTTAAAATATGAATTCAGAAATGTGAAAAATATTTTTCTTTGAATCTGAGAAATTCATATTTTATCTATGACTATGTCTAATATGGTATATGTAACATCGTTAGATAAGAGCATTCCGAGATAATAATTATGTACACATTAATGTAATATTTTATTATGCGTATTGTTTGTGCCGAAAATATCAAGTGGTTCCTCTCATTATGGTATCAAAGCCATCATTAATTTTGCATCTTAGTTTACTGCCTTGTAATTGTATTAAGAAAAAACATCATGGGATTAGTTTTTGTAAATTACGATAAGGTTGGTCACAAATTTTATTTCAACTAAATTTATATTTTAATGCGATTTTAAGGACACACCTTTTGTATTGACTTACAAATTTATAAACGAGCTTAACATTTTATGACATTATAAGATCCAGGATTTACGAAGCAAATAAGAGCCCCTTTAATGCTTGTTGTATCACATTATTTAGAACCAACTTTGTCAAAAGTTGAAAATTTATGGTTCTCACTATTCAAACAATCATTACTATTATAATCAAATTGTTGAGTATCTTTTTTTTGGGTCAAAAAAAGATGTTTCAACCATAGTTATTAGAACTAATTCAATCATTGATTTGGGTTACTTTTTGAGTCATCGAGTTAATTATTGAATCAGATAGATAAGTTAAAAATTAAATATATATATATATATATATATATATATATATATATATTTATATTTGTTTACAAATAAATTTAAAATTAAATAAAATAAATAATTTATATATAAATTTTACACTTTAAAGTCTTAAAATCATAGTCATTAGTCATAAATAATTAAAATATAAATATTCATAAATAATATTTTATCATAAAATTACAAATAATTTTTTAAAATATTTGATTGTTATTTTTTAAATTAGATTATTATATAAATTTTTTTGTTCATGCTCTTTAATTTTTCTTGATTTAATTTTTTTATATCAAATAATAATAATATAAATATACTTTTTTTCTTATCTCTTAATTCATTAGTAATAATATACTTATTTTTCTTATCTTTTAATTTATTAGTAATAATATACTTATTACATATAAATTCTTTCTATCTGTATTTATAATATTAATAAGCAAACCCTATTTACACTTCATCATTTACTCTCACGCTACCCAAGGAATGATAGAGAAGACAAATATACTCTCTTTTGAATTTGCTTCTTCGAGGGTTGCTTGCTTCTTCTTTCTTATGTAGAATATGGAAAGCCTCAACGTGATAATAGAACCAATATTGCTGAGAAATGGCCGAAGGCATTCTTTTTCTGTAATACCTGTTAATTTCATAATATAATTCGCTTAAGAGTATTTTAGAATTCTACAACGTTACTTTAGTTATTTATTTTGGTCATTTTTAATTTTCATATTTAATTGTTCTCTTTGAATATTATTTATGAAAATTGAGTTAAATGACTAGACTAAATATTTGCACAATATGGGATATATTCTAAGAATGATGAAATTCATGGAAAAGTGGTTTCAAAATGGTCAATTAGTCCATTTATTGTAAATTGACTGGATGAGTTTGGATGTTGGGTTATGGATACCCATGGGTTATTGAATAACCCATTAGAAATATTTAATATAAAGTTTCAATAGTACCCTCTCATTTTCACGCAAAAGGAAAAAAGCTGAGAAGTGAACAGTGACTTTGTTTTCTCTCGTTTCTTCATCCTTTTCTCAAATCCTTTCCTTGATCTTCAGAGTTTTGATTATTTGTTCGGTTCAAAAGCTTTGTAAGGATCAAAGGTGAGCTTTAATCTCATTATTTTCCTCAAATTTCAGTTTATGTAGAAGATCAGAGGAGGTTTTGTTCTTGAAGATTTTGATGATAATTCATGAATCTCAGTTGTTTTAGAAGTTATATTTGAGTTATAATCGGTTAAAAGAGTTGAAATTCTGGTTTTGAAACAAGAAAGAAAAGGATGAAATTGTTAGAAATTTCTGCAAAAACTTCTGCAAAAACCGAGTTACTGTAGCGACCAGAAATTTCGAAAAAAAATCTGGAAAATTTTCTTTGGGTACTGTAGCAGTTACTGTAGTGTCGACAGTCAACGGTACTGTAGCAGTCAACGGTACTGTAGCTAACCGGCACTGTAGCGAACCGTTACTGTAGCGAACCGTCACTGTAGCAATCAGAAAATTTTGCGTATTTTCGTGATTTTGTGTCCTTTCTTATGTTTCCTTGTAATATATTTTACTAGGAAATTTTCCTACACAAATTCTAGTGTGGAACAAGGTAAACTTGGACAAACATCAAGGTGAGTGAATAACCTTGCTCAGCTAATTTGATATTACTAGTCAAAGTACAATATAAGTCCCATTTACAATATTATTTGGATAATAAGCAATCAATTTTCATATGGGAGTATATGATGATCGGTAGAAATAAGAGTATGTAGAAATTATTTTATTTCGTGACAATTGTATTATGTGATAAATTCCCACTATCTTGTCAATGAGTAAAGATCTACGGGATCTAATACACGAGTTTGAAAGGGTTAAAGTCCCATACTACTCGGTGTATATCTAAGAAAGCTCATACACGAGTTTGAAAGGGTTAAAGTCCCATACTACTCAGTGCATATCTATGAAACCTATACACGAGTTGAAAGGGTTAAAGTCTCATACTACTCGGTGTATATCTAAGAAAGCTCATACACGAGTTTGAAAGGGTTAAAGTCCCATACTACTCAGTGCATATCTATGAAACCTATACACGAGTTGAAAGGGTTAAAGTCTCATACTACTCAGTGTATATCTAAGAAAGCTCATACACGAGTTTGAAAGGGTTAAAGTCTCATACTACTCATTGCATATCTATGAAATCTTATTCATGAGTTTGAAAGGGTTAGAGTCCCATACTACTCGATGTATAAGACAATTAAATATATGAGTAAATGTAGTATTTGTACTTTTGATATTTTATATAGTACAGTTATTTACTTACTGAGTTTTTAAATAAACTCACACTCCCTATGATTATTTTTTTTCAGATACAGAAAACAAAGAACAAGAGTATCTGTTTGAATAATAGAAGCCCCTTGGAATTATCCTCTATTTCTGTCTGGTGGGATACCAGTACTTATTAATGTGGATACTAGGAACGCTCTGTACTTACTATAGGTCTCCTAGGCTTGCGATGAGATAGAAATATCAGACTATGTATGTCTATATTTGCTTATCAGATGAATATAATTCTGTAGTGTGGAATGAATGATTAAGGTTGAATGTAAAACCTTACAGAATATATGTAAATAATGTATGTTTGAGAATTTTATCAAATGAGTAGTATCTTTTCTGTAATATCCCAAGAATTTATATGAATATTTAAAGCCTATTTTGAAGTTTAGTGAAAAATTTAATTACGTGGAAAATTTGCTTTTTGAATTAGTGAAGAAAATCTGGGAATAGAAATTTTAATTTTTAATTTAGGAAATTTTTACAAATTCTCAAGGACTAAAGTGAAAAGAAAAGAAAATATGGATTACTTTTGAGAAATGACCAAATAGGAACTTGAGAGGAAGAATAAAGCTTATGAGAATGAATTATGAGTCCGGTACCGAAGAGATGATTGATTCGAGGTTAAAGTGGTATTTGAGACATCGAGAGGGATTAAAGTGAACAAATCTTATAAGCTAAGGTGGCTATGAGCGATTTTATCGAAAAGAAATTGGTGGGGCCCACGCGTATACACTTCTCCTTATTCTTTTCTTTTTCTCATTCTCCCTCCCGTAGCTTCACTTTCTCTCTCTCTCGATTATGCTTGCAAAGGAATTTCTTCATCAATCATTCATGCAATTTGCTTTGGGAAGGAAGCTGTGAAAGTTAGGATGATTGGTAAGTTGATTTTCTTCTTCTTCTTCCTCTTATTACAAGATCAAATCCTTGGTTATCATTTTTGCAAAATTTTTGTAGAATATTTTAATGGATGAATTTAAGTGTGGATGTTAATCTAAAACATTCCTAGGTGGTTTATGATGTTATTAGAACAAGAAATTTGGAGAAAACTAGGAGAAATTCGTAGAATTTGGATATTTGAAAAAAGTTAGTGTTCTTGATGAAAATTTGAGATTTGAGCTTGGATTGTTGGTAGAAATTGGGGGTTTTGGTGTTAAAACACTCCTTAGACATTAAGGATGAAAACCCATGGAAGAAATCAAAAGAAATGTTGTTTTAGATATGATTTTTGGATTTTTGGATGAAGAACACGAAGAACATCGAAAATTTTCCCCAGAATTACTGTTCACCGAGAAAATTTTTCCAGATTTTCTCATTACTGTAGCGTTGACTCGGTCAACATTACTGTAGCTGCGTTGACCGTTGACCGTTACTGTAGCATCAGTTTTTTTTTAATATCGTTGAAAAACTCTTTGAGTCTAATTTCCAATGGTATAAGTTGCATCTGTATATTCATTACCAGTTAGGAGTTATGATTTGAGAAGTGGATGAAGGTCGAGAGTAGTGGTAGGAAATTTCTCTATTTCGTAACCCTAATGATTTTTATCTGGTTACAATAGGAATGGTTAAGTGCAAGGTGGGAGTGCTGAGAGCATGAAATCTAGGTGAGTGGGTTAATACTTGCTGTGATTAAATATCTTTGTTATTGACTTTTTGCATCATAGTGAAAATATGTTGAATATCCAAGTTTGAAGAGAATGATGTGGGATGATGAGACATAAACAATTGTGGAACGTGCCAGGTGATGTATATAATTATATTTTCTTATTTTCTCATGAATTGAGGTTATATGATGGATTGTGAATGGCATGTGAACTGAGTTGAAATGTATCATACTCTGATTGTTGAGTTCATTCATATGCGGATAGTTGAAGTATGTTATTGTTGAATAATTGTTCTATATTATGGGTTATGTTGTATACATGCTATGTTGCTGGAACCACATCGATTATGTTGTGGCTCAAGATTATGATTGAGGATGTTTTTATATGTGATTGTGATTGTGTTTGACTGGAAAGGAAATGCATGGTGGTGCACCCCATGGAGAAATTTATGTGAAGTTATAAGGGTGGAGATTATAAATTGAGCGATAAGGGTGGATGCGGCGGGGGCCGCGGGCAACGATCCAGAGGTATTCTGGACGACCCGGTTGGTACGGGAAATGTGTGTGAAATTGATTTCACCGATTGCTGTTGTGAATTTTGAATTATGTTAAAATGGATTTGATTTACTTGGATATTGTTGTGAAGTATTATGAATAATATTATATCATATGATGATCGATTTACGTATGATTGCTGCATGTTATCATTATGATGCATGATATTTTTTTGTCATAGTGTTGTGTTATCTACTCACTGGGCACGTGGTTTGCTCATACCTCTCTTATTGATATTTTTTTTCAGAGTTGACAGCTGAAGGTAAATATCGGAACAAGGAATTATGGATCCTTAGTCCATGATTACCTTTTCATTTGTTCGGGATAAAGGTATAATAGTTAAGTCTTATTCTAAGTTGTATAAATCTAGAAATCTCTGTAATCGGGTAGGTTCATTCAGTGATGTAATGTGAATAATTGTAGTTTGTATAGAGAACTCGGTTTGGTTGCATGAAAAAGAATGGTATGATGCTTAAGAGAAAAAAAATAGGCTTACGGAGGTGAAATGAAATTCACTTTCCGTGCCGGTCACGTGCTCAGATTTTGGGACGTGACATTTTCACATGCTCAATTTTTGGGATGTGACAATTTGGTATCAGAGGCAAGGTTTTATAGGTCCCCTATAGAGTACAGAGCAAAGTGATCTTTGTGGGCCTTTCCCTATTGTCATGAGCCGCGGCATGACCATAGGATTAGGTTCCATAAAAGACCTTGTAGAATATAACATCATTTTATGGATAACTTCTCAGTGGGGCTAGTAAGTGATATTTTGTTTATGTCTAAAAATTATTTATTATGTGTGTAGATCTGTGACAGTACAATGTCAGAAGGATCTTCTAATAATAATAAGCATATGGGTCCAAGGAGGGCCATAAATCCACCAGTACATGTGCAAGATGATCCTAACCGTGGTGATAGTTTACATGCTTAAAGTACTGAGGGTGCAACTAGTGAGCAAGCAAGGAGAGTCGAACCTGATGCTCACGCTGGCAATGCAACTATTGCACATGTGATTAATTTGATAAATGAACGATTTGACCGATTTGAGGCTGAAATGAGAGGTCGAGCTGTACAAGCTAACCTGCCAGTGGATCCTTCTATTGTTGAAGCTGAAATTGTACCACCAGCTCAGTTAGCTGGAGGAGATAACGTAAGGGAGGTAAGAATGTCTGAGTTTCAGAAAATGAGGCCTCCTACTTTTTCAGGGGAAGATCCCAAAGAGGACCCACAATGTTTCCTTGAAGATTGTGAAGCAATCTGTGATGCTATAAGGTGTTCTCCTACTCAAAAGGTAGAATTCACTTCCTTTCAGTTAAAAGGTAAGGCTGGTAAATGGTGGAGGAACTGGAAGAAAGCTAGAATTCAAGGCGCACCGCCAGTTATGTGGACAGAGTTTTACAGATTGGTTATGGAAAGGAAGTCAAAGAATAAAGAAGAATATCGACAAAAGAAGAAAGCTAGATATAGGAGATCTTTTGATCAAAGGGAAGATTCAGGGACTTTGAAACCCTTTACTGCATCACAACATGCTCCAGCCACTCCTACTAAGTCATTTTATTCTACAGCCAGTGTGGCTAAGCCTCGTTCAGAGAGCATGGGTGGTTTTAGTTCTTCTAGTAGAGGAGGTACTCAAGCTAGAAGGAAGAAACCTCAGTGTCCTGAATGTGGAAAGTTTCACTTCGGAGAATGCAGGTTAAACACTGTTGGTACATGTTGTTTTAACTGTGGACAAAAAGGACATTTTATAAGGGAGTGCCCTCAGCTCATGACAGGACCAGGTCAAGGGTCTACTTTGCCACCTCGACCACAATCTATTTCTGCTTCTATTACTCGAACACCAACCCCTTCAATAGAGGGTAGTATGGGAAGAGGTTCTGGAAGAGGCCAAGGTGACCGTGGAAAACAAGCTGCTGGCAGAGGAAATGCAAGAGTATATGCTCTAACCCAACAGGATGCTCAAACATCCAATGCTATAGTTATAGGTATATTATCTGTTAATACTTTTGCTGCACGTATTTTGTTTGACCCGGTTCTACTCACTCATATGTGTCACCCCTGTTTGCCAAGAGATTTGCATTTGATTCGATTACTCTTAAAGAACCATTCTTGGTTTCCACATCGATGAGAGAGACTTTGATGGTTAAAACATGTTATCGTTCTTGTAAAATAATCGTTGGAGGCATGGAAACTGAGATAGATCTTATGGTTCTCAATATGTTAGATTTTGATGTGATTTTAGTGATGGACTGGCTATCTTCTTGTCATGCTACTATAAATTGTCGTGACAAAGTTATTTCCTTTAATATGCCGGGGAGGAGTAATTTTGTGTTTCAAGGAGATCGAAGTGATGTACCTTGCAACATGATATCTATGTTAAGTGCCCGGCGTATGTTACGAAAGGGATGTCAGGGATTTCTAGCTTTTATCAAAGATTTAGAAAAGAAAGAACAGAAGTTAGAAGACATTCATGTGGTTAATGAATTCCCAGAAGATTTACCTGGATTACCGCCAGAAAGAGATATTGAGTTCAGTATTGATTTGGTCCCAGACACACGACCAATTTCTATTCCACCTTATCGTATGGCTCCTGTTGAGCTAAAAGAACTCAAAGAACAATTGGAAGATTTGTTAAACAAAGGGTTCATTCGCCCAAGTTTTTCACCTTGGGGTGCTCCTGTTCTTTTTGTGAAAAAGAAAGATGGTTCTATGAGATTATGTATAGATTATCGTCAGCTGAATAAAGTCACAGTGAAGAATAAGTATCCTTTACCAAGTATAGATGATTTGTTTGATCAGCTTCAAGGAGCAAAATACTTCTCAAAGATTAATCTAAGGTCTGGATATCATCAGTTACGAATTAAGAACGATGATATACCTAAGACTGCTTTTCGTACACGGTATGGACATTATGAATTTCTTATGATGTCTTTTGGGTTGACAAATGCACCAGCAGCATTTATGGATTTAATGAACAGAGTGTTCAAATCATTCCTTGATAAATTTGTAATTGTATTTATTGATGATATTTTGGTATATTCAAAGAGTCATGAAGAACATACTGAACATTTGAGAATAGTGCTTCAGACCTTGAGAGAGCATCAGTTGTACGCAAAACTCTCAAAATGTGAATTCTGGATGAGTCATGTAACATTTTTGGGACATGTTATTTCCCAAGAAGGTATTCATGTAGATCCAAGTAAAATTGAAGCAGTAAAACAATGGCCTAGACCAACAACTGTGTCTGAAGTACATAGTTTTCTTGGCTTAGCAGGGTATTACCGTCGCTTTGTCAAAGATTTCTCTAAGACGGCTCTCCCATTAAATAAGTTAACCCAAAAGAGTGTTTAACTTCTGCACCAGTCTTAATCCTACCATCAGGACCAGGGGGTTACTCTGTATTCTGTGATGCCTCAAAGATAGGCTTAGGGTGTGTGTTGATGCAACATGGTAAAGTCATAGCTTATGGCTCACGTCAGCTTAAAAAGCATGAATTGAATTACCCCACTCATGATTTGGAAATGGCAGCTGTAGTGTTTGCCCTTAAGATATGGAGACATTACTTGTATGGGGAGACTTGTAAAATTTTTACAGATCACAAAAGCCTTAAGTACATTTTTGAGCAGAGAGATCTCAATCTAAGGCAACGAAGGTGGATAGAACTTCTGAAAGATTATGATTGTACCATCCTTTACCATCCAGGTAAAGCAAATGTAGTGGCTGATGCTCTAAGTCGAAAGTCTATGGGAAGTTTAGCTCACATTGCCACTATAAGGAGATCTCTAATACATGAACTACAAGAATTAGAAGCTGATGGAGTATTCTTTGAGATCACTGAGTCAGGTACATTTCTGGCTCATTTAACAGTTAGATCATCCCTTGTTGAAAAAGTAAAAGCAACTTTAGAAAATGACATTGATATGGTCAAAATCAGAGATAAGGCAAGGCAAGGTCTAGCACCAAGTTTCTTGGTAGATGAAGAAGGAGTCTTATGGTTTAATGGAAGACTTTGTGTCCCCAACATTGAATCTTTGAAACATGAAATCTTAATGGAAGCTCATGGTTCGCCATACGTTGTACACCCTGGTGCTGTGAAAATGTATCAGGACTTGAAACAAGTTTACTGGTGGGAGGACATGAAGCGAGACGTGACTGACTTTGTAGCTCGATGTTTGACTTGTCAGCAAGTTAAAGCTGAACATCGACGACCACCTGGTTTGATGCAAAAACTAGATATTCCCGAGTGGAAGTGGGAAAGGATCACTATAGATTTTGTAGTAGGTTTACCTCGGTCAACAAAAGGAAATGACTCAATATGGGTCATAGTGGATCGACTTACTAAGTCAGCACATTTTCTTCCTGTTCATACCACTTTCAGTGTAGCAAAACTTGCTCGACTTTATGTTAAAGAAATAGTGAAACTTCATGGTGTACCAATATCCATTATATCAGACCGAGAACCTCAATTTACTTCTCGGTTCTGGAAAGTCTTTCAAGAGGCTTTGGGTACCAAAGTGAATCTTAGCACAGCATTCCATCCTCAGACTGATGGACAGTCCGAAAGGACAATTCAGACTTTAGAGGATATGCTAAGAGCTTGTGTGATGGATTTCAGTGGAAGTTGGGAAGATCATTTGTCTCTTATTGAATTTACTTATAATAACAGTTACCAAGCCAGTATTCAGATGGCACCTTTTGAGGCTTTATATGGGAGACGGTGTCGATCTCCTATAGGTTGGTTTGAACTTGGTGAAACCAAAATATTTGGACCTGAGATGATTCAGGAAGATATAAATAAAGTTAAACTTATCAGAGAGAGGTTGTTAACTGCTCAGAGTAGACAGAAATCTTATGCGGACAACCGACGACGTGATCTTGAAATTGCAATAGGTGACATGGTTTTCTTACGAATCTCACCTATGAAGGGAGTAATGAGATTCGGGAAGAAAGGCAAGCTTAGTCCGAGGTATGTTGGCCCATATGAGGTTGTAAACAGAGTGGATAATGTGGCATATCGCCTAGACCTACCTTCCGACCTAGAGGGAGTTCATCCAATCTTTCATGTGTCCATGCTACGGAAGTATCTTCCTGATCCTTCTCATGTAATTCAACCCCAAGAAGTTCATTTTGATGAAACTCTCACCTACGAAGAGGTACCAGTAGCTATTCTTGATAGAAAAGTCAAGAAATTGCGTACTAAAGAAATTCCTACTGTCAAGGTTCTTTGGAGAAATCATTCTCGCGAGGAAGCTACGTGGGAGGCAGAAGATGAAATGTGGAAAAACTATCCACATTTATTTGAAACTTGAGGAAAAATTTTAATTCGGAGGACCGAATTCTTTTAAGGGGGGTAGAATGTAATACTCGTTAATTTCAGAATATAATTCGCTTAAGAGTATTTTAGAATTCTACAACGTTACTTTAGTTATTTATTTTGGTCATTTTTAATTTTCATATTTAATTGTTCTCTTTGAATATTATTTATGAAAATTGAGTTAAATGACTGGACTAAATATTTGCACAATGTGGGATATATTCTAAGAATGATGAAATTCATGGAAAAGTGGTTTCAGAATGGTCAATTAGTCCATTTATTGTAAATTGACTGGATGGGTTTGGATGTTGGGTTATGGATACCCATGGGTTATTGAATAACCAATTAGAAATATTTAATATAAAGTTTCAATAGTACCCTCTCATTTTCACGCAGAAGGAAAAAAGCTGAGAAGTGAACAGTGACTTTATTTTCTCTCGTTTCTTCATCCTTTTCTCAAATCCTTTTCTTGATCTTTAGAGTTTTTTGTTCGGTTCAAAAGCTTTGTAAGGATCAAAGGTAAGCTTTAATCTCATTATTTTACTCAAATTTCAGTTTATGTAGAAGATCAGAGGAGGTTTTGTTCTTGAAGATTTTGATGATAATTCATGAATCTCAGTTGTTTTAGAAGTTATATTTGAGTTATAATCGGTTAAAAGAGTTGAAATTCTGGTTTTGAAGCAAGAAAGGAAAGGATGAAATTGTTAGAAATTTCTGCAAAAACTTCTGCAAAAACCGAGTTAATGTAGCGACCAGAAATTTCGAAAAAAAATCTGGAAAATTTTCTTTGGGTACTGTAGCAGTTACTGTAGTGTCGACAGTCAACGGTACTGTAGCAGTCAACGGTACTGTAGCTAACCGGCACTGTAGCGAACCGTTACTGTAGCGAACCGTCACTGTAGCAATCAGAAAATTTTGCGTATTTTCGTGATTTTGTTTCCTTTCTTATGTTTCCTTGTAATATATTTTACTAGGAAATTTTCCTACACAAATTCTAGTGTGGAACAAGGTAAACTTGGACAAACATCAAGGTGAGTGAATAACCTTGCTCAGCTAATTTGATATTACTAGTCAAAGTACAATATAAGTCCCATTTACAATATTATTTGGATAATAAGCAATCAATTTTCATATGGGAGTATATGATGATCGGTAGAAATAAGAGTATGTAGAAATTATTTTATTTCGTGACAATTGTATTACGTGATAAATTCTCACTATCTTGTCAATGAGTAAAGATCTACGGGATCTAATACACGAGTTTGAAAGGGTTAAAGTCCCATACTACTCGGTGTATATCTAAGAAAGCTCATACACGAGTTTGAAAGGGTTAAAGTCCCATACTACTTAGTGCATATCTATGAAACCTATACACGAGTTGAAAGGGTTAAAGTCCCATACTACTCGGTGTATATCTAAGAAAGCTCATACACGAGTTTGAAAGGGTTAAAGTCTCATACTACTCAGTGCATATCTATGAAACCTATACACGAGTTGAAAGGGTTAAAGTCCCATACTACTCGGTGTATATCTAAGAAAGCTTATACACGAGTTTGAAAGGGTTAAAGTCCCATACTACTCAGTGCATATCTATGAAATCTTATTCATGAGTTTGAAAGGGTTAGAGTCTCATACTACTCGATGTATAAGACAATTAAATATATGAGTAAATGTGGTATTTGTACTTTTGATATTTTATATAGTACAGTTATTTACTTACTGAGTTTTTAAATAAACTTACACTCCCTATGATTATTTTTTTCAGATACAGAAAACAAAGAACAAGAGTATCCGTTTGAAGAATAGAAGCCCCTTTGAATTATCCTCTATTTCTGTCTGGTGGGATACCAGTACTTATTAATGTGGATACTAGGAACGCTCTGTACTTACTATAGGTCTCTTAGGCTTGCGATGAGATAGAAATATCAGACTATGTATGTCTATATTTGCTTATCAGATGAATATAATTCTGTAGTGTGGAATGAATGATTAAGGTTGAATGTGAAACCTTACAGAATATATGTAAATAATGTATGTTTGATAATTTTATCAAATGAGTAGTATCTTTTCACATGCTCAATTTTTGGGATGTGACATTTTCTCTCTTCTGAAGGCACTCTTCCACAATGGTTGTTTGAGTTTGTTAGACCTCTGTGTGCCGCAGCAGGGTTCAAAGTCAAAGCATGGTGTGTGGTGCAACTGCAAGTCTTCGAATTTAGCTAGGGTGTGCATTTGAACTCTGAACAGGGGAAGGGAATTTGGGAAAGTAGAAAATCATTTTTAAAAAAAAAAATATATATGGAAGCCAGGTCGACTAAGACGCGGTCAGGTTGACCAGGTTGATGGTAACCCGTTCCAATAGATCAACCCCAGACCGGTCCCGGCCTTGGGTCGCTTTCGAGTCCAATAACATTGGTTTTAATTGAAATATAAAATGATTCAATATTTTTGAAACAAAGTCCAGGTCCAAGTTTCCAATATTATTTCCTATTAAGTCATACCATTATCAAAAGGGTGAGGTCGAATTTAGGTCAAGTTGAGTGAGGCTAAATACCCCAAGCAGCATTGTCAAAACGTGTGAAGATGGGTCGGGTACAAATAGGCCAGTTTTATGTCACGTCCCAAAATCTGAGCACGTGACCAGCACGAAAAGTGAATTTCGTTTCACCTCCGTAAGCCTATCTTTCTCTTAAGCATCATACCATTCTTTTAAATACAACTAATTTAAATTACATAATTTAAGAATTTAAAATAAGAGAAATATTCTTTTTTTTTACAAAAGATAAGAAAATACGGTTAAACAGAGTTTTCTATACACATTACAGTCATTCACATTACATCACTGAATGAACCTACCCGATTACAGAGATTTTCTAGATTTATACAACTTAGAATAAGACCTAAACATTATACTTTTACCCTAAATAAATGAAAAGGTAATCATGGGCTAAGGATCCATAACTCTTTGTATAAATATTTACCTTCAACTGTCAACTCTGAAAAAATGTTAATAAAAGGGGTATGAGCAAACCACGTGTCCAGTGAGCAGACAACACAACACTATGACAAAAAAAAATCATGCATCATAATGATAACATGCAGCAATCATACGTAGTCGATCATAATATAATATAATATAATTCATAATACTTTACAACAATATCCAAGTAAATCAAATACATTTCAACATAATTCAAATAATTCACAATAACAAAAAGTGAAATCAATTTCACACATTTCCCGTACCAACCGGGTCGTCCAGGGTACCTTTGGATCGTTGTCCGCGGCCCCCACCGCATCCACCCTTATCGCTCCATTTATATTCTCCACCCTTATAGCTTCACATAGATTTCTCCATGGGGTGCACCACCATGCCTTTCCTTTCTAGTCAAACACAATCACAATCACATCTAAAAGCATTCTCAATCGTAATCATGAGCCACATATACATCTCAGTCATTTACAATTCAAGTCACAACATAATCAATATGGTTCCAGCAACATAGCATGTATACAACATAACCCATAATATAGAACAATTATTCAATAATAACATTCTTCAACTATCCGCATATGAATGAACTCAACAATTAGAATATGACACATTTCAACTCAGTTCACATGCCATTCACAATCCATCATATAACCTCCATTCATGAGAAAATAAGAAAATATAATTATATACATCACCAGGCAAGTTCCACAATTGTTTATGTCTCATCGTCCCACATCATCCTCTTCAAACTTAGATATACAACATATTTTCACTATGATGCAAAAAGTTAATAACAAAGATATTTAATCATAGCAAGTATTAACCCACTCACCTAGATTTCACGCTCTCGGCACTCCCACCTTGCGCCTTGACCATTCCTATTGTAACCAGATAAAAACCATCAGGTTACGAAATAGAGAAATTTCCTACCACTATTCTCGACCTTGATTCTTCTCAAATAATAACTCCTAACTGGTAATGAATATTTAGATAAAACTTATACCATTGGAAACTAGACTCATATAGCTTTTCAACGATATAAATTTCACTCAAAACGGAGTCCGGATGAAAGAGATATGAACATTTTAAAACTGATGCTACAGTAACGGTCAACGGTCAACGCAGCTACAATGTCGTTGACTAAATCAATGCTACAGTAACGTTGACCGAGTCAATACTATAGTAACGAGAAAATCTGGAAAAATTTTCTCAGTGAACAGTATTTTCTGAAAATTTTTTGGAGAATTTCCAGAATGAACAGTGACGTTCTTCGTGTTTTTCATCCAAAAATCCTAAAATCACATCTAAAACAACATTTCTTTTGATTTCTTCCATGGGTTTTCATCCTTAATGTCTAAGGAGTGTTTTAACACCAAAATCCCTAATTTTTAGCAACAATCCAAGCTCAAATCTCAAATTTTCATCAAGAACCCTAATTTTTTCAATATCTAAATTCTATGGATTTTTTTCTTAATTTTCTCTAAATTTCTTGTTCCAATAACATCATAAACCACCCAAGAATGTTTTAGATTAACACCCATACTTAAATTCATCCATTGAAATATTCTACAAAAATTTTTCAAGTTGATAACTAAGGATTTGGTCTTGTAATAAGGGGAAGAATAATAATAATAACATCAACTTACCAATCCTCCTAACTTCCAAAGTTTCCTTCCTTAAGCATTTGACATGGATGGAGGTGAAGAAGAGAAATTGGGAGTCCTTGGCCGAGAGCTACGGGAGGAAGATAGAAAAATGAATAAGAGAGAATGATGAATGTTTAAGTGTGTATGTGTGGGCCCCACTCATTTTCTTTTCAATTTAGTCCCTTTGGCAACCATCTTATCTAGGACTTGCAAGGGAATTAAAAAAGCTTGATTATCCTTAGGGCACCCAATAGACTCCCACAAAATACACCTCATCACATCCCATTTTTATTAAAATTTCAAAATCCCGTATTTGTCCACTTTAATCCCTCTCGATGTCTCAAATACCACTTTAACCTCGAATCCATCATCTTTTTGATACCGGACTCATAATTCATTTTCATAAGCTTTATTCTTCCTCTCAGGTTCCTATTTGGTCATTTCTCAAAAGTACTCCATATTTCTTTTCTTTTCACTTTAGTCCTTGAGAATTTGTAAAAAATTTTCAAATTAAAATTTTGAAATTTCTATTCCCAAATTTCTCTCACTAATTCAAAAATAACATTTTCTACGTAATTAAATTTTTCACTAAACTTCAAAATAGATTTTAATATTCATACAAATTATTGGGGTATTACATTTTATCAATGAGTGGTTTTTATGCTCAAACCAACCTATGACTTAGCTCACTGGTCAAGCTAACAAGTTTGTTTTTTCAAAAAATTATTTGAATTAGATTTAAATTTTAATCACAAATTTCAATTATTATGATATGTATGAAAACTTTTTTTTTAATTTGTCATTTACTAGGAAATTAAAAGTTTTTATTTTCTTTTTGAGGCAAAAGGGTATTTTAGGTCCCTAACATTTACATTGATTTTCATTTATGCCTCTAAAGTTTATTTTTACCCGTTTATATCCCTTATTTCAAATTTTATCAGATATGTTTTTTTTATAAATTCTATCCAATAGATTAATGGTGACTGCTAAGTAGGATTCGACGTGGCAAAAATTATTCAATCATATCACCTGCCACATGTACTCATACCTAAATTACAAAAATACCCATAGTAACAATTGCAAAAAATATTTCCATTCTCTTTCTCTCTCTAAGCTGGGTAAATCTCACGTAGTCTCCGAGAATAACCCATAAATCTCTTCTCTGGTTGAGGTCACCGGAAGTTCATTTTGAGTTGCTGGAATGTGGAACTCATGTGCTCTCTCGCATCTACTTACTCTTCTTCTTCACTCGGTGGTAGCTCTAGTCTCTGCTCAGGGATTTTACCATAAACACTTATAGCACACTAAGCGGTATATGCAAGGGCAGACCCATATTCATCTCAGGGGGTGCACATACACCCCCTGAATTTTTGGGTAAAATTATAATTTCAAGTATAATATTTTAAAAATTTATATTTTGACCTTAAATTTTAATTTTTTTTTTCATTTTGCCCCTATTACCTAGGGGTCCTAAGTCTGCCCCTGGGTATATGCCTCATTTTGCTTTGATTTTGGTCCTGTTTTCTTCTCGATTGTGGTGTTCAGGTAGTTTCTATGTGACTGCTCGAAAAATGCCAAGAATACGATGCGATTAAGCTTCCTGTGTGTTTGTGCTTTTGCTTCCATTTATGTTCATTGATTTATGGAGAATGAGTGGCTCACCTTAACTTGCTAGGGTGTTATTTTGTTCTCGGGACTGCCATGGGTTTGATTAGGCCTAGTTGAGAATAAATTAATCTGTACTTGGCTTCCAAATGCAGGATCCACACATTTATTACTTTGAAGATTATTGCTGGGGAGTGGAAAATTCATGAGGCTAACTTGGGATTTTGTACAGTTGACAAATTGAGTAGGCCTATTTGTTAGCTGTGGTATTACCAAGAAGTTTGTTTGTGTTTGCTTAAAGAATGGTTTGATGTTACTTTAGTCGAATAGAAAAACCATATCTGGAACCTTTAGTTGAACAATAATGCTTCACTGAGAAGGAGAAGGGATGTACTGAGACGAGAGAGAGAGAGAGAGAGAGAGAGAGAGAGAGAGAGAGAGAGAGAGAGAGAGAGAGAGAGAGAGAGCGCAAAGAAGGAAACAAGAGAAGGAAAGTATTTTTTAATTATTATTAAAGGTATTTTTGTAATTTTAGATATGAATATACATAGTAGGTGATGAAGTTGAATAATTTCGCCATGTCAAATCATACTCAGTAGTCGCTATTAATCTATTTGACAAAGTTAATAAAAAATGACATATTTGATAAAATATGAAATATAAAAAATATAAACGAGCAAAAACAAATTTTAAAGACATAAATGAAAATTAATATCAACGTTATGGGCATAAAGTATTATTTTATCTTTTTTAATGGTTGAGTATATTATGATAGGATAATTTTTTAAGATAAAAGCTTCAAGATTTTACATCAAAATTAAATTTAATATATAATTACTTATTTCTCACATACTTTTCTTTTATTCTTCATTTATTTTATGTTTGAAGTCCCTTAATATGAATTCAATATTTTTTTATTTCATACATAATAGATGAGTATAATTTTAAAAAAAATTACACTTACTAATATTCATTATTGTCTCAAATTATAATTTTTTTAATTTTAAACAAGGCAATTGATCACTTATTTATTAATAATTTGTTATTTAAATAAAAAATAACAATACATCTATATAATAGACTAAAACAATTCCACTCTAGGGCATTAATTACATGAATGTCATTAAATACTATATAATAAAATTAATAAATTAAAATGAAACATTAATTACATGAATTTGAAAAATTGCATTAAAATAAATTTGAAAAAAATATTGTTCTCAGTAATCACACCATATTAAATTACATATATTAAAATTAATAAATTAAAATGAAATATTAAATGAGTAGATTAAGTAAATTACTAAATTCATTCTTATTAATCACCACATTAAATGCATTAAGTAAAATTAAGGTAAATTCAAATTTAAATGTTAATGCAACCCTTTTAAAATGTTATTAGGACTCCACTATCAATGCATATTTCTAGCATCTCTGAATTTAAATTCCGTGAAAATTACAACTATCATACAAATTGGAATTTGATTATATAATTGCATCCGCCAAAACTGTGAGAGAAGCTCTGTTGGTTGATCTTAATGGTGTCGCGTCTACCCGAGTTTGCGGAGTTCGTGTTTAGGGCTTCGAGCCTCTTTCTTTAACAAAAAAATGAATTTGAAAAATTTGTATTAAAATGAATTTAAAAAAATTGTTCTTACTAACCACACCACATTAAATTACATATATTAAAATAAAATATTAAGTAAATAAATTGTGTAAATTATTGAATTCATTCTTATTAATCACTACATTAAATACATTAAGTAAAATTAAGATAAATTCAAATTCAAATGATAAAACAATCATTTTGAAATGAAATTAGGGCTTTACTATTAACGCATATTCCTAGAATTTATGAAGGCAAATTCCATGAAAAATGCAACTATCATGTAAATTAAAATTTGATTATGTAAATTACTAAATTCATTCTTATTATTATTTAATTATTTAATCACACTATATTAAATTACATATATTAAAATTAATATATTAAAATAAAATATTAAATGATAGATTATGTAAATTACTAATTATAAATTAAATTAGTCATGATTAAATGAATATATATATATATATATATATATATATATATATATATATATATATAAATGAATTCATTTAATAATAAATTACTATATTATATAGCATTTAATATATTCATTTAAATAAATTAAATGAATAAATGAGGTTAAATTTTACTATAGAGCTTTAATTACTAGTATGTCATTAAATTATATATAATAGAATAAATTTAAATAAATAAATTAGGTAAATTAATCATATCACATTAAATAAATTTTAAAAAATTAAGACAAATTACTATATAATTGCTGGAATTACTAAGAAATGTTTGTGCAAATTTCAAATGAATAAATCAATATGATTTTATATTTGAACAACCACAGTTATTACACCAATTGATTGCTAAATCGTTCAAATATGCTTTGAGAGTTGACACAGTAATTATAGCACCATTTCATTGTCCAATCCATGCATCTTTATTTGGCTCCAACAATATTTGGGTGCCATTCCACTCTCCCACCTTCTCTGTCTCTTCATTTTCTTTTTTGCTCTCTCTTACATGAATGAAGTAGCCAATCTCTCTGCTCTCATACTCAAAATGGTTACTTCAAGGAAATGTGTAAAATTAATTTATATTTCCTGGTGCTATTCTATTTTCCATTGTTCAAGGGTACATTCTTCTATATTTTTGTCATCCTCTTTAGGTTTGATACTATCAAAGAGATTTATCCACTAAGAGAAAACTATAAGATCTGAACCAAAATTGTGCAAATTGTGGACATGTGATTTATGCCTAGATATAACTCACTTGAAGAAGTTAATAGCATAGAGATGATTTTACAAAATTCACATGTGTTTTCTATGCCTTTTCCTTTTCTTGTTTTGTTATTTAGGTATAGTTTTTGGTTCATATAGTTTTTTCTTTGTCAATTCTTTTTTCTTCAAGAATCTCGCATTCGTACATCTGTCAAGTAGGCTTTTATTAACAAGTTCAAGGACATTATTTTTGAAGATGGTGTATACGTTATTACACAATTTAATATTATTGGTAAGGACAGTGGTAATTATTATACCACCATGTATTTAAGATAAATTTCCAATACTTTACTAAAGCCTGTTGGGTTAAAGATGACATTGCTATTATAGGCATGACTTTAAGTTTTATTCATTTGCAGATATCTCATTTTAATATGTTGATCAGAATTATTTTGATTGGTTTGTGTCTTCTCTGTAAACCCATTATTTTTATCATATACAACTAATTATTCCCACAATATGAACTCTCAATTGTTCAGTAAACCTTTTGTATATTTTATAGATGTCATTGGCAAGCTAACTGTTGTCATAACTATTGAAGATATATAATACAAGAATAGCACGAAGAACAAAAAGACAGACATTGAACTATAACATTTAGAGTAATTTAGCTATGTTTTTAATTTATAATTTATTTTGGCTGTTTATGTTCATTAACTACATTATATCTTTCTGATGCAATATGGTGATTTGTACTCTGGAGAATTTTGCTAATTAGATTGTATCATACATGGGCTCTGACGTTAATAGACTAACTATTGTGGCTGTTCAATGTAGTAAAATGATTTTTCAAGTTAAATTCATAAATTTTATTCTCTGTAGTTTAAGTTGGTATAAGTTTTTGTTACAACATAATTATGGGATTCTAAAATGATAGGGTCATGACAGAGATCAAATTCTTTCAATGCTTCAAGGCTATTTATCAACTATAATATGCTAGAATGTTTTGATTATGTTTTAAATTAATATTGTTATTTTATCCTTAATAAGTTATTATTGTTTATCTATATTAATTATTATATATGTATCTGAAAGTTTTTTTTTTTCATTTAGGATTGTAGGTTTAAATTGGATTGCGATGTCTCAACTCAAATGTCATGCCAACTTTATACACAGTGATTTATGTATAATACTAATTAGTTCTTGCAAAAATATTCAAAAAAAAATTTTGTAAAAATATTCAAAAGTTTTGTTAGAGGTAAGTAAATTTCATTTCATTTTTTTTCTTATTATTAATACATTGATCTCAATTTATATTACTCCTTATAGTAGTGTCAAAACATGATTAGACCTATAGGTCGACCTGTGACTACTTATAAATGGGTAGTCTTGGGCATCAAATTCTTTTTAATATTTCATATCAAAGTTGTTTTATATTTTTTTATAATAACTCATGATTTTTGTATCTATTTCTTTTTCTATATTTTATTTGTTACTATTGTTTTTGCACGTGTATTTTTTTTTTTGAGCTTTTGCTATAAACACAAGAAATTGTTTTCCTCAGTTGGATTATATCTTGCAAATCATATTTTTAGTTATGGTCAACTTTATATTATCATTTTAAAAATGAAAAGTATAAAGGGATTAAATATTTTGATATTTGACAAATAGAGAATCTAGTGACAAGTATTACTAACTTAGATATAAAAAAGTATTCCAAAATCTATATTAAAGGTCAATAACTTTTATTTCAACTTTTTTTATCATTAGTGTATTTATCTAAATTAATTCATGTAATACCTTATTTTTGTTTTTCTTTTCATTAAATGTTATTCACATTCAATCTTCAAGGCAATTATACCTAATGAATCAGAAGTATATATATTTTAACATAGCTTGAATATCTCATTATTTTTATATATGTATTTCTTTATATGTATTTTAATTATTCTTATTTATTTATTTGATAAGCAAAAATAGTGATATTTATGTTAACTCGTATATCGCACGGGTCACGACACTAATTTTTTTAAAAAAAGCAAGGCTGCGAACTCTGTATGCAAATTTAATGAGATGAAACCGTTGCTAAAAATATCTTTAACAACAATTTTAAAAATTGTTGTTAAAATTATTTTTAACAACGAGTTTAATAGTTGGTTTGCGCACCTGCGCATCCGTTCTCGCGAACTCTGATGATTTTGACCCGGAGGCAAACAATTTAGGGTCTAAGGCAAACTCATTTAGGCCCATTTAGTTTAAATGTGTGCGGGTCGGGCCCGCGCCATTTAGCACTTTTTGACAGTATGACCAAAGCCCATACATTCTGAGACCGCCGACATTCGTAAATTGCACATATGGAGCCGTAAGTTTGCAGAGTGGGAGAGGAGTCGGACCATGGAGGATGAAAGACTAGATAATCCCTCTCTCTACTTGTGTTCTGCTATTCAAGCCATGGAACCCTCTGAATCCTTGATCTCCTATGGCAGGTAGAATCAGCTTCCTTCCACACGCCTTTTCTTTTAGCGAGTTGGGAATGAGTAACTTATATCGTATGGGAGTGCAGGGTGTGCGGCGGAGGGTCAATCACAGAGCAAGTGCAACAATTCATTTGGGATCATTGCCTAAGCAAAGCTGTAATCCTCAACTCTCTGCATTTCCTTATATCCCTAGTTTCATTTTACACCTTCTTTCTACTTCAGTTATGCGGTATAAGCCTATGAGAGACTTCTATGCACAGACTTAGAATGTAGACATGAAATTTTTGTTAGACTGGTTTACCTGGGATAGGGGAATGGTAATGTTTCTTTTGCATAAAAGGGTTTAGTTTACCCAATTGCAATGCTCTTATTCTCTGGCTACATGTTTTATAACCTGGAGACTTGACTTTCACACGTTTCAAAATTGTCAAATTATGTGCAAGGCCCGCATCAAATTTTATTTGTATCGTTTTTGGGATTTAAAGATTGAATGGAGTCATTTGCCAATGCAGGATGATTTTTATGCTCCATACTTGAAGAGTTTTCTGAAGAAACTTATCACTGAAGTTGAGCTGGAGCATGGCAATGTGTTGGACAACTTATACGAACTGTACGCTCAGTACATGGCATCATTGAAGGTGAGCTCTAGTAACAATATCTTTAGGCCTCAAACTTTTCTCTCGTTGGGGGGTTTTAGATTCCATTTTATTTTATTTTATTTTTTTGGTTTTGTTTTTTCTGTTGGGGGGGGGGGGGGGGGAGGGAGGGGGCTAGATTAGATTTGTGTACTTGCCTATGTGAATTTAGAGATTTAAGATGGGGTCTTTGTTTCTTTTTTCAGGACAATAGTTCAGTCAAAAGCAATGCAAGAATCTGCAAAAGAATCTCATTTCTTTTTCCTGACGGTAAATCATGAATCAGGCTATCTTGCTCCTGCGTTTTTGCAATATTATTTCATTCAGTTTATCCTCGGTTAGTAACTGGTATCACTATTCACTAGGTTGTTCTGAATTACAAAGCTGTCCCAACTCAAGGGTCCTGGTCTTTCCATTGCAATGTTCTTTAAATATGCTTGAAGGCGATACTGGGTAAGCTCCATACTTGGTATCTTGATATTTGTGTGGTACTTTGCATTTTGGAACTCCTGATTTTGTAGTTATACTTTGGTGTTGAAAGTGATTTTGTTGAGAATGAGTGTAATCCTCCTATCCTGTGTAATTTGGAATGCCATCCTTTGTAGTTTGTGGCCTGAATAAGACCCCCCAGCTGCTTCATGGCCATTTGTTCCCTCATGATCTGGTGTCTTATGTGTCTATGTTCGTCCATTTCTCCCATCTTTGTAACTCGAAATGTGCTGTTTCACTGAAGTGAAAAGGTGCTTTTGATACATTTTTTTTTAATTAAATAATCTACAACTCTAAATCTCGCTTATTTGTAATCTTGCCGTTAGGAAGCCAACATGTGTTTCCCTCAAAAATGATGCGTTTAATGCAGTGTACCAGTCCTTCAACACTGCATTTAAGTACTCCCCCTTCAATCCATTGTTTCTTTGTCTACAAGTACACGCGACCTCTTTCTACAATGTCTTCTTTTCATGCCAAAAAGAGCATCGTTTTCAGCATACCAGTTGTTCTCATTTCATTGCCACTTGCCAGAACCAGGTAGAGATTGCTGCATATTTGTTGAGCATGGTGATTGTATTTTTGTTGTGCAAGTGTATGTGTGTAGGGTGTTGGCTTGCTTCCCCTTTTTTTATGAACCAAAGGAGATAAAAGTTGTACAAGGTGTTTCCTTTGTTCTAACAAAAAGAATACATGATTATGTTGATCAATCAAACTATGCTGAAGCTAAACTCTGGTCTTTGAAAGTTATCTTTTGCATTCTCAGTATTCTCTACAATAGATATTGTAAAGGCCTGCTGATATTACTTATTGGACAGAAGTAGCAGATACTGAAGTTTTCACCATTAATGCTAGGATGTTAAAGAGAACAAAGAAGAATGAAAATGAGATTTGGGGCTTGGAATTCCAACAAATAATACATAAAATTGCATGCTACTTCCAAACATAAAATAAATATGCGTGTATTATAGCAAACTAAGTAATATTTCCATATGGCTTCATAGCAGTTTCATATCATGAGAAGGGGAAAATCATAGTAAATTTCATTGTAAGATCAAAATATCTCACTTTTTGATGTGGTTGTTTTTTGAACCATATTCTCTTCAGAATGTATGAGAGGCTTCTCACTCTAAAATCAAAATCTTTCACATTTTTGTGACAAAATTATTTGCAACAATTATGTACAATCATGTTATAGTATTATGTTGAAGGTTACAAAATTGTACTTTATTTAAATACTTAAACTCCCTACAAGTCATTTTAATCACTATAAGTACTTAAGCTCCTTAACAAATGAGTAGTTCTCCTTATGCTGAATATTATATGCTTTGCTTGTTTTAGTAAATATGATTTGCTGAAATAGCCATTGTACCATAAGAAATATATTGGAATTGTTGAAAAACCTATGAATTATTTTAAGAAAAGTCCTTTTAAATTATGTTTGTGCATGAGGATTAAGGATGTGAAAGTTATTGCCATATATATATATATATATATGTAGTTTTCATAGAAGCTAATTGAAAGCTCGAAGTTGGGATGCAATTTGACAACTTAGACATGGCATAAAATTTTTAGATAGTATATGGTGGGGAAATTGGATTTCAAGTGAAAAAACAATACTTTAATTGGTGCAAGAAGGATGAATCCATAATGTCAACTAGGTATGTTTGTTCAAAAAAGGGAATTCAAAAGACTAAAAATGATTGCCTTGAGACTAGAACTAATTGTTTGACAATGCTAGGATTGACACTTGTGAATGGAAAGTAGAGTGTATGAAATTGTTAAGCAACACAATCATGAAGTTCAAACTATAAAAATTAGCCACATACTTGCATCGAAGTGTAAAATATTTTAAGTTCAAGCCCATGAGATGAGTTGGCAGAGGATTCTGGATTTTGATATAAATCATCTTTTGACTTAATGAGCATGCACATGGATGTGGGGGGAAAGAGTGAATGTGAGATATATTCTCTCCTTTGTTGTTTTTGCATGTTGGAGATGGCTCTCGTTTTCTTTTTTGAGAGGATTGTTAGATTAGTCATAACCCCTTTAAAGAAAGTTTCCCTCGCCTTTTTTCTTTGTCTTCTTTACATAATGCTCCCAATGTTGATTTCTTTTGTTTGCAAGGGGATCAATTTTGTTGGAACTTCCACTTTTCTAGAAATGTAAGTGATAGACTTGTGGATGACCTTATTTCGTTGTTGGACATTTTGGCTCCGGTCTGCATTTCCTCTTTTCATGATAAGAGACTATGGAAGTTGGATTCCTTAGGATTATACACGTGCTTCATTTTTCACTTCTTTGATCTGTAATCCTCTTGTTGTTTCATATTTTAAAAGATTTTTTTGAAAAGTTAAGGTGCCCTTAAAGGTAAAGGCCTTTTTGTGGACTGCAATTCTCAATAGAATTAATACTAATGATCTGCGTCAAGCCAGGCAACCTTTTAAGGCTTTATCTCCTGATGTTTGCGTGATGTGTGTGAGGAACTCTGAGACTAATAACCATATGATCTTACATTGTGAGGTGGTCTGGGATATTTAGAACATGTTATTTTGTCTCTTTGGAGCCCTATGAAAAAAGGTCGAGGAAGACCAAAAAGGACACTTAGAGAAATTATTGAACGGGATCTTTTAGTAAATGAGATATCTAAAGAGTTGGTCATTGATAGAGCTCAATGGCGTCGTGCGATCCATGTAGCCGACCCCACTTAGTGGGATAAGGCTATGTTGTTGTTGTTGTTGTTATTTTGTCTCTTTGATGAGAATTGGGTTTGCCCTAATGACTTAGTACTCTTCTTGTGACTAATTTTAGTGGCTTTGGTTATAGGAAGAACAAAATTTTGTGGAGCGCAGCTATATTCACGATTATATGGTGTATTTGGATGGAAAGAAATTCTAGGTTTTAATGAGCGGTCTTTGCCTCTTGACTTGTTGTGGGAATGTATTCGTTATGTTGCTTTCCTCTGGGTTTTGGCTAATGGGATGTTTAAGGAGGTGCCTCTCTCAGATATTTTTAGGGATTGAAGAGCTTTGTTGTAGTAGCCTTGTTTTTGGGGCTTTGAGGAGGTCTTTTGTTTCGGCTGTCTCTTCTTTGGAGGACCTTTTGTCCTCTTTTTCTGTCACGTCCCAAAATTTGAGCACGTGACCGGCACGGAAAGTGAATTTCATTTCACCTCCGTAAGCCTATCTTTCTCTTAAAAATCATACAATTCTTTTTCATGCAACCAAAACGAGTTCTCTATACATACTACCATTACTCACATTACATCACTGAATGAACCTACCCGATTACAGAGATTTCTAGATTTATACAACTTAGAATAAAACTTAACTATTATACCTTTATCCTGAACAAATGAAAAGGTAATTATGGACTAAGGATCCATAATTCCTTGTTCCGATATTTACCTTCAGCTGTCAACTCTGAAAAAAATATCAATAAGAGGGGTATGAGCAAACCACGTGCCCAGTGAGTAGATAACACAATACTATGACAAAATAAAAATCATGCATCATAATGATAACATGCAGCAATCATACGTAGATCGATCATCATATGATATAATATTATTCATAATACTTCACAACAATATCCAAGTGAATCAAATGCATTTCAACAAAATTCAAAATTCACAACAGAAATCGATGAAATCAATTTCACACACAATTCCCGTACCAACCGGGTCGTCCAGAATACCTCTGGATCGTTGCCCGCGGCCCCTGCCGCATCCACCCTTATCGCTCCATTTATATTCTCCACCCTTATAGCTTCACATAGATTTCTCCATGGGGTGCACCACCATGCCTTTCCTTTCCAGTCAAACACAATCACAATCACATATAAAAACATCCTCAATCATAATCTTGAGCCACATACATAACTCAGTCATTTACAATTCAAGTCACAACATAATCAATGTGGTTCCAGCAACATAGCATGTATATAACATAACCCATAATATAGAACAATTATTCAACTCGGTTCACATGCCATTCACAATCCATCATATAACCTCCATTCATGGGAAAATAAGAAAATATAATTATATACATTACCAGACACGTTCCACATTTGTTTATGCCTCATCGTTCCGCATCATCCTCTTCAAACTTGGATATACAACATATTTCCACTATGATGCAAAAAGTCAATAACAGATATTTAATCATAGCAAGTATTAACCCACTCACCTGGATTTCACGCTCTCGGCACTCCCACTTTGCACTTTGACCATTCCTATTGTAACCAGACAAAAACCATCAGAGTTACGAAATAGAGAAATTTCCTACCACTACTCTCGACCTTCACTTACTTCTCGAATCATAACTCCTAACTGGTAATGAATATTCAAATGAAACTTATACCATTGGAAACTAGACTTAAAGAGCTTTCCAACGATATAAAGTCTGCCCAAAACGGAGTTCGGATGAAGAAGTTATGGCCGATTGAAAAATAAACTAAAATTTTCCGGTACACTTGGCGCTTGGGCGCCACCCATGCCTGGCGCCTGGGCGCCAATTCCTTCTTCTTCCCATCTCACCTTGGCGCCTAGGCGCCACACATGGCGCCTGGGCGCCACGATCGCGACCCCTTCGCGATTTCTCTCGGTTTTGGCCCAAATCTGGCCAAATCTTCACCGTTTTTCATGATTTCTTCCATGGGATCTCACCCTTAATGTCTAAGGAGCATTTAGACACCAAAATCACCAATTTTAATCGAGAAACGAAGCCGGAATCTCGATTTTACCTCAAACACTCTTAAAACTAGAAAATAGAGAAAAGCTTAAGAAATAGAAATTTCTACCTCAATTCCTTGCTTTCCCTATGTTGCTTGGCTCCTAGAGGCTCGCCCCATAGCCCGAGATCCATCCTCCAAAGCCCGGTTGTAGAGTTGGAGTGTAGAGAGAGAAATTAGAGAGAAGGAAGAGAGAAGGAGAGGAGAGAAAGTGAAGAGAGAGAGAGGAAAGGAGAAAAATGAATAAAAAATAGGTGAGGCCACCTATATACTCGCCCGGGGTGAAATTATCACTTGCTCTGCAATTGACCCTCAGTCAAGACTAGCAAAAGCAATTTCATAAAATCTCACCTCAGGTGTTTCTAAATCCTCGGTGCCCCACAAATTTCCTTATTCACTTTAGTCCCTGTCAATATCTCAAACTTCACTTTAACCTCGAATCCATCATCTTTTCGGTACCGGACTCATAATTCATTCCCATAAGCTCTATTCTTCTTCTAGGGTTCCTACTTGGTCATTTCTCAAAAGTCCTCTATACTTTCTTTTCTTTTCACTTTAGTCCTTGAGAATTTGTAAAAATTTCCTAAATTAAAAATAAAAATTTCTATTCCCACATTTTCTTCACTAATTCAAAAAGAAAATTTTTCACATAATTAAATTTTTCACTAAACTTCAAATCAGACTTTAAATATTCATAAAAATTCTTGGGATATTACATTTTCTCTTTTTTGTTTTTCCTTTTTCCTTTGTTTCTCTCTTCTCAGTAATAATACTTCTTTTTCTATCCAAAAAAAACTTAGATGCCATAATTATCTCAAAGTAAGAAGAAAAAGAAATGTGGCTTATTGGAAAACTAGTGCATTATGCCAATATTATTAAAAACAATTGGTAAAAAATTCGTTCTTTTTTTTTTTTTTCCATGTTTGTCAAATGGATTTGAAGGAACAAATTACAAATATCTTTTGGGCTGACACAAGAATGTTGATTGATTATGGTTATTTAATTGTTTGGGTATCACTTGACATAACCCACTCTACTAACAAAGGAAATAAACTACTTGTATTGTCTTGTGGGTTCAATCACTATATAGGAATGATGATTTTTGGGGTAGCATTGTTATATGATGAAATAACAAAGTTTCAATAGCCACCCCCCCCCCCCCCCCAAAAAAAAAAAAAATCCCTCACGATATTTACAAATCAAGATATGACAATAGCAGAAGTATTACGCAAGGTGATTCATGATAACGTGCATGGACTACACACATGGCATTTGATGTAAAATTGCATCAAATACTTGGGCCATTTGAGTATGGGTCAATCTCATATTTTGACCGACTTCAAACCATGAATGTATGAATTTGTTGAGGAGTCATAATTTGAGGCTGCATGGAATGAATTATTGTTAGAGCATAATGTTCATGATAATTAGTGGCTTATCAGTTTATAGTATAAAAGGAAAAATGGACGACATGTTATATGAGAAAAGCTTTCACCTAAGGCATGCAAAGTACACAATTGAGTGAAAGTTTGAATTCAGACATCAAATTCTTAATGAAACTGAACTTGGACATAATTCAATTTTTCAAATAGTGAAGGTCTGAATATGTTGAGGAATCCTAGTTTGAGGCCACATGGAGTAAACTATTGTCATACCAGAATGTTCATGAGAATAAGTGACTTACACAATTTATAGTATAAAGGACAAATAGATGGCATGTTGTATGAAAGAAAGTTTTCACTCTTGACATGCAAAGTACACAACTAAGTTAAAGCTTAAACTCAGACATCAAGTGCTTAGTGAAGCTAGATTTGGACATAATTCAATTTTTCAAACATTGTATGTAAGAATATGTTAAGGAGTTGTAATTTGAGGTCGCATGGATTGAATTACTGCCAAACTATAATGTTCAGGAGAATCAGTGGCTTACGTAGATTTATATTTTGAAGGAAAAGTGGACATCATGTTATATGAAGAAACTTTTCATCTTTGGCATGCAAAGTATACAATTAAGAGAAAGCTTTGAACTCAGATGTCAAGTGCGTAATGAAGCTAGACTTGGACATAATTCAGTTCTTGAATTGGTGTATGCATGAATATGTTGAGGAGCCGTAGTCTAAGGTTGCATGGAAGTGTAAATCTTAAAAAATTGTTGCATTATAAGTGAATGTGGCATTCTCAACCTTTGATCATATTCCTATTAGAACAACTCAAATATAGTGAAAGTGTAGATCTTAGAAAGTTGTTGCAATATAAGTAATTGCAGCATTTTCAATTTTGGAAAATTTTTCCTTAGAATCAAACTCCTATTTCAATTTAGTGGAGTTTATTGTCTACAACCCTTTCAAAGTGTTTGAAGAACTAAATTGTCCAAGTCTGTCTTCATTAAGCTCTTAATGTTTGAGTTCAGGCTTTCACTTAGTTGGGCACTTTGCATGCTGAGAGCGAAAGCTTTCTCCATATTACATGCCATCCATTTTTCATTTATATTATAAAACGATGTAAGTCATTGATTCTCTTAAACATTATGTTTGACAATTGTTTATTTCATGTGACTTTAAATTTCGATTCCTCAACATATTCTTATATACACTGTTTGAAGAACTGAATTATGTCCAAAGTCTGGCTTCACTAAGCACTTGATGTCTAGGTTCAAGTTTTCACTCAGTTGGGCACTTTGTATGCCAAGGTTGAAAGCTTTCTTTCATATCACTTGCTGTCCATTTGTCCTTCATACTATAAACTGATGTAAATCACTTATTCTTGTAAACATTATGGTCTTATAATAGTTTATTCCATACAGCCTCGAACTATGATTCTTTAACATATTTGTATCTTCACCGTTTGAAGAACGAAATTATGCCCCAAATTTGGTTTCATTAAGCATTTGACATTTGAGTTCAAGCTTTTACTCAGTTGTGTACTTTGCATGTGAAGGGCGAAAGCTTTCTTCATATGACATGCCATCTATTTTTTCCTTTATATTATAAACTGATGTAAGCCACTAGTTTTTGTGAACATTATAGTCTGACAATAATTTATTCCATGCAGTGTCGAATTGCAATTCCTTAACATATAACATATCTATACATTCACCATTTGAAGTCAATCAAAATATGGGATTGACACCTATTCAAATGGCCTAGGTGTTTGATGCAATTTTGCATCAAATGCCATGTGCTTAGACCATACACAGTATTAGGCATTACCTTAGATAATGCTTTTGCTCTTGTTGCATCTTGATCGATAAAAATTGAGAGCTTTTTTTGTCATTGAGCCTCCAAGAATATCTCAGAAAGCCATTTAAATGACTCCATGATTTCATGATATAACAATGCCACTCCAAAAATCACCATTCCTTATAAATTAAACATAGTCATATGTTCTTTTTGTCAGAACAAAGGAAACACTTCGTGTAGCTTTTGTCTCTTTTGGTTCTTTTTAAAAAAAAAAAAGGGATACAATTTCTATTTGGTTTTGGCAACAAAAGAACAAATGGGATGCTGTAGACAATGCTTTTTTGGTGTTAAAAGTTGTGAAGACGCTGTAATAAGAGGGCACTGGTGCTTACAAACGAAGAAACAATGGTTATGATGGGGCATCAATTAAACGCAGCATTGGAGGGCTGGTAGACAGCGTTAAACACATCATTTTCAAGGGGACATGTTTTGGTTTCCTTATGGCAAGATTGAATGAACGAGTGAGATTTAGAGCTGTAGATTTTTTGTCTTTCAAAAGTATCATAACACACCATTTTGCTTAGGTGAAATGGTGCATTTTGAGTTGCAGAAATGAGAGACATGGGGCACAAGCATAGCTGCACAAGAGATGCCAGAACATGATGGAACAAACAGCCGAGATACAACTGGAGGGTCTTGTTTGCGCCACAAACTACAAAGGATCTCATTCCTAATCAATCTTGCTTTTTAAGTATTTTAAAGAGGAGTCACTTCTTTTAGATGCTTTTTGTGCTCTTGTTCTTTGAGAAGAAAACTCCAATAGAAATCAACCAAGACAACAGATATTGGCATCAAAAGTACCTACTGCACTTCCTGATATATCTTCCCTCAATTTTTTTATGCCATGTATTTTTTATGTTGTTTATATCACACTCAGACACAAGCTTTATGGAAATTGTTATTGGTTTGACTGTGTAGGTGCTCCATATGGCCATCAAGTCTATTCTTGTCCGAGTTAATATTTTCTTATCCAGAATTATTTTCTAACAAAACATGTTTTGAGGTCAGTAATATATTCAGGAATTTGATGAAGCTAATAGCAATGACCTAAATATTAGTTAATCAAATATAGTTCTTGAATTTGACAATGTGATTATCTCCACCTCCACAGATTGGAGATACAAACTTTCCCTTGCTTGAGTTGAGTTTCTTACATACTGTTCATAACTTCGTATTGTTTCTTATGTTGCATGCCTAACTTTTGAAACAGATTGGTTCAGGAGTTGGCTTGGTTGGAATCTGTCTTGCCCAAGTCAAGGCTGCCAAGGTATAGTTCAAATTGAAGCAAAATTATGATCTTGTGCATGTATAGTTTTAATAGAACTCTAACTCGACTGAAACTCTAGTAATCATATGGTTATCTAGGACATGAATAACCACTATCCAAACAATTCAACATAAAACAAAAGTGTAATTCCTAAATCAAAACTGATAACTCTTAAATTATCCTAATAACTAATTACAAAATTCAAAACTGATGGGACTGATATAAATGGGACATTGAAGATTATAATAGGGGAATTAGAAAGCTAGGTGAATTGTGTATTGCCTTCGGGTATTTCCAATTAATCACATTCATAGTATTCAGTCTTTATTTGCGTTTATCTTTATTTACTGTTACTGGGTGAGGGGGTTCATCAGTGGTATCAGAGCAGTTCCGATCAAGGGATTGCAGAAACAAGAATGGAGTAGAGAGTTGATAAGCTTGAAAATGATTTGGCAGAACTCAGGGGTGATGTTGAGAGTCTTAAAGAAAAGGTACTTAATATAAAGATGGTTCTCAAGCTAAGTGACGCTTGGGAACGCAAGGGACGAAGGGACAAATTAAACGAGGCTTTCCTTCAAGAAGAGCAAACACAGAAGTCTAAATCATTCTTAGAAGTTGCTGACAAAATGAAAACTCAAGAACAAGAATCTTGGGTGGTCGAAGATGTCGAGAAAGGAAAAAAAAAGGAGAGTTTGGAACAAAGGAGAGGCCTGATTCCATCACAGCAGCAACTATAAACGAATCAGAAATTCAATACTGCCTATGCACCAAAAGGTATGAGAACTGAATCACAATGTCACCGAGAACTGAGTCCTATCGACAGTGACAGGGAGAAAAGTGTTGCCAGAGATGTGCAGATATTTTTTACGCCAAATTCAGGTCAGCCAGCAAGTAATTTTAATTTTTTCGGCACTGAAGCAGCAGAGGGAAGCGGCTGGAGATCCAGTAGCTGTGTGGAAGAAGATAACGCTGAGAAAAGACATTCATTCAGGGCAAAAGACGATGACAGCAAAGAAGGGGGAAGAAAATGGATCCTAGATCGGACTAGGGTGATTAAGCGGGAAGAGGCCCAAAGATGAGTAGAGAGAAAAGCATTAATGGGCCTTCTAGTCTTATGAGGAGCCTGGGCCGAAAAGGGAAACCTTATGGGTTTAAGGCAAAATACAAACGATGGGCCCAGTTAATGGATCATTGCATGAAAGATAACCTTACCCCACTTTCTCGGGTTATAGTTGACATGAGTAGAAAAACCCGGACCCAAATGGTGAGTCTTCTTGTCAAGCGCTTTACTGGGCAGACGTAAACGTCACATTCATCGGCGGTCGCAGCACCCACCCTGCCAGGTGATGTCCATCACCCATATAACGCCAAGAAAACCATAGAAATGCGAATGGGCCTTGGGTCTGATTCTGCAGACCCGTTACAAGCAAGCAGTAGGAGCAAAAATAGTCCATGTCTTCAACTATTTACCATGACAGAGGAAGAAAGAAAAAGAGAAACAACAAGGATGAAGTTTCGAACTCAGGCAAACATAGTGGATTATGGGCAAGAAAGGTCTATGACTCTAACTGACAAGTTATTTATAATTATTGGAAAAAAGAGACATTCTTTTGGCTTTGCAACGCATAACCTAATTTCCAAGGAAACAAATCAAGAGACATGTCCAGCAACACAAAGAAGGACAGGAAGCAGGGTTCTGGGTTCTTTTTTACAATTACTAAGACTATGTGCCAAAAGAGATGTTTGTGTGTTACTCCAGAAGCAAGGACAGATTGTTGAGGGATCAGCAATAAACAATCAGTTTTATAAGATGCAGAAGCTGTTGTCAAATTTTATGGTTATTAAAGTGGGATATTGCTGGGAATTTTTTGATGTTATCAAAATTCGTGGTCATTGTGCTACATGTTTAATTGCGAAAAGGGAGCTGCTAATTGAACCAAAGGATGTCATCAAGAGAAGTGGACTGACCAATGGCCAAGCAGAAGCGTTAATGAAATGGAAAAGACTGTCAGACTTTGAGAATACTTGGGCATTTATTTTTATGTCAAGACAGGAACTCCCTTACATTCACCTCGAGGACAAGGTGCCTGTTAAAGGGGGCGGTAATGATGGGACTGATATAAATGGGACATTGAAGATTATAATAGGGGAATTAGAAAGAAAGGGAGGGACACTTATAGTTGGTTGTAACTATCTAACTAACTACCGAGGATGTAATAGGTGATTAGGAAATTTATAAAAAGGGAGGTAGTTTTCAGGAGAAGGGGGGAGAATTTTGGTCAGTCTTGGGGAGAGTCTTAGCCTCTCGAAAGCTAGGTGAATTGTTCCAATTAATCACATTCATAGTATTCAGTCTTTATTTGTGTTTATCTTCATTTACTCTTACTGGGTGAGGGGGTTCATCAAAAACTATCTCAAATAATGAAATAGTGAATGTCTTATCTTCTTATCCTTCATTAGCTTTGTTGTTGTGTATCAACAGGTGATATTAAGTGATGGCGACTTGTCAACTTTGGCTAACATGAAGTCCAATTTGGAGTTGAACCACCTGAATGCTGAATTTGAAATGGCAGAAAGAAACAAAAATATGAGCATGGTGAGTTTGGCTGCTCATTGGATTTTTTTTTTCTTTTATTTATCATCCCAACATGCTTGCTATGTCTTACATTTGGCATGTTATTTACAGTAGTTAAGCACTGCGTAGTTCTAACTTTTGCCATATGATTGCAGACTGCGTATTTCTAACTGCTGCCGTATATTTGGTCATTGATTAGTCTCTGTTGCAACTGCTATAAATTTTCAAAAGGAAGTAAAATTCTGAGTAGTCTTGTGGTGCAGATAGATTTTGCATCCTCTGATTACTCTCTTAATAGAAAGAGGAAAATATAGTCTGAATCATGTGTCAACTGTCAAGGTTCTCCAGTTGCATTATCTGAATTTAGTCATCTGTATCAGGTAAAATGCATGTATCTTCTATGGGAATCTGCGTCAGAAAGTCAGCTCCAAGATGTCATGCCAGACGTTGTGTAAGTGTTGAACGTTAATTTTTTATTTTTATTTTTATTTTTTAATTTTTACCCTTTATTTTCTATTGTGCCTCAGTTCATATGAGCAAGTTGTTGCTGTTACTGGGATATCAAATTAATTCTCATAGTGCCCATTAACATTTGTTAGAATGCCATTCTTATTGTCTTATTATCATTTCAGTTTGGGCGCCGATGTGATTTATGATCCAGTTTGTCTTCCACATCTTGTTCGAGTAATTACTATCCTTTTAAGCCGTATGAAATCATCTTCTTGCAGAAAGGATGCAAGTTGTAAGGGTCTTTCACCAAACAGTAAATATGGAAATGGTGAACTTCATGGTACTAATCAATGCAATTTTGAAGAATTTTGTGACGGATTTGACAGTAAAGGAAAGACAATTGATGATAGCAATGGACAGCCAAAGGAAGCACCAGTGGCTTATATAGCTTGTGTCGTCCGCAATGTTGATACCTTTAACTATTTTCTTTCTCTGGTGGAGCAGTCTAATCTTGATATCGTCGACCTAACTGGTTCACTGAAGCCAGTAAATCTCCTTCCTTACATGCAGTCATACAATCAAGCTAGTATAACACTGTTACGTATCACATGCTATCAGAATTCAGACAATCAGGCTTGAATAGGATCATTACTTTTGTTTTGGTTTTGTTTTTTTGTTTTTAATGCAAGTGTTTTATTTTGCTAAGAAGCTATTGGGTTTCTTATGTAATAGTAATTTGATAGTTCTCTGTTGCAGTAAAGCCTATCTTTCCATAGAGGGTTAATGGTGCCAAGCATTCTATTGTTGTAATATTATGATTTACGGATAATTGAAAAGAAAAAAAGAAAAAAGAAAAAAATGTGGATAATCTCTCTCTCACGGTAGTGTCACATGAAACTTTTGGTTGCATATGTTTTTATTACTAATATAAAAATCGAATTAGTTAGTTCAATCTGTTAGATCGGAAATTAGTCTTAGGTTAATTTGAGAATTGGTGAATCTTTGGATCAATGTAAAATTGGTTAAAACCTAGTAAAATAATAAAGTTGGTTGATTGACTGGGGTGGATGGTGAAAAAGAAAAAGTTGCTGGAGATAAATTTCAGTGAAGATGGAGACGAATAAGTTGTCAAAGATAGATGAAAGTGATGATAAAGAAGTTGGCAACGGCAACGAGGAAGATGATAAGAAAAAGATTAGGTGATTTATTGCTCATGTTGCTTGTGTCAAAGGAGGTCAGGAAGCATAATGACACTGGTGACAGTGGCAGAATTCAAAAGCCGAAAGTCTGTTAATAAGTGTTATGTTTTAAATTTTTTAATATATATATATATATATATATATATATATTATTAAAAATAAAAATTAATTGTTATTATATTACTATAAAATTTTTATATATTATTATTTTTTTAATATTTTAAAATAGATTGATTTAATCACAATTCAACTATTAAACTTTAAACTTAACATCTTTATTAGTTAAATAATTGGTTCGATTCTCAAAATATTGACTTTAACTAATAAGTGGAGACTTTCATTTTATCTTTTTCTATTTTTGGTTTGCATACAAGAATTATGGAACTAGCAGGTATAAAAGTTTTATTTAAATTTTATCTTATTTTAACATATAATGTGGCTTATATAAATTCGGCATTTATAATTATGAACCTTTATATATAACACAGGTAACCATTTATACACATATAACTCATTTTTCTGTGTTGTAAATTTCAATTATAATGTATGTTAATTTACTTATTACTAACGCGTGCATCATTTATTCATGAAATATTTAAGGGACTGTTTGGTATAAGGATTCCTTGAGATTTTTTCCATTAAAAAAAAATGGAAAATCAACTTGACTATGTTTAGTACAGGTTTATAAATCAGATTAAAGAATAATACATTTATGATACTTTAATTAGAGAATTTAGTAATGTACTTTTTTTTTTTTTTCAAATTTCCCACCCGTCTTTTGGCTCCAAGTTAACTCAAGCTGTCAAGCACTATTTATATGTTTCCAAAAGTTTCAGAATTTTTCTTACTGCGTTTGGAAGTTGAGCTACTAATTAGTAGCCAGCTTTGGCTAAAATGCGAACAGGTTTAAAGATACCCAACTATAATAGATGATTGGACGATGCCCCATGAAATAAATTAGTTGTAATTCAGTAAATTTGTTCAAAATGATTGGACACAAAATTCACGAACTGTTGCTTTTCCAGTTTCCGTTTCACCATTGTGGGGCGCATTGAAGTTGAAGCGTCAATTTCCCGCACTTCTCTCCTTTCCTGGTTCCTCCTTGTTACGAGTTCGATTTCTCGACGGTGCTATGGCTTCTTCATCAGAGCGACACTGTTCGAGATGCAGTGTGAAACTGCATGCAAGCTCCTTAGCCCCGAGTGGCAGAGACGCAACGTTATGGAATTGAAACCCAAGACGGAAAATTCTTAATGTCACTAAATTATTGGCTCTCTTTCTTACCATGTCTTTGACGATTGTGACCCGATACAACTTCGAGATTTTCCCCTTATAGAATAAAATAACACTGATAATATGAGCCTGTCTGCATGTGATAACTCCCAGAATCGGTGTTCAGTTACCTGCTCTGCTGAAATTGTAATCCATTCGTGGGTATACGTTGGCAAAATCTCTTGCTGTCTATTTATCTGCCCACTCTTATCTGTTTCAGAAATCGATCATCACCAGAAACCCCTTTTAGATCACACACACAGTGAGTGAGTGAGTGAGTGAATGAGAGAGTGAGTGAGAGAGAGAGAGAGTGAGAGAGAGAGTGAGTGAGTGAGTGAGAGAGAGAGAGAGAGTGAGTGAGTGAGAGAGAGTGAGTGAGTGAGTGAGAGAGAGAGAGAGAGTGAGTGAGTGAGAGAGCGAGTGAGGACCATCGGCACCTAGATGGCGGAGAATGAGCATCCGGTGGAGGTGATTCACTCATGGTCTGCTCCAGGATCCTTCAGTACTGATGTTATGTACTCTTTTGCTCAGGTGAACTTTCTTTTTTCCTACTTTTTAGTTTATCTACTGCTTTTATAGCTGCTGAATACATGTCTTCTATGCTTGTTCGATAATGGTTTTCGTGTTGTGATTTGGGAATTTGTAACTCGTAACGCCATCGTGTAATCCGTTCTTAGCCTACCAAGGTGTGGTAAACCTGTTACGGCTAATTTTTTTCTCCTTGGAATCGGTGTTTGGGAACTGGGAAGTAGGGCAATGTTTGGTATCACTGATGAATCGGAAAGGGATTTCCATTTTGGGGACGAGAAGTTGAATAACAATTTTACCCTCCTTTCCTATTTTTTTCTTGCTTCTGTCTCTCTTGTTCTTCTACCATTTCCAGAATCAACAAAGTGGACAGTGACGGGGACAGCACGATGATGGTGACGGTGACGGTGACAGCACGACGGAGGAAAATAGCGGGTCATTGGGTGGAGGAAGAGAAGAAAGAAGAAGAGGAAGATGAAGAGGAAGACGACGAGCTTTAGGAGGGAGGGAGAGAGAGAGAGAGAGATGAAGAAGGAAGATATGAAAGAAGCAGTGTTTGGAAAATTGGATCGGACCAATCGTTCGAACCAGTTGGACCGGGAATCGGACCCTGGTTCGGTCCGAAAATACCAAAAAATCGGTGGAGTACAGAATCAGTCAAATTTGGTCAAAAACTGGGTTTGACCGGCAGTTTTTGCCCTGAACCAGTCATGGGCTGAAAAAAAAAAGCTGGATCTTCTATTCAGATCCCAAGCGACGCAGCAGTAGATGAAGAAGAAGAAAAAAAAGATGATGAAGAAAAAACCATCAGATGTTGTTTATAGTGACCACGACGCCATCGATGGTAGCGAGAGAAGATGATAGATGAGTAATGAGAAAGAAATGGAGCTTTTGAGTTCTCGTCGGACTGTACTTAAGAAAGAGAGAGACAGAGTGGGAGAGAACGAAAAAGAGAGAGAGAGAAGAGGGAAGACTGAAAGATGAAAAAGCTAATGTGTGTGAACTGGGAAGGAAAAGTGAACTCTGAGTCTTTGATATGATATCACTGTATATGACTCATGAATTGACACATACCTACTAAAAGTTGTCGTGTGTGTGTGATGTGTCAGTGAAGAAAAGAAAGATTTTGTTATATATCAACTTTAATCAACCATTTCTACATATTTATTAGTTTTGGATATATTTAATTCTAATATTTATTTGGTAGACTTGTTCTACAAATAATTAAATAAATAAAATAAGGAATATACTTAATTTTGAATTGGTAACTTAATAAAAAAAAGTAAAAATATATTTTTTTCATAAATTTAATATTTTTATAAACTTATAAAGTATTTTAATATTTTTAAATATATATTTCATTTTTAATTACTATTGGTTCGACCACGGTTTAATCACGATCCGACCATTAAACCTTGAACCGGTGCTTTCATCGGTTCAATGACCGATCCAGTTTTCAAAACATTGGAAAGAAGAACAAAAGAGAGAGAGTGAAAGGAAGACAAAGCTGCTTAGGGAGAGAGAAAGAAGGCGACTAGTGTACATTTTTTTTTTATTTTATATTTTATTTTTTTTAGTAATGAGTAATTTAGTAAATTCATATCAAATTCTTTCTTTTATTTCATTTTAAATCATATCAAACAAAATAAATTCAAGTCATTTTTTTTAATATCATATCAAACATAATTTAAGATTCTCATTCCCATTCTCATTCCTTTTCTCTTTCCCTCAAAACTATTAATGTATACCAAAAGCACCCTAGCAGATTAATTGAGAAGATTATTTTGAGTCAAGGTTATTAATCTGATGCATTTTATGATCGTGATCAGTGAATCAAGATCCTCTGCTTGGCGCTCACCGTTGGATTGGCGTGGGTCTACCTTGTAGAAAGATACAAAGGAAATAAAAAGAACAAAAAAAAAGAGGAGGGCTAGATATCCTCCTTGAGAAAACAAAAATCAAAAGAAAAAAACTAAAAAAGCTAAAAAAATAAGCTAACACAACAAAGCCCTCCAATCTCGATGAATATCTACCAAAATCATTCCCTTAAAAAATGCGTTAGCCAAGACCCAAAGAGAAGCAACGTAATAAATTCTATCTCAACAAATGAGGAGGCAGGAATCGTTGCTTAAAAACTCTTGCATTTCTTTCTATCTACAGACACCGTATAGTTGCAAATATGGCTGCCTTTCACAAAACCTTATTTTCTTTTTGCCTTTCACAAAATCTTATTCTCTTTTCTCGTCCCAAAGCCGATGAAACTAGTGGCAAAGAAAACACCAAGATGACCCAAGCATTCTCATCTCTCCTCAAAGAAACCAAATAACCTGTTTCAAATATCCCAAATTACTTTACAATGTAAGAACAAGTGGCCATTTGTCTCTATATTCCTTCAACACATCACACAAACATCAGGATATAAAACCTTAGAAAGTCTCCTAATTTAAAGTAGATCATTTGTATTAATTCTATTGAGAACAGCTGTCCAAACAAAGTCCTTAACCTTTGAAGGCACCTTCACTTTCCAGAGGTTAAGGCTGTGGAATTTAGAAAGTTTCTTCGGAAAGTGAAGGTGCCTTCAAAAGTAAGGCTTTTGTTTGGACAGCTATTCTCAATAGAATTAATACAAATGACTATACAAAGAAAAATATACCTCTTTCCAAGTATCAAGCTTCTTAGATAATTTCTAAACCACAGGATCTCAAAAAAATTACATACGAGGATTACCACTTGAAGGAACACTTAAGTAAATAAGAGGCTAGCTAAACACCACACAACCTACTAACTCAGCTAGCTCATACAAATAACCCTCTTGAATGTTTCTATATGAAAAAAAACCCCTCTTGAATGTTAATTCCAGCTAAACCACTATTGCCTAGGTTAACGCGAAGTCCCGACACCAATTCAAAAACCTGTAAGAGTGAAAGCACATTAAGAAAATTCTCTCTATCATCAGGCAAGAAAATGATAGTATCATCTGCAAATTACAAATAAGACACTTTGCACCCATTGACCTCAACCATCAAACCTTGAACAACCCCTCTATCAGAACCGCTTCTCAACATACGACTTAAGACATCGACAAGAATAAAGAGAAAAGGAGACAAGGGATCACCCTACCTCATCCTACGTTGTCCCTAAAATCACTCTTTGGGTTGGACATTAACAATAATTGAAAAAGCCACCGAAGAAAGGCAACCTCTAATCCAAAGCCTCCACCTATCTTCAAACCCCTTACGACACATAACCTTATACAAGAAACATAAGTTAACCATGTCATAAGCCTTTTCAAAATCCAGCTTGAACACTAAACCCTTTTACTTTCTACATTTGAGATCCTCAACTAACTCATTAGCAACCAGGCTAACATCAAGAATCTGGCGCTCAGCGATGAAAGCACTCTAGTTCTGTCAGAGATAGTGTCCCCAAGCACCTCACCCAATCTTATCGAGAGCACCTTGGCAATAATCTTATATACGCTAATGATCAAACTAATAGGCCTGAAATCCCGTACCTTAATAGACCTATCTTTTTTAGAAACAAGAACAATAAAGGTAGAATTCATACTAGTGGTTATACGACCAGTGTGATGAAATTCTTCAAATACTTTCATCAGATTATACTTCACAATCGACCAACAAGCTTGAAAAAAATCCATATTAAACCCATTAGGCCCAGACTCTTTCTTTTTCCATATTCCAAATGACATCTCTAACTTCTTCCTTGAAGGGTCTTTCTAACCAAACCACCCTTAGAACTATCTATGAGTGACCTATCCAATCCTTCAATAAACAGCTTCTCGTGCATATCCTCTATATATAACTCCTTGTAAAAACTAATAACCTCTTTTGAAATCAACTCATTGTCCCTAACAATTCTATTTCCATCCACCTCCAACCCTTTAATAAAGTTCCTCCTCCTTTTTCCATTAACAACCTTATGAAAAAACCTAGTGTTTACATTACCCTTCCTAGCCCATTTAACTCTACTCTTCTAACGGCAACTAACCTCTACCTTCTTACCAATATCTTCCAAAACATTTCTAAGGGTCACCTTGCGGGCAACTAGACTCTCCTCTAAACCCCTTGACTTTCTAACTTATCTAAAGCGTCCAACTCCTTAAGGACCTTTTCTTATGCACTTTAATATCCCCAAATACCTCAAAGTTTCACACTTTCAACTTCTCCTTCACATATTTCATCTTCTTCATAAACTTAAAACTCTTCCACTCATCAATTGAACACTCTGACCACTAACTCTCTACAGTGCTAAAAAACAATTGATGTTGCAACCACATATTCTCAAATCTAAAAGGAGTAGGACCCCACTTAACCCTGCTAGACTCTGGGATAAGGGGGAAATGGTCAGACACCAGACGCGACTTCACCTCTTGAATCAGATCCAGGTCCCATTCAGGGGTAACCAAAAACCTATCTATCTGAGGAAAAGCTATCCTACCGCTATTAACAGACCAAGTAAATTGAGCATTAGAGAGAGGAAGATCCTTTAATCCACAATCCCTAATATCAAACCCTTTCATACTAGCATTAAATCTGGACCCTCCTAGCTTCTCAGTAGGGAAACGCACAACATTGAAATCACCCCCGACGTACCAATGAGGACTACACATCCCATAAACGAAAGACAATTCTTTTCAAAAGAAACCCGACAACCTAAGATGCGTAGGCCCATAAACATTATGTTGTTTTGCCAAAAATTTGTTTAATGGCAAGAATAGTGCATAATTTGTATTGGAACTTAATTGATGTCTTTTAAGTTTGTTGTTGCCTCTTTGTATTTAGGTTGTATGACATTGATGTAAAATCATCAGTTATATGTATAATATTTTTTAAACTCAATTTATGTTTGTGATGTTTTAGTCCGCACCTATTGCAATTTGCGAGTATCAGTTCAGTAGTAAAGAAATTCTGAGGCAGTGGGAATTTATAATAAAATAATCAACCAAGCGTTGTTTCATTTGCTTAGCAGAAGTTGAATTATAGCTGTGCTTTCTTGGACAAACATAATATGTCAATTCTTTTTGTTTTTCCGCTGAGCTTATAAAACCCGGTGCTTCTTTGCTTTTTAACATAGTACTTATCTGTGTGTCATTTCATGCTTAACCCAGAGGGATGACACAGAAGTGCTTGATGGGCCCCTTTATCCAAATTTCCTTTGAGTAACTGGTCTCAACAGACCCTATAAGGAGGAGGTACTGTCCAAAATGGTAAGTATGCTTACAGAATAACCATTATCTTATATTTTCCCTTCTTATGTCCAAACACTTGATGACTAGTGATTATTATTCTGCAAAAGAAATATGAAAGGTATAATGAGGAGTTTGTTTTGCTTCATGTTGTTTGAACAGCATTCAATGAGCCTACATGATTTTGCATTGAGTTGATTCAATTATTAACTTTCTCTAAGAAAAACTATGTTGATTTTCATTATTTGTCTAGTCCATTCTTTTCACTATTAGAGAAATTTCTAAACATTTAATTCTAAAATTCATCTGTGAATCCTCTTCCTATGCATTATGTTGAATTGGTTGATGTTTCAATTGTAACAGGAATCTGATGGAAATAAAGTTATAAAGGATATCATTTATGGTCCAGGAAGGATGAAGTATAAATACTGTAAGGTAAACTACATTTCTTTCTAGATACAGAAGATGAGCAGTTTCTTGCAATTATTTTGGCTGGTTTTGCATTGATTTACTTATTATGGAAGTAATTTATCAAACTAGTCATCTAAATTTTCTGTATTTAGTAACCAAAACATATATTTCTCTGGTTAAGTATATCTACTACTTGGACCATATGTGTTCATTTTAGTGGATGCTTGATTAGTACCTTCTCCAGTTTTTCTTAAAGTTATAAGAGCTCTAGTCTTCCTATGTGGTACTCCATATGTGAATTCTTTTTTTAATTTAATAACTTAAGTTCTTGAGAAAACTATAATGCTTTGATGACAAATGATTCCATATCTATCTTCATGATTTACGATTACTCATTGTCTACAGCACATATCAAAACATTGGGTACAAGGTTTGTCAGATGATCTACTGAAGAAAGGGAAGCACTTCATTCTGATAAGAAATCCTCTTGACATTTTGGTAAGATTTCTTTTTTTTTTTTTTTTAAATTTTTTTTAATAAAGTAAGGTGTCTTTCATTTATTTCTCATTTGTCTCTAAATCCACAAGCCAGTGCAGCATATTGTTGTCTGTGCAAAGCCCATGGACTTCAGGTTTAGGCGATGCTTAAAAGATTCTGAAAGCATGTTTATAAGCAATTTCATCAGTCTTTTCTTGTTATCACCTATGGTCACTGGCTGATGTTTCTTGTATGCTTCACTGATTGTATTGTGTCCAGCCATCCTTTGACAAGGTTGTGCCTCCATCTTTTTTTGAATTGGGTTTGGCAGAGCTTGTCTGCATATACAATGAGCTTTGTGAGATGGGAAAGCCACCGCCTGTCATTGATGCTGCAGAACTTCTAAAAGATCCTGAGGTATTTATGTTCTCTGAACGTGCTTGATTATCATCAGCAAGTAAAGCTTGGATAAGATTGCGTCCTACTCGTTGATCTATGATTGTATAGTTCCAATATTCATTTTGTTACCTAAGATAATTTGTCAATATAGAGCAATAACATTTTTTTTTGGTATCACTGGCAATTATAATCAATTTTCACATATTTGAATGATTTTAAGTTTAAAATACATCTTTGTTACTAATAGAAAACATTTTTTATTGCTCAACATTAGTGTAATACCATTCTGAAGTGATTTTTTGTGTCTAATATACCTTATCAAGGTCCTTGGTGACTATATAATCTCCTCTTGTTGTAATGTTAGACATGGAAGGTTTTCTCCATGAAGACACATATGACATGTAATAATTTAAAAATAAATAAATAAATGAGAATCTTCTGTTACAATATCATTTTCACATGTTTCCCATAATACAAGGGCTAGATTTTATTTAGCCACCTTAAATTTTATTTATCTTGCACCAATATCATAATTTTGTTGATTTGCAGGGTACTCTAAGTGGTCTTTGCGATGATTTGGGTATTCCTTTTCAACTTGCAATGCTCAAGTATGTAGAACTTTTTTTCCCTTTGGAAAATTAGATTTTTTTTTTTAATCTACCCCCTCCCAAGTCTCAATTAATTTTTTTTTTTGATAAAGATACATTGAAGTTTGAAAGGTACAACACTAATGGTGGATGGATGTTCATGTTCTAAGTGAATCATTAAAGCTTACCTTTTTTCCTTTACTTACTGAGATGCTATTAAAATTAGTGACATAAAACTCAACATGGAATATGGTGATCATCTCCATGCTGTTCCATTTAATTATGTTATTATTTGCAAGCCCATACTCTGTTCTCTTCCTTTTTTCCACTTTATTTTGTTGCCATCTCTAGAGAGTTTATTTTCTGATACCTAGTAATTGTAAATTTATGTAATAAATGGATAGAGTTTGGCGGCTCCAATTATAAGGAAACAAAAAGCAACGAGCTTTCGTTTTGAATTTGAATGATTACCGCATCTAATTATACGTTAAAAATATATTAGTACTTGATGTGGGATAAGCTTTTCCCATGAATGAATTATTGATTTTTGTTACGAGTCCTAACTATTAGCTATTCTCCATTTTATTATGGGGTGGCGAGAAATGTGTAGAAGCCATTTATTTTGTTCTTAATTGTTCTCCTGCTACAGTTATTTTATGTGCATGCATTACATGTTGACAATTTAAACATGCTAGTTGGGAAGCAGGTCCAAAACCAATAGATGGCTTGTGGGCCCCTTGGTGGTATAAGTCTTTACATAAGTCTACTGGCTTTAAGCAATAAGGGAAGTATCCTCAGGTATGTGGTTTGTTGTTTGGTCCAGTTTAGCTTGTTGTAGAGGGAGCTTATACTGTATTTTATCTCCTTTTCAGTCATTTCCCTTTTCTCTATATGATTTGTTGGAGCAAAGTCTACCCCTCTACAATATGCTTCGGCGTCACGTGAAGAAGAAATCATCCTTTGGCCCTCCGTTACCTCCACCTGATCTTCCAGTTCCTGCAAATGAGAAACTTCTGGCTTGGGTTGGTGATGAGATTGTGCCACGTGAGAGTGCAAAGGTTTGTGTGACACCTTGATGTCTCTTGTCGGTAAAACAAAGGATCTAATTTGTATTTGTGCACAGATTCTCATTATTTTAATAGTTGCCTTGTGATCTACCAGGTCTCTGTATTTGATTCAGTTGTTCAAGGAGGTGATTCAGTCTGGGAGGGTCTTCGGGTGTACGATGGAAAGATTTTTAAGCTTGAGGAACATCTTGACAGGTCGAGTTGCTGTTATATTATCATGTTGATGCCTGATGCTGACATTTTAGTCATTAATGTACAGAGCTCTGATTAAGTAATTACTTAAACATGCATAAATTGAAATAATAAATAAAATAACATTATTGGGGGATTGAATTTTTGTAAATCAAGAACTGAAAGAATGATATTAGTATGAGTGCTATTTGCTAGCTTTCCCATATTGAGATAGTTACCGTTGAAAAGCTATTTGTTAAGACAGGCAGATTAAAGAATTTATTGAGTTTCAAGATTCGTTTCAGACAGACTTGCTCTTATTTCTTCTTTGCCATATCTTTCTACTTTACTCTTTTCAGTTCACAAAAGAACTTGCTTTAGCTCTTAGTTGATAATGTGTAATACACTATGGGATCTGCTAAGCAGCAACAGTTGTTTTAATTGTCCCCTTCGAAATTATAGTTATTTTTCTTTCTAACCTGATGAAGCAATTACTTATTTTCTAATTGACCAACCCTTAAGTAGCTTATTGCTTAGGATAGAAAAGTTTTTGCTTGGCTGCATTTGATCTTCAGAATTTCTTTTGGCAATAAATAAATATATATATATATATATATATAGAGCAACAATAAGAAGAGAGTTTTCATATAAGAATAATTTGAAAGAATGTGCTCATGATTGCTCATGATTTCTTAAATTACTCTATTGGTTTCTTTTTCTTCTTATATAAATTGTTGAGCTAATAGAAGACATAATTATCAGATAAGATACTGGAAAATTTTCAAGGGAAATATTCTCGATTGCATATTTCTGATCAATTTTCAATCTGTGTGGATGTTTTTCAGTTGAAAGTATTTTAGTTTACTTCATCTCCCACCAGTTGAATTAAACTTGAAGATCATATGTTGTATACTCAATAACTTTATTTGAAAGAAGAAACTGCTTTCTTTTAAAAACATTTGGTCTCCTTCACTGTTGTTGATCTGACTTGCCAAGCTCCATATCAGGATGTTTGATTCAGCAAAAGCTCTGGCCTTTGAAAATGTTCCAACTTGTAATGAGGTGAGTTCTGTTCATCTTTTAAGAATCTCTTGGAGTGTGTGGCCTTAATTTTATCTTAATATGTTGTTGGATGGTATTGGATCATGTTTAGTTTACTGTAACAAGTGCGGTTGCAAAAAATTGCAGATTAAGGATGCGATCTTCAAAACATTAATTAGTAATGGGATGTTTGGTAATTCACACATCCGGCTTTCTTTAACACGAGGAAAAAAGGTTCTAATTACTCTTTCTTGAACTTTATTTCTAAAGATATAGGTTATAATCTGGGTGAAATTTAGTTAAGACTGATGGGACTCTAAGCCTGTGCTTTTGAGTTACTTCTTGTTCTGTTTTTCTGGGTTATGAAGGAATCTGGTGTAATATGTGATAAGCTGAATGATAGTGTGTTGCTATAAATCTAATGGAACTCGTAGACCCAACCTATCTTTGGAGTGACATAAAACGATATTTTCTCCCCCAGGTTACATCGGGGATGAGCCCTACATTCAATCGTTATGGATGCACTCTAATTGGTAAATTTCTATCCTTGCATCATATAACAATGATATTTTATCATAATATTTATGCCACAGAAAGAGAATTTCTGAATCAATTTGAAATTTTTCAAAGGACCAAATAAGATCAGTTTTATTCCAGTTCCCAAATGTTCATTGAAAGATATTTGAAGTAATGACTGCATACATGACTTGGTATTCAAGGAGGTCATAGGAAGAAAACCCCTAACTGATACATTGAATTGATGAATGCTTAAATATGATGAACCGCTCTATGAATGTACTTATGTCCAATTTTTGGCTCCAGATAAGTTATGTTGGGCTCCTCATTCTGTTGCAATGACATGACGTAGTGAATCATCTAGAAAGTTTGGAAAGTTAATCCTTTTCATTCTCTGATCATGGATATTTTTATGCTAGTCTGTTATGGGCAGTTATAATATACTTTATATTTTTATGTAACCTATATGTGCTGTTATGTGATGTGTCTGACGTGTGTGGGTATCTGGTGAGTTATAGATGTGGCGTTATTTTGTGTTGCACAGTTATGGGTGTGTGTGGCGACAGTTATGTAAGACAGTGTGGGTGGTTACATACTGATGTGTGTATATTGAACTCTTTTGGAAGTTAATGGATATGTGTGATATTTTCTGCAAACTCAGTAAGTTACAAGAGGAATTGTCTGGTTCTCTCTCTAATCTTGAGCTGGCACAATAGGTAGAAAAAGAAATAAACAAACACTCTTCTCATTCTCTGACTGATCTTCCTATCTCAAGATCCATAATCAGATCATCCTACAGGGACCATAACAGAGTCTCTATTTCTAATATGCAAAGCAATTTGTCAACTTTACTGCATTTATGAGCTCTTCAGACCCCTTTTGCCCTGTTTTGTTATTTCCTTTTTTTGTGAGGTTTTATTCTTCCAAGTTGTATTTTTCTTTTCTCTCTAAATTTCTCCTTTTACCCCCCCCCCCCTCAAAATAATAATAATAATAATAATAACTGACCTGACATTCTGCTTTTCACATGGATGGGCTATTTTATATTACCACGGGTTCTTCGAATATGCAGTGCTTGCTGAATGGAAGCCTCCTGTCTATGAAAATACACATGGAATAGTACTCATGACTGCTTCAACACGGCGCAATTCACCGAATGTGAGTTTCTGATTTATTTACTTGTTATTAAAGAAAAGATAATCTTATATCGTTTATATTTGACTTATTAGAAAGTAGAAAGTACCTTCTGTATCATGTCAAACAATGGTCAACATCCAGTGTTTTTCATCCATATCACTTTACAAAAGGTGTGTATGGTCCTTACATATTCTCAAACATAAACCTAGTAAGAGTGGTATCACCGGACACATCGAGTCATCGCTGTCCTGGTCTTATTTAAAAAAGAGGCAATACCAGAAAATTAGATTAAGCTATATTATCAAAGAAATGTTTTTAATCATTATAGATTCATTGGTTTAAAATACATTGTTGACTTTCCTTGTATAGACCAATTAATGTTATTATTATCATATCCTGATTACTGGACAAGAAGAAGAAAACAATAGCATCTCATCTGTTGAGCTCTATATGAAAGTTGGCCCAACTTTTTTAATAGTTATCCTATATTTTTTGCGCTTCCATGTACGTCATATTATGCTTGTTATCTGGTTTGGTTAACTGTATGTATATATTTCGCGGACAGAAGGGTAATCTATTACCTTTGCTATTGATTCAATTGTATAGATAAGATTAGTCCGTTGTTCCAGTCCCATGCATAATTGAATGGAATTCTTATGAACTTATTTCTTGCAATTATAATGATGGAAATGGCATGCAATATCCTGGGATATAGATGTTACAGAATGAGAACCATTCATTGGCAGCTACTGACACATTCTCCTTTAGTGCATCTAGTTGACTTTTTCTTCTCTTTTTTCTTTTCTTGCCAGAATTTGGATTCAAAGATTCACCACAATAACCTTCTTAACAACATACTAGCAAAGGTATATCCTCTTCTCCTTACAAATATTTTACATTTAGTAATTATCCCAAAATATTTTGATCGTATTGTTACTGCTGGATTATCTACTATTGGAACATGGATAGTTGCTGAGCTAATTACAAATCTAAATGGATTAATCCTCAGAGTAACGTGTTAAGATCCTACTAAAGTCCCACATTGGGTAGTATCGGATGCCTAGGTGGGTTTATTACGTTGGAGGCTCTACCTTCTTAACAGGCTAGTCTTTCAAGAGAGGATCTCTTTCAAGGTTATAACATAAAATCAATCCAGAACTGAGGATATCATTTTCATAAGGAAAAACATGCAGTTTTTGTTAATTATTCTAATGTGCTCCCAATGAGAGAAGGGTATGATTTAGCATATGCAATAGACATACTTGACGCATTGATGATTTACTACAATGGGGGATAATTTGATCATCCAATGCCAGTATGATAGAAAACACTGTTTCATATCATCTGTCATGTCCATATACTGTCATTCTTACTGGTATTTCTAATAGATGTCACAAAATTGTTGGTGCAGATTGAAGGCAATAATGCAAAGGCAGATGATGCAATCATGCTCGACAAAGATGGTTATGTATCTGAAACCAACGCAACCAACATTGTACGCCCTCTACTTTGTCTTAAATGTCAGATGGATCATTCTTCATCATTTTGCTAATTATATGATAGGGCTTGCAAAGTAGGGAGGTGGTTCTCTAGAGTTTTACATACCATATTGATGTGTGAGAGAGAGAAATTAACTTAGAAAGTTTGAGACTATGACAATTCAGTTAACTCATTGCTTGGCTTAAAGAATGTAAAATAATCTCCCTGCATGATGCTACAGCATAATGATGGTTTAGGCCACCTTTAACTTGCAGTCTCAAGGGTGATAAGTTCCCTGGTCTTATTATATAAGAAGGATTGTATGCCTTTCTGCAACAGAGAATGGTAAATTGCATGTATTGACAAGTAAACTTGGACTAAAATATTGATCTACGTTGTGCAGTTCATAGTAAAAAAGGGCCGTGTTTTGACACCGCATGCTGATTACTGTCTGCCTGGCATTACACGAGCAACTGTAAGTTGTGTAAATTCTTACTGAATATTGTATCAATTTTGATTATATACCATTGAAGTTGGAAGCCTTGTTTTATTTCTTCAATATAATAGAGTTGTAGTTGCGCATGAAGTAAATTAGACTAAGATTTTGAAGGGAGGAGCAATAAAGAAGATAAAAAAATACGATGCAGGTTTATGATTGTTATTAGGAATTAGATAAAAGATAGATATAATATGAAATTGTAGGTATTAATCTTTCGAATGTCATGATATTCAGATATATTGTAGCTTGTATGCAGGGAAGCTTTTTGATGATAAGAGCGAAGTCCAATTTCAACTATACTACCCTTATAGAACATGTTGATTTATTTGCTAGTAAGGGCATTTTTGTTGGCATTAATTAAAATTTTTAACTTAATGGATCTGATAAATATAAAAATCAGATTCTTATAATTCCATTCAAAAGATTTTGAATTCTTGTTTTTATAACCACTTGAGATTCTGATATGTTTTTATTATTAATCAGTTTATACTGGTATGATGAGATTGAGCTGCTTTCCAATTTGGATCTTGTAGTGAAGGAGAATTTCATATTAGAAGAGCGGAGAATTAGTCTATCAGAAGTGCATACTGCAGACGAGGTTCATATCTAACATCAAATACTTCAGAATATCTGATATTTTTTTTAATAATTTGTTCACTATCTAATAATTTGCGGGTATCTCGCTCTGATGATGGATATACAGCCAACTAGACTTATGATCAGCATTCTGAAGACATCACGCCAAAAAAAAAAAATCTTGCAACAATATGAGATGTAGAAGATTTAGGGATCAAATTTGAAAAAATATCATTTACTGTCACCCTATCCTAGTAATTTGTATTTTTTTCAATTGCTTTCCAAATTTGCTGCAATGCTGGACTTTGTTTTACTTACATTGCTTGATTGTATGGGGATGAGAGAAGCACTTAGTAGCTTCTTTTAGTTCAATTTAATTTATGTTTTGAGTTATTAACTAGAAGGCTGCCTTGCAGATATGGACGACAGGAACAATGGGAGAATTGAGCCCAGTAAGTGCCTTATATCTCATCAATTCTAATTTTGTCCAAATGAAGCTTTGCCATATAACACGATAAATTATAAAAATATAAATATAGATTATAACTGCCCATAACAGTATCATTAACAGACATGTAAGCATTTTAAAGGCAAGCCTCATTCATAATTGTTTTTGGCTTCTCGCCACTTGCCGTTATCAGCATTACTGATAAATCTCAAAGATGAAACCGTTGAGTTATAGTTTTTGTTGTTTCACTAATCTAGTGAATATGATGAAGAGGATGAAGTTGTTTGGAAACGTGGTGCAGGTAGTGAAGGTAGATGGTCGCACAATCGGCAATGGAGAAGTGGGGGCAGTCACTAAAAGTTTGCAAGCTGCTTACAAAAAGTTGACAGAGCAGTGTGGTGTACCTATCCCCACTGCCCCTCACACTTGAAGGGTCTAACTAACCTCTTTCTCTTTTCCTCTTACCACCAAATGCACACATATGACTTCTCTTTTCTTTTCTTTTCTTCCAGTTTGCAGATGCAACTGAGAGTGCAAATTGCTGGCCTGCCATTCCTGTAAGCAAATAACTGCGACGCCAAATTTCTCTCCTCCACAGTAATTAATAATTCAGTAATTGGGCTGTTGCTTCCGAACGCTTAACCTGTGTTTGTCCTTTCTCCTATCAATAACGAGAATTATGGGTTTTTTTTATTTACTTTTTTCTTCTCTGAATAAATCTGAGCGTTTATTCTGTATGAAGGTTTGTTGAGTAAATTAATAAAAAGGAGTTCTGAATGCAATATAAATATGTTTTTCAGCATCTTTTCATTTTTGAGCTTTTTTTAAAACAAGAAAAAAACAGTCATTCATTATGTAAACTGTACACCAGTGGGAAAATAGAAGACATTCTATTTGTCTCTGGACCAAATTTAGAGAACTTTTTTTTTTTATATTGTTATGAACTTTTTGAATAAAGATATGATGCGTAAAATAAATTAAAAAGACGAACTATACAAACTTCATGGTAAGGATTTGGGCATGTTTGATTCATTTTTTTTGTTTTTATGCTTTCAAAACATTTTTGTCTAATTGCTTTTATAAAAAAAATTTGAGGATAAAAGAACAAAAAATTTTGTTTAAATAATTAGTTTTGAAAAATATGTTCAAAAGCGAAAAAAAGGAATTTGTTTTAAAAAATTGTTTTGAAAACCAATACAAAAAACACTTTGCACTTCAATCTAAAATTGTTTTTTCATCTTACTCTCACTTTCCTACTTACTTAATAAAGTACAAAGTCTAATATCCTAAGTTCAACTCATACTTGTTATTTCTCTATCAATATTTAAGTGTATGATTTTCAATCTTTCTTTCATGTCGTTGAGCAAGAGCTCCATCAGTCAGTAAAAGTCAACCAATAATCTCGCGTTACCTCCAAGCATGCAGTGAAGATATTCCAATGGAGGATGAGAACTTTTAAAAGAAAAAAAAAACTACATTGGCTTAACATGGAAATTATTAGTAATTTAGAATCACTAGGATTTAAATTCATTAAATTTTGGTCAATGTGACTCGATTCACATTTTTATAATACTGATATGGTATACAATTTTGGAGACACAAATTACAGAAAGGTTGGCTGAGATTTTTCTTAATTCATTGAAATTTGGTAAGTGATTGAAGGTAAATACCATGTTCCGGTTGGTGGAATTTGGGTTATATGGTGTGAAGAGGCTGTAAAGATGACTTGAAACCTTCATAATGTTAGTTGTAATGTAAAAATTTTAGATGACTAATTTTTGTTATATCTAGTGTTTTGATACTCCATTTATCTCATTCCAGACTTCTTTGTTATCATTTTGTTCTTCCAGGTTTATATAGTATAGTTTGTAATTTGGACAAAGATTATTTCAATGACATAGTAGTGGTGGTGTTTATTTTTCACCTCTTTTCAGTTTGGCTGGTTTTCTTTTTACTTATTGTAGAAATAAAATTGTTAAATTTATATACTGACATATATGGGGATGTATATATCATTATCAACTAAATGGACAGTATATATTTATTTTCCATATTAAATTATAAATTAATTTACTACAATTAAGATATTATATATGGATGCTTAAGCATCGTCAAATTTTGTTTAGTGGGATAACCCAATAACCCAAAACTTAGTATCCCAAGGGGCACGTCCAACAATAACCCAATAACCTAACAGTCTATTTGGTTTACAGTATAAAGTAAAAATGAAAAGGGAAAGAAGAATGAAAAGAAAAAAAAGAATGGAAAAGAAAGAAAGAAGATTGAAAAAAATTGTTTCGTTGATAATGAAAAAAAGGAAAAAGAGAGAAAAATTAGGATTAGTTATATATTCTTTAAATTAAAATAAAAGAAAATTCAGGGGTAGTTTTACCAAATTACCCCTCACTCCTTCTTTCCCTTTGTTGAACCCAAATTCATGCCCTACTGCCCTATCTGCATTTCTCCATCTATGTTACCACTGTATGCGACGACACCTTGGTTGGTTGGCGCAATTGAAGTAGGGTAGCTCCAACAACCGTGAGGGTGGCTCGAGTGCCTTTTACTACATACCCTTATCTTTGACAGCAAGGATTTTTTGGAGCTCTGACGCGACAGAAGGAGGGCTTATCCGACGACCCTGAAGCTGGTTCGCTTGCCTTCAACCACAAGCCCTTCTCTTCGATAGTCCCATCAACACCGATGTGAGGTAGGTGCTCTTTCTCAGACCTAGCCCTTCTCGATGCCATTGCTTGTATCTGTAACAAGGTTTATTTGCTTCAGTCATATGTAGTTTGGTTTTGAATAACTTGTTAATCAGTAGCATTGTGGATGGTTGATTGAGATTGAACAATTTGAGATTGAACAAATTCCTATTGAGTATATTTCTTCTTATGTCTTCGTAAGTTGTTATTGAGATTTGGGAGGAGAAAATTACTGCACAATTGTGGGTGGTTGCAAAGGTTGATTAGTAGCATGGATGTGGTGCATATATGATATATTTCAATTGTGACAGACTGGAATTTTGCAACAATTTCTAGTGTGCCACTGTGAGCGCAGTGGCAGAAAATATAAGAGGACTTTTGAACAGAGCTTCAAGTCCATAGTCCTATTTTTTTTTTCAGTTACCTTTTCATCACGAAATAATAGGAAGGCTTTGCATTAGAGATAAATTGGATGGAAGGACTTATGTTATTAAGGTTGAAAGATCAATGACATCATTTACAAAATTAAAAAATTAGGAGTTTGCTTTAAAGTGGCATTGTTCATTTTTGTGCTACCTCATGGTTCTCTCTGCAGTCATCAACTAGGCCAGATTTGGTTGTTCTCTCTACATGTCCCATTTTCATTATATATACAGCATTGTTGTTAATTGTTATACTTGCATGATATCTTTGGTGCCATTACACAGGTTCACATTAGTATAAATTTTAATTGCAAGATGCATACAATGTGATATAAACCCAACTACCATGCTGAAAGAAGAAATTCTCAATTTTATATTATTGATTTTAAAACTAAAATTTTTCTACGATCCGGGTGGCACTAATCAAAGATAGCGTTGGACCAAGGAAGATTAGATTAAATATATTTGGGCTTTTTGTTATGTTTGTGGTCCAATTAGAGTTGATCATTTGATTTAGTTTCCTGATGCGTGCAGTTTGGAGAGCAAGCTAATTGTTTTCTTTTCCTGCTTTTGAATTAGTTTTCTTTAGCAATTAGTTTCTTTTTAGCTATTAGTTTCCTTTTTTTGTTTTTGGTAGTTTCCTTTGTAATGCCTTTAAATAGGCATTTTCATTCAATAAAAGAAGGCATAATACTTTTCTGAGGAAAATTTCTCTTTAGTTCTTTGAAGAACTTTCGAACTTATCAGACTTTGTCTGTGGCGTTCATGCCTTGACTAATCAATCGAGTTTTCCGTCCTTTGATTGTGGCGTCTTCATCATACCAAGGTTCATACCACTTTATAGTTGTTGGGTTGCGGTTTCTATCCAAATTTGTAGTAGAATGGTCCTAGGCACTAATTTCGGTTACGGGTTTCGTCACAAGTTGGCGAGGTTCGTATCACAATGTCCTCCAGTGTAGACAATGCCTCTACCCAAGGTGTCCTAAAATTAGAACAAAGATTTTGTCATTGCTCGCAACGGGCCACAATGAAGATCTCTTGTTTCGAAAAAAACCCGAAGCTCGTGTATGTAAAGTGTAAGGCTAACAGGTGTGGTTTCTTTGGTGGGTATGTTTCGAGGACGTGGAATTTAGGGATTTAGTGGATAGCGTACTTCGTCCATAATTCGAGAATGTGGACATCACTTTGCTGTGTGAGGTCATGGCACGTATTCAGAGAGATATTGCCATGATGAAGAGACAAATTGGGGACATTGCAAAGGCACAAGAGGAGGGCACCAAAAAGCCTGAAATGGGGAATATCAAAGCAATGGTTGTAGTCTTAGTGGTGTTATTTCTTGTGATCTTTGTTAAATATTAGAAGGTTTTGTATAATGACCAGTGAAGTCTATATGTAATGTCCTTGTCATTAATGTAAACCTTGTATGACTTGGCAAGAGATGTGTACAAAATTCTGGTTTCTGTTTCATTAATGTAAACCTTTTGTACAATGACCATAGAATCACTAGATTTTCCCTTCTGATTTCTATGCTGTAACTACTAGCAATATTCATCGTATACATACATACCTCATGAAATAGAGAAGCAATGTAATGAGTAATGCTTGGATAGAGTATATTTATATATATATATATATCATGTGAATTGTGTTGTGAACTGGCAATGAGTAATGCCTGGATAGAGAAATTTGGAGAGTGTCAAAGTATGTGGAGAGCTCTCATATTATTTTTGTTTTGTAGGGAAAGAGTATTTCAAAATAGTCCTTTTTTTGTACTATGTTCTTAACCTCATTTGCCTTCCCTTTTTTTGCTCTTTTCCTAAAATGATCAATTTTCTAAAAGTGAGATATAAAATGTTTCAGTAGCTAGTCACTTTATAAAAAAAATGTAAACACATGAGGAGATCATTTCAGCCATGAAAATATAACATCACACTGATAATAATTAAATTTTTCTTATTCACTATGTAGAACATGATTTATAAATAAAATTCTGTAAAAACTGATTATGCATATAGATATCATAAATCACAAATAATCATACTTTTATAAAAGACTAACTACCTTGTGTGAAGAACAAGCCTTAACTTTAGTTCTAATTCTCTTCTTCATGATCTTTTTTGTGCTTCTTCTCTCTTTCTCCCTTCTATTTGTTTTTCATCTCTCTCTCTCTCTACTCTTCACGACCTTGCTCTTCATGACCCTGACACTCCTACCTCAACACACACACCTATATATATATAGATATATTCTTTCTTTCTTTTATTTCCTCATTACCCCACCATTATGAATTATCCTTTATTTTATTTAATCCTTATCATTATGTTTCCATTTTCATCTTTATCTCCTCTCTTTCTTTTCTTTTCTTTTCTTTTCTCTTCTATATTTGTCTCTTCCTCTCTTTTTTCTTCTCCCCCACCGAGTACTTACACAACATACTCGTATTGCAAAGCTTTCAATATTAATCAACAAGTGGACCATCTTATGCTAAACATGTGTAAACCTAATCTAATATAATATTTCGTCATTATCCTCTTTTTTTTTTCTTTTTACCTAACTTTGTCATCATTTCTTTCTCTTTTTCTCTCATCCGTCCATTTGCCTTATATGTGTTTCTTTTAGTTAAAAATAATAAAAAGACCTCAAATCTTTTTACTCTATTCAATTAGGCCCTAATCAATGAATAAAATTCTATTTATATTTCTCAAAAAATCCACAAATACTATTTTATCCTTATTTACTTGCTTGATTGTTTATTTAACCTCATTTTTCTAAGGTAATTAAATTTGAGATATCACATTTACTTTGTCAGAGGATCAATTAAAGGATTATACATTGATAGAGATTAATAATATCTTACATATGAATGGTAGAACACTTGATGATTTCAATTCTATACCTCAGCCGCAAACAGATAATGCTCATATGTTACTAAACAAGCTCATTCAAGAGGAATTGAATAATGATAGACAATCCTTGGCTTTAGAACATCAAAAACTTATCAGAAGTTTAAATTTTGGTCAAAAAGTCATTTATGATAAAAGTCTTAAATGATGTTCATTTAGATTCTGGCGGGCTCTTTTTTTGTTTATAGCTCTAGAGGCATGGGTAAAACTTATTTGTGGAGAACGATTTCAACACTTTTGAGATCAGAAGGAATGATTGTCTTAAATGTAGCTTCTAGTAAAATTGCATCACTCTTTCTTCCTAGTGGTAGAACAGCTTACTAACGTTTTTATATTCCAATTGAAATAAGTGAAGACTCAACATGTAATGTCAAACTGAATAGCAAGGTTGCAAATCTTATCTCAAAGGCAAGGTTAATAATATGGGATGAAGTTCCAATGATTAATAAATTATGTTTGAAGTAGTTGACAAAACTTTTAGAGATATTTTGAAATCTTCAAATCCAAATAGTGAAAGACAATCATTCAGAGCTAAAGTTGTACTATTTGGTGGCGACTTCAAATAGATACTTCATGTAATCCCAAAAGGAACAAGACAAGACATTGTATTATCTACATTAAATATGCTTCTTACCTTTGGGAATGCTGTACAATAATGACACTAACACAAACTATGTAGCTACAGATTGGCAACAATGATTTAATGAATAAGGAAATCAGTGAATTTTCTTAATGGATTCTAGAAATAGGAGAAAGTGTCATAGATGAAGATAATTTAGGTGAAGTGTAACATCCCAAATTTTTACATCCTCCTAAAAAAGAATATAAAGAAATTTATGAAAGTTCTTAATAATTTGGGCTAAGAAAAGATGATTAAAAGTAAGAAAAATCATATCAATAGGCTGACAGTTGATTGCCAGTAAGCTAACAGTTGACTAATAGGCCTAAAGTGTAGAATAATAAGTCTGATACAAACAGTCGACTGGTACAGAATAAACAGTCGACTGGTAGCATCAGAAATATAATAAATTGAAATAGAGAAGAAGCGATCGATCACCAACTCAGCAGCAATCAACCGATAGACTGAATTTTTTCAAAAAATGCTAAGAAGTATAAAGCTAGTAGTCAATTGACAAACATACGACAGTCGACCACTAGCTTACAAAACAATGCCAAAGTTAGTGTAAAAGATAAAAATCATTTAGGAAATTATCAAAATAATCCCAATTAATCAGAAACACTTGAGGAATGATGTTAAGGGTAAAATGGTAATTCCATAGAGAGCTCATATATGTCTCTGTGTATGCTTTGTGAGAGAATTAAAAAAAAAAAAGAAAATGGGGGAGAGAGAGAGGGGGGATGAAAACAGAGCAGATAGAGAGAGAAAGAGAAGAAGATCACGAAAAAGGGCAAGAAGAGGAAGATTAGAGTTGAGAATTCAAGTTTAAAACTTGATTCTATATGCAAGGTAGTTAATTTTCCATAAAAGCTTATGTTTTCAGCATATGTGTTGATCATTCATTGCTATCTTCATCCATGAGCTTGTTTTTAAAGAGGAAGTTTAGCAAGAATAACATGAGTTTGTTGATTTAAGCAAGCTTTTAATTGAGAACTTCAGATATTCTCTATGTTATGAATTTCATGTTATGAAAGTATGCTTGATTCAAGTGTTTCTTAGATATTCTACATGTTTATGATGATGACTCTTATTTTTATAGAAAGAAAACTAGAGCTAAAGAAAGATTTATGTAACATATATGAATATGATGAAAAACAAGCAAGATAATCAAGAAGCAAGCCAAATCTATTTCAGAAAAATAGAATATGGCTAGAAAGAGATTGTCTCATTGTAAAAGACAAGAAGAATTAGAAATAATAATATGAACAATGAATTCTTTATTCCACAGTAGAGAATAAAGAAAGTAGACCTTGTTCCATAGAAGAGAATAAAGGAGCTATGTTAGTTCCATAGAAAAGAACCAGAGAAGAAGTAAGCTTACTTCATAGTAGTAAACAAGAAGGCTTGTTCCATAGAAGAGAACAAGGGAAACAAACCTTATATCATAGTAGAGTATAAGGAAGAGACTCTTATTCCGCAGAAGAGAATAAGAGAAGAGCATAGTACCTTATACCACATAAAAATATAAGGAGAGACTCTTATTCCACAGAAGAGAATAAGAGGAAAGAACCTTATTCCATAGTAGAGAATAAGGAAAGAAGACCTTATACCATAGTAGAGTATAAGAAGACACTCTTATTCTATAGGAGAGAATAAGAGGAGATAATTTTATTCCACAGTAGAGAATAAAATAGAAGAAAGAATCTTATTCCTCATGGGATGACAAAATAGTTCCTCATGAGATGATGAGAACTTATAATACTCTATGATAAAGAATAAGAATGAGAAAGAAAGGCTTATCCTAATGTTAAGGATAAAAATGGTATAAGCAGTGTATTCTTATAACCTTATTTTAAAGATGAGAGTAGGAATAAAAAGAATAAATGAATTGAAAGCTACGAATGAATGATCGTGAATGATTCATGTATTTGATGCTTTTATGGCTAAAATGATTCTTATACATGTGTTTTCATTGAAAGTAACTAGCTATTGAGATACCTTGTGTCTCACTTTTAGAAATTGATCATTTTAGGTAAAGACAAAGGAAAAGCTATATTGATGTGAATGATAAGTTTGAAGTAGAAGAGTAGCATAAGTTATGAAATCTTGTATCTAAGATATTTTGTATGTAGACTACCTACATGACATGTATATGTATATGGAAACATGAGTTTTAGAATGTTATGTATCTGCATGTATGAATATATGGTGTACTACCAAAGTTTTATCAGAGTTACATAGCAAAAGCTTGTCTGAATAGACTTGTCAGTCAACCAGTTAGTTATAAGTAGTCAACCAGCTAGTTCTAAATTTGTTATTATTTGGTTTACTCAATCAGTCGACCGACAACTCCTGGATGACACCAGAATTTTAGAATGTTTGGTAGTCGACCGGATGTATATAGGAAATCGACTGCTAGCTTCTGCAAGACAAAGAAGTATTTCTAAATGTGCAAATTTCCTATGAGTCAAAGAAAAATGGATTTATGACTTTAAAGGGAATTTCATTAAAGAAAAATTTCATTCTTGATCAAGACTAATGCAATTAACCTTAGCATTATTTTTACACATTGACTCTAATAGGAGAGTAAATAATAAGAATCAAGGTACGACATTACATGAAGCAACTTGAAATCCCTGATTGTTTCTTGCTAAAGGATGTTACAAACAATGTTTTTGGAACTGGCCCGATTATTGAACCAGGCTGGCCTCCAGGTCACTTGTTTAATCGCTGGGTCACCGAGTCAATTTTTAACCAGATAAATAAATTTAAAAAATTAGAAATTATATAAATACTTATATTTGTTTACAAATAAATTTAAAACTAATTAAAATAAATAATTTATATGCAAATTTCATACTTTACAGTCCTAAAACCATAGTCATTAATCATATATAATTAAAATACAAATATCTGTAAATATTTTTTTGGTCATAAAATTACAAATAATTTTTTAAAAATATTTGATTATTATTTTTTAAACTAGATGATTATATAAAAATTTTTCTTGATTTAATTTTTTTACATCAAATAATTATATAAATTAATTTTTTTTATCGATCTCCTAATTTATTAGTAATAATATACTTATTTTTTGTTAAATTAAATGCCTTTTCCATTTTATTTTTGCCATCTTATATTTATAATATTTCACCTATATAAATTAAAAAGTTGATAGTAAGATGGTAAGACACACAACCTATAGGTGGGGGGGATAGAATTTGATTCTTGGTAGGTACACATTTTTCTAAATTTTCATAAAAAGTTGAATATTAAGAAAAAAAGAATTACGGGTCAACTCGGTTGACCCAATCGGGTCGACTAGGTCACTTGGCATCGATCTAAAATCTTGACCCAGATTGATTTCGACCCTCGGTCGTCGAGTCGACACGCTGGTCCTGGCCCAAAAAACATTGGTTACAAATCCTATTTTTTCTATTATTGAGAGTACATATCTACATCTTCAACAAAATTTCAGGGAATTATTTTATTTTAAAGAAAAAGCAATGCTCACTCCTACTTTAAATAATGTTGATGCAATCAACGAGTAGATATTATCATTAATCCCAAGTGAAGAAAGAACATATTATAGCTGTGACATTGTTTGCAAGGTTGATTGTCACGACCCCTTATCTGGGCTAAGACTGGCACAATGATGATATCCCCTTTAGTATAAGCCTTACAATTATCACTATCCGTAGTCTTTTATTTTAGTTATGTGGAAGCGTATCATACTATTTAACATCACGCCATACATCACAGAGAGAAGGGACATACCTGGTATCCCCCTTTCACACACATGATATACATACATAAGGGACAATTAATACATATTATTTCACAGAACAAATAAGCAATAACAACCAATCAGCTTGAGATGAAGACGTACTTGGCTTCCTCGTCACCCCATTCACACTAATATAAATAAAAGACATACAACATACAGAATACTGTATCATAACCTCTAAAGGAAATTCAGATTAGAAATTTATCCCCTAGCATGTCTTAGTTTATTTCTTATTCATCACCTATTATCGTTTTATCTATTATTATATATATGGCATCAACATATATATAAATTCATGTTGTATTCCTTCATCCTTAGCTTCTATTATTTATTATTATATCATTATTATCTCATTTGATCTCTTGTATTTATTTAGGCATCATTTATATATATTATATTAGTACATGTCTTTGTTTTAATATATTTGTTGTATTGCCATAGAAGGTTTATCCAAAAGGATTTATCTTAGTTATATTTTAATTCAATTATGCTCTCTATTATATTTTTAAATTAAGTTCATTGATCCATCCAACAAATTATCTATTCGGTAAATTCTCCTTTTCCTATTTGAGATAAACTCAAAATTGATAGATCTAAAGTTAATATCCTATTATTTATAATATTGTCTATCTTATTTAATGATTCATGCCTATCTCCTAGTTATATGTTGTCTGTTTATTTATCTTAATATCTAATTGTTATTATTTTTCCCTTTACACTCCTAAGAATGTCGCCCTTCTTAATTGTTAATACAAGGTAATTATCATATATACAGAAAAGATATCAAATTAAAGAAGGGAAGATTCAAGCTACCTTATTAATTTGGAGGGAAAATAATATAAAATAAACAATAAGTCCTCAAGGCATAAAATCCAATAAACCAATCAAATATTGAATTAATAAAAAATTCGAATGTAATATCTAATTAACTAAATAAGCAAATCCGACATATTAGATCCGTAAAATTCAAAATAATTTAATTAAATCTCATACCGTAATCTCAAAAATACCCTAGGAGTCTTAGTGATAAAAAATCCCTAGACCTACCCGGCAACAGGAAGTCTTCACAAAACGAAACACCCCGCTACTTCTCTAGAGGGGGTTCCTTGCTTGTAATTGGATCTGAAAGGAGGAAAAACACGAGGGTGAGTTGTAGGGTAACTCAATGAGTGTACGAACACTCAATAATAAGAACAAAATATGAAGTAAATTATAAAGTGAACAAATAGGCTAAAATATCATTCAGAACATAGTTCAAGAACACATACTGTAATAAAGCTAAATTTTACAATCAACATCAGACATACATCCATCGTATTGGTATTCGTCACTTGGGCGGGATCACCATTTGGCCCTCTTAAGGCCCTTAATGATGCTCACACTTAACATCATCATCGACAGGGCGCCTCACGAGTTTCTCAATTACTCGAGCTATATTCTCTTATCGTGAGATAGTGTCTCCCTTATCAACAAAGTTTTATGACCAGTGTAACTCATTCCGCAGAAGAGAAGGTACCGCACGACATCTTAAACATGTCACATGACTTCTTAATCACAAAGATTCAACACAATCACATGAAAGTTAAAATTTCACAATCATAGTACAAATTGTTTATTCATATTATTTTCCAAATATTTATTCATTCCTTGTATTTGAAATTTTCTAAAATTCCATATGTGGAAATCATTCATGCTAAAAACGTTATTATTCTTTAACGATGAACTTCGAGATATCGACCCTGTTTAACATCATAATAAACTAGGCTATGATCCTATTATTTAAGGATTCATCCACTCACCTAGATTTCTTGCTAAGACTTTATCGTTTTTTACCAAAAATCCTTTAGGTAAAGGATGTCGTGATGAAATTTACTATCGTTTATTCGAAAAAGAAGAGATTAAAATTAAAACAGAAAATTTGTCTTATTTCAGTTTTGCCTTTTTCTCATTGTTTTGGTCATATCTCCCAAAGAGTGTGAAATTTTCAAACGAAATTGGTTCGTCTGAAACTAGACAAAAAAAGCTTTCTATTGATAGATAACTCGTTAAAAAAAGAGTTCATTTGAGGGAGTTGTGACCGATTTGATTTATGTGAAAAATAGAGTATGAAAATTTGGATTTTCTAATTCTTATCTTGGTTTCGTTTTTTTTTTCTTCCTAGAGTAATTTCTTGAAGTTCATATTGTAGGATTAATGTGTATAGAGTGTGTTTTAGTGTGTGGGGTTTCTAGAATGAGAGGGAGTAAGGGGACGGCTAGGGTTCTCTTGGGGTGGGAGAAGTTTTGTGTGGACTAAAATTTCGTAAGAGATTAAATATGTTTTTAGTTTAAAAATGTTAAAAGTATATTTAAATTAAATCATGTTGTGTGACGGCAATAGGAGATTATATGCACCTGAAACATACCTATAATTTAATTAGATTATATGTATATTAAATATTTAAACATTTAATAATATACTAAAATAATTAACCGGTTTCTCACTTATGGTATGATTATATTTTATCGTTATATTTTATTTGAGTTTATTTAAATTTAAATTAGATGATTTACATGTTTGATCTAATTTGAATTTCAAGTTGAAGTTGTTATTAGCTTCCTAGATTTATTTATCCTTTTACTGTTAGGTCTTCTTTTGTTTCTAGAAGATTTTGTTAATTTATTTATTTAGATTGGTTGGAATTAATTGAATTGCTAATTGGACCGGTGTATAAGTAATCTTCCTAATTATTTGTTTAATCATTCCGACTGTGCTGTGATGGATAATCTATAGATTTAACTTGTTAATTTGATTTGTTAGTTTGTAAGTGTATAATATTATGTTTATGCTCAGATCATAAATTAAATGTTTCACGATAAATTCTGCATAAATTCATGTGGGATTTAATTTCAAATCAATGCCTACCATAGGAGATTTCAATGCAGTTAACTGTAAATTATTTACTTTTTTATTTCATTTAATAAGATGTTATATTTTTGTTTTTGTTTAATATTCGTTTATCCTTAGGAGCTTTTTAGATTTAATTTTTTTATTTGATTTGAATTTAAATTTGTCTTGAGTTTTATTTATCTTGATTTAATAATTACTAATCCTATTTAATTATTAAATAGCACACGCCTATAGGGGGAGTGCATTATCGTCTCTTTAAATTGGATTATCTCTTATTTCATCTCAAACCAATCTTATTCAATTAATCATATATTTTATATTATTATTTTCTTTTGTTTCATACGCCTAAAATCTTTAAATTTGAAATCAATTTACTTTATCTTTAACTTTCTTATATTTTCTAAAATTCATCATATCTTATAGTGCATGAAGTCATATAAATTAATAATTTACATAAATTAAACTTTATTAAATTAACAATCGCTTTAATAGTTATAAACTCAATATCCAAATTAAGTATTATCTTGTGTAAAATTAATTTATTCCATTCATATAATACCCAATTATTTACTGTTCCCGCCCGTGTGAATTATTAAAACTAAAGGAATAATTATTTATCACTTGTATAATTCTGTGTTCTACTTAGTTTTATTATGGCTAAAATGCACTTTACCCCTCTAAACTTTACTCTATGTGAAAAAAATCCCCTTAAACTTTCAAACTCAACAAAAAACTCCCCTCAACTTTCATTTTGTGCCAAAAACCCTCTACAGTTAGTTGACCGTCAGTTGACCGTTAATTAAATGGCACTTTATCAGTATACTAGACACCTCAAGTGCTACGTCAGACATAATCATGTTCTTATTATTTTATTAAATTAAGCCTTCATCCTCAGCCTTTAAAGCATCATATTATTCTTATTAAATTAAGAGGTCCTATTTTAAGTAATTTTGTTTAACCCAACTGATAGGAAAATCCTTAGGGTTGCCTGATCTTCACGGCGTAGGCGATAAATGAATTCAAGACTTAACAAAAGAAAAATAAGAACAACACACTCCGGAATTGAAGAAGGAATTGGAGTGGTTCAATGACCTAACAAGTGCAAATAGTCAACCAACGTTATATAGAACGTGACCTACTATTTAGAACGCTTGTTCAACCACGAACACGAATTGAACCAATCCACACAACAACGCACTTGGGTTGAAGCACAAATTGGGGGCTTTTGTGAATTTGAATCACCAATCTTATAAAGAAGATTGACAAAGCAAGGTTTCACAAGAGCAAAGAAAGAAAGATAAATTCTCACACAATGAGAGAAAACACTTGAATGCAAGTTTTCATAAACTCAAATCTGCCTATTACAATAAACTTGGGGGGGTATTTATAGATAGGATGGAGAGACAAAGGTACCCACCTATCTTGACTTGAAGATACATACATTTAATGCACATGAAAATAAATGCCCACCTATCTTGACTTTGGATACAATGCTTTTAATGCATTTTGAAAATAAATATCCACCTATCTTGACTTTGAAACATTGTGCATTTAATGCATATGATTCATAATTGACTAAAGACCACCTATAAGTTAAAATTCGTACAAAAATAAAAGAAAATTACAAAATATGAATTTCAACTCAAATGGATATAATTGAGCCCAAATTCTATTGGTCCATGTTTAGCTCTTGGACCAATCTCTTTAATTTGTAGTGTTCTGGCCCAAAATCCCTTTAGCAACTCCATTTTCAGCCCAAATGATGTTGAGCACATTTTGATCATTATTTAACATACATTCAAATGGAATTTGCTTCATCCATTCTTGAACGAGCCCATTTAATGTCTCTTTTATTGTTTTAGCCCGAGCTCGTGTAATTGGCCCACTTGCAATATACAATGGATCTACTTCTTGATCATTCAATGTAATTGTTGGGTTCACATCACCAACAAAGTTTTATTTTTCCGTTTAGTCCCTCATTTTTATTTTTCATTTTAGTCCCTCTAGCCCAAATCACCATTCACATGTAGAAATGACAATCATATCGCATAATAATCATGTTTCACAACACAACAATTTACACACATATCATAAGTATACATGTTTAAGTAATAGACAAGGCAAAAATCCCTATGGGTCTTCGTTTATTTATAAAAAAAAAATTATACATTCTCATTTACGATTTCTTACGACATAGTAATACTTGAGATATTATACTGATGTTAACGTGGACAACATTGATAATTTATAGACAACAGAATTCCTAAACAATATTAAATTATCTTGATTGCTTAATCATGAATTGAAGTTAAAAGTTGGAGTTCCAATTATTCTATTGAGGGATATTGATAAATCTATGGGTCTATTCAATGGCACAAGACTATTAATAGTAACTTAGGAGATCATGTAATTGAAGCAAAACTTATATTAGGTGACAATATAGGAGATATAGTTATAATTCCATGGTTGACAATTACTCCATTTAATTCAGGATTACCTTAGGAGATAATTTCTAATAGTTGTTAGTTTTGCAATAACCATTAATAAGAGTCAAGGTCAATATCTCTCTAACATTGAAATATATCTATCTAATTATTTTTTTACTCATGTTCAACTATATGTTACAATTTCAAGAATAACATACAAAAGTAGTTTGAAAATATTCTCATTGTACTAACTCTACTATGAATGTGATATATAAAGAAGTGTTTAATAATAATAATTAAATTTCATCTGTAATAAATTCTTGCTATACAATTCTGTGCAACGCATGTGTGCAATACTAGTTTGACTATGTTGAATACATGTTTATAAATCAAATTACCCATAAAATATTGTTTTTCATAAAATTTGGACAAAAAAAAATAAATACATAGAATTTCAAATTGAAATTGTAAAAAGTTCTTAAAAAAATAAGTCATACAATTTTTGAGTTTAAACAATTATAACATTAATTTTAAAAATTATATTTTATCATGTTCTAATTAATTAAAGAATAATACATAATACTTTAATTAGAGAATTTAGTAATGTATTTTTTTTTTCAAATTTCCCACCCGTCTTTTGGCTCCAAGGTAACTCAAGCTGTCAAGCACTATTTATATGTTTCCAAAAGTTTCAGAATTCTCGTACCACGTTTGGAAGATGAGCAGCTAAATAGTAGCCAACTTTGGCGAAAATGCAAACAGGTTTAAAGATACCCAACCATAATAGATGATTGGACGATGCCCCGTGAAATAAATTAGTTGTAATTCAGTAAATTTGTTCAAAATGATTGGACACAAAATTCACGAACCGTTGCTTTTCCAGTTACCGTTTCACCATTGTGGGGCGCATTGAAGTTGAAGCGTCAATTTCCCGCACTTCTCTCCTTTCCTGGTTCCTTCTTGTTACGAGTTCGATTTCTCGACCGTGCTATGGCTTCAAAGCGACACTGTTCGAGATGCAGTGTGAAACTGCATGCAAGCTCCTTAGCCCCGAGTGGCAGAGACGCAACATTATGGAATAGAAACCCAAGACGGAAACTTCTTGATGTCACTAAATTATAGGCTCTCTCTTACCATATCTTTGACGATTGTGACCCGATACAACTTCGAGATTTTCCCCTTATAGAATAAAATAAAACTGATAATATGAGCTTGCCTGCATGTGATAACTCCCAGAATCGGTGCTTCAGTTACCATCTCTGCTGAAATTGTAATCCATCCGTGGGGATACGTTGGCAAAATCTCTCGCTGTCTATTTATCCGCCCACTCTTATCTGTTTCAGAAATCGATCATCACCAGAAACCCCTTTTAGATCACAGAGAGAGAGAGAGAGAGAGAGAGAGAGTGTGTGTGTGAAGACCGTCGGCACCGAGATGGCGGAGAATGAGCATTCAGTGGAGGTGATTCACTCATGGTCTGCTCCAAGATCCCTCAGTACTGGTGTTATGTACTCTTTTGCTCAGGTGAACTTTCTTTTTTCATACTTTTTAGTTTATCTACTGCTTTTATAGCTGCTGTATACACGTCTTCTGTGCTTGGAATCAGTGTTAGGAAACTGGGAACTAGCGGATTAATTGAGAAGACCATTTCGAGTCAAGGTTATTAATCTAATGCGTTTTATGGTCATGATTAGTGAATAAGAATTCTCTGCTTGACGTCTAACGGCCGTTGGATTGGGGTGGGCTCTACGTCGATCCAATAGTCGTGGGGTGCCAGACAGTCAGAAGATCGGTTCTTTCTGCTAACAGAGACAATGTTTTGAGGTTGACTTTTTTTTTTAATCATAAAAGAAATATTATGAATGAGATAGAAAGATACAAAGGGAAGAAAAAAAAACAAAAGAAAAGAGGAGGGCTAGATATCCTCCTTGAGAAAACAAAAATCAAAAGAAAAAAACTCAAAAAAGCTAGAAAATAGGCTAATACAACAAAGTTCTCCAATCCTAATGAAAATGTATCAAAGGCATCCCTTTAAAAAACCTATTAGCTGAGACCCAAAGAGAAGCATCATGACGAATTCTATCTCATAGCAAATGAGGAGGCAGGAACTATCGCATCCACAAATACCACACAATTGCAATGGCTACCTTTCACAAAACCTTATTCTCTTTTCTCATACCAAAATTGATGAAACTAGTGGCAAAGAAAACACCAAAATCTGGCATACTCATCTCTCCTCAAAGAGACCAAATAACTTGTTCCAAATATCCCAAGCTACGTCATAATGTAAGAACAAGTGGCCATTTGTCTTCGCATTCCTCCAACACATCACACAAATATCAGGAGATAAAGCCTTAGAAGGTCTTCTAATTTGAAGCAAATAATTTATATTAATTCTATTGAGAACAATTGTCCAAACAAAGTCTTAACCTTTGAATGCACCTTCACTTTCCAAAGAAAAATAAGCCCCTTTCCAAATTCCACAGCCTTAACCTTTAGAAAGTGAAGGTGCCTTCAGAGGTTAAGGCCTTTGTTTGGACAGCTATTCTCAATAGAATTAATACAAATGACTACACAAAGAAAAATAAGCCTCTTTCTAAGTATTAAGCTTCTCATATATTCTCTGAACCACAGGGTCTCAAAAAGACTACACAGGAGGATTACCACCTAAAGTAATGACGGATCTAGGACCCTTAGATCAGTGGGGGCAATTCAAAAAATTTAATAATAGGGGTTCAAAAATATAAAGGAGGGACAAAATCCAAAATGTCAACAATATTATATGTAAATTTAAAAATTCAAGGGGTGCATCTGCACCCCTTGAACTATATGTGACTCCGCCATTGACTTAAAGGAACACCTAAGTAAATAAGAGGCCAGCTCAACACCACACAACCTATTAACTTAGCTAGCTCACACAAATAACCCTCTTGAATGTTAATTCCAGCTAAATCACTCTTGCCTAGGTTAACGTGAAGCCTCAACACCAATTCAAAAACTTTTAAGAGTGAAAGCACATTAAGAAAATTCTCTCTATCATCAGGCAAGAAAATGATAATATCATCTGCAAACTGCAAATGAGACATTTCGTACCCATTGACCCCAACCATCAAATCTCGAACAACCCCTCTATTAGAACCCCTTCTCAACATATGACTTAGACATCAATGATAAGGGCACTAAAGAGAAAAGGAGACAAGGGATCACCCTACCTTACCCTACATTGTCCCTTAAACCAATCTTTCGGTTGGCCATTAACAATAACCGAAAAAGCCATCGAAGAAAGGCACCCCTAATCCAAAGCCTCCACCTATCTCTAAACCCCTTACGACACCTAACCCTATCCAAGAAACCTAAGTTAACCATGTTATAGGCCTTTTCAAAATCCAGCTTGAACACTAAACCTTTTTGCTTTCTACATTTGAGATCCTCAACTTATTCATTAGCAACCAGGCTAGTATCAAGAATTTGGCGCTTAGCGATGAAAGCACTCTAGTTCTTTCAGAGATAGTGTCTCCAAGCACCTCACCCAATCTTACCGAGAGCACCTTGGCAATAATCTTATATACACTAGTGACCAAACTAATAGGTCTAAAATCCCGCACCTTAATAGACTTATCTTTTCAGGAACGAGAACAAAGGTAGAATTCATACTAGTGGTTATACGACTAGTGTGATCAAATTCTTCAAGCAACTTCATCAGATCATACTTCACAATCGACCAACAAGCTTGAAAAAAATCCATATTAAACATATCAGGCCTGGCTCTTTCTCTTTTCTCTATATTCTAAATGGCATCTCTAACTTCTTTCTCCTCGAAGGGTTTTTCTAACCAACCACCCTTAGAACTATCTATGAGCAACCACTCCAAACCTTTAATAAACAGCCTCCCGCGCATCTCCTCTGTATATAACTCACTGTAAAAATTAGTAACCTCTTTTGCAATCAACTCATTGTCCCTAACAATTTTATCTCCATCCACCTCCAACTCTTTAATAAAGTTCATCCTCCTTTTTCCATTAACAATCTTATGAAAAAACCTAGTGTTCATATCACCTTCCCTAGCCCATTTAACCCTACTCTTTTGATGCCAACTAATCTCTTCTTTCTTACCAATATCGTCCAAAACATTTCTAAGGGTCACCTTTCAGGCAACTAGACTCTCCTCTAAACCCCCTGATTTTCTAACTTATTTAAAGCATCCAACTCCTTTAAGGCCTCTTTCTTATGTACTTTAATATCCCCAAAGACCTCCAAGTTTCACACTTTCAACTTCTCTTTCACATATTTAATCTTCTTCATAAACTTAAAACTCTCCCATCCATCAATCGAACACTCTGGCCAACAACTCTCCACAATGCTAAAAAAAGACTGATGTTGCAACCACATATTCTTAAATCTAAAAGGATTTGGACCCCACTTAACCCTGCTAGACTTTAGGATAAGGGGGAAATGGTCAGATACCGGACATGACCCCACCTCTTGAATCAAATACGAGAAGAAATCCTCCCATTCAGGGGTAACCAAAAACCTATATATCTGAGAAGAAGCGATCTTACCGCTATTAACAGACCAAGTAAATTGAGCATTAGAGAGAGGAAGATCCTTTAACCTACAATCTCTAATAAAATTGTCAAACCCTCTCATACTAGCGTTAAATCTAGACCCTCCCAGTTCTCACTAGAGAAACGCACAACATTGAAATCCTGACGTACTAATGAGGACTATACATCCCATAAACAAAAGACAACTCTTCCCAAAAGAAGCCCCACAACCTAGGATTGCCCATAAACTTTAGGTTGTTTTGCCAAAAGTTTGTTTTACTTCCCAAAATTTGTTTAATGGCAAGAATAGTGCATAATTTGTATTGGAACTTAATTGATGTTTTTTTAAGTTTGTTGTTGCCTCTTTTTATTTAGGTTGTACGCATTGATGTCAAATCATCAGTTATATATATAATCTTTTTTAAACTCAAGTTATGTTCATGATGTTTTAGTCCGCACCTATTGCAATTTGCATGTAACAGTTCAGCAGTAAAGAAATTCTGAGGCGGTGGGAATTTATAAATAAAATTATCAATCAAGCGTTGTTTCATTTGCTTAGCAGAAGTTGAATTATAGCTGTGCTTTCTTGGACAAACATAATATGTCAATTCTTTTTGTTTTGCCGCTGAGCTGATAAAATGCGGTTCTTCTTTGCTTTTTAACATAGTGCTTATCTGTGTGTCATTTCGTGCTTAACCCAGAGGGTTGACATAGAAGTGCTTGATGAGCCCCTTTATCCAAATTTCCTTCGAGTAACGGGTCTCAACAGACCCTATAGGGAGGAGGTACTATCTAAAATGGTAAGTATGCTTACAGAATAACCTTTATCTTATATTTTCCCTTCTTATGTCCAAACACTTGATGACTAGTGATTATTATTCTGCAAAAGAAATATGAAAGGTCTAAGGAGGAGTTGTTTTGCTTCATGTTGTTTGAACAGCATTCAATGAGCCTACATGATTTTGCACCGAGTTGATTCAATTATTAACTTTCTCTAAGAAAAACTAAGTTGATTTTCATTATTTATCTGGTCCATTCTTTTCACTACAAAAGAAAATGTTGAATTGGTTGATGTTTCAATTGTAACAGGAATCTGATGGAAATAAAGTTATAAAGGATATCATTTATGGTCCAGGGAGGATGAAGTATAAATACTGTAAGGTAAACTACAATTCTTTCTAAATACAGAAAATGAGCAGTTTCTTGCAATTATTTTGGCTGGTTTTGCATTGATTTACTTATTATGGAAGTAATTTATCAAATCAAAACCCCTCTTTTCCAGACCATTATATCACAGCTCATCAATTAGTTACATCCCCTTTTCTCTCTCTTCCACCTCAGCATTTTCTCTAGATGCCCCAATCTTTTTATTACTCGGCTCATGCCTCCTCTTATAAAACTTAAGGGCCACGTGCCCAACATACTTCATATGTGAATTCTTTTTTTAATTTAATAACTTTAAAGTTCTTGAGAAAAACTATAATGCTTTGATGACAAATGGTTCCATATCTATCTTCATGATTTACGATTACTCATTGTCTACAGCACATATCAAAACATCGGGTACAAGGTTTGTCAGATGATCTACTGAAGAAAGGGAAGCACTTTATTCTGATAAGAAATCCTCTCGACATTTTGGTATGTCTTTTTTTTAATTTTTTTAATAAAGTAAGGTGTCTTTCGTTTATTTCTCATTTGTATCTAAATCCACAAGCCAGTGCAGCATACTGTTGTCTGCGCAAAGCCCATGAACTTCAGGTTTAAGTGATGCTTAAAAGATTCTCAAAGCATGTTTATAAGCAATTTCATCAGTCATTTCTTGTTATCACCTATGGTCACTGGCTGATGTTTCTTGTATGCTTCACTGATTGTGTTGTGTCCAGCCATCCTTTGACAAGGTTGTGCCTCCATCTTTTTTTGAATTGGGTTTGGCAGAGCTTGTCTGCATATACAATGGGCTTTGTGAGATGGGAAAGCCACCGCCTGTCATTGATGCTGCAGAACTTCTAGAAGATCCTGAGGTATTAAGTTCTCTGGACATGCTTGATTATCATCACCGGGTAAAGCTTGGATAAGATTGTGTCCTACCCGTTGATCTATATTGTATAGTTCCAATATTCATTTTGCTACCTAAGATAATTGTCAATATAGAGCAATAATATTTTTTTTGGTATCACTGCAATTATAATCAATTTTCACATATTTGAATGATTTTAAGTTTAAAATACATCTTTGCTACTAATAGAAAACATTTTTATTGCTCAACATTAGTGTAATACCATTCTGAAGTGATTTTTTGTGTCTAGTAGGCATTATCAAGGTCCTTAGTGACTATATAATCTCCTCTTGTTATAATGTAAGACATGGAAGCTTTTCTCCACGGAGACACATGATATGAAATAATTTAAAAAAAATAAATAAATGAGAATCTTCTGTTACAATTTCATTTTCGCTTGTTTGCGATAATACAAGGGCTAGATTTACGTAGCGACCTTAAATTTTATTTATCTTGTACCAATATTATAATTTTGTTGATTTGCAGGGTACTCTTAGTGGTCTTTGCGATGATTTGGGTATTCCTTTTCAACCTGCAATGCTAAAGTATGTAGAACTTTTTTTCCCATTGGAAAATTAAAATTGTTTTTTTTTTTAATCTCCCCCCTCCCAGGTCTCAATTAAATTTTTTTTTTGGATAAAGATACATCCTTGCACCAGGAGGTTTGAAAGGTACAACACTAATGGTGGGTGGATGTTCAAGTTCTAAGTGAATAATTAAAGCTTACCTTTTTTCCTTGATGCTATTAAAATTAGTGACATAAAACTCAACATGGAATATGGTGATCATCTCCATTCTGTTCCATTTAATTATGTTATTATTTGCAAGCCCAGACCTTGTTCTCTTCCTTTTTCCACTTTATTTTGTTGCCATCTCTTGAGAGTTTATTTTCTGATACCTAGCAATTGTAAATTTATGTGATAAATGGATAGAGTTTTGCAGCTCCAATTATAGGGAAACAAAAAGCAACTAGCTTTTGTTTTGAATTTGAATAATTACCCCATCTAATTATACGTTAAAAATATATTAGTACTTGATGTGTGAAAAGCTTTTCCCATGAATGAATTATTGATTTTTGTTTAGAGTCCTAACTATTAGCTATTCTCCATTTTATTATGGGGTGGCGAGAAATGTGTAGAAGCCATTTTATTTTGTTCTTAATTGTTCTCCTGCTACAGTTATTTTGTGTGCATGCATTACATGTTGACAATTTAAACGTGCCAGTTGGGAAGCAGGTCCAAAACCAATAGATGGCTTGTGGGCCCCTTGGTGGTATAAGTCTGTACATAAGTCTACTGGCTTTAAGCAAGAAGGGAAGTATCCTCAGGTATGTGGTTTGTTGTTTGGTCCAGTTTAGCTTCTGTTGTAAAGAGTCCTGGCCACTTCAATTTAAAAAGATAATTGTTTGCATAGTATAAGGTACTTCGACTAGAGTTTATACTGTATTTTATCTCCTTTTCAGCCATTTCCCTTTTCTCTGTATAATTTGTTGGAGCAAAGTCTACCCCTCTACAATATGCTTCGGCGCCACGTGAAGAAGAAATCATCCTTCGGCCCCCCTTTACCTCCACCTGATCTTCCAGTTCCTGCAAATGAGAAACTTCTTGCTTGGGTTGGTGATGAGATTGTGCCACGTGAGAGTGCAAAGGTTTGTGTGACACCTTAATGTCTCTTGTGGTAAAACAAAGGATCTAATTTGTATTTGTGCACAGATTCTCATTATTTTAATAGTTGCCTTGTGATCTACCAGGTCTCTGTATTTGATTCAGTTGTTCAAGGAGGTGATTCAGTCTGGGAGGGCCTTCGGGTGTACGATGGAAAGATTTTTAAGCTTGAGGAACATCTTGACAGGTCATGTTGCTGTTATATTATTAAGTTGATGCCTGATGCTGACATTTTATTCATTAATGTACAGAGCTCTGATTAAGTGATTACTTAAATATGCATAAATTGAAATAATAAATAAAATAACATTATTGGGGGGATTGAATTTTAGTAAATCAAGAACTGCGAGAATGTTATTAGTATGAGAGCTATTTGCTAGCTTTCCCATATTGAGATAGTTACCAATGAAAAGCTATTTGGTAAGATAGCCAGATTAAAGAATTTATTTTGAGTTTCAAGATTCATTTCAGACAGACTTGCTCTTATTTCTTCCTTGCCATTTCTTTCTACTTTACTCTTTTCAATTCACAGAAGAAACTTGCCTTAACTCTTAGTTGACAATGTGTAATACACTATGGGATCTGCTAAGCAGCATCAGTTGTTTTAATCATCCCCTTCGAAATTATAGTTGTTTCTCTTTCTAACCTGATGAAGCAATGACTAATTGACCAACCCTTAAGTAGCTTATTGCTTAGGATTGAAAAGTTTTTAATTGGCTGCATTTGATCTTCAGAATTTCTTTTGGCAATAAATAAATAAATATATATAGAACAACAATAAGAAAAGAGTTTTCATATAAGAATAATTTGAAAGAATGTGCTCATGATTTCTTAAATTACTCTATTGGTTCTTTTTCTTCTTATATAAATTGTTGAGCTAATAGAAGACATAATTATCAGATAAGACACTGAAATTTTTTCACGGGAAATATTTTTGATTGCATATTTCTGATCAATTTTCAATCGTGGATCATTTTCAGTTGAAAGTATGTTAGTTTACTTCATCTCACCAGTTGAATTAAACTTGAAGATCATATGTGTATACTCAATAACTTTATTTGAAAGAAGAAACTGTATTCTCTTAAAAACATTTGGTCTTCTTCACTGTTGTTGATCTGACATGCCATGCTCCATATCAGGATGTTTGATTCAGCAAAAGCTCTGGCCTTTGAAAATGTTCCAACCCGTAATGAGGTGAGTGCTCTTCATCTTTTAAGAATCTCTTAGAGTGTGGCCTCAATTTTATCTTGATATGTTGTTGGATGTATTGGATCATGTTTATTTTACTGTAACGAGTGTGGTTTCAAAAAATTGCAGATTAAGGATGCGATCTTCAAAACATTAATTAGGAATAGGATGTTTGATAATTCACACATCCGGCTTTCTTTAACACGGGGAAAAAAGGTTCTACTTACTCTTTCTTGAATTTTATTTCCAAAGATATAGGTTATAATCTGGGTGAAATTTAGATAAGACCGATGGGACTCGAAGCCTGCGCTTTTAAGTTACTTTTTGTTCTGTTTTTTCTGGGTTATGAAGGAATCTTGTTTAATATGTGATAAGCTGAATGGTATGTGTTGCCATTAATCTTATGGAACTTTTAGACCCAACCTATCTTTGGAGTGACATAAAAAGATATTTTCTCCTCCAGGTCACATCGGGGATGAGCCCTGCATTCAATCGTTATGGATGCAAGCTAATTGGTAAATTTCTATCCCTGCACCATGTAACAATGACATTTTATCATAATATTTATGCCACAGAAAGAGAATTTCTGAATCAATTTGAAATTTTTGAAAGGACCAAGTAAGATCAGTTTTATTCCAGTACCCAAATTTTCATTGAAAGATATTTGAAGTACTGACTGCATACATGACTTGGAACTTGGTATTCAAGGGGATCATAGGAAGAAAACCCCTAACTTATGCAATGAATTGATGAATGCTTAAATATGATGAACCGCTCTATGAATGTATTTATGTCCAATTTTTGGCTCCAGATAAGTTAGGCCGGCCTCCTTATTCTGTTGCAATGACATGATATTGTGAATCATCTAGAAAGTTTGAAAGTTAATCCTTTTCATGCTCTAATCATGGATATTTTTATTGGAGTCTCTTTCTGATATGCAAAGCAATTCGTCAACTTTACTGCATTTATGAGCTCTTCAGGCCCCTTTTGCTCCAACAAGTTATGTTTTTCTTTTCTCTCAACTGAAATTTCTCCTTTTATCTCCCCCAACAACAACAACAACAACAACAATAATAATAATGATAATAACTGACCTGACATTCTGCTTTTCAAATGGATGGGCTATTTTATATTACCACGGGTTCTTCAAATATGCAGTGCTTGCTGAATGGAAGCCCCCTGTCTATGATAATACACATGGAATAGTACTCGTGACAGCTACAACACGGCGCAATTCACCAAATGTGAGTTTGTGATTTATATACTTCTTATAAATGTTTATATTTGACTTATTAGAAAGTAGAAAGTACCTTCTGTATCATGTCAAATAATGGTTAACATCCAGTGTTTTTCATCTATATCACTTTATAAAAAGGTGTGTATGGTCCTTACATATTCTCAAACGTAAATCTAGTAAGAGTGGTATCACCGGACACCTCGTGTCATCGCTGTCCTGGTCTTATTTAAAAAAGAGGCAATACCAGAAAATTAGATTAAGCTATATTATCAGAGAAATGTTTTTAATCATTATAGATTCATTAGTTTAAAATACATTGTTGACTTTCCGTGAATAGACCAATTAATGTTATTGTTATCTTATCCTGATTACTGGACAAGAAGAAGAAAATAATAGCATCTCATCTGTTGAGCTCTATATGAAAGTTGGCCCTACCTTTTTATCGGTTATCCTATTTTTTTTGCGCTTCCATGTACGTCATATTATGCTCGTTATCTGGTTTGGTTAATTGTATGTATATATTTAGCGGATAGAAGGGTAATCTATTACCTTTGCTATTTATTCAATTGTATAGATAAGATTAGTCCCATGTTCCCGTCCCATGCATAATTGAATGGAATTCTTATGAAGTTATTTCTTCCAATGATAATGATGGAAGTGGCATGCAATATCCTGGGATATAGATGTTACAGAATTAGAACCATTCATTGGCAGCAACTGACACATTCTCCTTTAGTGCATCTAGTTGACTTTATCTTCTCTTTTTTCTTTTCTTGCCACTGCCAGAATCTGGATTCAAAGATTCACCACAATAACCTTCTTAACAACATACTGGCAAAGGTATATATATCCTCTTCTCCTTACAAATATTTTACATTGAGTAATTATCCCAAAGGTTATACTGGCTAAGGTATATATATCCTCCAAGGTTATAAACCCAATGGTTGGAGTTGCTACCATGTGACTTGGAGGTTATAGATTTGAGCTGTGAAATCAGTCTCTTGCAAATGCAAGGTAAGGCTGCCTACAACAGACTCACAAAGTGAGTCCGGCCCGCGTATAGCGGGAGCTTTGTAACACCAGTTTGTCCTTTAGTAATTATCCCAAAATATTTTGATCATATTGTTACTGCTGGATTATCTACTACTGGACATGGATAGTTGCTGAGCTAATTACAAATTCAGATGGATTAATCCTCAGAGTAATTTGTTAAAATCCTACTGAAGTCCCACATTGGGTATTATGGGATGCCTAGGTGGGTTTATAAACTTGGAGGCTTTACCTTCTTAATAGACTACATGCAGTTTTTGTTAATTATTCTAATGTGCTCCCAATGGGAGAAGGGTATGATTTAGCATATGCAATAGACATACTTGACGCATTGATGATTTACTACAACGGGGGATAACTTGATCGCCAGCATGATAGAAAACACTGTTTCAAATAATCTGTCATGTCCATATACTGTCATTTTTACGGGTATTTCTAATAGATGGCACAAAATTGTTGGTGCAGATTGAAGGCAATAATGCAAAGGCAGATGATGCAATCATGCTCGACAAAGATGGTTATGTATCTGAAACCAACGCGACCAACATTGTACGCCCTCTACTTTGCCTTAAATGTCAGATGGATCATTCTTCATCATTTTGCTAATTATATGCTAGGGCTTGCAAAGAAGTAGGGAGGCGATTCTCTAGAGTTTTACATGCCATATTGATGTGTGTGTGTGTGTGTGTGAGAGAGAGAGAGAGAGAGAGAGAGAAATTAACTTATAAAGTTTGAGAGACTATGACAATTCAGTTAACTCATTGCTTGTTTTAAAGAATGTAAAATAATCTCCCTGCATGATGCTACAGCATAATGATGGTTTAGTTCACCTTTAACTTGCAGTCTCAAGGGTGACAAGTTCCCTGGTCATATTATATAAGAAGGATTGTATACCTTTCTGCAACAGAGAATGGTAAATTGCATGTATTGACAGGTAAACTTGGACTAAAATATTGATCTACGTTGTGCAGTTCATAGTAAAAAAGGGCCGTGTTTTGACACCGCATGCTGATTACTGTCTGCCTGGTATTACGCGAGCAACTGTAAGTTGTGTAAATTCTTACTGAGTTATTGTATCAATTTTGATTATATACCATTGAAGTTGGAAGCCTTGTTTTATTTCTTCAATATTTTGAAGGGAGGAGCAATAAAGAAGATAAACAAATACGATGCAGGTTTATGATTGTTATTAGGAATTAGATAAAAGATAGATATAATATTGTAGGTATTAATCTTTCGAATGCCATGATATTCAGATATAATGTAGCTTGTATGCAGGGAAGCTTTTTGATGATAAGAGCAAAGTCCAATTTCAACTATACTACCCTTATAGAACATGTTGCTTTATTTGCTAGTAAGGGCATTTTTGTTGGCATTAATTAAACTATTAACTTAATGGATCTCATAAATATAAAAATCAGATTCTTATAATTCTATTCAAAAGATTTTATCAGTTTATATTGGTATGATGAGATTGAGCTGCTTTCCAATTTCAGGTGATGGATCTTGTAGTGAAAGAGAATTTCATATTAGAGGAGCGGAGAATTAGTCTATCAGAAGTGCATACTGCAGACGAGGTTCATATCTAACATCAAATACTTCAGAATATCTGATATATTTTTTTTTAATAATTTATTCACTATCCAATTATTTGCGGGTATCTCGCTGTGATGATGGATATACAGCCAACTAGACTTACTTATGATCAGCATTCTGAAGACATCACCCAAAAAAAAAAAAAGTCTTGCAACAATATGAGATGTAGAAGATTTAGGGATCAAATTTGAAAAATTATCATTTACTGTCACCCTATCCTAGTAATTTGTAATTTTTTTAATTCCTTTGAAAATTTGCTCCAATGCTGAACTTTGTTTTACTTGCAGTGCTCAATTGTATGGGGATGAGATAAGCACTTAGTAGCTTCTTTTAGTTCAATTTAATTTATGTTTTGAGTTATTAACTAGAAGGCTGCCTTGCAGATATGGACGGCAGGAACAATGGGAGAATTGAGCCCAGTAAGTGCCTTATATCTCATCAGTTCTAATTTTGTCCAAATGAAGTTTTGCCATATAACATGATAAATTATAAAAATATAAATATAGATTATAACTGCCCATAACAGTATCATTAACAGACATGTAAGCATTTTAAAGGCAAGCCTCATTCATAATTGTTTTTGGCTTCTCGCCACTTGCCGTTATCAGCATTACTGATAAATCTCAAAGATGAAACCGTTGAGTTATAGTTTTTGTTGTTTCACTAATCTAGTGAATATGATGAAGAGGATGAAGTTGTTTGGAAACGTGGTGCAGGTAGTGAAGGTAGATGGTCGCACAATCGGCAATGGAGAAGTGGGGGCAGTCACTAAAAGTTTGCAAGCTGCTTACAAAAAGTTGACAGAGCAGTGTGGTGTACCTATCCCCACTGCCCCTCACACTTGAAGGGTCTAACTAACCTCTTTCTCTTTTCCTCTTACCACCAAATGCACACATATGACTTCTCTTTTCTTTTCTTTTCTTCCAGTTTGCAGATGCAACTGAGAGTGCAAATTGCTGGCCTGCCATTCCTGTAAGCAAATAACTGCGACGCCAAATTTCTCTCCTCCACAGTAATTAATAATTCAGTAATTGGACTGTTGCTTCCGAACGCTTAAACTGTGTTTGTCCTTTCTCCTATCAATAACGAGAATTATGGGTTTTTTTTTATTTACTTTTTTCTTCTCTGAATAAATCTGAGCGTTTATTCTCTATGAAAGTTTGTTGAGTAAATTAATAAAAAGGAGTTCTGAATGCAATATAAATATGTTTTTCAGCATCTTTTCATTTTTGAGCTTTTTCTTTAAACAAACAAAAAGAGTCATTCATTATGTAAACTGTACACTAGAGTGGGAAAATAGAAGACATTCTATTTTTTCTCTGGACTAAATTTAGATAACTTTTTTTTTATATTGTTATGAACTTTTGCAATAAAGATATGATGCGTAAAATAAATTAAAAAGATGAACTATAAAAACTCCATAATAAGGGTCTTGGGTGTTCAAATTAGGTATCTACATGAGAAAAAATGGGTCAAGCCCAATACATTACTCGAATTCGAGTTCTTAGAAAGGCTAATTCTTAAAAGTCTTAAAAGGGCCTAACCCACCTAACAAACCGGGAAGCCCAACAACTGAAGAATAAGAAGATCGACCAAGTCAAATACATAAATCTGACTAAGTCAAATACCTCTAAATAAAAACTATAAAATTAACATAAATAAAAAAAAAACTTAATATAATTTTAACAATGGGCATGTTTGATTCTTTTTTTTTTTTTGGTTTTTATGCTTCAAAACATTTTTGTCTAATTGCTTTTATAAGAAAAATTTTGAGGATAAAAGAACAAAATTTTTTTTAAATAATTAGTTTTGAAAAATATGTTCAAAAGCCCCAAAAAAAAAGGAATTTGTTTAAAAAAATTGTTTTGAAAACAAATACAAAAAACAGTTTGCACTTCAATCTAAAATTGTTTTTTCATCTTACTCTCAGTTTCCTACTTAATTAATAAAGTACAAAATTCTAATATCGTAAGTTCAACTCATACTTGTTATTTCTCTATCAATATTTAAGTGAATGATTTTCAATCTTTCTTTCATGTCGTTGAGAGCAAGAGCTCCTTCTGTAATACTCATGAAAAATAAAATATAAATGCGTATTTTTAAACTACTATTACTATTTACGTATATGGTACTGTTCATTTATACAATCAAAATGTCAAATACTAGATGTGGTTTGGTTATAAGAGAAAACTAAAAAGAAGTTTGTATTAGAAAATGACGTTTTATGTGTAAAAATACCCTCAGGAACTAAATTGAAAGGACTGAATTGAAAAGAAACTTAAAGGTTTAAGGTGAAAGGATAGTTTTCCCTTTGTAAGGTGCACAGTAACTGCATTATTAGAAATGTCATTTTCATAAATAGTAAATTGAATATTTTATTAGTACATAGTATCAAATAGTACCCTTGACTTTTACTATAAATAGGCCTTTTCATTTCACTTCTAAACTCACACCTTCAACTTCTCTTCTTCCCTCCTTAAGTTTCTCTTGCTCCGACGCTAGGCTTCTGAGATTTTGGGCCTTTCTGTTTTTGTTTAGGTAAAGATACTATGCCCTTTCTATGTCTTTCAAATTTTAGAAGTTATTTTCTTAAGTATGATCTGTGGTTGCGGCTTTGGCCGATCTTCCACATCAGAAAAACTGTCGTTAGCTGTTATTTTGATTCTCTGATTACCGAAATAGAATATAATCTGTGGAGAATACATGTCTAGTAAAGTTCTGGCTAAGGAAAGACCTGGTTTTTAAGTGTGTCCAGTGTGACCCTCCACTCTTTCCTGGGAACTTACCTGGTGTACTCTTTTACAGATTGTATTCTGTATTTCTGGTATGAATAGTACCCGTACGTATGAATAGTGACTGTATGAATAGTACCGTACATATGAATAGTGACTGTATGAATAGTATCTGTAAGTATGAACAGTATCTGTACGAAAACGATCTTAACGTATTTTCTGTAATCTTTAATGAAAATCTCTGTAGCGGAACACTGAAATTCAGCTGCGTACTCTTGTCCGTAACGATTTAGAGAAGTGATACTCGTACGGAATCCAGGTGAGTGAAACGACCCTGTTTTAATAGAGTTTTAGCATTACTGGTGATAAAAAGTATGTCGTAGGACACTCCCAAGATTCATAGGGAGAAATTGGATTCAGAATGACGAATATAATGAGATAATTAATCCAGAAGTATGGATAAGACAAAGCAAGTATCTCATGATGATATGAAATTTGAATCATATAGTTATATACTATACCTGTTATGTGGATGAGTATTATATTGTGCTTCTGATTATGATATGAACTGTTGTACTATTGATTGTGATTGAGCGGTACAGTACCCCCTCTCACGGCAAGGCGGAAAACCCGGGTTAAAGGGTGTCTTGACCGATAAGTGTGGAGACAATGATTCCCTCAGTAGGGATATAGCCCGGATTGGTGATAAATCCGTGATGCGCCCTAGCTAAGAGGATGAGGTTGTGCGTCATGGCGGAAAAATACAAAATTGGTGAGCCGGCCTGTGTGCGCTTTCCGGGATATATTGCCATTGACGAGTACTAGTATCGTTTGTTGAATTGGATGAATTTTATCTTCTTGTATGTAATTTCTAACTATGTCTATTGATTGAGGTTGAGCCTTCGTATATGCTTGCATGACTGGTGATGTATTTGAATTTTATTAACGCGAGGCCGATTTGCTCATTGAGTTTAAAAGCTCACACTCTCTGTACAAACTTTTTGTTCTGATCAGGTTGCCGCTGAAGTACATCCGCTAGAGGAGTAGATCACGTTGGACCTTCCCGCTGTCGGGTAGGCCCTTCTTTTGTTATACAGTATGTTGCTCTGTAACCGTCTATGACATCTAGGTCAAGGGTTTGGTATTTGGCTTGTATTTCAGTATGATAATGTGTTTTGTACTGAGGATCTATTATTAATTAAGAAAATCTGATGTATTTTCTTTGTATTTATTAAGGAATGGTATTTTGATAATATAGAGATAATGACTGACAATTTTACTTGTGGGAAGAATTTATCGAAAGGCTTACAGTGATAGAATATTCATCATTGTGCCGGTCATGTGCCTAGAAAATGGGTCGTGACACCTTCAGTCAATAAAAATCAACCAATAATCTTGCGTTACCCCAAGCAATCAGTGAAGATATTCCAATGGCGGATGCGATCTTTTAAAAGATAAAAAAAAAAAAAAAGATACATTGGCTTAACATGGAAATTATTAGTATAACTAGGATTTAAATTCACTAAATTTTGGTCAATGTGACTCGATTCGCATTTTTTATAATACTTATATGGCATGCAAATATCCAGAATTTTCGGGTCTTCAATATTATTTGGAGAAAAGTAAAGTTGTCAAAACGGGCTCGGTACGCCGGGTCGAACCCGTTTAACCTACTAAAAGGGAGAGTTGGGTTTATAAATTTTTTGTCCATTTAAATCCGGGCCTAGGTGGCCCGGCCCGTCAACCAGCGGGTTATGTGGGTTCAACCCGGATAACCCGCTGGTTACCCGTTTAACCTACTTAAAATTTTTTTTAAATAAATATTTTTAATACATATTACATATTCACTTATTTAGAATTTCAAATATTCTATAATCTATATTCTATACTATTATTACATTACTTGTTGTCTTACTTTATATATTTACTATTTTTCTGTTATAACGATGAAAATGTGTTATCATTTTCTATAATATAAGAAGATTAGAGCCTTAAAAACTTGTCAAATGTCAAAATAAATTGGTGCTTTAATGCCATTTTCATTCCTATCTTCCAAAGGTTATTTTGTAACATAATAGTTTAAGATAGGGAAATTGTAGGTGTTTTATATTTTTTATTTGATAATTTCTATTCTTCATAAAATGATATCTAATTATACATTGATTATCAAAATTTCTAGTGATTGGTATTTTGGTTACAATAAATGAGCAAATGAATATTGAAATTTGAATTAAAAAAATAAAAAAAAAAAGAATTTCTAGCTAATTTTACAAAAAAAAAATTTAGTGCGGGACTAGCCCACACCTAGGTGAGACGGGTTGCCAATTTGTCAGCCCGTTTATAAACGGGCTGGCCCGGCCCGGCCCGGCCCGCATAACATTGGGCCCGTCGTGGGCTAGTCCGAACCCAGCCCGCCAGCCCGTTTTGACAGCTATAGAGAAAAGGCATGGAAAAGTGTACAAATGATAAAATATAAATATCATCACACTGTAAATAATGATAATATTGTGGGGAAAAAAATTGAACCCGTTATAATGCTATTGTGGCATCCAGGAACGGAAATAATAGATTGTATATCAGAGTTATTGATTCTCTCGTTAAGTGATTGAATGATTTATAGTCATTTTTTTAAAAAATTTCATTACCAATTGAATTGTTGATGATAAAACTAATAACTCTAATATTAAAATTAATTCAATTTCGTGGCATGCAGATCCAGATGAAATTCTTACCTTTGCCTTTATGTGGTCAGTGAGACGAAGGGTGGACCATTGACCAAATAAAGTAAGACTGACACTTTTACCATAACTTTTTAGATCAACAGCTTACCCCTTTCCGTGTACCACTGTGACTTTTGGTTAGTGTTGTCACTGTTCAAAATATTTTATATTAATATTAAAATAAATTATTACCTCAATCATTAAAAAATTATAATTACTCCAATTTAATTTTTTTAAAAATTAAATGTTATGATTGAATTATTAAAAAATTTTGTTTATTTTAATTTCATTTGCCTGTGTATCAAAATGACATCAACAAATTTTTTAGTTTAGAACATTCAGTATCCAAAAATTTACTACGATATAAAACTTTTTCAATGTTCACAAAATTTAAATTTAAAATTTTACTTACAAGAATATATATTAAATTTAATTAATCCATATAAGTTTTTTTAAGAATTAAATTAAAATATTTATTTAAAACAAATTAAATTAAAACAAATATAATTCTCCTCCATAGAAAATTTCTTAGCATTACTGTGTGGACGAAAGTAAAAGATTTGAGGTCTCTTCAATATTCTAAAAGTATTGGACTCTTCAATATTCTAAAAGAATTGGACTCTTCAATGCTTTTACTTAAGTCGTCAGATTGACGTCATAAACAGTTCAGATCGTGCAAAAAGTATTGGAAGGATTAAATTAAATAAATTAAAAAAATTTATAGAGATCAATTTAAATTCAAAACAAAATATTTTTTAAAATGAAGAATTTAGATAAAGTTAAATATGATTTTAAATCAAATAAAAGACAAAAAGATAAATATTAAATAGAGACTTAGATAAATAAATTATTTATTAAGTAGATATAATTTAGACCACTAAATTATATAGATCTAATGATTTAAACTCTTCAATACTTTTTTGTGTAATTTAAACTTTTCATAATCAAATAAAAATATTGAGAGCCTAATACTTTTAAAGTATTAGAGATTCCCAATCCGAAAGTAACCCAACTTTTGTCTCGTACGAGAACATCCCAGTATTATTGAAAGATGAAAAGGAAAGTGAACATGATTGACTTTATCTGAACGCAAAAATAATTGACTGATAAATTGCCATTCAGGTTTTGTCTGTCGGTGGTAGTAAAAGAGTCGAGTTTGGGCCCAATCATTTATGGGCCTAATGGGCCCAATCTCTTGGTGGGCCTCTTCCCTTTTGATCCCTTCCATCCCTTCCATATTTAATATTAATAATTAATAATAATAATAATAATAAAAGAGGAATTAGAAAAATGGAAAAAAAAAAAAAGTGCATCAGGAATGGAATTGTGACATTGATCTCGAAAGCCATGAAATAGTATCTCATGTGGACCAACATAAAGGAGTGGTTACATTCACATTATTCACTTTGTTTGCTTCAATGATTGGTGTCTTGCGTCTATTTTTTTTTTAATTTTTTTTAAATATACATCATTTTCCTGTTTTGGTGTGGATGTCCACTTCATCCTCCTTTTGCTGTATTCTAATTCATGTTATTCCCACATCCATATATAATATATCTTTACTTTGCATTTTTTTTTTTTTTTGTATGTTTCTAATTTCCTTGGCCTGCAAACTAGCACTTAACAACACTTATTCAACTGCGAACGGATGCTCACAGCCGTCCAATGACGCATCGGACGGCTGGCAGGTGAACTCGCGGATTTATTGGCGCTTCAACCCTCTACTTCTTCCTCTTCCTCTCACATTGGATTTAGTGACAAAAATAATAAGGGAGAGAGAAATGACTGGGAATCTGTGAAAAGGCATGTCTCTTGGAAGAGAACAAGAAGATAAAAACAAATGTGTGAATGTGTAGGTGTTGGAATCTTCTAAAACAAAACACTGGACCTTCTTGAAGCAGTACTCGCTAGGGTTACACCAGACCCTTGTGTGATTCATGTGAGATCTGACATTATAGAAATAGGGGATGGATGAGGAGGGGACCTACCCAACGAACTGCAACATACATATATCCCCATATCTAAAGGATACGTTTTGCCACGATATGTAAAGCTGGTTAGTTGAAGAGTTATAGCATTTGTTATTCTTAAATAAAGTTTAAAATTTGAGTTTTATCATTTATGAATAAAAAAAATTAACACTCAGAGAATTTTACACTTATTTAGTAAACCAAATTAATTGAAACTTAGTGGGTTTTCAAATAAGGGTGGTTCTAACCAAAAAAAAAAAAGACACATTACTACACAAATGATGAATCTAAGTTTTTACCCTTCCTCTATATTTCGACAACAAAAATATTATTCATGACCATATATAAGAAGCTACGGGAATATATATATATATATATAGATATATAAATATTTATAGGTATTAGTCACCTCACCTATGTCAATCAATATGATGATCAGTTAAGCTTTATTCATTGTAATTTGTCCTCATTTCTTACATGAAAGTTGAAATGGCTTTCCTATTACTCCCTTTGGTCTCTAATGCCAATGATGGTCTGATCTGAAATATTCAAATGGGTGCTCATACTCTTTATATATATATATATATATATATATATATATATATAAATATATATAGGCTATATCATGGTTAACAGTATGAGCTGCATGGCTTGCTATTTTATTCACAAAAGAAAAATGAAAGGGATTCAAAATCTTTATTCAACACTCAAAAGAATTCTTGTAATTTCAAGTTGCTTACCGATTTTAGAAAATTAATTTGGCAAAGATCTATTTTACTTTACTTTTCAATGACTCAATAAAATTAGGTAAAGAGGAATTAATCAGTTTGCTCAATGAGTTGTAAAAACACGAACAGTGTAAAGTTGGATCGATTTAAAATGTTTTGTCCACTTTCTGTCTTCTTTTTATTTTTTGGGGTCCTAAAATTGGACATAGCACAGAATGAACTTTCCCTGCAAAAGAGATAACTTTTGGCTGCTTTTCTGGAGCTGTGTAGTGTGGCCCAAATAAACATTAGTTGTGTTTTTTGATACTAATTAATAATTGAAGTCTCGTACACTATTGTAATATTGGAAAGCATTTCTTTCTCTTCTACTGGTTTGGATAAATCTAACCCGATAAAGAATTTTTTATACAATTCATCTACTTTAAATTTATAGATCAAAGCTTAAACTTTCAAGATGTTGAATTTTTTTATTTGTGATCAATCACATCAAAATTTGTATAATTTTTTTATTATTATATATGCAGATCTCAAGTGATTTAATAATATTGAAAGAACTTGATCGATTAACAAATTATCTATAAAAAACTCAACTTTTTAAAATAAAATATTAAGTTTTTTCACCCATAAAAAAAACTGTAAAGAATTTTTCAATCTATAGAAAATTTGATCTTTCAAGATGTCGGAGTTTTTTCATTTTGTAGATCATCTCAAAATTTATATAAATCATAACTTTTTATTATGATACACAAAATGTCAGAATGATTTAATAATGACGACAGAGGTTGCTAACTCAAATATCCAATAAACAGAAAATTAAAGCATATAGATGAATGACAATGAGGAAAGAAGAGAATCTATTTTACCTTAAACAAGTTAAGTTACTCTATTTGCTGATTCAAATTACCTAAAGCAATCTTTTTTAAACAATACTTTAATTATATCCATAACTTTATTCTTTTGATTCTGCTCCTGAATTAATTCAACAAATATACTCGACAAAACCCCACCACGATATCGACTTTTTTTTTTTTTGCCTTGGGATTCGACTGCCAACATCGTACAGCTTAATGGGGCCTCTTTTTTCCCTTCAATATTGTGTTACTCATCTGCCTTTATTGTTCTTCTTTTTCATGATACTATATATGTGATAGAATTATTCTAGACCCAGAAAGTGAAGCAATATGGCATCTTAAAATACACTTACTCTAATCTCTAGAGCCTACACAAATGTATATCTATATATGGGTTTGGTTTATTGGTTTAATTTTTTGTGAATGTGACGAAGAAATAAGAATGGACCATTCTCTTTGGTGTGTGGGAAAACATAGAGAGAGATGCATGCTGATAAAAGGTTAGGTCTTCTAATAAAGCTGTTCTCGCAGCCTTCTTTGATCTTTCTCTTCACGTACATCTATAATAATAATAATAATAATAATAATAATAATAATAATAATGATCTAAATATGAATTTTTATATCTTCAGTAAAAGTTTAGGTTCTATCATGCTTGAGAGTTGAGACAAATCATGTGTAGAAAATCTGATATGCAATAGTAAATGCTTTCTAATCATCTTGGAAGTTAATTAACACATGTATATATAGTCAACCGAAGTCATTATTCAATCTTAAAAATTTTCCTTCAATCGGATTGGTATTCTGGTATAATAACACAGAAGTCAGTGATTATGAATTTGGATTTGAGGTTTTTATTTATGGTTTGTTGTGTAGAAGTTATATAATATAACTGACATATAAAATAAGGAAATTATAATAAATGTATTATTTTTTTTGTTTAAAATATACGTTCTTTTCAAAGTTTTTTACTTGGTACTCGTTGAAATAAGGCAAAAACAAAGTAAATATATAATTTTTAAGGACTAATAAGTAAAAAGTTAAAAAAATTTTAAGAATTGAATATATCGTGAATTTTTTATATATAAAAATTAAATAATTCAAGCAAAAGATATAATTTTGTTGTGAATAAGATGATGGTATAAAATGTGGCGCAGCCTCCTAAAAGGGGAGGCGATCTTTTTAATATAATTCAAACTTAATTCATAAAGATTCCGATCAGATGGAGAGAAATTCAAAAAGATAGCCTCAAACTTAATTCAGCAAGTTGAAATTGGGATGGCCTACCACCATGAAATTAAAACGAGGTAGGCAGATCCATTGACGAAGTAAGCTGTGCGTGTGTGTGTACCTCCTCGAAAGAGAAGAAAGGCAGAGTGAAAGAGAAAGCAAAAGGAGGTGGTGGAAGCAAGACATAAAGAAGAGGGAATAAACCCAAAAACTTCCTCCAGGGAGAGCCCACATCCATCACTACATTCACAAATGGAGGAGCAACACCAGTCTCAATAATTAATTAGGTACATCTTCAATAAAAACATAAAAGAGACCAGAGAGAGAGAGAGAGAGAGAGAGAGAGAGAGAGAGAGATAGATACCCATTAAAGTTGAAAAGATAAAAATATGGAGGCAATTCATTAGCTAATTAAGTAAAGTTGGGATCTTCGATGAGTATGGACTCTTGTTGAATCCTTTCCAACATTTGGTATACTGCTCCTGCTATCTCCTCCACTGATCCCACCTTGCTCTCTTCTTCTATCTGCATCCATGGTTTTCCATTTCTTTCATTCATTCATTCATTCCTCTTCGCTACTCAGTTTATTTAAACAATACATGGATCAAGAAATTAAATAAGGAACAACACAAACCTTGACGCTGATGCAATAGAGGACGACATCCTCACTGCTGGTGACGTTGAGATGCAACACTGTGAGACCCAAGGCCTGCAATGCAGACACCATCTTCACCAGCTGCTTCCCCCTCTTCTTCGTCCTTATCTTCATATTCGCATGGCTCTCCACCATCGTCACTTCTATGTCTGCTATTCCGCACTCCGTCTTTCCCTCTCCCCCTCCGCCTGAACTCGTCGAATACTGAGGAAACGCGAAGAACTCTGAGAATGGCATCTGATTCCCTGTTTCCCTCTCCTCTGTTTCTCTGTGACCCCCCAGATATTGCAGCTTCTGCTCTAGCTCCTTCACATAATTAATCGCCCCTCCTATTATCGAAGCTTGATCTCCCTGCAAATCAACCATCAAATTTTTAACCCATTTCCACAAATCCAAAGACTAAACAAGATGGAAAGAAGATTACCCTTTGAACGTAGGAGTCGGGCATGAGAGAACGAAGAACAGAGAGATACTCATTCATTTGCTTCCTTCGATTGCGCTCCACTGCAATGTGAGTCATTCTCTGGTTCTCAATCTCCTCCTGGTTCTTTCTCGTTCTGGCTCTGCGTCTCTTGGGACGACAATTCGATGCATTAATATTATCGAAATTATTTTCACTTGGCGTTGCATTATTCGCATTACTAGTCTCAGAAACAGAGGAGGGATTCGAGAGATGCAATTCGTTCAGTAACAACGGTGGGGGAGAAGCAGAGCAAACAGCCCAATCTGGGTAAAAAAAATTTTCTGTTTGGGTCTCGAGAAAACCCGCATGCTCCTCCTGTTTTGCGAGGCTAAAGTCGTCGTCGTAGGAGCAGAGGGCTCCTGCTCCGCCTGGTAACATGGCGTAGAGGTCCTTGGAGGCGCCATAGCCAAAAGGGTAGTCCTGGGGATGATGATAAGGATACACCACTGCTTCTAACGCCATGGGTGTGTCCAAGTCTCTTTCTCCTTCGGGGAGACACATACATACATACAGACACACACACACACACACACTATTTTGACTGAGGGATCTTCAGATTGTGAAAATTGAAAATGGCACGATGGGTTCTCTTTGGGACAACCATCTTGGGCTTATTATAAACTCTTCTTCCTCGTGGAGACGAATTGGACAGTGCTTTTGCACGTGAAAGTCGATTTCATTTTATTTATTTATTGGAGGGATTAACTCCACTATAATTATCTCAATTTAATTTTTAAAATTAAAAGATGTCAATTTAATCTAAAAATATAATATTTGTTTTAATTTAATATTTTTTATTGTTAAATTACAAAATCAACCATTAGTAAATTACACATTTTTTATTTCTAAAAGTTACATTGACAAATATAGAGATTAAATTGTGACAAATATAATCATTCACTAGAGTTGTCAAAATGATATTAGTTTAATGGACCAGTCCACCCAACCCTGCAAATTGGTTTAAGTGGTTCAATGATTTAGTAAGACCATTTTAAAGAACGACTTTTCGTATGACCCATCTAAACCTTAGGTAGATTGGACTTTTTGAAATTTATTTATTTAATTTTAAGCTCTAATATATATATATATATATATATATATATATATATATATTTTAGAAGTTTAATCTAAGTTTTTGAAATTTTTTCATAATTTCAATTCTTAGTTTTTGTCATTCAAAATAATTAAAAATATATTTTAAAAAAAGAATTAAGGTTTAATATATTTTTTTAAAAAATTTAGTTTAATTTTTTGAAATTTGATAGTTATAATATCAAGTTTCTATCATTCAAAATAACTAAAAATATATTTTTTTAAACATAATAAATAGCCCATGAGTTAGCTCAACCCAACTCACCACCTTTGATAAACTAAGCTAAGCTAGAATTTTTATGCCATCAATTAAATAAGGTCCAGGTCGGCCTATGCTATCCGTTGGCAGGATTTGGTTTGGAGTGAACCAGGCTGACCTATATGATAACTTTATTAGTTATAAATTAAATTGAGATAACTATAATCATTCATGATGAAATTAATAATTTACTCTATTTATTATTATTGTTTTGGAGAAAAAATAATAAGAAGAAAAAAACAGAGAAAATGAGGGATATGTGAAGTGAACTTATAGAACGACATGCTGTTGCACTTTTGCGAACAATGACCCGCTTTTTGTCTAGATTAGAAATATAGAGATAAAGAGATAGTAATACACAATGACTTTCCACTAAAAAATAAAATAAAATTAAAAAATTTCGCTTCCCTATCGAGTTTCTAACTTTGATTTAAGGAATCAATAATTACTTTATAGTTTATATATACACTGCTTTTTTAATGAGATTTGTAATATTTTTCTGTAAAAACAATTTTCCCAAAAAACACGCATATAGATATATGATTTATGTATTGCTAGCTGTAGCTAATCATTTTGGTCATAATGAGTTTTTTCCTGTTCCCTGTCATGTCCCCTGCCATTATTTATCTCCTCCCGTGAGTCATTTTATTTATTATTATTATTATTATTATTATTATTATTATTATGGTGTGTAAATTAACCTTCAATTCCACCCTTGATTGATTAGCAGTTTCACTTCATAGTTAATTTTTGTTCAGAAAAAATCTTTTGCTGTCTAGAAACTAGTTGAATAACTTCATTTAAAGAATAAGTGACTTTGAAAATAATCATTTATCTTAAGCGAATAAATTTATTTGATCCTCTAAAAGCTTAGTGAAGCTAGTGGCAACCTGACTGGTAATCTTAAAATAATGTATTTATTACGATCATTTTATGTACCAAAGAATAAAAAGACTGCATTTCCTGTATACATATCAATCATTTTCCCTGTTACAAATAATAATAGTAATAATCATGCAGCTCCAAAAATGGGAGAAAGTGAAATAGCATGTGAATCATCAACTAGGTAGGTTCAGCTTTTCTCTGATCTCAGTGTTCATCTGTTGTGCTACAGGACAAAGCAACTTATTAATTCTTGAATAAATTAACACAAAAATTTACAATTATTTTAATTTAATTATTAAAAAATTAAATATTTTATTTTAATTTCTGAAATTATTTCTATCTCAATTAGTATTGTCAATACGAATTTTAACTCGCAGGCCAAATTTGGCTTGCTTATATTTAAGTGGACCTAGACTCTCAAACATGATTGGTCAAGGGCTTGCAGGTTGGTTCGCATTAATTTTTTTATTTTCCCCTTAAAAGCAATCACCAATCAAACTTTAGACTGTGTGCATGCTGGGTGCTACATTGCTGCCCTGCAAGCCCCGAAGAGTCAACAACTAATCAACCACAGATCAGTGAATCACGCATCACCCAATCCATGTGATCATGTCCCTCTCTCCAAGAAAGATTCCAGGACCATCGACCCTGACTTCAACAGCCTCGATCCCTCCGATTTCAACTCCGCCATCCCCCCAAGAAGGTCCCCAACGACGACGTCTTTGTCGCCTCCTATACCGACGATGTTGACCGCCTGCACTACCTCCTCGAGTCTGGAGTCAACATCAATACATGGGACCAGTGGGATTTAGTACTGGCTTTGCACTATGCTTGCCTCGCTGGTCACCTCAATGATGCCTGCATGCTACTTGAAAGTTGAAAGTAGTGCTATCTGCATATCTGCTCCGAACACACCTTTGTCTCTCGAGCAATCATTCTTTCCCTCCTCCGACTTCTCTCTTCATCCTCCCTTCAGAAGTTCAAATCTACAGCCATAAGTTATTTTTTTTAAGAAAAAAAGCCTAGCCCGCGGGATGGCTCGTGAGCCTGCGAGCTAGGAATGGACAAGCCTGGACTTAAAAATTTGGGCTTATTAAAAAACAGGCCAGCCCGTATTAACCGTACTAGTTTTAATTTAGTCTATTTATTTGTCCGAGTAATTTTTAGCAATAAAAAAATTTAAAATTTAACAACAATAAATTTTGTAATTTGTAATTTAATAATAAAAAGGACCAAGTTGATATAAATGTAACTTTTTAGGGATTAAATTAAAAAAATTAATTTCTTAAAAATTAAATGAAGACAAGTGTAATATTTAGGAAGTATTAAATCAGTTATTTAATCTTAATTCTAAGCTGCACAAATATTTGGAAAATATTAACATTAGTCTCTTAAATTTATACTTCAAAAAGTAAAAAGGAAAGTTGCAGTGTGTGATAAAGCGTATAGTTGGAGGGGTGAAGATTGTGAAGGACAAAAGGAGGAAGGAGGGGTTGGTGTGGTGATTTGGCAATAATAGGGTGTGGGAAAGTACGAGTAAACACACAAGTTAAAAAAGGAGAAGAGGTTAAACAAAAGCTGACATATTATAATATGAATTTAGATTTTTATATATATTCAGAGATTCCTTAGAGAAGAAAGCTTAAGAACTTTGTGGATTGAGATTAAAGTGAGAGGCAGAAGCAGAAGCAGAAGTCAGAAAGTGTTGCAGATCTCACAGAGAATCCATGAGCTTCAAAACAAACACTAACAGCCAAAGCTTCCAAATTAGGGAAACCCTATTATTTATGTTCCTATATAACCCCCCCCCCCCCCAAACACACACTCACTCACTCTCTCTCTTCTCTTCAATTTCAACACACATACACACCTTTCAATTTTCTTCACTGCCTTCCTTATCCTTTTATTATTGTTAGTGTTCCACTCAAGACCTTCGTGCTTCTCGAAGCTTGTACTATTTCTATACATGCAAATGCAATACACTTTTGTTCGTGACTAAATTTTGTAGTGTTTGGTTTCTAAACCACAGAGAGATATATATATATATATATATATATATATGTAGGGTAGTGATATGTAAAGTACGATATTTTCACTATCAAATTTACTTAAAAATACATGAAGATCTAGGTATAAGATCTTATGCACAAATCTTGTTGAAAACTCAACTTTTCTAGTGGTGAACTTTTCTTCGGGCCCACTTTTTCAGTGTTACCCTCCCTAAGCTTAAAAAGAAGAGTCTTCCATTTGATTTTTGGTTCAAACTCAAATCACTTTTTTAAGCTAACTTGCTCACGAATTACCATATATAAATATTTTTCTAAGTTAGTAACATTAAATTGCAATTTTCACTAAAATATCAATATCAATTAATTGTATTGTTATTTGTTAATATATATCAGTAGTTAAAAACAAGAAAATATATATCAGTATAGTTGGCAACCTAGTAAACATTAAAATAAATATTAGACTTAACTGGCATTCGAGTATTGAATGAATCAAAAGCCTAGCATTGTTTTATATATAAAAGTAGATGCGTAGAAAATGAAGCGTCAAACGAAATCTAGATAATTAGATGAACCCTTTTTATCCCTTAAAAGAACATTTAATATTTGATTAATAGATATAGAAAAGAAAGCATCTTATGATCAGTGGTCATCACAAACAATTACTGATATGTTAGGTTGAGATGCTTCACTGTGGCGAATGAGAAATTACGCAACCCTGTCACCTTTGTCCTATTAGTGGGGACCTCTTATGTTTTCATTTATATATATTTATATATATTTATATAATACTGTTATTAGGGATATAATAACCATTACTCCAGAGTCCATGTTTTCGCTCATCGAACCGATATTATGTAATAAATGCATCACTCTGAACAGGGAAGAGGTGCCCAAATTATATGACCTATACTTTTGGATACTCATTATCAAAATTAATTTTTCCTATAAAAAGGCATTAGGCTTGAAAAAGCAATGCTTTTAAAGAAAATATTGCCTACATTCGTACGTGTTTAAAGTCCCATGTTACTTGTCATTTTGTAAAAAGGTGTTGGATATTAAAAGAATAACTATATAATTGTTTATAGAACATTGAAAACTTCGAGAATTGGCATTGCTGGAATTGACATGTAATGCCCACAAGGGTTCTAACGACAACCTCAACACATTAAATTAGTAATTCTACACTTTGAATGCATATATGCAGGTGCATGAAAATAAGTGATATTCCAAAACGCAAAGTCCATAGAACAACGCGCAGAATGAAGGGTAGGTACGTGTGTGTGTATATATATATATATATATATATATGTATGTATGTGTGTATATTCACATATATGGAATATGAGTGGAAACGAAAACCCATGCACTTTATTCACAAAAAGGCAAACTCAAACGTTACATAAGAAAATATAATATCTGAATCACTTGAACTAATCAATTTTGGAGTTTAGGTTTAACAAATTCAATATCATATATCAATTATGCATGATATCATATTATATATATGGTATTGATATATATATATATGATTAGCACAGGTCGTGATGATGCACCGTCCATTACAAATTCAACACCAAGATCAAAGATAGAAGGTATAGAGTTGGTAAATCGACACTAAAATACAATATGATCAATTACAAGTGGATGTAGTTAGGGCTGGCTATGACGATTCTTTAGGTATTAGGCCGGTTCATCTCACAGCCAAACACTTTGCTACACAAGTCAATGTATTAGCTATATATCAACAAATACATTTATGCATGGAATTAGATTAAAGAAAAAAACTTGACTACATGCATGCATTTCATGGGTCCCTTTAATATATCTTGTTGGAGTCAAATAGCATAATTTCATTGGCAAATGAAGGTAATTAGTGAACTAATTAATTTTGACTAATTTACGTATCGTGTTGGCTATATGAACGGTAAACTAATAAACTCTTTCGCTCTTGGAGTGGCTTAATTATGTAATTTATTTGATTTCTTAATTACCAAGTTGGGATGAAAGAGTGGAGAAAGGTTTGGTTCAGTTGTATCTTGATAAAGATACAGGAAACTTAGTTTTGTTTTTATATGTAAAGTGAATTCACACACATGCAAGTGTGGAGTGGAGGGAAGCAGATGAGGTTTAATTTCAAGATTCAGATGTTGTTGTTGTCAAAGAACCGACGAAATAAAACCCTGTGGTCTACTCTCACCTTTGTCCCTTATGCCTTATATATATATATATATATATATATGTTATATTATCACTTCAGTGTTAGCATTATTTATTATATATATATATATTATTCATTTTATAAATGGTATTTAGAATGCTGACAATTTATTTGAGTGGACCGACATATTAAGTATTATATATTTATATATATTTTGGGACATATATATTGGGTGCTATCTTTAATTAAGTCCGTAATAAGATCTTCTTGTATTTTATATTGAGAGGCTTATTTGATATATTTTATAGGTTGGTCTAGGGTATCATTGTAAACATTTTGTGTGTAGATAAATACTCAAATCTAAATAATAACAGTGATAAGGGGTTATTATAAAGGGATCAACCCATATGTATGATGGATTGGGTAGTAGTTCCCTAGGTTATATAAGAGGCTTATTTTGGTAAGACTTGGGTGTGTTCATTTGTGCTTTCTATTAGATCAAAATAGGAAAGAGTCTCTTATACTCTCCTAGAGCCTATCCATATTCGATCTTTGGTTTATGATGGATCAAGTTACGCTCTTACTTCGTGTATTTTATTGTATTCTTATTATTTATCAAAGACCAACAAATAGTAGGATTGTAGTTTAAGTTTTCTGCATTTGAGTTTCTTGACTATTTGGTTTGAGATTAAACATAATATGCTTTCAATTGGTATCAGAGCAAAGTTTTGATAAACAACAAGAACCATTTATATTTACAAATTCGAATCTGGGTTCAAAATTGAAAATTTTAAGAACCTTATGTGTGTATAAATTTTGAATTTGGTAAAATTAGGAAGAATCTAGGGTTGCTAACTGTAATCCTTTTTATTAAAGTGTAATTTCGCATATGATTATATAACTTTTTTAAGGTATTAATCAGATTTGGGAGAAATTTGTGAAAATTGGAAATGTTTGGTATGGACCCCAGACTTTGGGATTTCATAAATAAATATGAATTTGTGTGTTTTTTTTAGTGATTTTCACCAATTAAATTAGGGTTTTAATGAATCCTTAGTGTTTAATTAAGTTAGGATTCATGAATTTTGAGTTTTGGTAGTGTGATTTGGAGATTTTTGGGCCAAGAATAGCGGTTTTTGTTGAAGAACAGCGAATTTTTATGCATTTTTTTTCCAAATTGCTAGTGCTTAACACTGGACCACTGGCAAAGGGGCCTATTCTGCCAACTCAACGCTGAGCATTGAAAGGCCAGTGCTAAGCATTACGAGGCCAGCACTTAGGGCTGGGTCACTAGAAGGCATTTTGTGTCAGCGCTGGCCTTGTAACGCTCAGCGCTGGGTCACCAGAAGGCATTTTGTGTGTTGTTCTTATTTGATTTTCCATCAATTTTTTTTTTAAAAAATCACAGCATTTGTGTTTCTCACGTTTTAATCAATCTATATTACGTTTTCTTGTTAGAATTAAATTGATGTAAATTATATATCTGGTTACCAAAGTAGCTAATTTAAGTAAAGTTGACTTAGTTTTAACAAGAAAACCATGAAAGCCTATGCATGTTAAACATCCCAAAAGAGTTTGGTTGGCCAAATTTAAGGTAGTTAACTATTGTATCACATATTTGGGAAACTTGCTTGTTATGTGTCGGTCGAAAGGAATGCACGTACTAAGTAAGTGTGATTGTTATACATTGATTAACTATATTTGTGTAGAGAGTGCCACTTACAAGCATTTATCTTGTCTAAAGACTAATATGTGTTGTTGTGCTAGACATCTCTAAATATGATTAAGACCCTTATGGATAACATAGTGGCGTTTAACGTTACAACGCCACTATATTGTGGTGTTTAACATTTAAACGCCACTACGCTGTGGCATTCAACAGTCAAACACCACTATGTTGTGGCATTTAAATAGTTATGTAGTGGCATTTAACTGTCAAATGCCACAGCATAGTGGTGTTTAACTGTTATAGTGGCATTTTACAGTTAAATGCCACAACATAGTGGTGTTTAATAGATAAACGCCACTATATACAACATATTTATGTCCAAGTGGCATAGGGCATAAGAAAATGCAATGGTGTGGGATGCATGGTAGCGAAACAAATGGTATATGATAATGATTATCGGGCTAAAGATGTTTATGTCCAAGTGTCTAAGGATATTTTTAAGAAGCCCGTCTCATTTTGGAATTAGACATGGCGATGAGGTGATTTTCGATGATGGCAAGCAGCGGAGTGGAGCAACCATTTTTGTGATGGGAAAATGATTGGTGTGATTGTATAGAGAGAGAGAGGATGGGAAGAAGTGAGGATGGAGAGAATGCCAACGCAAGGGTGATAAGAGGGATCGAACGCGTAAACATAGTAAAAGGCGTGTGGGTGAATGAGGGATTCTTGGCCTCTTGGGTAATTAATTTGATGTGTATATAAGAAGAAGACCAATTCCAAAATCATAAATTAAGGGGAAGAGTAGGATCTATTTTTTCTTTTATTTTATGAGAGACTCAGTTTATTTCTCTCTTGACATGACTCTACCAGGGGTTTGAATGAGTCCTTGTTCCGGATGTTCAATGCTTTTCGAGTTCAGTCGACAATCAGGTTCACTATTGTAGTTCGAGCCTGGACCTTGGAAGAGGCAATGTTATGATTTTAGAGATCTAAGTCAGCTACTTCAAATTTCATTTCGTACTATAAATTATAATGTGAAGTTAAAATATAAGTGAACCAGAAGTTAAAATATAACTTCCTCTACTTTTATCTTATTTTGAAAATATAATTATTATATTATAAGTTATTTTTATATTAAAATGTTATTTAATTAAAAAAATAAAAAAAGTAAAAGACCTTTAGTGGTGTTTACCCACTACTTAGTGTTGTTCACCTTAAACACCATTAATTGGTGGTGTTTATCGAGTTAAAGGCCACTAATTAGTGGTGTTTAGCTCTATAAATGCCACCATAGATCAGTGGTGTTTTACGGGTTAAATGCCACTCACTGGTGGCATTTATCACTGTAAACACCACTAAGAAGTGGCGTTTTACGAGCTAAACACCACTGGTTAGTGGCGTTTAACTCTTTAAATGCCACTAAAGTGGCACAGTGGCATTTTATAATTAAAATGCCACTAATTAGTGGTGTTTTCAATTAGAAAACGCCACTAAATCGTTTCAAAATCAGAAATTACTTAGGGTTCCCCATTTCCTAAATTTCCCTCTCCCTTCCCCTCCTTCTTCACGGCTTGATCATCGCCACTGGTGGAAGTGATTTTGGCATCTCACTACCCTTATAGGAAGCTTGGCTCCTCAAAGTCCGTCTAGTCCTCAAAGTTTGGTTGCCTCTCCTGGCATGAGTGAGCCTCACGTGCCACCTCCTTCTTGGTCAGCAACTTTGCCTCCTCCATCTTCCTCCCAGGTAAATTCTCCCCCTTCTCCCTTTTTCCCCATCCCTATCACTGGTTCGAATGAACCTTATCTGGTTCAAATGAACCATAGAAGGTTCATTCGAATTGTTCTGGTTCGAATGAACCATCATTCGAACCGTTGGTTCATTCGAAGTTCTAGTTCGAAGAACCTATAAAGATACTTAGAAGCTTGAAGGGTTTTTCAGAATCTGTGTTGGGTTGGGAAGTGGGAATTCTGTTATGATTCGACTTTGATTTTCTTAAATGCACTTCATTGTTCGTTTCCTGTCTAGCTTCTTCTAATATTGTACTAGTTTTGTAGAGTAGATTTTGTGTCATTTTGTGATATAAGCAATTTTTAAACGAGTTATTGTGAAAATATTCAACTTCATCATGTTATTTCTAATATATGGCTTGAGAGTACATGTTCATGAGTTCGATCTATGCTATAAAGTTCTTGCATAGAAAATAATGTTTCTTTTCCTTTGTTTGGCTTAGGAGTACAAGTTAGTGAGATGTGATTGCATGTTTTTCTACTTTTCTATTAATCTGGTCTAGTTCTATTTTCTAGATATAGTTGTAAATTTGTAGCTGCTGCATTTCTTCCTACATATTGAGTATACTATTTTCCTTCAAGTACTGTGTGTGATATGTGATCTTTTGATAATACTATGATTTGAAAAGAGGATGGAAATTAGTGAAGTCTAATTGTATGTACCAATATCTTGCCTTTCAGTGTTTAATTCACTAATAAGCATGATTCCAACATTCAAGAATCAATAAGATTGTTATGGCAGCCCTATGTTCTTACCTCACGGAATTTCACTTGTGATAGAATTTGTGATAATTATGTTATCGTTTTTCATGAATCAAGACTACACCATTCTCATATTTTTTAGGCATCAGACTAGATTGCTGTTTTTGTTTGTTTGTTTGTTTTGTTTGGCTAATAAAAGAGATAAGGGGTAGTATCTTCTAAATATATCTTCCCCTTATCATCTTATTATTTTATCTATTTTTTTTGACTTTCAAGTAGCTACAATATAGGGATTATACCAGGGGTATTGCCACACTTCCCAATTAAAAAGCCTTATGCTATTCAGTAATTAATAAGAACAAAGAGGGACTCTTGCCTCTGAATTTTCCACAAAAGCCATACCTGAGTCATAATCAAACTGAATGGATGGTAATATTTTATAATCTAAATACCAGAGTGTTTTGATGAACTATAGAGCTAAGAGACACAAATTCCTAATTGAAGTTATGAACTTGATTCAGCTATTTTTGATAGAAAGAGAACTTAATTAAATGAAACTAATTACAGGAAATGTTATCAGATTATTTATGTTTGCAAACATAAACGCTGTTGGAAACTCTGCAACTATCAATGAGGAATCATGAAAAATGGAAGACTAGAAATAGTTAGGCTTTTTTGGATACCAATAGTTAAGGTCTTTTTGTACTAACTTTGTTAAATTAAACATTATGTATTTCAAACAATTTTCTAATTGGGTATGTTAAACTATGTTTTTTAGCAAATTGATAAAACATGTAAGCAAATTAAAACATAAAAAAATTATCATAAAAAGGCATGATCCTTTCAGGATTCCCCATAACTAGAAACCAGTGTTTTTGGAACTAATGAAAAGAGGGTTAGTCCAAAATTACATATAAGGATTTAATAGAAACTAGTGTTTTTGTGACTAGTCTCATATTATTTCATCTTTACCTTGTTTTTCCCCTATTTTTTTTTGAAAGTATTTGTTCTATTATTATTGCATTTGACAATTGTAAATTCTATGATTTCGTTCTTTCATTATATTATTGACAATTGTAAATTCTAAAGATGTTTTCCTTTTAAATTTTTTTTTTCAATTTGGCAATCCAGTTTTCATCTTAGAGAAGGAATAGAGGATCTGACATCATTTTGGTTAGGATTTTTCTTGTAGCCTTCTTTTTTAATATTGACTTTAAATATTGCTATTGTATGTTATTACTATGCTTAAGTCATGCATAAATGTGCTATGGAATATGAAAAGAATATTTTTTGCTTTAAAGTCATATATTATGCTATCGTATGTTGTTTTTGTAATATTTGCAATTGCATGCTTTGTGGGCATTATGAGAATTTGTTTTTACTATTTCTAAGATGTAAGAAATATGTATAATTAGTTATAAAATGTGTAGCTAATAAATTTTATAGTTAGTTAGAATAAATATTGTTTTTGATTGATTACAGAACATAATAGATAAGTCTTGGATTGCTAGACCCCGAAATACTCCTAAATATTTAGAGGGACTTAATGGGTTTTTAGATTTTGCATCTGCAAATAATAGTGTTGAGGGTAAAATTATATGTCTATGTCCCAAATACAAATTGAAAAAGTGGCTAGTTAAAGAAGTTGTACACGAACATTTAATTTTCAAGGCATTCCCACAAGGTTACATATTTTGGACCCGACATAGGAAGACAGTTATGGTAGAGCCCTTTGTACAACCTGTTTTAAGGCCAGATAGAATTAACTTAATCCTATGTATAACATGGTCCATGATGCATTTAGTGTCTACGTTGAAAATGAGGGGGCAGGTGTTGGTGAGACTTTTGTTTCGTCAGATCAAATGAATAATGAAACTAGAGAATTTTGTGAGTTACTTGAAGATAGAGTCTGTATGAAGGATGTGATAAATTTACAAAATTATCATTTTTGATAAGACTGTACCACATCAAGTGTATGTGTATGATAACTGACAAGGCAATGTCAATGATATTAGAGTTATTGGCAAATGCATTTGGACATGCCAAAATTCTAACAAATATCTACGAAGCCAAGAAAACTATCAATAAATTGGGGCTTAATTACACTAAAATTCATGCATATCCGAATGCTGCATGTTATATTGAGGGGATGATAAAAACAAAGATGCCTATAAAAATTGTAATGTATCTAGATAGAAACCTAAGGGTAAAAGTGTGTCAAGTGAAAGTGAAAAGAACAAAAAACGACTTGCTAAAATACTTAGATATTTTCCATTAAAGCTCAGATTACAGAGGTTGTTTTTGTCATTTGAGACCACTGAACACATGAGATGGCATGCTGAGGATAGGAATAATGATGGTTTGCTTAGACATCCAAGAGACTTTAAAGCTTAGAAAATGTTTGATTTGACAAATTATCAATTTGCTTCGAATCCCTGTAATGTTTGTCTTGGGTTAGTAACTAATGGTTTCAATCCATTCAAGAATTTAAGTACAAGTTACAGCATTTGGCTCGTGGTTCTAATACCTTACAATCTCCCTCCATGGATGTGCATAAAACAGAGTTCTTTCATTTTGTCAATAATTATTCCAGGGAAGGGAGCCCCAGGTAACGATATTGATGGTTATTTACAGCCGTTGATAGATGAGTTGAAAGATTTGTGGACGGTCGGTGTTGAAACATATGATACTCATATGAAGGAAATATTTACGATGTGTGCAGCTATTATGTGGACTATTAGTGATTTTCCAGGTCCAGGACTTTATTTAGATGGAATACTTATATCAGGTTAGCTTGTCCAGTATGCAACTTTGACTCTACTCCCTGTCAACTTCCACATTGTTGAAAGTAGTGTTTTATGGGTCATCGTCGCTTTTTAGACTTTGGACATAAATTTAGATTAGCTCAGAGTAGATTTGATGGTACATTGGAGAATAGAGGTCCACCTACAAAATTGACTAGATCTGACAATTTTTAGTTAACTTTCTGCTTTTAATGTGGTGTTTGAAAAAGATGTGGATAGTGAGAGATGAAGGAAAAGGGCAAGAGGGGTTAGTGATATAAATGCAACCACTCAACAATGGCATAAGAAGAGCATATTCTCTGAACTTCCATATTAGATGAACAACTTTTTACATCACAACTTGGATGTCATGTACATTGAGAAAAATTTTGTGACAATGTTGTTTTCATATTGCTTAATTAGTCTGGGAAGTTCAAAGATCACTTAAATGCAAGGAAAGATTTACAAGAAATGAGTATTAGATAAGATCTTTGGCTTGATGAAACTGGTAGATATCCTCTAGCGGTTTTCACCATGAATAATGCAAAAAAAGATTTGTTGTTGAAGATATTGAAAAATATTACTGTTCTTGATGGTTTTTCAAGCCATATCTCTAGATGTGTGGATTTGAGGCAGCGGCAACTTTTCGGATTGAAGAGTCACGATTCTCAAATTCTCATGGAGAAATTTCTACCATTAGCTCTAAGAAAGACACTACTGAAGCAAGTTATTGTAGCTATTATTAACTTATGTTCATTCTTTAGGCCATTGTGCAGTAAAGTTCTAAATGTTAATGATTTGAACAAGCTATAAGATAGAATAGTGGTGACATTGTGCCATATGGAGATGTTGTTCTCGCTTTATTCTTTACGGTTATGGTACATCTCATGGTTCGTTTTGGTTGATGAAGCGAAAATGGGTGGACCAGTTCAATATCGATGGATGTACCCTATAGAAAGGTAATTTAATTCCATGCAATATTTCCCTAATATTTCAGTTCAATCTTCTGTAGATATCTTGGAAAATTGAAATCCTACGTACGAAACAGAGCTCAATTAGAAGCTTCTATAGCGGAAGGTTACATGGCATAAGAAGTTTTAACCTTCCGTTCAAGATATTTAAATGGAGTTGAGACATCGTTCAATCGAGCAGGACGTGTTGGTTCACGCCACTACGATGCCGAATCACCCAGAATTGAATTCATGGTAATTTTGTTGCATAGTGGTCCCCAGGTCGTATTCACTCAAGGAGCCCCACTTCTAATCACTAATTAGTTGTTCTTAACACTAATCACGCTAATTAACTCATAAGGGGGGAGGGGGAGGGTTGTTGTGACAGTAGTAGAAAATTAAATATAAAACAGAATTGAAATAACACAGTAAACAGCAACAAAATCAGAATAGAACAAGAAATAATCCACACAGAATATGTAATCTATCATGTAAATCCCTGGAAATATAACTATCACCATTCCAAACTTAAGTTAATCTCCAATCTACTTCTACCATTTGGTTCTAAGTCTTGAAATTTTTAGAAAATCTTCTAGAATGAGTTTATCAACTCCCTAAAGCCTTAACCAAATTATGTCCTGCAATCTTATATTGACATACCATTCCGTTCTACTTGTCATTCCAATCGGTTACAACAAGTTTTCATCTCAAATTAAGCATTAAAATAGAGTTATGTTCATGAAACTCTGACTAGAAAATAACATAAACATAAAATAGAGAGAAACAGAACAAAAATGGAATAAAAGTGTATTAGAGTACTTAGTTAAACAAAGGAATTTAGGCTACATCTTCCAGTTCATCCAAATGACAGATTACAAGAGAGTTTTAGCTCTCCATGGGAACTAAAACGAAAATACAGAAGGAAAACTACAAGAACCCTAAACTACTACAGAAGATAGGAAGAAGAAAATGTTGTCTGCCTAAAACGAATTTTGCTCTCTTCAACTTTTGCCTAGGAATAAGGATGAAAATGCATTGGTTTGTCCCCTTGGAAGTGTCTGTTTCTCTCTTCTGGTTGGCAGTGTTTCAGCAGCAGAAACCAAGGGTCTTTGCATGGAAAGGGATGCTGAACATTTGACTTTTCTGGCCTCTAAAATTGACCTGCGAATTTTTCCATTTTTGTACAAGTTCTGGCTGAATAAAATACATGCATGATGTTCTGTCCATATCAGACCCGTGGGACCCACGTGACAACAAATTAGTTGAGTTGATGTCTAGTCTCAGGTCACAGATGGCGGACATGACTAGGCTACATAATGAGATGATGCAGCTGTTCTAGAGCTTTGAGTCAGCTCCCTCCTCAGCATCTTGCACATAGGGTAAGTATGCCACCAAAATTGTATTACTTATTTACTTGTTTCAGACTGATAATTTATTTACAAATTTTATAATAAATGCAATTTTTTGATCAAGAGAGTGGAGATGATTCCGCACCAGTGGACAAGTCTCCATTATCTTGTAATCAAGAGAATGAAGATGCTGAAGAAGAAGATGAAGATGATGAAGACAATTTGTCTTAGGATTTTATTATTTTGTATATTTATGTTTAACAATCAACTTTTATTTTGACTGAATTTCGACTATATTGACTGAAAAAATTTATGTAATATCATGTTTTTTGTTGAATGTACTTTTAAGTTCGTCAAATTGATTGTATTGGGCCGCTGTAATAGGTTTTAGGGACAAATTAAGAATAGAATCTGGGTTTGGAAAAAAACATAAATAATAATGGCATTTTGTCACAAATGCCACTAAATCATCAAATATAGTGGCATTTTAATTAATAAAAAGGTAACTAAATTGGCTTGTATAGTGACCTTTACAGCCATTAAACGCCATAATACAGTGGCGTTTATATGAGTTAAATGCCACTATAGTCATTTTTTTTTCTGAACTTTTTTACAAATTTGTGGCATTTAAAATGCCACATTAAACGCCATTGGGTTAATTAGTTGCGTTTATTCCTGCATTTGGGCATAAATGCCACTAAGTTGCTTGTGACGCTGAATATAGTGGCATTTTCCATAAACGCCATTAAAAGTGTTAGTGGTGTTTAAAAAGGCCACTAAATAACTATTTTAAACACCATTAAATTTGTTTTTTTTAGAGTTTTGTTGTTGAATAATTTATTTTAATTCAATTCCTTCTTGTTAGAGTGGACTCTACTTGTCACATCCCAAAAATTGAACATGTGAAAAGATACTTTTCATTTGATAAAATTCTCAAACATAATAAAGGAAACAAAATCACGAAAATATGCAAAATTTTCTTATTGCTACAGTACGGTTCGCTACAGTGACGGTTTTTGCTACAGTGACGGTTCGCTACAGTGACGTTGACTGCTACAGTCCGTTGACTGCCAACACTACAGTAACTGCTACATTAACTCGAAAAATTTTCCCAAATTTTCTGGTCGCTATAGTAAATTCGAGTTTGCAGAAACTTCCCCAGAAAATTTCATCCTTTCCTTTCTTGATTCAAAACCAGAATCTCAACTCTTTTAACCGACTATAACTCAATCCTAACTCAAATATAACCTCTAAAACAACTAAGATTCATGAATTATCATCAAAATCTTCCATATAAACTTAGATTTAAGGAAAATAATGAGATTAAAGCTTACCTTTGATCCTTACAAAGCTTTTGAACCGAACAAATAATCAAAATTCTGAAGATCAAGGAAAGGATTTGAGAAGAAGATGAAGAAATGAGAGAAAAATTGTCACTGCTCCTTTTGCTTCGCTTCAGAATCATGAATTATGAGAGGTTACTATTGAAGTTTTATTTTAAATATTTCTAATGGGTTATTGAATAACCCATGGGTATCCATAATCCAACATCCAAACCCATCCAGTCAATTTACAATAAATGGACTAATTGACCATTTTTAAACTACTTTTCCATGAATTTCACCATTCTTAGAATATATCCCACATGGTGCAAATATTCAGTCCAGTCATTTAACTCAATTTTCATAAATAATATTCAAAGAGAACAATTAAATATGAAAATTAAAAATGACCAAAATAAATAACTAAAGTAACGTTGTAAAATTCTAAAATACTCTTAGGCGAATTATATTCCGAAATTAACGGGTATTACATTCTACCCCCCTTAAAAGAATTCGGTCATCCGAATTAAAATCTTACCTCAGGTTTCAAACAAATATGGATATTTTATCCACATTTCATCTTCTGCCTCCCACGTAGCTTCCTCGTAAGAATGATTTCTCCAAAGAACCTTGACAGTAGGAATTTCTTTAGTGCGCAATTTCTTGACGTTTCTATCAAGAATAGCTACTGGTACCTCTTCGTAGGTGAGAGTTTCATCAAAATGAACTTCTTGGGGTTGAATGACATGAGAAGGATCAGGAAGATACTTCCGTAACATGGACACATGAAATATTGGATGAACTCCCTCTAGGTCTGAAGGTAGGTCTAGGCGATATGCCACATTACCCACTCTGTCTATAACCTCATATGGGTCAACATACCTCGAACTAAGCTTCCCTTTTTTCCCGAATCTCATTACTCCCTTCACAGGTGAGATCCGTAGGAAAACCATGTCACCAATTGCAAATTCAAGGTCACGTCGTCGGTTGTCCGCATAAGATTTCTGTCTATTCTGAGCAGTTAACAACTTCTCTCTGATAAGTTTAACTTTATTTATATCGTCTTGTATCATCTCAGGTCCAAGTATTTTGGTTTCACCAAGTTTAAACCAACCTATAGGAGATCGACACCGTCTCCCATATAGAGCCTCAAAAGGTGCCATCTGGATACTGGCTTGGTAACTGTTATTATAAGCAAATTCAATAAGAGACAAATGATCATCCCAACTTCCACTGAAATCCATCACACAAGCTCTTAGCATATCCTCTAAAGTCTGAATTGTCCTTTCGGACTGTCCATCAGTCTGAGGATGGAATGCTGTGCTAAGATTCACTTTGGTACCCAAAGCCTCTTGAAAGACTTTCCAGAACCGAGAAGTAAACTGAGGTCCTCGGTCTGATATAATGGATATTGGTACACCATGAAGTTTCACTATTTCTTTAACATAAAGTCAAGCAAGTTTTGCTACACTGAAAGTGGTATGAACAGGAAGAAAATGTGCTGACTTAGTAAGTCGATCCACTATGACCTATATTGAGTCATTTCCTTTTGTTGACCGGGATAAACCTACTACAAAATCCATAGTGATTCTTTCCCATTTCCATTCGGGAATATCTAGTTTTTGCATCAAACCAGGTGGTCGTCGATGTTCAGCTTTAACTTGCTGACAAGTCAAACATCGAGCTACAAAGTCAGTCACATCTCGCTTCATGCCCTCCCACCAGTAAACTTGTTTGAAGTCCTGATACATTTTCACAGCACCAGGGTGTACAACGTATGGCGAACCATAAGCTTCCATTAAGATTTCATGTTTCAAAGATTCAATGTTGTGGACACAGAGTCTCCCATTAAACCATAAGACTCCTTCTTCATCTACCAAGAAACTTGGTGCTAGACCTTGCCTTGCCTTATCTCTGATTTTGACCATATCGATGTCATTTTCTAAAGTTGCTTTTACTTTTTCAACAAGGGATGATCTAACTGTTAAATGAGCCAGAAATGTACCTGACTCAGTGATCTCAAAGAATACTCCATCAGCTTCCAATTCTTGTAGTTCATGTATTAGAGACCTCCTTATAGTGGCAATGTGAGCTAAACTTCCCATAACTTTCGACTTAGAGCATCAGCCACTACATTCGCTTTACCTAGATGGTAAAGGATGGTACAAACATAATCTTTCAGAAATTCCATCCAACTTCGTTGCCTTAAATTGAGATCTCTTTGCTCAAAAATGTACTTAAGGCTTTTGTGATCTATAAAAATTTTACAAGTCTCCCCATATAAGTAATGTCTCCAAATCTTTAGGGCAAACACTACAGCTGCCATTTCCAAATCATGAGTGGGGTAATTCAATTCATGCTTTTTAAGCTGACGTGAGCCATAAGCTATGACTTTACCATGTTGCATCAACACACACCCTAAGCCTATCTTTGAGGCATCACAGAATACAGAGTAACCCCCTGGTCCTGATGGTAGGATTAAGACTGGTGCAGAAGTTAAACACTCTTTCAATTGGGTGAAACTTTGCTCACATGAATCATCCCAAATGTATTTAACATTCTTTCGGGTTAACTTATTTAATGGGAGAGCCGTCTTAGAGAAATCTTTGACAAAGCGACGGTAATACCCTGCTAAGCCAAGAAAACTACGTACTTCAGACACAGTTGTTGGTCTAGGCCATTGTTTTACTGCTTCAATTTTACTTGGATCTACATGAATACCTTCTTGGGAAATAACATGTCCCAAAAACGTTACATGACTCATCCAGAATTCACATTTTGAGAGCTTTGCGTACAACTGATGCTCTCTCAAGGTCTGAAGCACTATTCTCAAATGTTCAGTATGTTCTTCATGACTCTTTGAATATACCAAAATATCATCAATAAATACAATTACAAACTTATCAAGGAATGATTTAAACACTTTGTTCATTAAATCCATAAATGCTGCTGGTGCATTTGTCAACCCAAAAGACATCACAAGAAACTCATAATGTCCATACCGTGTACGAAAAGCTGTCTTAGGTATATCATCGTTCTTAATTCGTAACTGATGATATCCAGACCTTAGATCAATCTTTGAGAAGTATTTTGCTCCTTGAAGTTGATCAAACAAATCATTTATCCTTGGTAAAGGATACTTATTCTTCACTGTGACTTTATTCAGCTAACGATAATCTATACATAATCTCATAGAACCATCTTTCTTTTTCACAAAAAGAACAGGAGCACCCCAAATCTTCCAATTGTTCTTTGAGTTCTTTTAGCTCAACAGGAGCCATACGATAAGGTGGAATAGAAATTGGTCGTGTGTTTGGGACCAAATCAATACTAAACTCAATATCTCTTTCTGGCGGTAATCTAGGTAAATCTTCTGGGAACACATCTGGGAATTCATTAACCACATGTATGTCTTCTAACTTCTGTTCTTTCTTTTCTAAATCTTTGATAAAAGCTAGAAATCCCTGACATCCCTTTCGCAACATATGCCGGGCACTTAACATAGATATCATGTTGCAAGGTACATCACTTCGATCTCCTTGAAACATAAAAATACTCCTCCCCGGCATATTAAAGGAAATAACTTTGTCACGACAATTTATAGTAACATGACAAGAAGATAGCCAGTCCATCCCTAAAATCACATCAAAATCTAACATATTGAGAATCATAAGATCTATCTCAGTTTCCATGCCTCCAACGATTATTTTACAAGAACGATAACATGTTTTAACCATCAAAGTCTCTCTCATTGGTGCATAACGATGAAAAATTATACATGAGTTTGAAAGGGTTAAAGTCTCATACTACTCAGTGCATAACGATGAAAAAATATGCACGAGTTTGAAAGGGTTAGAGTCCCATACTACTCGGTGTAAATAGGTGAAATCATAAATACGAGTTTGAAAGGGTTAGAGTCACATACTACTCGATATATATTTATGAAATTTTATTCACGAGTTTTAAAGGGTTAGAGTCCCATACTACTCGATGTATAAGACAATTAATTATATGAGTAAATGTGGTATTTGTACTTTTGATATTTTATATAGTACAGTTATTTACTTAATGAGTTGTTAAATAAAATCACACTCCCTATGATTATCTTTTCAGATACAGAAAACAAGGAAGAAGAGTATTCGTTTGAAGATTAGAAGCCCCTTGAGATTATCCTCTATTTCTGTCTGGTGGGATATCAGTACTTATTAATGTGGATACTAGGAACGCTCTGTACTTTCTATAGGTCTCCTAGGCTTGCGATGAGATAAAAACATCAGATTATGTATGCCTATATTTGCTTATCAGATGAATATAATTCTGTCGTGTGGAATGAATGATTAAGGTTGAATGTAAAACCTTACAGAATATATGTAAATAACTTATGTTTGAGAATTTTATCAAATGAGTAGTATCTTTTCACATGTTCAATTTTTGGGATGTGACACTACTAATTTTAATTCCTCTTGGATAATTAGCTACCATTCAATGAGATTTGGATTTTGTATCTATGTTAGGGATAACTTGATATGAAGCTGACCTTGTAATTTTTATCATAAATCGGATTAATCTAGGGATAGATAATCTTATTTATATGGTTTTTAATGAGTTTCTAATCTTAATCACCTACTTAAATGATTGGACTAAGGAATTAGACAATCCTTTGGGTTAGATAGGTTTGTTTCTCCAAGGAATTAGATTCAAACAATTTTGAGAACTTAACCAATATCAAAAGGGCTTGTAATTGGAATGACTAATTCTTTAACAACTCAAAGATTAATTTGTCTATGAATTAGTCAGATTAAAAGTCAAGTGAAATCAATCCCAGCAATTTTAGGCTTTTGTTATTTGAATTAATTTAGCCTTAGGTCTTTGTTAATAGTATTAATTTAATTTGTTTAGATTTTAGAATTATGGTTTAAATTTACTTTTAAGCTTCTTCAATTTATAGGACAGTCTAAATAGTATTTTACTTTAACTTTGCGGGTGCTTGGCATCTCAATCCTCATAGGAATGATACTCTTACTCATTTTTCACTATATACTTGTGCGACTCATACACTTGTCAAATTGTTATGCAGCTGAAGAACTTTGAATCTAAAGATTCAAAGCACCTAATATGTAAGCTAAAGAAGTCCATTTATGGTCTTAAGCAGGCATCTTGATAGTGATACAGGAAGTTGATGTTTTGATTTCATCTTTTGGATTCAGAGAGTATCCGATTAACCAGTGCATATGCCTTAAGTTGAGTGGGAGCAAATTTATGATACTAGTTCTATATGTCGATGACATACTATTAGCTAGTAATGATCTATCTTCTTTAAGTGAAACCAAGTTCTTTCTTTCAAACAAATTTGAAATGAAGGATTTTAGTGAGGCATGTTTTGTTTTGGCACTACAAGAAAATTAACTTTCAGTGGCGACTTTTTGGTGGCGACTTTTAGAGTCGCCACCAAAAGTCAATTTTTTTAAAAATAAAATAAAAAAAAATTAGACTTTTGGTGGCGACTCTCATAGTTGCCACCAAAAGTCTAATTTAAAAAAAAATAAAGAAATTTGGATTTTTTAAAAAAAATAAATAAAAAATTAGATCTTTGGTGGCGACTATAGTTGCCACTAAAAGTTAATTTAAAAAAATAAAAAATATTAAAAAAATTTAAATTTTTTAAAAATAAAATTTAAAACAATTGGACTTTTGGTGGCGATTATAGTTGCCACTAAAAGTCAATTTTTTATTTTAAAAAAATCTAATTTTTTTAAATAAAATAAAAAAATATAGTCGCCACCAAAAGTCTTTTTTGAAAAAATAAAAAAGTCAGATTTTTTAAAATAAAATAAAAAATTAGACTTTTGGTGGCGACTATAGTCTATTTTTAAAAAAAATAAAAAAAGTCAGATTTTTTAGAATAAAATAAAAAATTAGACTTTTGGTGGCGACCAAAAGTCTAATTTTTTAAAAAAAATAAAAAAAATCATTTTTTTACTTAAAAAATTCAAATTTTTTTATTTTTCTTAATTTTATTTAAAATAAATTTAATTTTTTAATTTTTAATTTTTTTATTTTTTAAAAAAATTAGATTATCGGTGACGACTGAAGTCTATTTTTTTAACTGAAATCATTTTTTTTATGAAATTAGCTGAAGTTGGACTTTTGTGGTGACTCCAATAGTAATAATATATTTGCTTTTTGTTAAGTTTAATATTATTTTATTTCTGTTTTATAATATTTTTGACCTAAAATATTTTAAACACATTATATATATAGATATATATAATATTTTGTACTTACATAACACAAATGAAGCAGTGACAGAATGGCAAGACACACATGGCTGCAAGCAAGGAACCCAGGTTCGAATCTCAGGTATGCACATGTTTGGTTTAATTTCAAATAAACTTGAATATTGCACACAAAAAAATTGAGTCAGCTCGGGATAGCGAGTTATTGGATCGGCCAAGACCCGCACGAGTCAAATGGATCTCAGGTCGACCCGCCGGGCCAATCCGGATCTAAAAAGATGGTGAGTGACTTTTGGTGGCGACTTAAGGTAGTTTTTGGTGCCACCAAAAATCACTTTTTTCACGATTCTTTTTTTGCAATAAAAATAACTTTTGGTGGCGACTTTTAAAAGTCGCCACCAAAAAAATCAGCCACCGACTTACGCCAACAACTTTAGTCGCCACTAAAAGTCACCACCAAAGACTTTTAGTGGCAACTTTTAGACTTTTGGTGGCGACTTTAGTCGCCACCAAAAGTCTTTTTTTTTTTTGTAGTGTGGGAATTCAGATTTATAGGGATTGTGTCAGACAAACCTTGGGTTTATCACAGAAGACATACATTGAGAAAGTCTTGAACTAATTTGGCATGCAGTATTGTGTACCGAGTGGCACAGACATCCATTCAGGCAAAACAACTAGAGTTTGTCTAAGTCTTATCACATAAACATTAAATTTTTGGTTGTTAAAGGGATTGTTCAAAGTAATGTTGTATCAATAGATCATGTGGGTACTAATCATATGATTGAAAAACATCAGTCTAAAGATTTACCACCTAGAGTTTTTCATGAGCATGTAGTTTATATAGGTGTGGTGAAACTTTTAGATGGTTGAGTATACTGTACAATTTTTATGTACATAATTATTGGATATCTATTTGTGGTGTTTATGATATATGAATATGTATTTTTCATATATGTATATATATATATTATGTGTGTGGAGTACTCTAAACATATGGGTTTTGCTTTCTCATATGGTTTAGCACCTGCAGTTTAGCATAAAGTTGAGAAAGTGTAAGAACCAGCTGGAAATAGGCATGTATAAAGATCATTGATATGTAATTTTCATGCTACACATTTGGGCTTGATCTTTGTCGTTGGCTATATTAGCACTGTGATCACTATTGGGTTTAGTTTTAATTCAACTGGTTACGAAAGCCTCTTTAGTTCTGTGCTAGTATAATTGATGGACTAGATTATTTGTAATATATCTGTTTAGATAGCAAAAAATGCACACTATGGGTTTATATATGTGTATAGTATTTGCATATACAATTTTAGAATCGTATGTTGTCCAAGTAGGAGAATTGTTAGCACACTATGGGTTTATATATGTATTTATTATATATATATGATTCATTTTATAAATGATATTTAGAATGATGAAAATTTATTTGAGTGGATTGACATATTAAGTATTGTGTATTTATACATATTGAGACATATATATTGGGTGCTATCTTTGATTAAGTCTGTGATAAGATCTTCTTGTATTTTGTGTTGAGAGACCTATTTGATATATTTTATAAGTTGGTCTAGGGTGTCAGTGTAAATATTTTGTGTAGATATCGAACTCTAAATAATAGCAGTGATGATGTGTTATTATAAAGGGGTCAACCCATGGGCATGATGGACTGGGTAGTGGTTTCCTTGGTTATATAAAGGGTTTGTTTTGGTAAGACTTGGGTGTGTTCATTTGTGCTTTCCATCAGACCAAAACAGGAGATAGTCCCTTAAACTCTTCTATAAAGGCCTACCTATATTTGATCTTCGGGTTATGATGGATCAAAGTATGCTCTTACTTCGTGTATTTTATTGAATTCTTGTTATTTATCAAAGACCGATAAACAGTAAAATTGTAGTTTAAGTTTCACTACAAAAAAAGCCAGAATCAGAGACGAAAATCAGAGACGAATTTGTTCTGTCTCAAAATTCGACTCTGATCTCAGTAAAATTCATCCATAATACGAATCTAAAAAAAGAACAAATCAAAGACAGAATTTGAGACGAATTATTCCATCTTTGAATGGATATTTGTCCCTAATTTTAGAGACGGATTAATGCGTCTCTAAATTCCGTCCCTAAAGTTTTATTACTTTTTTCTTTTAATTAAAAAAATTCAGACACGGAATATATCTGTTTCTAAAATCCGTCTCAGAATAATATTAGTGAAACGATGTCGTATAGTTTATCAGAGGCAGAAATATCTGTCTCAAAATTTCATCCCAGATTAGTTTAAGTAAAATGACATCGTACCTTGATTTAGAGATAGAAATTTCTACCTTAGATTTTCGTCCCTAATTTGAACCATAAATCCTCAAATTCCTTCCCCGCGTCTTCGTCTCTCCCATTCTCTAGTTATCTCTCTCTCATCAACTGCTCCATCTCTCTCTCTACTACTTCATCTTCAGCGCTAGCCTCCACCTCCGTTCATCATCCTAGCTACCTCAGGTACTCTCTCCCCTATCTCTCTATCTCCCTCTCATCTCTCTTTTGATTGTTCTATCTTCTACGTTTTTTTGTTTCTATTTCCAGTAGTAATTCCACAAGTTGATTTCACTTCATTTGCAGTGTAAATCCACTAGTGGTTCGAATTGTTGGCAACTAACTTGATCCCAACTATTGGCCGAAGAAGGTTGGTTGTTTTGCTCCTTTAGACTTTTTCCTGGTTGTCTCCGTTTGATTGTCTCCATTTAGATTGTTATTTGAATTTCTAGTTTCCTAGTTTTGTTGGGTTAAGGGTTTTGATTTTTTTTGCTTTTGGTTTCCTGGTTCAATTTTCTCTTTTTAGCATTGGTCTCTGTAACTGTTTTTGGTTCTGTTTATGTGCCAGCTAGAAAAAAAAGGGTTTATTTTTTGAGTGGGCTTTGGTTGGGTGTGCTATGGTCCTTTCTTTTTGTTTGATTGATGCAGACTACATAGCCATAACTTGAAAATGCTATATATAATAACATCAAAGTAGAGCCTGAAGATGAAACACATATAACTTGGGAATTATTAATTATAGTATCACAATCTTAAGATTGTCATGGAAATAGAAAATTGGTTTTGTTAATCTGGATCTCCTAGTTCTTTTATGCTGATCAATTCTCTTCTTGTCTAAAGGCTTTAAAATTAGACTCATAGTTGATGCTAGTAGGGAAGACATTGTCATTGCGTTGTTCAAGTTGCTTTGTTAATTAATATATTTCATATATGGGTTTTCTAAATTTTAAAATAGGAACCATTTTATATTGGTTAATTAATATATTTCATATATAAGTAAAAGACATAGTATTTTGGTTAATTATATTAATATATTTAATTTTATAAATTTTGTGCATTTTTGAATTAAAAGAAAGAATAATGTAACTTTTAAATAAAAATAATGACCATATAATTTTTAACATCACTTAAAAAGAGATAGTGTAATTTACTCTTTTGTAGTTTCCAATAGGGTAGCTAAATATAATAAATTTTCTACAATGTTAAACCAGTATATATATATATATATATAGATTTTTTACTTGAATTACAAGGACTCCAATCGAAGTCCATAAAATGTAACATTTCAATCTTGTACTACTTGAATTACATGCTCAAATCTCAATGGTAGTATAACTAGATTAATATAATTGAAAGAGAATGTATTTCACTAGATTATGAGTTTGGGGATGAGGAAAATATATTTTTTTTGCCAAATTTGTTATGGGGACTATATCACCCTTCCTATGCCTGCGTCGCTATCCACTATCCCTAACTAATATCTTAATTGATAGTGCTGGAATAAGTCATCTTTATTATCAGTTTTTTGCTTAGAAAGTGTTAACGTAATGCAATTGTAACTTAATCCTAATAGTGTCAAACAGGTTGGTCTCAGTTGGTATAAAATAAATTGACACTATTAAATATTAATATTAATAGAGTAATAGAAGTTGACAATGGCATTGCCATTTGACTTCCAGCTCACCTTTAAAAATTTTAATGTCACAATCTTATTAATAGAGCAAGTGAATTCGATTTTTAATGTAAATTATTGTTTTGGATGAAATATTTCAATTCAAAAGAAGAAAATTAAAATAAAAAAAAAGATTACAATTTTAGTCACTCAAAGATAAGTGTCACGACCCTGGCTTTGAAAGCTTGTTAAATGCATGATAAGGACGTTCCTTTTTTTTAGTTTTTTTGTTGCTACTTTAAGTAGGCTGATTATAAGGACAAAAATGAAAGACATAAATCTCGATAGGTGACCAACTGTAGGGTGAAGCTAACAGACATAAATATTAAACATTTCGATATTCATTTATTTAAATTTGCATAGTTAATCTTATGAAGCATTGACCTCTTAGGTGGAGAACATGGATGTGCCACAAAATCATCAGTAGATGTATAATAGGGTGGGACCTAATATGGTTGGGTTTATGAATGAGTTTCTGAAGGGGGAAGAGACCTTTATTATTTGGGCCAAGAAATTACGGATTTGCTTGATGGAAGGGACGATAAGGTGTCCTTGTGTAAGGTGTAAGTGTATAAATCTTATGGATTCCTATGACGTGAGGTTGCACATTTATCAGAAGGGTTTTCAACCGAATTACTATCACTGGACATTGTATGAGGAATGATTGCCACTGATGGGTGAATCATCGTCGATGGGAAATCCTTCTGCAGTTGACCAAACTTCCAACCTTGGACAGTCTGAGGCACCAGAGGGCTGGTATGAAGAAACGGTGTGTGATACAGTTAGGAATATGATCGGTGAAGAACTTGCCCAAACATTAGACGAGCCCCTAAACCCAGCTACCCAAGCATTTTATGATTTGTTATAGTCTGCGAAAGCCCCCTTATGGGATAGGTATAGTAAACATTTTGAGTTGTTAGCAGCTGTATGATTGTTGAGCATCAAGTCAAATTATAATATGGCCGAGGGGAACTTCAATGCTTTCATGCAATTCACAGGTAAGGCCCTGCCATCTGGACATTGCCTACTGGATAATTTTTACCAGACAAAGAAATTGGCTGTTGGGTTGGGACTGGGGTAACTACCGTGAAAATGGTTGCATGCTTTACTACAAGGATGATATAGATGCACAAGAGTGCAAGTTTTATGGTTATGCTAGGTTTACCATTAGAAGGAACCGTCGTGGTACTTGAAGAAGAGTGACAAATAAGCATTTGTGGTACCTTCCTCTGATCCCAAGACTTCAACGATTGTTCACTTCTGAGGTAGTGACAAAAAAAATGAAGTGGCACCATAAAAATCGTCGTAAGGCTAGAGTGTTATCCCACCTATCCGACAGACTTGCATAGAAAATATTTGACCAAAGACACCCAGATTTTGCCTCAGATCCTCTCAATGTACGGCTTGGGTTATGTACCGATGGGTTCACGCCATTTGGCCAGTTTGGAAAGGTGTATTCATGTTGGCCTGTCATCGTTACGCCTTGCAATTTGCCTCCTGGTTAGTGTATGCGACATGAGTATATGTTCTTAACATTGATTATTCCTGGGCCTGATAATTTGAAGGCTAAGACAGATGTTTATCTGGAACCCCTTGTCGATCACTTAAAGCGGTTATGGGAAGAAGGTGTTTTGACATACAATGCTTCGCTAAAGTAGAATTTTAATATGTGTGTAGCGCTTATGTGGACTATAAATGATTTCTTAGCTTACGGAATGCTGTCTGGCTAGATGACAACTGGAAAGTTATCTTGTCCCGTTTGCATGGAATGTTCAAAATGCTTTACACTAAAGCACGGCCGAAAAACTTCGTTCTTTGATTGTCATCGACAATTTCTGCCGATGGACCATCCATACTGAAGAAATAAGACTGCTTTAGGAGGAACCGAGATGAGAGATCATCACTACCTCATCTATTTGATAGGGCCGTGATCTGGAGCCGAGTATGTGATGTTCCTATGGTCCATGAGTGTGGTCAAGCTGTCACCTTTCAGGGGTATAGGGTGACACACAATTGGACTAAGAAGAGTATTTTCTAGGAACTCCCGTACTGGTAGAAAAATCTTATACGACATAACTTGGATGTCATACACATTGAGAAGAATGTATTTGACAACATTTTCAATACCATGATGGATGTCAAGGGCAGAATGAAAGACAATGCGAAGGCCAAGATGGACATTGGAGAATACTATCGTCACAAGGAATTGGAGCTAGTGAATCGGGGTGACAAGAAATTCAAACTGAAGGCATGCTACTCTCTCACTTTAGATCAAAGACGTGTTGTGTGTTAGTGGGTTAAGAAGCTCAACTTTCCTGATAGATATGCCTCGAATCTAGCACGATGTGTTGACTTAAAGGAAGGTAAGCTCCATGGCATGAAAAGCCATGACTGCCATATCTTTTTGGAGCGATTACTCCCTATTGCATTCATAGATCTTCCAGAGGTTGTGTGGAGACTGCTAGTAGAACTTAGTCGGTTCTTTAGGAATATTTGCTCCACCATATTAACTGTCGAGAGGTTAAAGCAGTTAGAGGAAAACATTCCAATGATATTATGCAAGTTGGAGAAGATATTTCCTCCTAGATTATTCGACTCCATGGAGCACCTTCTAGTGCACCTTATATATGAAGCAAAGGTTGGTGGCCCAGTACAGTATCACTAGATGCATCCTTTCAAGAGGTAAACATTAATCTTATCTAAGATATGTCTTGCAACAAGTGATATGTATCATATAACATTGTATGTTTTGTGTTGTGTGTCATTAAATATCGTATGTAGGTTCCTTTACATTTTAAAACAAAAAGTGAAGAATAAAGCTAGAGTGGAAGGGTCCATCTATGAGGCATACATCACTGAAGAGACAGCCACATTTTGTTCCCACTACTTTGAGCAATCTATTGTCACTAGAACAACTAGGGTCCCAAGAAATGACGATGGGGGGGATGTATCTGACCAATGTTCCATTTTCAATTATCCTGGCCATACAGGTGGTGACTGTAGTTCATATTTCTTAATCGATCAAGAGGTTGACATTGCTACAAAGTACATTTTAATGAACTGTGATGCAGTGCAACCCTATCTTGAGTAAGTTAACTACCAAACTCCATTTCACAATTTAATTACGATGTTTGATGGTTTTTTTAAATCGGTTTCTAAACTCACATACAATATGTTTCTTGAGAACATCCAAGCATTGAACCCTAACATTTCCAGTGACGAGGTACACAAGTACATTGACTTACAATTTTCGGCTTGGTTTTGTGCATATGTAAGTATGCAATTTGTCTATGATGTATCTGTGTCTTTTAAACTATGCAATTAAGGGTTCATCCTAGTAAATGATCTACCCCTATGTTTTTTCAAACAGGTGCTAGATCTGACAATCTCAGTTCAAGATCCAGTGATGAAAAGCATTGCATGGGGCCCGATGAGAAAAGTCAAGACATGTTTGATGGTTAACTACCAAACTCCATTTCACAATTTAATTACGATGTTTGATGGTTTTTTAAATCGGTTTCTAAACTCACATACAATATGTTTCTTGAGAACATCCAAGCATTGAACCCTAACATTTCCAGTGACGAGGTACACAAGTACATTGACTTACAATTTTCGGCTTGGTTTTGTGCATATGTAAGTATGCAATTTGTCTATGATGTATCTGTGTCTTTTAAACTATGCAATTAAGGGTTCATCCTAGTAAATGATCTACCCCTATGTTTTTTCAAACAGGTGCTAGATCTGACAATCTCAGTTCAAGATCCAGTGATGAAAAGCATTGCATGGGGCCCGATGAGAAAAGTCAGGACATGGCTCATGTACTTCATCAATAGCTACAAGTTTCACACAGAACAGTTTAACCTTCACAAACACACATACAACTGTGGTGTGTGCATCAAGGGGTCCGACTATAAAGATGTCAAGTGTGACTACTACGATGTACTCCAAGAAGTGATTGAGTTGGTGTTCACAGGGTCACCGTCAAAATGTCTGGTGTTGTTTAAGTACGAGTGGTTTGGTCCAACCACCGGACATAGCATAAGAATGGACCGAGAACTAGGAATTGTTGAGGTTCACAATTCTCAGAGGCTAGGCACATATGACTTATTTGTGTTTGCCCAACAAGCACTATAGGTATGCTACTGCATTTATCTTGCAAACCGCAATAAGGTTGACTGGCCAGCAGTGATGAAGGTCAAGGCAAGGAGAACTATTGACGCACAAAGGACCTACGTCGGTATCGATGCATTTTAAGAAGAAGAAATGAGTCCGAAAATGCTTATGCGGTGGAAAACGACAGTGACCTTCAATTCTTATGCGATGATGGGCAATACGAGGAGGTTGATGAGGACGTGAATGATCAAGCCTTCATCAATGACGAAGACGGAGAGGAAGAAGGTGATGAAGATGACTTTGATGAAGACGAAGGTGACACAATGTCTAGAGGAGAGAGTGAAGATGATATCAATGTCAAAGAAGAAGACTCCTTTAATTAAATAAGACACTTAAATTGTATAAATTAATTGCCTGATATAATTACTTATGTTGTAGCCATGTACGAGGTTTCTTGTTAGTTTTAATTAACTTTTCATTAAATGTTTGTTACAGATGTCAAGTGGTCACATAAGTCGAGGTGGAAGGCATGGAGGAGGCCATCTCATAATATGTTTACCTCGTCCCTCCTCCCTACTGTCACGACCCATTTTCCAGGCACATGACCGGCACAATGATGAATATCCCATCACTGTAAGCCTTTCGATAAATTCTTCCCACAAGTAAAATTGTTAGTCATTATCTCTATATTCTCAAAATACCATTCCTTAAATACAAGAAAATACATCAGATTTTCTAAAAAAATAATAGATCCTCAGTACAAAATACATTATCATACTGAAATACAAGCCAAATACCAAACCCCTGACCTAGATGTCCTAGATGGTTACAGAGCAACATACTGTATAACAAAGAAGGGCCTACCCGACAGCGGGAAGGTCCAACGTGATCTACTCCTCTAGCGGATGTACTTCGGCGGCAATCTGATCTGAACAAAAAGTTTGTACAAACAGTGTGAGCTTTTAAACTCAGTGAGCAAATCGGCCTCGCGTTAATAAAATTCAAATACATCACCAGTCATGCAAGCATATCCGAAGGCTCAAGCTCAACCAATAGACATAGTTAGAAATTACATACAAGAAAAATTCATCCAATTCAACAAACGTTACTAGTACTCGTCAATGGCAATATATCCCAGAGAGCGCACACAGGCCGGCTCACCAATTTTGTATTTTTCTGCCATGACGCACAACCTCATCCTCTTAGCTAGGGCGCTTCACGGATTTATCACCAATCCGGGCTATATCCCTACTGAGGGAATCGTTGTCTCCACACTCATTGGTCAAGACACCCTTTAAACCGGGTTTTCCGCCTTGCCGTGAGAGGGGGTACTATACCGCTCAATCACAATCAATAGTACAACAGTTCATATCATAATTAGAAGCACAATATAATACTCATCCATATAACAAGTATAGTATATAACTATATGATTCAAATTTCATATCATCATGAGATACTTGCTTCGTCTTATCCATACTTCTGGATTAATTATCTCATTATATTTGTCATTCTGAATCCAATTTTCCCCTATGAATCTTGGGAGTGTCCTACGACATACTTTTTATCACCAGTAATGCTAAAACTCTATTAAAACGGGGTCGTTTCACTCACCTGAATTCCGTACGAGTATCACTTCTCTAAATCGTTACGGACAAGAGTACGCAGGTAAATTTCAGTGTTCCGCTACAGAGATTTTCATGAAAGATTACAGAAAATATGTTAAGATCATTTTCGTAAAGATACTGTTCATACGTACGGATACTATTCATACAGTTACTATTCATACGTAGAGTACTATTCATACGGTCACTATTCATACATACGGGTACTATTTATACCGGAAATACAGAATACAATCTGTAAAAGAGTACACCAGGTAAGTTTCCAGGAAAGAGTGGAGGGTCACACTGGACACACTTAAAAACCAGGTCTTTCCTTAGCTAGAACTTTCCTAGACATGTATTCTCCACAGATTATATTCTATTTCGGTAATCAGAGAATCAAAATAACAGCTAACGACAGTTTTTCTGATGTGGAAGATCGGCGAAAGCCGCAACCACAGAGCATACTTAAGAAAATAACTTCTAAAATTTGAAAGACATAGAAAGGGCATAGTATCCTTACCTAAGCAAAAACGGAAAGGCCCAAAATCTCAGAAGCCTAGCGTCGGAGCAAGAGAAACTTAAGGAGGGAAGAAGAGAAATTGAAGGTGTGAGTTTAGAAGTGAAATGGAAGGGCCTATTTATAGTAAAAGTCAAGGGTACTATTTGATACTATGCGCTAATAAAATATTCAATTTACTATTCATGAAAATGACATTTCTAATAATGCAGTTACTGTACACCTTACGCGGAAAATTTTCGTTTATTTACTATTAGAAATTTTAAAGGAAAAACTATCCTTTCACCTTAAACCTTTAAGTTTCTTTTCAATTCAATCCTTTCAATTTAGTCCCTGAGGGTATTTTTACAAATAAAACGTCATTTTCTCCTACAAACTTCTTTCTAGTTTTCTCTTATGACTAAACCACATCTAGTCTTTGACATTTTGATTGTATAAATAAACAGTACCATATACGTAAATAGTATTATACGGGTGAATAGTACCGTATACTGAAATAGTAACAGTAGTTTGAAAACACGCATTTATATTTTATTTTTCATGGGTATTACATTATCACCCCCTTTAAGAAATTCGGTCCTCCGAATTTAAATTACTTCAAGTCGTAAAAAGATGCGGATATCTAGAACGCATGTCGGCCTCGGCTTCCCATGTGGCTTCTTCGTGAGTTTGATTCCTCTACAAAACCTTGACGGATGGAATCTCCTTAAATCGGAGTTTCTTTACTTGACTATCGAGGATAGCCACCGGTATCTCCTCGTATGATAAGTTTTCATCTACTAGGATAGAATCATTCTGAGAAGGGTGAAGTATGTGAGAAGGGTCATGAAGGTACTTCCTTAACATGGATACATGAAAAACAGGGTGAATCCCTTCCAGATCCATAGGTAGGGCAAGCCGATAAGCCACTTTTCCCACTCGTTCTAGAATCTCATAAGGCCCGATGTATCTAGGACTCAACTTTCCTTTCCTTCTAAATCTCAACACACCTTTCATTGGAGAGACCTTAAGGAATACCATATCGCCGACTGAGAACTCCAAATCACGTCGTCTGTGGTCAGCGTATGCCTTTTGTCTACTTTGAGCTGCTCGCATCCTATCTTGTATTGTCTTAACCTTGGTTAGGGCATCCTGGGCCAAATCGAGTCCTAATGCTTTTGCTTCACCTACCTCGAACCAACCGATCGGAGATCTGCAACGTCTCCCATACAAGGCCTCAAAGGGTGCCATCCCAATAGTAGCTTGGTAGCTGTTGTTATATGCGAACTCTACAAGATACAAATGCTTTTCCCAGCTGCCACTGAAATCTAGAATACAAGCTCGTAACATATCCTCTAGCGTCTGAATCGTCCGCTCTGACTGTCCGTCTGTCTGTGGGTGAAAAGCGGTACTAAGGTCCACTCGAGTACCTAATGTCTCTTGAAAACTTCTCTAGAAACGAGAGGTAAATTGAGGACCTCTATCAGAAATGATAGATATAGGTACTCCATGCAGCTTTACTATTTCTTTAATATACAATTGTGCCAACGTTACTACACCATAAGTGGTTTTGACTGGAATGAAGTGTGCTGATTTGGTTAGTCGGTCAACAATGACCCAAACTGAGTCATAACCTCCTGTGGAGCGAGGTAGACCAACAACAAAGTCCATCGTCACTCGTTCCCATTTCCATTCAGGAATCTCTAATTGTTGTAACGAGCCTCCTGGCTTTAGATGCTCAACTTTAACCTGTTGACAGGTTAAACAACGAGACACAAATTTTGCTATGTCTTGTTTCATTCCTTTCCACCAGTAGATCTGTTTCAGATCCTGATACATCTTGGTGGCTCCTGGATGTACAGCATATGCAGCACGATGGCCTTCTTCCATGATGTCTTGTCTATGAGTTCCAACATCTGGTACACACAACCGTTGTTCAAAACGCAAGACTCCTGTATCGTCGAGTGTGAAACTATTCACTTCACCAATCTTCACCTTTTCCATAATTTGGACAAGCTCAGGATCCTCTATTTGGGATATCCGTATCTGGTCTACAAGAGAAGATCTAGCCCTGATATGAGCTAAGAATGATCCTATCCTTGTAACCTCAAAAGCAGCACCTTTTGCTCTCAACTCTTGTAGTTCTTGGATCAATGGTCTTCTTGTTACTGCTATATGGGCTAGACTACCCATAGATTTTCGACTCAAGGCATCTGCCACCACGTTCGCTTTGCCTGGGTGGTAAAGAATATTGCAATCGTAGTCTTTTAGTAATTCTACCCATTTCCTTTGCCTCAAGTTTAGGTCCTTTTGGTCGAAAATATATTTTAGACTTTTATGGTCAGTGTAGATTTCACAAGTTTCTCCGTATAGATAATGTCGCCATATTTTTAAAGCGAAAACTACTGCTGCCATTTCCAGATCGTGGGTGGGGTAGTTTTGTTCATGTTTCTTAAGTTGTCTCGATGCATATGCCACTACCTGGCCATGCTGCATGAGAACACATCCCAACCCTACTCTTGATGCATCGCAGTATACTGTAAAACATCCTGGTCCTGAGGGTAAGACCAATACAGGTGCGGAGATTAACCTTTTCTTGAGTTCTTGGAAGCTTTCTTCACAAGCGTCGTCCCATTGGTACTTTACTCCTTTCCTAGTCAGTCGTGTGAGAGGGGCGGCTAACTGGGAAAAATTTTGGATGAAACGATGATAATATCCTGCCAATCCCAAGAAGCTGCGAATTTTCGTGACGGAGGTAGGTCTAGGCCACATTTTGACCGCTTCTACTTTGCTTGGGTCTGCTTGGATGCCATCTTTGGAGATCACATGTCCCAAGAAAGTTACACGATCAATCCAAAACTCGCATTTAGAGAATTTGGCGTACAATTGATGATCCCTCAATGTCTGCAACACAACACGAAGGTGTTGTTCGTGCTCTTCTAAAGTCTTTGAGTACACCAGAATGTCGTCTATGAAGACAATGACAAATTTGTCTAAAAAGGATTTAAAAATCCTATTCATTAAATCCATGAAAGCAGCTGGTGCATTCGTTAATCCAAATGACATCACCAAGAACTCGTAGTGCCCATATCTAGTACGGAAGGCTATTTTAGACACATCCTCCTCCTTGATCTTGAGTTGGTGATAACCAGACCTCAAGTCAATCTTTGAAAAACACTTGGCTCCTTGAAGTTGATCGAAAAGGTCGTCGATGCGAGGCAACGGGTATTTATTTTTGATAGTTACCTTATTCAGTTGCCTGTAATCTATGCATAGTCTCATCGATCCGTCCTTCTTTTTCACGAACAGAACAGAAGCTCCCCAAGGTGAATAACTTGGCCTTATAAAGCCTTTGTCTAGCAAGTCCTGTAACTGAGTCTTTAACTCTTTTAATTCTGTTGGTGCCATTCTATAAGGGGGTATGGAGATTGGGCGAGTATCTGGTGCTAACTCTATCTGGAACTCAATCTCTCGATCTGGGGGTATACCTGGTAGATCATCTGGGAAGACATCTACAAACTCCTGGACTACTGGAACGTCTTCTACTTTTAGTTCTTCTTTCTTAATATCTTTAACGAATGCCAAGTATCCTTGACAGTCCTTTCACAATAAACGTTGGGCACACATTAAAGATATAAGATTCCCAGAAATTTCACTCCGTTTACTATGAAATACGAAAGAAGGCTCCCCCGGAATATTGAACTTAACTATCTTATTATAGCAATCCAGGGTGGCATGACAAGATGCCAGCCAATCCATGCCTAAGATGACATCAAAGTCTGTCATATCTAACAGCATTAGGTCTACTGTTGTATTTATTTCTCCGACTCTTACCTTGCAAGCTCGATAGCCTCGTTCTATTAGTAAGGTGCCTCCAGTAGGCGTAGTTACTAAAAACCGACATTCTAATCTAACAACTTTTTGCTTAAAGTTCTTAGCAAAGAATGGTGACACATAGGAATGCGTAGAGCCAGAGTCAAACAAAACATGTGCAAAATTTGATTCAATCAGAAGAGTACCTACTACCACTGTATTAGACGCCTGAGCATCTTGATGGGTTAAAGCGAATACTCGAGCGTTCCCTCGGCCTGCTGAAGCCTGACCTCGACCACCTTGTCCTCTGCCAGCACCTCTTCCGATTCCATTGCCTCCTACAGTTACAGGGGATCTGTTGGCAACAGTAGCCTCTGATTGATTAGGGCGTACTGACCCTTGGCCAGATCTCGTGTAGAGTTGGGGGCAATCTCTTTTGATGTGGCTCTGTTGACCACATTGGTAACAGACCCTAGTGTTGTTGTTGACAAAACAAGATCCGAAGTGATTTCTTTCACATTTAGAGCACCAGGGCCTTTGTTGACCCCCTGTACCACTTTGTTGACGCTGTGGTGCACTAGCGGTAGAGGCTGCACATCCAGAACTCTCTCCGTGGTAGCGTGATTTCTCATCTTGTTTCCTCTTTCTTTTGTTAATCCATTTTTCTTTTTGCATATCTCTTTCTTCCATCATACGGGCGATGTCGACGGCTTCTGTGTAAAATGAAAAATCTCGTATTTTCGATCCCACCCTGTCAAATAAAGATTCTCGAAGGCCTTTAATAAACCGTCGGATCTTTTCTTTCTCAGTTAGGACCATGTGAGTAGCATATTCAGACAACTCTATAAACAGATTTTCGTATTCATCGACGGTTCGTGATCCTTGCCGGAGTGCCTCAAACTCATTCATCTTTGCTTCTCGTATACTCTCCGGAATAAATTGTTCTCGAAAAATTCTTTTAAAGTCATTCCATTTAATGGGTGGGGCATTTCTGGCCATGCCCTTCTTCCATGTTCGCCACCAGCGGTCGGCCTTACCTCTTAACTGAAAGGTAACAAGGGTTACTTTTCGAGGTTCAGGGCATTCTAGCGTGTCAAGGATTTTCTCACAGTCATCTAGAAAACGTTGTGGGTCTTCATTAACATCTCCTGCAAAGGTTGGCGGATTCAGCTTCATAAATTCTGAGATTTTGACCTCTGTACCTACCCAATCCTGAGGAGGGGGTGGAGGTGGCATCTGGTCTGTCTCTTGTACTTTTGCAGCATGTACTGATGCCTGTGAGCCATCTTCAGATGATTGTCCCATCAGAAGTTCCTTTAGCCCATTCACCTCGTTCTGCATTGCAGCTAATGCTTCCATCACTACAGTCGCGTCGATTTGTGATGGTTCTCCAGCATTTCTTCCAGGGTTTTCAGTGGATATTTCTCTGTTTTGTGTATGGTTATCTTCTGCACGGTTAGGCATCTCCAGTCTTGCATTTGCTGACTGAGCAGCTGGAGGGACCAAGGCCTTGCCAGATCTTGTGCGGATTCCAGAAGCGTTTGATTTTCTTGGTGCCATCTAAACTTATTCTACAATTAAGAATAATATATATCGTCACTATTATGCTTCAAGTAAAGACACGAAAGAAAGGGATTTTAAACTCTACAGGGCTTTTGGTGGATCTTCATCCTATGGTCGTGCTGCAGTCACGACAATAGGGGAAGGCCCACTAAAGACACCTTGCTCTGTAATCACCAGGAGACCTAACAACCTGCCTCTGATACCAACTTTGTCACGACCCATTTTCTAGGCACATGACCGGCACAATGATGAATATCCCATCACTGTAAGCCTTTCGATAAATTCTTCCCACAAGTAAAATTGTTAGTCATTATCTCTATATTCTCAAAATACCATTCCTTAAATACAAGAAAATACATCGGATTTTCTAAAAAAATAATAGATCCTCAGTACAAAATACATTATCATACTGAAATACAAGCCAAATACCAAACCCCTGACCTAGATGTCCTAGACGGTTACAGAGCAACATACTGTATAACAAAGAAGGGCCTACCCGACAGTGGGAAGGTCCAACGTGATCTACTCCTCTAGCGGATGTACTTCGGCGGCAATCTGATCTGAACAAAAAGTTTGTACAAACAGTGTGAGCTTTTAAACTCAGTGAGCAAATCGGCCTCGCGTTAATAAAATTCAAATACATCACCAGTCATGCAAGCATATCCGAAGGCTCAAGCTCAACCAATAGACATAGTTAGAAATTACATACAAGAAAAATTCATCCAATTCAACAAACGTTACTAGTACTCGTCAATGGCAATATATCCCAGAGAGCGCACACAGGCCGGCTCACCAATTTTGTATTTTTCCGCCATGACGCACAACCTCATCCTCTTAGCTAGGGCGCTTCACGGATTTATCACCAATCCGGGCTATATCCCTACTGAGGGAATCGTTGTCTCCACACTCATTGGTCAAGACACCCTTTAAACCGGGTTTTCCGCCTTGCCGTGAGAGGGGGTACTGTACCGCTCAATCACAATCAATAGTACAACAGTTCATATCATAATTAGAAGCACAATATAATACTCATCCATATAACAGGTATAATATATAACTATATGATTCAAATTTCATATCATCATGAAATACTTGCTTCGTCTTATCCATACTTCTGGATTAATTATCTCATTATATTTGTCATTCTGAATCCAATTTCCCCCTATGAATCTTGGGAGTGTCCTACGACATACTTTTTATCACCAGTAATGCTAAAACTCTATTAAAACGGGGTCGTTTCACTCACCTGGATTCCGTACGAGTATCACTTCTCTAAATCGTTACGGACAAGAGTACGCAGGTAAATTTCAGTGTTCCGCTACAGAGATTTTCATGAAAGATTACAGAAAATACGTTAAGATCATTTTCGTACAGATACTGTTCATACGTATGGGTACTATTCATATGGTTACTATTCATACATATAGTACTATTCATACGGTCACTATTCATATGTACGGGTACTATTTATACTGGAAATACAGAATACAATCTGTAAAAGAGTACACCAGGTAAGTTTCCAGGAAAGAGTGGATGGTCACACTGGACACACTTAAAAACCAGGTCTTTCCTTAGCCAGAACTTTCCTAAACATGTATTCTCCACAGATTATATTCTATTTCGGTAATCAGAGAATCAAAATAACAGCTAACGACAGTTTTTCTGATGTGGAAGATCGGCGAAAGCCGCAACCACAGAGCATACTTAAGAAAATAACTTCTAAAATTTGAAAGACATAGAAAGGGCATAGTATCCTTACCTAAGCAAAAACGGAAAGGCCCAAAATCTCAGAAGCCTAGCGTCGGAGCAAGAGAAACTTAAGGAGGGAAGAAGAAAAGTTGAAGGTGTGAGTTTAGAAGTGAAATGGAAGGGCCTATTTATAGTAAAAGTCAAGGGTACTATTTGATACTATGTGCTAATAAAATATTCAATTTACTATTCATAAAAAGGACATTTCTAATAATGTAGTTACTGTGCACTTTACGCGTAGAAAATTTTCGTTTATTTACTATTAGAAACTTTAAAAGAAAAACTATCCTTTCACCTTAAACCTTTAAGTTTCTTTTCAATTCAATCCTTTTAATTTAGTCCCTGAGGGTATTTTTACACATAAAACGTCATTTTCTCCTACAAACTTCTTTCTAGTTTTCTCTTATGACCAAACCACATCTAGTATTTGACATTTTGATTGTATAAATGAACAGTACCATATACGTAAATAGTATTATATGGGTGAATAGTACCGTATACTGAAATAGTAACAGTAGTTTGAAAACACGCATTTATATTTTATTTTTCATGGGTATTACACCTACCATCTACGTTGGCACCGCCTACCTCATCCCCTCCTCTATTCTCCAGGCCTCCAAGCACCATCTCTGAGCAGGCAGACTCCGGAGAGGTCTCCTTGACTTTTCCTCAGCCAGGCACTAGCGAGCAAACCCCAGTTAGCATCCAATCTACTATGCTTCCCATTGGGACTGATCTAATCCATGGCAGATGGTGGATACAACCGGTTGGAGATACGTAAGTTACTTATTTGTTATTTGATAGTATTATTAAATTCATAGTATAATAACATGTTTTCTGAGGATTAACGAGTTTAATATTTGCATTACTTAGTTTCTTTCCCGTCGTTAAGGCTGTTCGAGAGATTTCCCCTATCATAATGGGGAAGTTTGAGGCCCTGTCATTCAACCGTTCCATCACCCCTGATGCCCTATGGGATTTATGGTTTGAAGAATGAGCAGTAAGTTATTCTGTGACTTTTTTACATTGATTTTTTTGTACTTTACTATTTGGAAGTTTAGTTGACTTGTTGCAGAAACACAACTAGTGATTGCCTGAATATGCACTTCACGTCAGAAAGAACTAGGACATCAAGTGTGGCCAAGTCTTGCGTCTCATAATAGGCCATGTCTGAGACATTTGGTTTGAGAAGGAACAAAAGCCTAAGCAGATTAGCGAGGATCTAATGCAACGACTGGTCCAGATATGGAGCATTGAGGAGTACAAGCAAAAGTGCAACCAGGCACGATAGAATAGGACATCCACTACTGGAGGAACATTTCACACAGGCGGTAGCATTCCAACCTCTGAACACATGTATCCCCTGGTAATTAAGCACAATTGACTCGTTTCTTTCCTTTTGAAGATTTTTTAAATGTATGGTTAGTTAAGATATTGTATACTTTTCTTTCATAATCTTGTTTGTTACATGCAGGAGAGTCAAATTGGGAAGAAGCCTTGGCTGTTTGACTTGTTTATGCGTACTCACAAAAAGAGGAGCACATGCAAGTTTGTAGACTATCAATTGCGGGAAGTTTATGTGAGTACATGAATATGTTATAATCTCACTAATGATCTTTTTACCAGTATTTTTCGGATTAAACATACATGCTTATGAAGCCCTAATGTATGGATGCTTGTTAGGAGGAGTATACGCAGTTAAGATCCTCGCATGGATTTTCAATCGGTGTGACTGCTTCAGTTGGGGATGATGAGGTCGATGACACCACCTTGTGGCTGCAAGCAGTGGGAGGAAAGAACAAGAAAAGCCACATCTTCGGTACTGGGTATAAGGACCGTCAGATCGGATCATCGAGTCGCTTCTTTGATGAGCCATTCAGTCTTCATCCTGACTTTGAGGAGGAGTTGTTGCACCGCATGGAGCTTGTGTTGGAGAAGCTCAAGACCCAGCAGGATCGCCTCATCAGTAATAAGGACAAACTTACCATGATGACCTTGCGATTGGAGGAGCAGTCGGCACTGATACAGACTCAGTCATCCATGCTGGATCAATACATGCGCATGCATGATGGATTGCTTTGTGGGGATAGAGAAGTGGGTCCTATGAGTAATGATGATGAGACCCAACCCTCGTCCCATCCTTTAGACTAGGCTTTGATGGACTGGACTGATGTATTATTTGTTTATTATTTATGGCTGTAAACAGTTATTTTTCTGGTTTGAATATAGTGGTTTGGATATATAAACTCATTTTCATATTCTTGGTTTTGAATTCATTCATAGGTATTTTCAAAATTGGTTTGCATTCATAGGATAATCAAATAAAAAAACTGGTCCAGAATCAAAGGCGAAATTTTGGGGCAGATAATCCGCCTCTAATTAAGGACGGAAATTAGCCACGGAATAATCCGTCTCTAATTAGAGACGGATTGTCTGTTTCTCAATCCGTCCCTAAACTGGGATGAGAATTCTGTTTTAGAATAGAAACGGATTTAGAGGCGGAATTTCCGTCTCAAATTTGAGATGGATGGGGTTATCCGTCTCAGTTAAGCAAATTTGGTCTGAGACGGATTTCTCTTTTTGAGAGGGAAATATTCCGTGTCAGAAATCTGAGACGAAACTTTTTCTCATCTCAGCAAACTGAGATGCCAGGGTTAGAGACAGAATTAAATCTGTCTTTAATTCCACATTTGAAAATTCACAGACGAAGTTTTGCTATATCAGGGACGGAAATTTCCGTCTCTGATCCTGTGTTTTTTTGTAGTGTTTTCCGTATTTAAGTTTCAACATTTCTTGACTGTTTGGTTTGAGATTAAACAAAATATACTTTCATTTTGTCCCAACATATCATCCTAGCTATATGTTAAGTAAGATATAATTAAATAACGTTTTAATTTCTATATATATATATAACATAATAACAATAACAAACAAATTCCAGAAAAAAATAAAGTGAAAAAAATTATATATTAATCCCAAATAAAACTGATTAACGGTATGCGTATATTTTTATTATAGCTTACTTTAACCAACTGATAAAGAAGTGTTCCAAGATTTCAGGATATTTAGTATATATAGTATATTGTCTTAGAGGGACCATTCTATTTAACTCCAAAGCTGCATGACCCATCCCCTATGTATACTTAAACACTACTTTTGGTTTCTAATATAAAAAGCACTGGTCCCCAAAAGAAAGTGTACGTGTATGTATATTTATAGTTTTATATACATTATAATTTATACTTATGTAATGAGTGTATATTTATAGTTTTATATACATTATAATTTATACTTATGTAATGAGATGAGTAGTTTATTGTGAAAAAAATATAAATTATAGAATAATCCCCATTATTCATTTATGCAAATCTACCAAATCAGTATTTTTTTAAATTTTTACAGGAATATAAATTAATTTGAACTATAGATTCGTGATGTAATAATAATAATTTTCTACTCTCATTTCTCAAATTAAACTACTCATCCTCACTAAATATTTACTTTTTACATATGCACGCACATTAATCTTAAACAAAAAAGTGTATGTACCCATATATGCGTGTGAATAATGGTGTAGTGAATGTATATGTTGTCTCTCAATTATTTTCATTAATTCCCATGATAGAATCATATAAACAAATATGTGCATATATATATATATATATATATTACACATATGAAGAGTAGGAATTCATATAATAAGGACTATAGAAGAATGCAAATTCCATTTGTCTTTCTTCTAGTCCTATATATAGCTAGTTAGCTGTCAATGTGTGTAAAAAAGTGGAGAGTACAACGGAAAGAAGAAAGGAAGAGAAGTCCTTAATTGCTTTATTCTCACTTCACTGTGAACTGTGGAAAACATAAATGCACTAATGAATTAGATAGAGATGGAGCTATATAGGTGAGAGTGACAAAAACCTTATCACTTTAAAATCTTTCATCATGTGAAGCCACACCTTTGCTGTGGGTCCTCATAATCAATTAATGTTTCACATATTCTCTAAACTTGGAAAGATAGGAACATATATATATATATATATATATATATCTATTTATATATATACATGTCTGCACCACACACAGAGCAAAATGAGGACATTAATTCAAATTCAGAGTCTCAAAAAATCATGGGATTGCCATTTTCCACCAGTACTTGCCAATGAACCAGACCCACATGGGTCAATTATCTAAGCCAATTCAGCAAGAAATATCAATGCCAAAAGGTAATTAAATTAACACTTTTCTTCCACAACTGTATATCCTAATGTACAGGCAAATTAAAATCAATATTTTCGTTCCTTCAAAGAAAAGAGCTTTTATATTATATTATATATGTCGACTTCTTGGACCGCCCACAATCCTTACCTACCTTCTTTACGTCACTGTCTGGAATACCTTTGATAATTCATTATTATGTTTGCTATAGTAAAAAGTTCATTCACCTCCAATCAAATTCTTCTCAAGGCTTTTGGTATCTCCAGGCGATGACAAAGCTTTCTCCATTTTTCTAAGTCATAATTATACAAGCAATATAATTAATTGTCAATTTGTGTGAGTCTCTAAGCTCTTTCTTTATGCATATCACATCGTGACCACACGTTGTTACAAAACAAAAACTCTGTTGGTACGTACTGATTCAGTTGGTCTGATTTCACTTAATTACCCCCACACCTAACATTTATATATACATTAATGTTGTCCTAATTAAGTAGTAGGGAATTAATATTGAAAGTTGAAAAATGGGAGGGAAGAGAGAAGATACAAGAACAAATTAATTAATTAACGAAATTAGGAAATGAATATATAGTTGTTTGCTAAACTCCATGTATGGGAGTCTTCTTAACATTTAATTACTTCCAAGTTCCATCTAATCTTTTGAATTTTCACTTCCATCTAACCTTTTGAATTTTTGAGTCCTTTGAAAATTTCAGGGTTTATAATGCAAATTTCAGCACCAGAAGCGCAGACTCACAAGATCAAATAGACTGATGTAATATATATAGAAAACGTGTTTGAAAAAACTAGGAATTTTTGTCTGTTGGAATTGATGCCAACCCCCTCCATCCCCCCTTGCTCACAACTTTTTGGGGGTAAAGAGTAGTTAAATAATGATGTACGACAGCGTCATCCATTGGTTAACGAAATTGACAAGTAAAAGAAAGACAACACAACATTACTCAACAACTTAAGGCTTGAGAGTATATTATTCATTGATTATATATATTATGGTATCACTTTCTTCCACACAACTAATTATGAAACAGATTAAGAATGAAAGAATCGTTGTTCTCACCTAACGCGACATGGTAAAAAACGTTTCCTTACATTAATCACCCATATATATACAAATATATATATATATATAGAGAGAGAGAGAGAGAGAGAGAGAGAGACTCATAGTGCTTCGTCGCATGGTATGAATTTGGTAGGCGACTTTCGTAGAGGTTTCAGCAGAGATGAGCCAATGATAGATATATAAAACCCTAACTACATAAAATGCATGCATGCTTAATTAATTGCATATGCACATGCATGATATATATATTTTATATATATATATATATTGAACGGGGATGGTATAGTGCTATATGCCACGTACTCACGTGTGTACGTAGATATTTGATGAAGAAAGAAAGATGCAAGATAGAAACGGCTGAGTGGGATTGATCATAGAGTAATAGAAGGTCTGTTCGATTGGACATAAAGGACCCGATTTGTCGTGATGCATCTGGAATAGCACCAGCCAGAGAGGGTGAATGAAAACCGTACACGTGTCAACGTATTTTTTGGTTAATCATAATAATAAGAACAGAAGAAGATCAAGAAAATTTGAGATGAAGGTGGAGTGTGAACTGACTTGGGAAGAGGGTGATAGCGATGGTGATGGATTAGCTGAGGCATTAGAGTGAGTGAGTGATGAAAACATCGGATTCCAATCACCTTCGGTGAGATTGGAGGCCCAATTCTTTTTAGAGTCGTGGAATTATATGGCTCTCATTTATATATTTTTTTAAATTATAAAAATATTTATAATTATTAACTGATTTAACGATAATTATAATTATAATAATAAATATAAAATAATAAAAATAATAAACATAAAATCTTAAAAATAACTATAAATTTAACATTTTTTTAAAAAAAGACTAAAAAAATTGAGAGCCGTTGAATAAGATCATTCAACGGCTCTAAAAGGAATAGGAGACTCCAACACCCGAAAACAACGGTTGTTTTGAATACCACTTATAGCGGTTTCATTTTCATTAACAACCAACAAAAATTAATAGACAAATTTATTCTTTGTTAATAAATCTTGTAACGTAATTATAAAATGTAGTTTATTAATTATTGTTTATTTTTAGTGCTAGTATTTATAAATCTTCTAATTTTGATCAAATGACTTCCATTTCACAAGAAGCAGATTCCTCCTATATTTGAAAAGAATAGGAGGCTCCTACTCCAACGTAGATCATTGGATATGCATATAACAATCTATGTTTTTTCTGTTGAAATTTTAATATAATATATATATATCCTATTTTGGATTAGCATTAATCAATTATTAAATATCATTATCATATTAACTATATTATTCTAATATATAGCATTTAATATATGAATATTGTAATTGGGCTTCTATATTGTGAATGGCCCGTGATGGGTTGGGCCAATCACATAGCCTGTTGAGAAGTCTCTGCTCTCGTCTGATATTAAATAGGCTGACATCCCATTAATCAGACTAACTCTAGACAGAACTTATCAGACAGAGAGTAGTACCACTCTCACACAACCCTAAGAAAAATTCCCTCTGTTCTACTGTTCGAGATGGACAGCGCTATTATGCCAGGTACATGTTCTGTTCATCCCTTTTATGTTCTGTTAATTAATATGCTTTAGATTGTACCTACACCGATCTAGGATTAGAAAATTAATCCTGTTAATTCCTTCAATGGTATCAGAGCCTGGTTGGTAGTACAATCTATGGCTATTAATTAGCAATTTAAATCTGATTTTTGAAATTCCCTAAACCCAAATTTTAAAACAAATTTCGTTTGCCCTAATTTGTTAGGTTAATCTTAAAATTGTTTTAGGGCTTTGATTCAAAACATTTATACGAATCATATAAGTGAAAATCAGAGGGTTTGAACAACGTTTTAGGGAGTTTAAATGTTTTTTTTCTTGTTTCCGTTTTCCCTAAAGTTTTCGTTTTTGATTTCTCCCAAAACAACCAATGCTTTTCGAAATTGATTTGGGGTTTCTAATATATGTTATTATTCTAACAACATACTCTAAAACGAGGGGTTTTCATGGAGGCCTTAGGGAGATCTAAGTTTTTTTTAAAATCGGTTTTTCTCCCAAATTTTCGAAAATGGCCTCTCAAAATCCTGAACTTATCTCACAAAATTGATTGAGGGCTTCTCTTTTGCGCATGATTTTGAACAAAAGCCCTAAACAAGTATGAATTTTCATGGCCATTTGAAGAAGAACGAATCGGGTCGCGATCCAGGTCGCGCGACCCGGTTACAGTGAATCCGGGCGAAGGGGATGACCTCCCCTGTCGACGCCCACGCGCGGGCCTGGCGCGTGTGGGCGCGTGCAGCGTCTTCTAGGCCCCCAAAATTTTTTAATTTTTTTTTAAAAAAATAAATAATTACATAATATTATTTTTGGTAATTTTTGGAAAATTTTTCGGGACCCCTAAGTATTTTATTGCATTTAATCCGAGACTATTTTGCTGTTTCAACTATCGTACTCTCAGATTTTTGGATTGAAATTTTTTGTGGAAGTTCCTCACTCTGTTAACAACATCTAGGTATATTGTACTCTCCCCAGTAAGCTATTCTAGTGATGGAATTAATTTCAGTCCATGTGAAAATTGTTCCCTTTTATTATTTTTGATTCTCCTGTTATTTACCTATTTATTCTTTTCTTTTTTCCCCTCATAAATAATTAATTATTCTGTTGAATATAATTTCTTTTTATTTTGTATGATTGTGAACTCACCTATCGTGGGCACAGTTATGCAAAATATTCGACTTAAATAATTAAAATTTCATTTATTTTATCCCTTTTTAATCATTATTATTAGTCTAATTTATTGCATTAATAATAATTATATCCTATCGGTATATTATTATTAATGTAATTTTCTTATACAATACCATGTTATTCATACCTCTATCAATTATTTTGAATACCCTATCGGCATTCAAAATTTAGATAATGTGTAATATCCCAAGAATTTTTATGAATATTTAAAGTCTGATTTGAAGTTTAGTGAAAAATTTAATTATGTGAAAATTTTTCTTTTTGAATTAGTGAAGAAAATGTGGGAATAGAAATTTTTATTTTTAATTTAGGAAATTTTTACAAATTCTCAAGGACTAAAGTGAAAAGAAAAGAAAGTATAGAGGACTTTTGAGAAATGACCAAGTAGGAACCCGAGAAGAAGAATAGAGCTTATGGGAATGAATTATGAGTCCGGTACCGAAAAGATGATGGATTCGAGGTTAAAGTGGAGTTTGAGATATTGAGAGGGACTAAAGTGAAATAAGGAAATTTGTGGGGCACCGAGGATTTAGAAACACCTGAGGTGAGATTTTATGAATTTGCTTTTGCTAGTCTTGACTGAGGGTCAATTGCAGAGCAAGTGATAATTTAACCCCGGGCGAGTATATAGGTGGCCTCACCTATTTTTTATTCATTTTTCTCCTTTCCTCTCTCTCTCTTCACTTTCTCTCCTCTCCTTCTCTCTTCCTTCTCTCTAATTTCTCTCTCTACACTCCAACTCTACAACCGGGCTTTGGAGGGTGGATCTCGGGCTACGGGGCGAGCCTCTAGGAGCCAAGCAACATAGGGAAAGCAAGCAATTGAGGTAGAAATTTCTATTTCTTAAGCTTTTCTCTATTTTCTAGTTTTAAGAGTGTTTGAGGTAAAATCGAGATTCCGGCTTCGTTTCTCGATTAAAATTGGTGATTTTGGTGTCTAAATGCTCCTTAGACATTAAGGGTGAGATTCCATGGAAGAAATCATGAAAAACGGTGAAGATTTGGCTAGATTTGAGCCAAAACCGAGAGAAATCGCGAAGGGGTCGCGATCGTGGCGCCCAGGCGCTAAGGTGAGATGGGAAGAAGAAGGAATTGGCGCCCAGGCGCCAGGCATGGTTGACGCCCAGGCGCCAGGTGTACCGGGAAATTTTAGTTTATTTTTCAATCGGCCATAACTTCTTCATCCGAACTCCGTTTTGGGCAAACTTTATATCGTTGGAAAGCTCTTTAAGTCTAGTTTCCAATGGTATAAGTTTCATTTGAATATTCATTACCAGTTAGGAGTTATGATTCGAGAAGTAAGTGAAGGTCGAGAGTAGTGGTAGGAAATTTCTCTATTTCGTAACTCTGATGGTTTTTGTCTGGTTACAATAGGAATGGTCAAAGTGCAAAGTGGGAGTGTCGAGAGCGTGAAATCCAGGTGAGTGGGTTAATACTTGCTATGATTAAATATCTGTTATTGACTTTTTGCATCATAGTGGAAATATGTTGTATATCCAAGTTTGAAGAGGATGATGTGGAACGATGAGGCATAAACAAATGTGGAACGTGTCTGGTAATGTATATAATTATATTTTCTTATTTTCCCATGAATGGAGGTTATATGATGGATTGTGAATGGCATGTGAACCGAGTTGAATAATTGTTCTATATTATGGGTTATGTTATATACATGCTATGTTGCTGGAACCACATTGATTATGTTGTGGCTTGAATTGTAAATGACTGAGTTGTGTATGTGGCTCAAGATTATGATTGAGGATGTTTTTATATGTGATTGTGATTGTGTTTGACTGGAAAGGAAAGGCATGGTGGTGCACCCCATGGAGAAATCTATGTGAAGCTATAAGGGTGGAGAATATAAATGGAGCGATAAGGGTGGATGCGGCGGGGGCCGCGGGCAACGATCCAGAGGTATTCTGGACGACCCGGTTGGTACGGGAATTGTGTGTGAAATTGATTTCATCGATTGCTGTTGTGAATTTTGAATTTTGTTGAAATGCATTTGATTCACTTGGATATTGTTGTGAAGTATTATGAATAATATTATATCATATGATGATCGATCTACGTATGATTGCTGCATGTTATCATTATGATGCATGATTTTTATTTTGTCATAGTATTGTGTTATCTACTCACTGGGCACGTGGTTTGCTCATACCCCTCTTATTGATATTTTTTTCAGAATTGACAGCTGAAGGTAAATATCGGAACAAGGAATTATGGATCCTTAGTCCATAATTACCTTTTCATTTGTTCAGGATAAAGGTATAATAGTTAAGTTTTATTCTAAGTTGTATAAATCTAGAAATCTCTGTAATCGGGTAGGTTCATTCAGTGATGTAATGTGAGTAATTGTAGTATGTATAGAGAACTCGTTTTGGTTGCATGAAAAAGAATTGTATGATTTTTAAGAGAAAGATAGGCTTACGGAGGTGAAATGAAATTCACTTTCCGTGCCGGTCACGTGCTCAAATTTTGGGACGTGACATAATGATATAAGGTCTAAAGTATTGTATTATTATATTTCTTGTTTATTTTGGTCCGGGACCCTTAGGCGGGACCAGGTAGACAAGAAATTTTCTCTAACAGGCTTGATTGGCTGTACACATAGAAACATTTAATTCTCTTATAGCATAATGACATTATGCATATTAAATGTTTTCTTTTTGTTGTTTTAATGCCAGCCTCCTTGCCTATGCAATTAACTTCTGTCAAAACACTAAATGAGAAAATTGTTAAATTATATATATATATATATATATATATATATATATATATATATATCCCATGTGAATTAGCATTACTAAATTATTAAAATATTTTTTAAATCATTAATATATCAACTATATTAATTGTGTTTTATAATATAGCATTTTAATGAATTCAATGAATATTGTAATGAATTGAATCTAATTTGATTTATATTTCTCCTAATTCTTGGTGGCTCTTTTGATCTAGAGCTTCACCAAATAGTTGTTAAGACAACATTCTTAAATGGTGATTATTCAAATGATGTGTACATGGATCAGCCTGATATATTTTTTCAAAAATATGGTCAAAACCATATAGTATGCAAATTAAGAGATCCATATACGTTTTAAAATTGGCATTGAGGCAATGGTACCTAAAATTTCACCATGTTGTCACTTTGATCAACTTCAAGGAGAATATGCGTCTCATTAGTGTTTTTACATGATGACTAGTGGGAGTAAGTTTGTGATTTTAAATACTGTACTCTCAGTTTATGGGCTTGAAATTTTATGAGTATTCCTTACTCTTTGCTAATGGCACCTTGGTATATCATATTTTCCCTATTGATGTGTCATAGTTAAGGAATTAATTTTTTTTTAGTCCATATGTGAATTGAATAATTTTCATTAGGCATGATATATATTTATTATTTTTTTTGAATATAATTGCTGATTATTTGTATAACTGTAACCTCACCTATCGTGGGTACAATTATACAAATTTTGTGAATTGAATGATTAAATTTTTTTTAATCATTATTTTATTACATTAATAATAATTATACCCTATCGGTGTGTTATCATTAATGTAATTTGTTGTGCAATGCACTGTTAGTTTTATGCTTATATCAATTATCTTTCGAATACCCTATCGGTATTAGAAACTTTGGTGATATAAGATTTGTGCACTATAATTATTACATTTCTCATTTATTATGGTTTAGGAACTATTTTTTCTAAAGGGCATGATTGGCTGTGTATAAGGAACTATTTAATTCTCTTATTGCATGATTACATCGTGTAAATTAAATGTTCCTTTTTGTTGTTATAATGTCAGCCCCTTTTTGTCTATGCTTGACTTCTGTCAAGACTTTGCATATGACCATTTTTGAGGACTTAAAATAAAATAATCTCTGGACCTCTATTTGGCTATCACTAATATGGACTTGGCTTTGAGAAAAGAAGAGCTTGGTGCTCTTACTGCCTCATCCACTGCTGTTGAAAGGGCTTCTTGTGAAAAATGAGAACACTCAAACATAGTATGTCTCACAGTGTTGAAATACACTATGAAGAAGTCAATTAGATAGACCATTCCAGAGAACAAAAAGGTCTCGAATGCTTCCGCTGATTAATGTACGCTCAATTTTGTACTCATCTCGATATTGTTTTTGCTATTAATGCTTTAGGGATATATTTGAGCAACCTAGATTTAGGTCATTTAAAGCCGTGAAAAGGTCATAAGATATTTGCAGGGAACCAAAGATCATGTATTGACCTATAGGAAGTCTGATCAACTTCAGGTCATTGATTATTCTGATTCTTATTTAGCATGGTTGCCCTGACGACCGAAAGTCTACTTCCGGCTCTATCTTTTATGATGACATGAGTAGCTATCTCTTGGAAGAGTGTTAAATAGACTCTTACAGTTACTTTTACCATGTAGGCAGAGTATGTCGCTTGCTATGAGGCTACTTGTCAAGCCATGTGGTTGAAAATCTTAATCTTTGGCTTTCATATTGTTGAAAGTATTTCTAAACCACTTGTGATATATTGCGACAATACTACTGTTGTGCTTTTCTCTCAAAACAACAGAAACTCTTCTCAATCAAAGTACTTTGATATTAAATATCTGTTTGTTAGAGAGAAAAATTTTGGAGTTTCAGACTCGTATTGAGCATTTTGCTACAGAGAACATGTTAGCAGATCCACTAACTAAAGGCTTAACTATTAGAGCTCTTCATAATCATGTAGCTCATTTGGGTTTAGTTAAGTCTTTTGATGTTTTGGGTTAGTGGGAGTCTGAAATTTTACATTTACTTGATTGTTATTCTTATGAGATATGTATGAGATGACGTCACTTTTGTTATCATATCTCTTTTAGCATTTTCAGATGCTTGGACTATTCTTGGATTGCATATTTCTTTTAATTAATTATGCTTATCCATATTCATTATTCTTTATATGAAATATGGGCTTTTACTTTGTATGATTTACTTCCCTATCGGATACTATTTCTGCATCGTTAAAGCTTATGTTTCTTGACATGTGCTATAAATATAGTTGGTATTTTAGCCTTAATGATTATTGCATTTTAATAATTGACTATTGCTATCCAAGTGGGAGAATTGTTGAAATTTTAATATAATATATATATCCTATTTTGGATTAGCATTAATCAATTATTAAATATCATTATCATATTAACTATATTATTCTAATATATAGCATTTAATATATGAATATTGTAATTGGGCTTCTATATTGTGAATGGCCCGTGATGGGTTGGGCCAATCACATAGCCTGTTGAGAAGTCTCTGCTCTCGTCTGATATTAAATAGGCTGACATCCCATTAATCAGACTAACTCTAGACAGAACTTATCAGACAGAGAGTAGTACCACTCTCACACAACCCTAAGAAAAATTCCCTCTGTTCTACTGTTCGAGATGGACAGCGCTATTATGCCAGGTACATGTTCTGTTCATCCCTTTTATGTTCTGTTAATTAATATGCTTTAGATTGTACCTACACCGATCTAGGATTAGAAAATTAATCCTGTTAATTCCTTCATTTTCTTCTATTTTTTATTTTTTTAAATTTTTAAAATTGTATTATATGTTGATTAATTTAAAGATCGTTGACCAAGATCAGATGATCAGTAAAATTTTTTAAGAAAAAAGAAAAAAATTCAAAAAAAAAATAGACCATTAAATATAACACATCTAATAATTTACGTCAAAATAAAAGCCTCCAATATTTTTTTAAATATAGGAGAGAATATGCTTCCCATTTCACATTAGACTTGTGTTGAATCCAAAATCGACTTCCTCAAAGTACTCTTCAGTTCATTCTTGACTCTCCCCGCCACATTTGACATTCACAACCACCAACACAAACAAAACAAAAATGCTTTTAAAGAGTTTGAATACTTGAGAGATCGAATCATCTAGAAATTTATGTATATAATAATAAAAATTATTTAACCAATGGTTAAAAAAAACTTGCTTTCTCGACAATTTAAGTTTTCTGTAGACTTATCTTTCGCTAATATCTAATAATCTAATGTACTACCACCGATCACTTACCCTTTTCTTGTGTATCTCTACGAGTCTCACTGTCATATTTCACCAAATATTGCCCAAGATATGATTTTATATATATATGTATGTATGTATGTATAAGCATATCGATCTTGTGCACACTATTTTCTAACAAAAAAAAATTTAAGAAAAACTCAGGGGTTTACTATAGAAATTTATTCTAAACTTTTGGTTCAACAAGTTAGATTTCTGAGTAAAAGAGAATTTCAAGAATGAATTATATGTTTAGCTCATATTATGCAGTGCCTTTTACATCAGTATATATAAATTACAGAGGTAAAATACATTTTGTACACTTGCCATGTGATCCTACAATAAAGGAAATCTGTTATACAGATGGGTGAGTCACAATATGACAAATGGTGGTGAGTCATTGAGAGTGCTGAGGCTCTGTGTCACATGTGCTGATAGCGTGAGAGTCTTTATGCTTAACATCCTCCCTCAAACTTGGATGGTAATGTGCATGAACACCAAGTTTGTTGCGAAAGTTGATGAAAGGAGTGTGGGACAATGGTTTTGTTAAACAGTCAGCTAGTTGATCAATTGAAGGAACATACCTTACTTCTAACTCTTTGAAGGCAATTTTATCACGAAGAAAATGCAAATCAATTTCTATATATTTACCTCTGGAGTGAAGTACAGGATTGGTAGCCAGTGCTTGAGAGCTTAAATTGTCACACCAAAGGATTGAAGGATATGAAGTTGGAAAAGATATTTCTTGTAGGAGTGAGTGAATCCAAAGAAGTTCAACACCCAGATTAGCTAATGCTCGATATTGAGACTCTGTAGAGGATCTTGAGATAGTCTGTTGTTTCTTAGATGACCAAGAAATGATGGAGTTGCCATAGAAAACGCAATAGGCACCAATTGATTTTCTATCCTTAATGGAGACTGCCCAGTCAGCATCCAAGTAGCCATAAAGAGATAATGTAGGAGAAGACCTGAGAAAAATTCCATGAGTTTTGGTCACTTGTAAATATCTGAAAACACGTTTCAATACTTTCCAGTGAGAAGAAGATGGTTCTTGAAGGTATTGACTAAGTTTGCTTACTGTAAAAGAGATGTCTGGCCTTGTTTGTGTTACATATTGCAAAGCACCAATAGCCTTTCGATATAGTGAGGGATCAGGAATTTTGTTTGCATATGATTTAATGAGAGTATTCCCTGTTGCCATAGGTGTGGGGCATGAAGCTGCATTTTGCAGTCCAAACTTACGCAGCAGATCAAAGATATATTGTGCTTGGTTAAGATAAAAACTATCACAAGTTCTTTTTATCTGTATCCCAAGAAAATAGTGTAGAGGGCCCAAATCCTTAAGAGAAAAGGTTTGATGTAACTTGGCAGTGAAATCAGTGAGACATTTAGCCTTATTTGAGGAGACTTAAATATCATCAACGTAAATTAGTATGAAAATGATCTTACTGTTGTCATTGAAGAAGAAAAGAGATGAATCAGATTTACTATTCTTGAAACCTCATTGCAGTAGAGTGAGTCTTAGTCTATCAAACCAAGCACGTGGTGCTTGTTTCAAATCGTAGAGGGCCTTATTCAATTGACTGACATATGCGGGATGTTTTTTTATCAATGAAGCCTTGTGGTTGGTACATGTAAACCTTTTCTTATACGTACCCGTTGAGAAATGCATTATTAATGTCAAGTTGATGGATAGGCCAGCCAAGGGAAGCAGCAAGAGTTAGAATTAGTCTGATAGTTGGAGGTTTTATGACAGGGCTGAATGTATCATGGTAATCAATTCCAGGAGTCTGATTGAATCCTTGAGCCACTAAGCGGGCTTTGTACCTCTGTAAGCTTCCATCTTGGTTATGTTTAATTCAAAAAATCCACTTGGACCCTACTATGTTCATGTAAGGATTAGGGGGAACCAAGGTCCATGTATAATTGCGTTGAAGAGCATCAAACTCCTCTTGCATAGCAGACTTCCACACTGAATCGGTTAAGGCAGCAGACACTATTGATGGAATATCTGTGTCACACGTGCTGATAGCGGAGCAACCAATGAAGGGTTGCTTAGGTTTTAAGGTCCCTGTTTGGCTTCTCGTTTTCATGTGGTGAATAGCAATGGGTGCTGGAATGTAGATGGTAGTATTTGGAAGTAATGGTTCAAGGTTTGGATTAATCATGTATCTTGTGGAAGAGCTTGAGGTGGGTGAAGTTGGGCTTGTAGAAGAAGCTGCAGTTTCTGCAAAATCTGACAAAGAATGATTAGAAACATTTGGAAAAGAATTTAACAGATATCTAGTTGATGAAGATGATGCTAAAGTATTTTGAGTGGGACAAGATTCATACCTTTGATGTAATTCGGTGGAAGGCAATCCTACAGGGGATGATGATGGAGCTATACTAGTGGGCTAAATCTGAGTTGGTAGAAGACAATGTTCAGAAGTCTCAGTGGCAGAAGATTGAAAAAGACTGGAATATGGGAATTCAAGATCATTGAATATAACATGTCTTGATATATAAATTCTGCCTTGAGGAGAGAGGCGTTTGTAACCTTTATGTGAGTCGCTGTACCCTATGAAGAGACATTTAGTTGAGTGAAATTAGAGTTTGTTATTGTTATAAGGTGTGAGGCAAGGAAAAACGGTACATCTAAAAGGGTGCAGGAATTTGTAATCAGGTAATTTATCAAATAAGAGTTCCAATGGTGACTTGTCATATAGTACAGGAGAGGGTAATCTATTTATTAAGTAGACTGCAGTGTTGAAGGCTTCCTACCAATATTCTAGGGGCATTTGAGCTTGAGCTAGAAGTGTGAGGCCAGTTTCAGTGATGTGCCTGTGTTTTCTTTCAGCATGGCCATTCTGAGTTGAGGTATATGGACAGGTGAACAAGTGGGTGATTCCATTTTGTTGAACAAATCTTTGGAATATTTTATATTCTCCCCCATAATCAGTGTGCAAAAATTTAATGGACCTTTCAAATTATTTTTCTGCTTGATTTTTAAATTGAATGAAAGCTGATAAGGCCTCATTTTTTGTTTTTAATGGTAGATCCATGTATATCTTGTATGGTCATCAAGAAAAATAACATAATATTTGAACCCATGTTTTGAAATAAGAGGTGCAGGTCCCCATATATCGGAATGTATGACATCTAAAGGATGAGATGCTTTGTTGGATGATAATTTAAAGGGCAATTTGTGCGATTTGCCCAATTGACATGCACTACAAAATTCAAGAGTTTTTATTAACTTTAATATTTGGCATACACTGATGTAGAATTTTGGTCAAAACTTTGGATGATGGGTGGCCTAAAATTCTATGTCAATTCATAACATGAGTATTTTGGGTTTTAGTGAGATAAGTTTGAGGACTAGAGCACAAATTTTACTGTGATATGGCAGTTGAAGGAACTATTTGAAGCTGATACAGTCCATCCTTAAGCTTCCCCTGTAGAATAGCCTTCTTTGAATTCTTGTCCTTCACAAAAAAATAAATCAGAGTCAAATTCAACAACTACAGGATTTTGAGAAGTAAGGGCAGAAACACTTAACAAATTCTTTTTGATGTGTGGTGAGTAGATGACATTTTTCAGTTTTAGATTTTTGTTGTTCTGAGTATGAAGAAAAGAATTACCAACATGAGAAATGGCTACCTTTTGACCATTGCCAACTATCAAATTACTCCTACCTACATATTTTTCAGCTGAAGTGAGATTGTTTGAGTTGTTTGTGATGTGATGACTGGCACCACTATCCAAATACCAGTTTAGGTCCCCAACTGTTTTTGGTGCTGCAATGTAAGAGTTATATGCTGAGTGAAAGGTGTTTGAGCTACCGTTGCTATTAGAGTTAGGTTTTGTAGCATTTGGTGAAGCTCCCATGTAGCTCTGGTTGAATCTGTAGTAATAGATTGATGCTGCATGTCCCAATTTGCCACAAACTTGGCAAATTGGTTTGCCATTTGAATTTCTCCCCCTGCCTCGTCCATGGTTGTTTCTGTTGGAGCCCCTCTAATTTCCTCTGGTTGAATCATTACTGTAATTATTGTTGGATTTTGTAGTGGAATTGGTATTTGATGTGGTGAGATTAACAGCAACAGATCCGAGGCTTAGATTTTGTAGATTGCTCAGTTGGTCCAATCTACTCTCAAAGCTTAATAGGTGAGTCTGAAATTCAATCCATGTGAGGTCATCTTTTTCACTCAAAGTTACAACAATAAGAGTATATTCACTATCCAAACCAGAGAGAATTTGGGTGATCAAATCAGTAATTGTATAACTACATCCAACTAGATTCAAATTATCAGCATATTCTTTCATTTTGCTTAGATAGTCCTTCATTTTTAAAGAACCTTTCCTTGTTCTTTGAATTTCATTTTTATACCACATGATCTTTGCTTTGGTGCTAGCACCAGCAAGATCTTTAACATTTTTCCATAATTCTTCAGCACTATTGCAATTGATCATTTGTGCTGCTACATCAAGAGTTAAAGAGCTGTATAACCAGCCTAATAGTGTTTGATCTAATACCTGCCATTCTTCATACTTACTGTTGGGTTTCAAACCTTTTGGAGTTTCTGTGAATTTTGAAGGGCAGGGATTTGAGCCATCCAAATGACCTTCCAATCTATTGCCTCGAATTATTGGAAGAATCATGGACTTCCATAGTAGAAAGTTGTTCCCATTCATCTTGATAGGAGCAACAAAACTTAAACCAGTATTGAAGTTGGAGAATTTGGGAGCTGGAAGATTCGAGGTAATGCTAATAGGTAAGTTGGATGAAGTTGTTGCAGGGGTGGTAGTGTTTGATTGTTGACCCATTGAAGCTGGGTATTGGCGATTTGCCTTTGTGCTCTGATACCAAGTTAGATTTCTAAGTAAAAGAGAATTTCAAGAATGAATTATATGTTTAGCTCATATTATACAGTTCCCTTTACATCAATATATATAGATTACAAAAGTAAAATACATTTTGTACACTTGTCATGTGATCCTACAATAAAGGAAATCTGTTATACAGATGGGTGAGTCACAATATGGCAGATACATGAATAACAGAAATGGTGGTGAGTCGTTGAGAGTGCTAAGGCTCTGTGTCATATGTGCTGATAGCGTGGGAGTCTTTATGCTTAACACAACAGACCTTTTTATAAATATAAATGTTAATTCAATTTCTTTCTTTCTTATAAATGTTAATTCAATTTCTTTCTTTCTTTCTTTTTATTTGGGCTATTTCTAAAATATCGTGTCTCATTTATAACACAAAAATAAAAGGAAGAAATTAAATATTAAAATTCTACGGACTTTTTACACCCTGGAAACTACATATTTTATTTTTAATTTAACTTTACTAAAGTTCACTTCACTGTTTCTCCAACTTCCATATTTTTAAAAAAAATTAAAATTTAATACACAAATTCATTGTAGACAATATAATTAACTAAATCAGTAAGCATACGAGCAATAAACAAGATTTAATTTTCACGTGCTTGCACGATATAGTTTAGTATAAGAACACTAGAGTAGGTTTAAAATATTTGGAATTTTGTATTAATTAATGTTTCGCTCACATGTCATCATAAGTTTAAAATAATATTATTTTTGGATCGATGCTTGGGTTAAACAGAGTTGGGATGATGAATATCATCAGCCTTTGTGTGGCATCAACTTCCTCGTTGTGTTACGCGAAACCAAATACAATTTACGAATATCGTGGCAACACACGAGATGAGTAAAATGTAATAATATACAATATATACATATATATATATATATATATATATATGTGTGTGTGTGTGTGTGTATATATAAAGTTTGCTTTAATTTTCAAATTGCGAGACAAATAAAAATGAGAAGGATATAGAATGAAAAGGATATAATATAAAATATAAAAGGTGAAGTGGGGGGTAGGCACCAACCAAAGTCATAAGCCGAACAGTTTGCATCGGTATAGGAGCCCACATAAGTTTGTGAGTTTCCTTATATATATATATATATATGTCACATATCGATCCTCTTATTTATTTACATTACTTAATTGTCCTTTAATTTATTGTATATTCTGAAGAAAATGGCATGCATTTAATTTCCATCCCCTCTACCCTATACCCCATTTATTTATTTATACCAAAACTGTAAGAATACCACTAAAATCATAACTAATTAACTATGTCTCTATTTGTGTCTCGCTTGCTTTATTTAACATCACTATAGCTAGCCATTTATAAAAGTGTCAAGAGAAATGACCTACCAGTCTACCACATAAATTAAATAATTATCTCATCGACACTCGACGCAACGGAATATATATTCCTAATATTATCGATATAACAATATAGACGAGCAGTGCTATTAAATCATTTCTTATTCACGTGAAGGTCGCAGAACACGTGGGATTCCATTACAAGACAATTTTTACATTGACCCTCAATTAATCAATTTATTCAAAAATTCCCATAATATTGTCATCTAAATATAGAATAAAGTATTTCACATCTTAGTCTTAGCTACCTACATATGCAGACCCCAGAGCGCAGACCTAGTATATGTACATGCATGCATGCACGTTCCATTTTCAACCAAAATGTTTCTTGTATATATATATATATATATATATATATATATAATGCATTAATTTTTCCTTTTTTTAGTATGTAGTTTATTGTTAATTAACAATTTAAAATTCCATTGACATTTACTCATATGACCCCCACATATATGATTCAAGGGAATGCAATTATTCTTTTTCATCATCATAGTGCACGGAACTAAATTGGCTTTGGAATTGACACAATATTGGAAATTAATTAATTGAGACTTCCAATATATATATATATATATATATAATTGGGTCGGTAAATTTAATTTGGAAACAAAATGAGCAACAACTGTTTTTTTCTCGAGTACTTTTTTTTTCTTTTTCTCTTGTTTAAATTATTAGTATTAAAAAATTTACAAGATTCTAACTAATTTATTCAAAAAAAAAAATAGAATCACAAACGTGTAAAAAAAATTTACTGTTGATTTTTTCATTTATAGGACTCCAACCAAAAATTTTATTTAAGAAAAATAAATGTGGGGATTTGAATTAATTAGCAGTGGTTTTTTTTTAAATACTTTGAAGTTGAATGATTCGGGAGGAGATGCCCTCCTACGTGCGGGAGGGTCCTGCGCTCAAGAGGGGTTGGAACACTGTTGGATCAACCGTTGGATCAAATTGATCCAACAGTTCTTATTTATTTAGCATTTTTTTACATAATTTTACTTGAATTTTTTTTTCAAGTATCAATCGATCTAATGATGATTGTAAGCACAAAAATATACATAAAATAATAATTTAAATTTTTTAAAAAACAAAAAGCAAAAAATAACTAGATAAATGAAAACTTTTAGATTAAAATCCAACGATTCTCATCTCCTCCTACGCACAAGACCCCCATGTCTCAAATGATCCCAGTTCTTATATTGGGTAACGACAGATATCAAATCAGTCATAATTACCAACCTAACTAATATTATTTACAGTCTGGGATCATAACCCAATTAATATTATTTCTGTACTACATCTCCAAAAATTGTGCCAATTAACCGAGATGCTTGAGCGCTATCTCTTCGGCTCTTAAAAGTTTTTTTTTTGGGATAGCTAGAAAACTAGCAAATACAAGAACTAGGAAAAAAGGCCCAAGGAAGACCCTAAAGATAATACAGCAGAAACAGGGTCAGTGAGCTGGAGGATAACTACAGGTCATTAGGCAACACACCCAATGTAGTACAGCGACGTAATTGAATAGGAATTCAGCAGAAGGAAAAGTGGAGGCAGATTCCTTGTCTTTGGCTAATTTCAATTGCAGCGAATGAGGGGGAAGGTGTGGCCAGTAACTCGGGAGTCTGAATTCTTTTCCTAGCTTCGCGATTTCATCTGCAGTTGCATTAGCTTCACGCTTGCACCAACTGTAAGCTACTGATTCAAAGAGGTAAATGTATTTCTTAATTTCCCCGAATGATCGGGGAAATGAACTAGTTGATGGCTTGATTTTTGCAGATTGCGATTAGCTCCTGATTATTTGATTCAAAGATTACATGCTTGATACCTAAGTTTGCTGCTGTAAGATACACTTCCTTTATAGCTATGGATTTGGCCTGAAGAAGAGTGGAGGCTGGGAGAATTTTGGCAATACCAGTAAGAACTACACCCTAGTCATTTGTAAAAATAGCTCCTATAGAGCAAAGATTTCTGGCATTGTCAGAGCTTGCATCTAAATTGCATTTTAGATAGCCAGCTGGGGGTGTCCATGTGGTTTGATGAATGGCAGCTTTAGTGTGATCCCGTTTACTAGTAGGTGTACCATTGTGATGGGTGCTGAATATTTCCTTGACAGTATGTGTTCGGGGTGAAGGTCTTTATCTTCAAAAATTTTTGCATTTCTCCTCTTCCATAGTATAGACTCATCAGCAGAGTGAGATTCTGGTCATAGGTTTCTTTGTTTGCCTGGAGGAGCCTAATTTTTTTCTTGTAGCCAGAGATCAAATTGTGTGATGGTTTGGTCTGCAGGGATCCATTGTAAATTAGAGCCTAACCAAATAGGTCTGGTCCAGGGGCAGAGGAGGAGCATCTATTCAATGTCTTCGATTTAGGCATGGCAAATTGGACATGTTTAGTTGTCAGTCATTTTCCTTTTTGAAAGATTGGATCTAGTAGGGATGGCATTCTTGTAGGCTTTCCAGATGAAAGATTAGATTTTGGGGGTGGTTTTGGCGTGCCAAATGTGTTTCTAGAGACTGTTGTTGACATGATTAGAGGAGGAACCTCTTTCATTTTCAAGATTATCTTTCCTCTCCTTTTCTGCTTGATAACCCGACTTAACCTCTTAATTGCCATGTTTGGAGTGTGGCCATATGAGATTGTCATGTTCTCCTTCCTGAAGAAGGGGTGTGGCAATTATTTTTGAAGTTCTTCCCCTAGGAAAATCATTTAGAATTTTCCTAACATTCCAGGACCTCTGTTGTGGATTAAGGAGACATTGGCTTCAGGGTCAAGATTTGGGGGGAACTATAGAGTGGTATGCTTGTCAAGCCATTTGTCTTTGAACATTCTCACCTTGCTTCCTTCTCTAATTTGCTAGAGCCGATGTTGTAATAGTAAATCTCTCCCTGTGAGTAAACTTTGCCAAGCCCAAGAGCTACCAGGTTTTAATTTAGCATTCCAAAAACTTTCATCAGCAAAGTATTTTGCTTTGAGAGTGTGTGCCCAAAGAGTGTCAGGGTTGTTAGTTAGTCTCCAAGCCTGCTTGGCCAATAGGGCTATATTCATGGTATTAAGATCTTTGAAACCCATACCTCCCCCTTTTTTTGCTGATGGTCATGTTAGTCCACTTGATCCAACGGACTTCATCTTCTTTATTAGCACTAGACCACCAGAATCTGGCCAAATTTGAGGTAATTTTTTTAAAAGTGAATTAGAGAATTTTAGGACAGACATAGCATAAACAGCTATAGCTTGAAGGACAGATTTTATCAGAATTTCTTTACCAGCTTGGGTGAGGAATTTTTCACACCAACCTTTTGTTTTAGCTATCACCCTCTCACAGATCTCCTTTAGGAAATGAAGTTTTGAGCATCCACATTCTGTCGCAAGGCCTAAGTATTTGCTCAGTTTTTCCCATTTTTCCATGCCAATTCTTACTGAAGATAATGCCTGACTTGTGCATATTGATTGTCACGACCCGTTTTCTGGGCACATGACCGGCACAATGATGAATCTCTCATCACTGTAAGCCTTCCGATAAATATATCAAATTTTCTTATCTGAAAATCATAGAGATGATTTGCATGTAATCATAGATTATCAATTTAAAATACATTATTATACTGACATACAAGCCAAATGTCGAACCCCTGAACTAGATGTCCTAGACGATTACAGAGCAACATAATCTATAACAGAAGAGAGGTCTACCCGACAACGGGAAGGTCCAAAGTGATCTACTCCTCTAGCAGATATTCTTCGATGGCAACTTGATCTGAACAAAAAGGTTGTACAAATAATGTGAGCTTTTAAACTCAATGAGCGAATCGGCCTCGCATTAATAAAATTCAAATACAATACCAGTCATGCAAGCATATCCAAAGGCTCATACTCAACCAATAGACAGAAGATAAAAATTTATCCAATTCAGCAAACGTTACTAGTACTCGTCAATGGCAATATATCCCGGAGAGCGCACACAGGCCGGCTCACCAATTATGTATATTTCCGCCATGACGCACAACATCATCCTCTTACATACAAGATAAAAATTCATCCAATTCAACAAACGTTACTAGTACTCGTCAATGGCAATATATCCCGGAGAGCGCACACAGGCCGCCTCACCAATTATGTATATTTCTGCCATGACGCACAACCTCATCCTCTTAGCTAGGGCACCTCACGGATTTATCACCAATCCGGGCTATATCCCTACTGAGGGAATCGTTGTCTCCACACTCATTGGTCAAGACACCCTGTCAACCGGGTTTTCCGCCTTGCCGTGAGAGGGGGTACTGTCCCGCTCAATCACAATCAATAGCATTTCATATCATAATCAGAAGCTCAATATAATATTCATCCATATAACAGGTATAGTATATAACTATATTATGGATTTATAAACCACATATCAAGATAACAATTAATCCATTTTTGAAAACATTCAAACTTCACATCATCATAAGATACTTATTTTATCCATACTTATGGATTAATTATCTCATTTAGATTCGTCATTCTGAATCCAATTTCCCCCTATGAATCTTGGGAGTGTCCTACGACATACTTTTTATCACCAGTAATGCTAAAACTCTATTAAAACGGGGTCGTTTCACTCACCTGGATTCCGTACGAATATCGCTTCTCTAAGTCGTTACAGATAAGAGTACACAGATGAATTTCAGTATTCCGCTACGGAGATTTTCATGAAAGATTAGAGAAAACAAGTTAGGATTGTTTTCATACAGATACTGTTCATACATACGGTACTATTCATATATACGGTCACTATTCATATGCATACGGATAATATTCGTACATACGGTCACTATTCATATGTATGAATACTATTTTTTACGTACGGATACTATTCATACATACGGTCACTATTTATATATACGGTTACTATTCATATATACGGGTACTATTCATACCAGAAATAAAGAATACAATCTGTAAAAGAGTACACCAGGTAAGTTCCCAGGAAAGAGTGGAGGGTCACACTGGACACACTTAAAAACCAGGTCTTTCCTTAGCCAGAACTTTCCTAGACATGTATTCTTCACAGTTTACATTCTATTTCAGTAATCAGAGAATCAAAATAACATATAAACAGCTAAGGACAGTTTTTCTGATGTGGAAGATCAGCCAAAGCCGCAACCACAGAGCATACTTAAGAAAATAACTTCTAAATTTGAAAGACATAGAAAGGGCATAGTATCCTTACCTAAGCTGAAAAGGAAAGGCCCAAAATCTCAGAGGCCTAGCATTTGAGTAAGAGAAACTTAAGGAGAGAAGAAGAGAAGTTGAAGGTGTGAGTTTAGAAGTGAAATGGAAGAGCCTATTTATAAGAAAAGTCAACGATACTATTTATCACTATGCACTAATAAAATATTCAATTCACTATTTATGAAAATGATATTTCTAATAAAATAATCCACGTTAATCATTTACGGTTACTGTACAAATTTCGAAAAAGTCACATGTGGCTTACTATTGAAAAACTTAAGGGGAAAACTATCATTTCACCTTAAACCTTTAAGTTTCTTTTCAATTCAGTCCTTTCACTTTAGTCCCTGAGGGTATTTTTACACATAAAACGTCATTTTCTCCCACGAACTTCTTTCTAGTTTTCTCTTATGACCAAACCACATCTAGTACTTGACATTTCGATTGTATAAATGAACAGCACCATATACATAAATAGTATTATACGGGTGAATAGTACCGTATACTAAAATAGTAACAGTAGTTTGTAAACAAATATTTATATTTTATTTTTCATGGGTATTACATTATCACCCCCTTAAGAGAATTCGGTCTCCCGAATTCAAAACTCATCTCAAGACTGAAATAAATGTGATTACTTCGTCCATATCTCATCCTTTGCATCTCTTTCTTCCAAAACCTCATCACACCCTTGGTGAGATTTACAAGAACATTATACCATTGACTGTGAACTCTAAACCGCATTATCAATAATTTGCAGAAGACTTTTGCCTTTTCTAAACAGCAAGTAATCTCTTCCTCATCAGTTTAATCTTCTCCACAACCTTTTGTACCATAAAGTGTCTCATCCTCATAACCTTTACCAAACTCAAACCACCTAATCAGAGACGAACTCTGTCTCTATGTAAAACCTCAAATAGGTGTCTTCTCAACAGTGGCACGTGGTCTTTCCAGTTTATACTGAATATCAGAACACAAGCTACCATACACATAGCTTTTAACTTTTACGAATACAAGTACCCTACCCGAAGGCATCATTTTTGTAATACCCGTTAATTTCAGAATATAATTCGCTTAACAGTATTTTAGAATTCTACAACGTTACTTTAGTTATTTATTTTGGTCATTTTTAATTTTCATATTTAATTGTTCTCTTTGAATATTATTTATGAAAATTGAGTTAAATGACTGGACTAAATATTTGCACAATGAGGGATATATTCTAAGAATGGTGAAATTCATGGAAAAGTGGTTTCAGAATGGTCAATTAATCCATTTATTGTAAATTGACTGGATGGGTTTGGATGTTGGGTTATGGATACCCATGCGTTATTAAATAACCCATTAGAAATATTTAATATAAAGTTTCAATAGTAACCCTCACTTTTTCACTCAGCCGAAGGAAGCAGAAAAGATTTCTCTCTCAGTTCTTCATTTTCTTCTCAAATCATTTCCTTGATCTTCAGAATTTCTGATTATTTGTTCGGTTCAAAAGCTTTGTAAGGATCAAAGGTAAGCTTTAATCCGATTATTTTCCTTAAATTTCAGTTTATATACAAGATCAGAGGAGGTTTTGTTCTTGAAGATTTTGATGATAATTCATGAATCTCAGTTGTTTTAGAAGTTATATTTGAGTTATAATCGGTTAAAAGAGTTGAAATTCTGGTTTTGAAACAAGAAAGGAAAGGATGAATTTGTGAGAAATTTCTGCAAAAACTTCTGCAAAACTCGAGTTACTGTAGCGACCAGAAATTTCGGGAAAAAAATCTGGAAAATTTTCTTCGGGTACTGTAGCAGTTACTGTAGTGTCGGCAGTCAACGGTACTGTAGCAGTCAACGTTACTGTAGCGAACCGGCACTGTAGCAAACCGTTACTGTAGCAAACCGTACTGTAGCAACCCGTTACTGTAGCAGTCAGAAAATTTTACGTATTTTCGTGATTTTGTTTCCTTTCTTATGATTCCTTGTAATATATTTTACTAGGAAATTTTCCTACACAAATTCTAGTGTGGAACAAGGTAAACTTGGACAAACATCAAGGTGAGTGAATAACCTTGCTCAGCTAAATTGATATTACTAGTCAAAGTACAATATAAGTCCCATTTACAATATTATTTGGATAATAAGCAATTAATTTTTCATATGGGAGTATATGATGATCAGTAGAAATAAGAGTATGAAGAAATTATTTATTTCATGACAATTGTATTATGTGATAAATTCTCACTATCTTGTTAATGAGTAAAGATCTACGGGATCTAATACACGAGTTTGAAAGGGTTAAAGTCCCATACTACTCAGTGCATATCTATGAAACCTATACATGAGTTGAAAGGGTTAAAGTCCCATACTACTCGGTGTATATCTAAGAAAGCTCATACACGAGTTTGAAAGGGTTAAAGTCCCATACTACTCGGTGTATATCTAAGAAAGCTCATACACGAGTTTGAAAGGGTTAAAGTCCCATACTACTTAGTGCATATCTATGAAACCTATACACGAGTTGAAAGGGTTAGAGTCCCATACTACTCGGTGTATACCGATGAGATCCTATTCATGAGTTTGAAAGGGTTAGAGTCCCATACTACTCGATGTATAAAACAATTAATTATATGAGTAAATGTGATATTTGTACTTTTGATATTTTATATAGTACAGTTATTTACTTACTGAGTTTTTAAATAAACTCACACTCCCTATGATTATTTTTTCAGATACAGAAAACAAAGAACAAGAGTATCCGTTTGAAGAATAGAAGCCCCTTGGAATTATCCTCTATTTCTGTCTGGTGGGACACCAGTACTTATTAATGTGGATATTAGAAAAGCTCTGTATTTTCTATAGGTCTCCTAGGCTTGCGATGAGATAGAAATATCAGACTATGTATGTCTATATTTGCTTATCAGATGAATATAATTCTGTAGTGTGGAATGAATCATTAAGGTTGAATGTAAAACCTTACAGAATATATGTATATAACGTATGTTTGAGAATTATATCAAATGAGTAGTATCTTTTCACATGCTCAATTTTTTGGGATGTGACAATTTTGGTCATAGGTAATACTCTTGCCCGAAGGCGATCCTTCTACCTTAAGGCGACACTCTCAGCTGATGGCGTCATATAAAAGGAAAAATCACGTAAAATTATTACATAATTCTCTAGGAAGAACAATCCCAGAAAATGTGTTAAGTAAATAACATACTCCTCATGCATAATAAAATAAATACATATAGAAATTCCTTTCACCTCAATGACTCATATAGAGTCGTATCCCTTCAATGTTTAGGGCAAACCCATAGTTCTCTATATATAGGTTCATAAAATACTTATTCAGCATTCCTCCATAGCTCAGAAGTGCAATGAAATATCATTTTAGTAACTCTGCTCAGTCAAAAAGATATTACTATACTATGCTTTAGAATCAAGTATGAAATATAACAAGTCTAATATCTTCTCATTCCTCAAGTTCTTTCAGTAAAATGAATCACTTCAACAAAGAAGATCTAGATACTAACTTAAATTTTATTTCTAGTACATAGATAATTTTAATACGTGAAGCTTGCACCAAATGTAGCTTTAGGTACAAACAAAAGAAAAATAAATTAAGGACGAGGAGGCTTTTGAAATGTAAAAGGTGCTCCAGGTCTAGAAGAGGAAGGTGCTTCAGACCTTAAGGAGGAAGCTAATCGTTGTAGCCTAGAAAGGGTTTCTGGAGGAAGCGCCTGAGAAATTTGGCGAAGAGCAGAAGTTACTCCGTTCATACAGTCAATACACCTTGCTTGTTGGTCACGAAAATTTTGAGTTGCAAACATTGAATGTCTATCAACTCGATTAGCCAGTTCCCCGAAACGACGGTTTATCAGTTTCTCTTGGTTTTCAAAGAGACGATTTATTAGTCGTTTCTGGTCCTCTGTCTTGTATTCCAGGCTCTCTATCTTACGCTCCAGATTTTCTATCTTACGCTCCAGGAACGCAAGCTTATTTTATGAGGATATTGCAGTACTGTCCTCCTCCAACTCTATTACATCCCTCTTTCTTTTCTTAATTTCTGGTGACCTGTCTACAGGTCTCTTCCCTTTGTTGTCTCCAAGACTTAGATTTAAATCAAGCTCTACGTTGCCAGTCTCAAAATTCAAGTTGAAAGACTTATTATCGGCCATTGCTCTAGGGATCTCAGAAATAACTTCGAATGAGAAAGGAATGGAGATTGAGAAATAGGTATGTAATGAAAGAAGTTCGCTTGGTGTGATGAGTGGGGTAACGGGCGTACAAGATTTATAGACAACCTGAAGCCCCTGGAGCCAAAGCCACCACAACCTATACGCCGCTCGCTATAAGGTTTACAGATCACATACGTCGCAATGCCAGCAATTAATGTCGGACATGCAAGTAAATAGTAAATATAATTTAATGCAATTAACATAAGTCAAAGATTTCCTCAAAAAATTTTCGGCTAATCTTGACCTTTCTCAAACTTTTGACTAACTACGCTCTTCAGTCTAAGATTTTCTCCCTCTAACTTGTTTTATCCTGTAATCCCATATCACGATGTCCCTCTATGATCGGGTAGTCTCATATTAGCCTTATCTTAGATTCAAATGGGTGTCTTTACTCTGGATTTACACATAATATATATGTAAATATATATATTTTAAAACAAAGTTAACTGCTTACGGTCACATGCCTTAAGCATTATCATGATGTAAGGAAATCACTGCCTTTCATTTGCCCACGAGAGCATTATATGTAAGTATGTGTAACCATGAAGATATATCATCATCTACACATTTCATTCTATCCAAGTCATTTTGATTTCTCATTCTCTATGAGTATATGTAGGATCATCACATATTCTCCTTGATCGTAGCCTTCACTCATTATGCATGAATAACATACATAAATGTAATTACAACATGATTCAATCAATTATGTATATTATACTCAACTGAAGGCTCTTAAGAACAACACAATAAAACGGAGAAATGTATTTCAGTTCATCATAAAAGCATCCAAGGCAATCTTTGATGGCTATGTTATCAACTTCTTTGAATTTCGGAAAATGCCAACGGGAGAAATGGGAAAACCGAGTGAAATCGGCCGCAAATCCACCGAATACTGACTTTCGTGGTTTTGGCATTAATGCGACGCATTGTTGGTGTGCACGCCTACCCTAGACTTCTGGCTTCCAGCTTGCAGAAATCCATAGGTTGATCGTGTAGGGGTGCGGTGAAAAGATATCTTCTTTGTCTCTTAGTCCAAATTTTTTTCTATAAAAATCATCCCAGCGTTCTCAGTTACCACACCACAAAGAGTAATAATCTCCGAGCCTACAATCCCCCAGTATTCCTCTCGCCTCATACTCCTACGAAAATTTCTAAATTTTTCCAAATCATGGCCTCAAGGAAGTACATTGATCTCACAGTAGAGGCTAAGGAAGAAGAGCTCGATTTAAACTTAAGTCTGGGCAATGACAAGGGCAAAAGACCTTTTGAGGGGTCTCCAGAGAAGCAGAAGGAGAAGAAAATGAAGAAGATCGAGAAAGCTGAGGAGACTAGCACGGGCCATACCTCGGAGGACAAAATCGCCTGTCTAGAGCAGGAGGTGAAAAATCTGAAAAAGATGATAGGAGACCTGGAGAAGTTAACTAAACGCAATCATGCAGAAATGACTTCAAGAATAGACAGGTTCTTCTATTGGTCTACCCAGTGCTTCTGCAATCAACAACAAAGAAGTGTTGATTGTATGAATGGAATTTACACTACCCTCCGCGACATTGCTCTGTCTCTCGCTCCAAGGAATGGTCGAGGGGTGATGATACAATACAACCCTCCTAATCCAAGACCACCTCGCTTTTAGATTACTCATACATGAGTAAACTTCTTCTTTTTTTGCAATGTAATCCTTCAGTTTTTTTTTAATGCAAGTGGTTTCTTTTATTGGCTGGTATCCTAAAATAATATAGCTACACAAAATCAATCATGAATTCAGCTTATAAAATCCACCATATAAAAATTTAATCCGACAACAACGGAATCAAAACAAGTAATAACCTTTCCTTTACTAAGTTCAAAAGTGTAGCCACATCTATCTAAAATTAAACCTGACAACATAATTTCTAAGAAGAGATAAGTCTCGGAGGGAAAGGAAATGAAAACATCCTACAGGACCTTCAGTAGAGCCGTCTCTCTATAGTTGTGCCCGGGTTCACAATGATAGAGGAGGTCCCACTAAGGTTACCTTGCTCTGTAATCACTAGGAGACCTAACAACCATTGCTCTGATACCAACTTTGTCACGACCCGTTTTCTGGGCACATGACCGGCACAATGATGAATCTCTCATCACTGTAAGCCTTCCGATAAATATATCAAATTTTCTTATCTGAAAATCATAGAGATGATTTGCATGTAATCATAGATTATCAATTTAAAATACATTATTATACTGACATACAAGCCAAATGTCGAACCCCTGAACTAGATGTCCTAGACGATTACAGAGCAACATAATCTATAACAGAAGAGAGGTCTACCCGACAACGGAAAGGTCCAAAGTGATCTACTCCTCTAACAGATATTCTTCGATGGCAACTTGATCTGAACAAAAAGGTTGTACAAATAATGTGAGCTTTTAAACTCAATGAGCGAATCGGCCTCGCATTAATAAAATTCAAATACATTACCAGTCATGCAAGCATATCCAAAGGCTCATACTCAACCAATAGACAGAAGATAAAAATTTATCCAATTCAGCAAACGTTACTAGTACTCGTCAATGGCAATATATCTCGGAGAGCGCACACAGGCCGGCTCACCAATTATGTATATTTCCGCCATGACGCACAACATCATCCTCTTACATACAAGATAAAAATTCATCCAATTCAACAAACGTTACTAGTACTCGTCAATGGCAATATATCCCGGAGAGCGCACACAGGCCGGCTCACCAATTATGTATATTTCCGCCATGACGCACAACCTCATCCTCTTAGCTAGGGCGCCTCACGGATTTATCACCAATCCGGGCTATATCCCTACTGAGGGAATCGTTGTCTCCACACTCATTGGTCAAGACACCCTGTCAACCGGGTTTTCCGCCTTGTCGTGAGAGGGGGTACTGTCCCGCTCAATCACAATCAATAGCATTTCATATCATAATCAGAAGCTCAATATAATATTCATCCATATAACAGGTATAGTATATAACTATATTATGGATTTATAAACCACATATCAAGATAACAATTAATCCATTTTTGAAAACATTCAAACTTCACATCATCATAAGATACTTATTTTATCCATACTTATGGATTAATTATCTCATTTAGATTCGTCATTCTGAATCCAATTTCCCCCTATGAATCTTGGGAGTGTCCTACGACATACTTTTTATCACCAGTAATGCTAAAACTCTATTAAAACGGGGTCGTTTCACTCACCTGGATTCCGTACGAATATCGCTTCTCTAAGTCGTTACAGATAAGAGTACACAGATGAATTTCAGTATTCCGCTACGGAGATTTTCATGAAAGATTAGAGAAAACAAGTTAGGATTGTTTTCATACAGATACTGTTCATACATATGGTACTATTCATATATACGGTCACTATTCATAGGTATACAGATAATATTCGTACATACGGTCACTATTCATATGTATGAATACTATTTTTTTACATACAGATACTATTCATACGTACGGTCACTATTTATATATATGGTTACTATTCATATATACGGGTACTATTCATACCAGAAATAAAGAATACAATCTGTAAAAGAGTACACCAGGTAAGTTCCCAGGAAAGAGTGGAGGGTCACACTGGACACACTTAAAAACCAGGTCTTTCCTTAGCCAGAACTTTCCTAGATATGTATTCTTCACAGTTTACATTCTATTTCAGTAATCAGAGAATCAAAATAACATATAAACAGCTAAGGACAGTTTTTCTGATGTGGAAGATCAGCCAAAGCCGCAACCACAGAGCATACTTAAGAAAATAACTTCTAAATTTGAAAGACATAGAAATGGCATAGTATCCTTACCTAAGCTGAAAAGGAAAGGCCCAAAATCTCAGAGGCCTAGCATTTGAGTAAGAGAAACTTAAGGAGAGAAGAAGAGAAGTTGAAGGTGTGAGTTTAGAAGTGAAATGGAAGAGCCTATTTATAAGAAAAGTCAACGGTACTATTTATCACTATGCACTAATAAAATATTCAATTTACTATTCATGAAAATGATATTTCTAATAAAATAATCCACGTTAATCATTTACGGTTACTGTGCAAATTTCGGAAAAGTCGGTTTAATATTGAAAAACTTAAGGGGAAAACTATCATTTCACCTTAAACCTTTAAGTTTCTTTTCAATTCAGTCCTTTCACTTTAGTCCCTGAGGGTATTTTTACACATAAAACGTCATTTTCTCCCACGAACTTCTTTCTAGTTTTCTCTTATGACCAAACCACATCTAGTACTTGACATTTCGATTGTATAAATGAACAGTACCATATACATAAATAGTATTATACGGGTGAATAGTACCGTATACTGAAATAGTAACAGTAGTTTGTAAACAAATATTTATATTTTATTTTTCATGGGTATTACATTGATGCACTGACCAGAGGCTTTGGAGAAGACATTTAACACCTTAATTAGTTCATATGCATCTTGCTTACTAGCTCTAGTGAAGAGCATGGAATCATCAACAAAGAAGAGGTGATTGAATTTAGGGCCATGTTTCGAAAGAGAGATACCCGATATAGCATTAGTCTCAAGACCATTAGTAAGCAAGGTTGATAATGCTTCTGCCATGATGATGAACAGGTAGGGGGATAATGGATCCCCTTATCTAATTTCCCCTGTAGGAATGATCTCTTCTTCAAGTCTGCCGTTGATTTTAAGCCTATAGGTGATAGAATTTAAAACTTTCATGATCAAATCAACCCAAGTGCTGCTAAAGCCAAATTTAAAAAGTACCTTTTCTAGTAAAGATCATCTAACCCTATCAAAATCCTTACTCATGTCAAGTTTAATGGCCATGAGATGTTTTGATTTCCTATTTCTTCTTTTTAGAGAGTGAAAGGCTTCATGCACAATTAAGATGTTGTCTTGTATTTGTCTCCCTTCAACAAAAGCACTCTTATTAGAGATTATGATTTTCTTCATAAAAGGTTTCATTCTTAGTGACATAACCTGGTGATAATTTCCATGAGAAAATTGCAACAGCTAATGGGTCTGCAATCACCAATTTCCTCAGGGTTAAGGATTTTGGGTACAAGGGAGATATTGGTCTCATTAATTTTCTCGGGAAAGGTGCCATTCTGAAGGAAATTGCATACCATATTAGTGATATCCTTTCCAATGATGCTCCAAGTCTGTTGAAAAAATAGACCACTCAAGCTATCGAGTCCATGGGCTTTGTTGGCACCTAAAGAGAATATTGCTTCCTTGACTTCATTTTCTTTTAGGTCTTTTAGTAGTGCAGCGTTGTCTTGGTTGGAGATAAGGGAATGTATATATTATAAAACCTGAGATTCATCTTTGCCTTCACTGCTTTTGAACAGGTTTTGGTAGTGGTGCTTAAAGGCTTCTTTAATTTCAGCATCTTCTTTAAGCCATATGCCCTGGTTGCTTTTAATTTTGAGAATTACATTGACTTCTCTTCTATGGATAGTGGAGGCATGAAAGTATTTAGTAATTCTATCACCCTATTTGAGCCAATTGATTTTTGCTCTGGCCCCCAATACATCTTTTCTTACTTCTATAGGTTTTTCACTTCTTGTTTAATATTGTGTCTCTTCTCCATAATAGCATTAGAGGCTGGGAGTTCATGTAATTTGTCAAGCCGTCACTTCAAGCTTTTGATTTTGAGGTCAGCCCTTTTGAAAGTATTTTTACTCCAAGTTTCAAGCCCACTTTTTGATTTTGAGGTCAGCCCTTTTGAATTTCCAATTACTTTCCACAGTATTTATGAATTCTTCATGTTCAGCCCAAAAAGCCTCAAATTTGAAAATTTTCTCTTTGATGCTATATGACATGGATTCATCTATAACTAATGGGCTGTGATTAGAGGTTATAGGTGTTAAGGCTATGCATTAAGCTTTGGGGAATAATTTCCTCCATTCCCAATTTACCACACACCTATCCAGCTTTTCTTGGACAGTCCTAATTAATCTGTTATTGCACAAAGTGAATTTGTTCCCCTTTTAGGGGAGTTCTTCCATGTGTTTGTCATTTAGAAAATCCTTAAAAAGCTGAAGTTGTTTTTGACTATGAGTACATTCCTCACTCTTGTCAGACTGATGGAGCATTTCGTTAAAATCACCAACACAGATCCATGGCTTGTGTGTATCAGGGTGTAAATCCCTAAGTTTTTGCCAAAAAGAAGCTCTATGTTGTCTGATAGGGTTTCCATACACAAAGGAGTAATAAAAGCCCATATTTGTATTGTTGTTAATGACATAGGAATGAATTACATTACAATCACCTCTACTTCTATATTCTTTTTCAAGAGAAGACAGAGACTCCCAGATTTCCCAATGCTATCAATAACATACATATTATAAAAAAAATGGATGATGTTTTAAATTCATGAGTTTGGTGCTTTTTGCCTTGGTTTCACTAAGAAACACCAGTTGGGGCTTGTATTTAAAGATGATATCTTTGAGCTCTCAGTGGTGATGCTCTAACAAGTAGAGGGGAAGCTCTTACTCCATGGGAGAAGAGAGGAAAACCATTTGTAGCTCTTAAGAGTAATTAAGTGGGTATATGTTGGAGTAAAATATTTTTAATCTTAGCCCAAGTTTTTGATAATGGACAATGTTTAGATCTGGGCCCAAATTATATTCAGAGCATTAAGCCAAATACCATTACATATTCTTTCTATTATCTTTCTACTTATAAATTGACTTGGCTCTATTTCCTATATATTCAGTACATGTCAACATCTAACATAGTAGGTAAAAGATCTAGTATATAGAAGTAGATGTCAGATTATTGGAAATCAAGTTTTATACCATTACATATTTCAGAGCATTAAGCCAAATACCATTACATATTCTTTCTATTATCTTTCTACTTATAAATTTGACTTGGCTCTATTTCCTATATATTCAGTACATGTCAACTCATTTAACATAGTAGGTAAAAGAGCTAGTATATAGAAGTAGATGTCAGATTATTGGAAATCAAGTTTTATACCATTGGAATTCTCACTATTTCTTCTACGGCCATCTTCTTTGAAAAAGCATTAATGGAGGTTCATTATGGTCGAAGCAAAACATTAGATGCTTCTTTCCCATTGGCTGAAGATTTCGAAAGGCTCATCTCTCTTGCTGAATAACGGCTACCTTCTTCATTCCCTATTTAAAGTAGAAACATCTTCATGGACGTCATTGATTACTCTCAAGAAATTTATTGCAAGAAAGGTCTCTCTAAGTTGCTTCATCTTTAATCTTCAAATCTCATTTATTGCTCTGTGTGAGTTATTTTTTATCTCTGAGTAATAAAAAGAGAGTTCAAGAGTCTTTGATTCATAAATATTCATAAGATCAATTTTTCTGCTTCAAAAGGAAAGAAGTCAGTAAGAGATTTTTATTGAATTGTTTCTTCTTTATAAGATTTATTTGATCTGAATCTCTATCTGCTTTCAAGTTTAGAGTGTAAAAGCCATGAAGTTTGTCCTTGTAAGGGTTATAAAAGCCAGAAGGCTTGTCCCTAGAAGGGTTGTCTTGTAAATCTCATATAAAAGTTTATATAGATCCTTGGCAGTGAGTTAAGGGAGAGGATGTAGGATCCTTGTGTAAAGGAATCTAAACCTCTTTAAATCTTGTGTGTCATTATCTCTCTTTCTTTATCCTTTTAAATAGATTATATTTATATTACTTAAGCAAAAAAAAAAGGAAAAGGGAGTTTCAAAAATAAAAAAAGGAATATTTTTTTAACACAATTCAAGCCCCTTCTTATGTGTCTTTAGTCTAACATCTGGTATTAGAGCATTGGTCTTTGAATATACAGGTTTCACTACCAAGAGAAAAGATCCTAAAAACATGAATATTGCTATTGGACCCAAGGGAGAATCTATCTCTATACCACCTTATTTTGATGGAACAAGCTATTCTTACTAGAAGGCTCGAATGAAAATATTCATTCAAGCTACTAACAAAAAATATGGTAAGTCATTGAAAAAGGACAAATATTCCCTATGAAAAAGCATAAAGATGACATTGAATTTCCTATGAAAAGCATGAAGATGACATTGAATTTCCCAAGCCTAAAGCAGAATATGAGGAGCCAGATCATCAAAAGGATGAGCTTAATTATAAAGCCATCAACATTCTTTACTATGCTGTAAACTCGGAAGAATTCAAAAGACTTGTTTGATGCACAACAGCCAAAGAAATGTGAGAAAAATTAGAGCTAACTTATGAAGGAAAAAGGATGTGAGAAAAGCACGTATTGCAGCCCTATCAAAGGAATTTGGTCTATTTCACCAACTAGAAGGAGAACCTAGACTAGACATATTCAACAGATTTGGAAAAAATCATGAATGACCTAGATGCTCTAGGAAAACACTACTTAAATGAAGATATGGTTGAAAAGATTGTCATGAGCCTGACAACCCCCTGGAAATCTAAGGTAATTACTATTATTGAAAGTTTTAAATTCTCTTCACTAACCTTGGATCAGCTTAGGAGAAATCTCATTGCATACGAAAGCACCTTCTTGAAAGAAGAAATTGAAGGCAATAAAGAAACAACCAGAAGTAGTACTTAAAGCTGACGAGAAGAATCCTCCTAAAGATAATGAACCCCATAAGGATCATCCTGATGATAAAGAAATGGCATTGATCACTAGAAGGATGTATACACACTTCAAAAAGAGACAACAGAATAAAAAAGGAGCAAGATAAAGTTCCTTAAGGTATGACTCTCCTTGAGATCCTATAATATGCTATGAATATAAGAAACATGGACATATAAAAGTAGATTGTCCACAACTAAGAAACAAAGGAAATAAGAAGGCCATGGTTGCTAATGCCACTTGGAGTGATGATGAATTACTGGAAGATTCTAATGAAGATCTAGAAATTGCCAACTTATGTTTTGATAGTCGAAGAAGATAGCTCAGAGGAAGAAAATCATGAGGTAAGAAATACCTCCTTTACCTATGATGAAATACTAAATGCTTTTGATATTGTTCTTAAAGATTCAAAAATTCTAATGAATAAATACAATTATTTAAAAAGAGTTCATCAAAATTTTCAAAAAGTTTCAATCTACTTGCAAATGAAAAGAAAATTTTGGAAGAAATAATAACTCTATTTGAAAATACCAACTATCTTCCTTCCTTAATGTTTGAAAACCGATCTTTAAAAGAAAAAAAAATAAACACTCTAACACAAGATCTTGTGGGATTTGTTATGGGAGGCGCGAGACAACTCTCTCTAAGGAACTCGGCAAAATAGCCTTGGGGAATTTTCCATAATAGGCAAAAGCTTAATAGAGCAATGCCGCGACATGCTATTAGGATCCCAAAAACACTCTCTTGATAAAGCTAGTCTTGGATATTGCAAAGAAAAACATGAAGAACTGTTTTGAAAATAACACTAACCATCCTAAAGAAGTCAGAACTTGCTATAATTGCAAAACAAAAGGTCATTTGGCTCACAATTACAGGAGAAAGTCTATCAAGATTAAGCAAGCTTAGGTTCCTAAAAAGATGAAAAAGGAATAACCTACTATTTTTGTGACCACACAGATCCTATATGCCTAAAACATCATCTCTCCAACAGGTTCTTCCTAAGAAAAGAGTAAAGAGGGGACAATGGTTTCTAGACTCAAGATGTTCAATCAGGATGTTCAAAGCATATGATAGGAGATCGTAGCAACTTCATCTCTTTTTCTTCTAAAGAAATGGGGAACGTTACCTTTGGAGACAATGGTAAAGGAAAAATAATGGGTGTAGGAAAAGTAAGTATATCCTCCTCTCTATCAATTGATGATGTGTACTTTGTGAAAAACCTTAAATATAATATTTTGAGCATTAGTCAATTAAGTGACAAAAGGCATAAGGTAGTTTTTGAATTTTCAAAATGCATTATATATAAGAAATACTCAAAGGAGGTTTTGATTTATGGCCGAAGACATGAAAATTTTTTCAAACTTGTCATTAACCATCATCTGAAGGAACATGAATGTCTTTCTTCCACTAGTGATCTGAATTGGCTGTGGCATAAGAGATTAGGGCATGTTAACATGAGGTTGATATCAAAACTATCTAAGAAGGATCTTGTGATTGGGCTTCCTCAAGTAAAATATGAAAAGGATCATATATGTGAAGTAGGTCAAAGAGGCAAACAAGCAAGAACTTCTTTTGCATCAAAGGAATATATTTCTACAAACAAACCTTTTGAATTGCTACACATGGATCTGTTTGGACCAATCCGAACCAAAAATCTTGGAGGAAAATACTATAGTTTTGTCAATATTGATGATTTCTCTAGATACAAATGGGTATTCTTCCTAACACACGATGGATAATGTTTTGAAGTATTTAAATCTTTTTCATGCAAAATATAGAATGAGAAAAACTCATCCATTGTATCCTATTTGAAGTGATCATGGTATCTGTAATACCCGCTATATTTTAAAGTTATAAGTATTCAAGAATTACGATAAATTTATTTTAGAGAAAATAATTTCCCTATATGTTTAATTTTTGTATGCTTGTTTGTACATATTGTTGAAAATACGGATTTTCATTTATAGATTGCATAAATTGTATGGTATAATAGACGTTATGATATGAAATTTATCCCATAGATAAAATATGACTTGAGCATAAGAGGAATCTGAAAGAAATTGGGAGAAAAATAACGTTTTATATAAGAAAATCCCCTTAGGGACTAAATTGAAAAGGATAAAAGTGAAAAGAACCTTAAAGGTTTATGAGAAAGGATAATTTTCCTTTTAGTTCTCAATAGTAATCAATAATTTAGCCGCCTCGTGATTGCACAGTAAAATGCATAGTGTCAAACTGAATTATTAGCGCATAGTAAATTAAATTATTAAAACGTATAATAAAATGAATATTTTATTAGCGCATAGTACCCTGACTTCTCCTATAAATAGGCCCTTCCATTTCACTTCTAAACTCATACCTTCAGTTTTTCTTATCTCCTCTCCTCAAAACTTTTCTTGCTCCGACATTAAGGCTTTGAAATTATAGATCTTTCCTCCTTAACCTAGATCCAAGGTGAGGATACTATGCTTCTTTAAATTCTTGTAAATATTTAGGGTTAAATTCTTAGTATGTTCTATGGTTGCGACTTTAGCTGATCCTCCACATCAGAAAAGAATTATCCTTGATTGCTTGAGAATTATTTTCTGATTATCGAAGTATAGTATAAAACTGTGAAGAATGCATGTCTAGGAAAGGTTTGGCTAAAAAGATTTAGTACTTGAGATTGTCCATTGTGACCCACCTCTCTTTCTTGGAAACTTTCCTGGTATACTCTTTTACGGCTTATGTTCGCTATTTCCGATACTAATAGTATCCGTACGTATGAATAGTATTTGTATGTATGAATAAGATCTATAGACATAAATAGTGATCGTACATATGAATAGTGATCATATGTATGAATAGTACTTTGTACAAAAGCAACCCTGACTTTTTTTTATCTGATCTTTGTGAAAATCTTCACAGCAAAACTTGAAACCCAGCTACATGCTCTTCTCTGTAGCAACTCGGAAAAGTGAGTTAGATACAGAATTTATATGAGTAGATGACCTTGCTAATCGATTTTATTTATTTTTATTTTAAATACAATATAAATCCCATCTCATATCGCAATTAGATTCCATATTTAATAATGATAGCTAGATAATGGAATTTATTGTTATGATGATAAAAATTATGATTGAAAATATATACAAGGAATGGTTGAGGGCTTAACCCAAGATACCAATGCATGCAAATATACACATGGAATGGTTGAGAGCTTGACCCAAGATATTAATGCATATAATTATACACATAGAATTGTTGAGGGCTTGATCCCCCAAGATACCAATGCATGTAATGGTTATGAACATGAATACAATGGGAATTGAATCCTTGAACATAAACCGAATACAGAGGTATAGAAACCTTGAACATGAAATATAATTGTTCTTATTGTGATAATGATTATGGTATTTATACTTATGACACATTTATTATTACACAGTCATTTAGTTACTGAGTTTTGATAAATTCACACTCTCTATGAATTTTTTTTAGATACAATGGATGAGAACGAAGAAAATCTGTAGGAGGATTAGTATTCCTTGATGATACTTTCCATGTTGTCTGGAGGGCTTATGAATCTAAAAGCTTAGGAAATGCTCTGTAATCTCTATAGGTCACCTAAGCTTAGAAAATTGTATCATACTATATAATATTTGGCTTGTGTTTATTGTTTCACTATGTTAAACTTTTTATATGTATATATGCAAAATTTCTTTCCTCGAAAATTATGTTATGCATTAGTACTGATCAGAGATTTTATGAGATACCATAGAGATATACCTTCAAGTTTATAGAATTACTCACATGCCCAAAATTGGGATGTGACAGTATCGAATTTCAAAACAAAGAATTTGATGATTTTTGTAATCAAGAGGGAATATTACATAATTTATCTGCCTCTAAAACTCCTCAACAAAATGGGGTAGTAAAGAGAAAAAATCGTACCCTTCTTGAAATAACAAGAATCCTCATATGTGAAAACAACCTTCTTAAGAACCTTTGGGCAGAAGCTGTTAGTACCTCATGTTACATCCTAAATCGCTGTCAAATCATACCTATTTTGGAAAAAAATATCTTATGAACTATGGAAACGAAGAAAACACAATATAAGCTATTTTTACGTCTTTGGATGTAGATCTTATATTCTAAATGATATAGAAAAACTTACGAATGTTAGATTCCAAATGTGATGAAGGAATATTTTTAGGATACTCTCTAAATAGTAAAGCTTTTAGAGTTTTTAACAAACAAAAATCAATTGTTATGGAATCTATTTATGTTGTTTTTTATGAGATTAACTACTCTTCTAAGAAAAGTTTAGGAAATGAAGATGATAATGAGATTCCACTAAGAAACAATCCTACTTCAGCTTCTGGAGAAAAGAAAATTGAACTTAATGATCTTTCATCAACAAGTAACAATCTTCTTGAAGCAAAAGATAGGAGTAATCTCCCTAGAGAATGGAGAGGAGAAGCATCAAGTTTTCTCATTAGAGACTTAACAGAAGGCAGAAAGACTCGATCATCAGTAAGAAGCATGAATCATATGTCATTCATATCTCAAGTTGAACCAAAGAATATTTTTGAAGCATTGGAAGATAGTTCTTGGATCATAGCTATGCAAGAGGAACTAAATTAGTTTGATCGAAACAATGTATGGGAACTAGTTCCATGTTCAATGAACAAATCAATAATTGGAACTGATTAGTGGGTCTTTAAAAACAAACTTGATGAAGAAGGTAATGTAATAAGGAATAAGGCTCGTCTTGTAGCACAAGAATACAATCAATAGGAAGGCATAGACTTTAAGGAAACTTTTGCTTTTGTTGCCAGGTTAGAATCTATTCATATGTTTATTGCTTTTGCTTACATAAAAGGTTTTAAACTTTTTCAAATGGATGTTAAAAGCACCTTTTTAAATGGTTTTATCAATGAGGAAGTATATGTTAAGCAACCTCCTAGTTTTGAAAATTCTGAACATCCTGATTATGTTTTCAAATTAGCAAAAGCTCTATATGGTTTCAAGCAAGTTCTCAAAGCTTGGTATGAAAGACTTTGCAAATTCCTAATTCAAAATAATTTTAGTAAAGACATAACTGACACAACTCTCTTTATAAAAAATTATGCACAAGACATCTTACTTGTTCAAATTTATATTGATGACATTATTTTTGGGGCAACTAACGAATCACTATGTAAAGATTTTGCTAAGCTTATGACTAATGAGTTTGAGATGATTATGATGGGAGAATTATCATTCTTCTTGGGCCTTCAAATAAAACAAAAGGAAGATGGGATTTTCATCTCTCAATCCAAATAGACTCGAAAGCTCCTGAAGAAATACAAAATGAATGATGCAAAAAGAATTGGAACGCCTATGAACATATCAACAAAACTGGATCAAGTTAAAGAATGACAATCAATTGATCAAAAGAAATACTGAGGTATGATTCGCTCACTCCTTTATCTTACTGCTAATAGACCTAACATTGTATTCAGTATATGTCTATATGTAAGATTTCAATACAATCCTAAGATATCTCATTTAACTGTTGTAAAAATGATTTTTAGATACCTTAAGGAAACATCTTCCTTAGGACTATGGTATCCTAAAATTAATGTAAGTGATTTATTGGGATTCTCTGATGCAGATTTTGAAGGTTGTAAAACTGATCTAAAAAGCACTAATGGCATATGTCAATTTCTAGGGCATAATCTTGTTTCATGGCATAGCGAAAAACAAAATGTTGTTGCTCTTTCAATAACTAAAGTGGAATATATGGCAGCAAGAAGTTGCTATGCACAAATTATGTGGATGAAACAACAATGAATGGATTATGGCTTGAAATATGAACATGTTCCTATAAAGTATGAAAACACTAGTGCCATAAACATTTCAAAGAACCCTATTTAGGATTTAAGAACAAAACATTGAAATTAGGCACAAATTCCTAAGAGATCATGTTCAAAAAGGAAATATCATCCTTGAATTTATTTCAACAGAAAATCAACTTGCTGACATTTTTACAAAACCACTTTCAAAAGATAGGTTTTGTTTTATTAAAAGGGAACTAGGGATGTATGATCTATGTTCCTGAAACACAATGTTCCTAAAAATACTCATCATGAGACATCCTCCCATCTATATATCTTAATAAAATATTTTACATGTTCTCTTAAATTTTTTGGTACTAGTTTTTGAAGATGCACATTTTTCTGAATTGCCATAAACTACTTGCATTAACAACTGACAAGTCCGCACACATTATCTCACAAATTTAGGCCATGTCACTTTATTATCCAGTGGGTAATAACCGCCCTACTTCCTCCATTATATATCCATACTTTTTCTCTTCTTCTATACACTTTCTTTAAACCCTACACCTTATCTATTGTGCATTCACTCTCTTACAAATGGCTTTCCAAATGTCTCTTAAGAGAAAGATCGTTGAATCATCTTTAGTCTCTCATCGTTCTATAGTTAGGCGTCTTAAACATTTTGACAAACCCGAAGCCAAGGAGAGGTATGAATCTGACTTTGTTCATCATCCTCTTTTTCCTGCTCGAGAAGTCAACCTTCATTCTTTGTCAATGAAAACCTTGGTCACTTTGGAAAGATAAAGAACCTCGGATGGGATACTTTGCTGAATCTCAAGGAACTTGTATATCCCAAGTTGGTAAGATGGTTCTATTTGAACCTAAAATTTCTCTAGGACACTCTCATGGCTGAATGTCATCTTCTTGGTCGACGCTATACTCTTTCCCCTAAAACTATCAACTCTATTCTCGGTTTTCCTAATGTTAGGGTGAAGTATTGTGGTAACTCCACTGAATATCCTAGGTTCTCAAATGAACTGGCAGTATTTGAACTAACTAAGCAAATGAATGTTCTTGCTTGCACTCAGAACGTTGATGTTCACAACCATATACTACTACATGTCATCAATCAAATTTTGATTCCAAAAAGCAATAAGTCAAATGCTCCCTCTTAGCTTGAAATCTTTTATATATGGTGTGTTCATCATTTATTTCATATAAATTTAAGACATACAATTTTGAGCCACATGAAAACTATCTTATCTCGTTCTTCCTCTGATCTTCCCTATGGAATGCTTATCAAAAAACTTGCATCCCTTCAAAATATTTGTTTGACTAATTTGGAAGGAGAATGTGCAAATACTCGAGCAAACTTTGACAAAAAATTACTTGATTTTATGGGAATCAAAAAGGTAAAAGGTTTATAGGTTAAAAAAAGGAGGTAGACGGTTCTGAGGGTTCTTCTAAAGGAAAACATATCAAAACAAGAGCCATCAGAAAGCTAACCCCTCCCTCTAAAAACCTTCTTCGTTTGACAACAATTAAAGAAACAAGTTTGGAAAGAAAGCCTGAAGAAGATATTGATTCTTCCAAAGAACAACCTAAGGAAATATTTGATGTTGAGTACTCTGATGAAGAAGGAGACACCACTAATGTTCCACTTAAAACCACTGATCAAGCTCCTCCTGAAAAAATTGTCTGTCTAAATAAAGGATGAAGAAGTTGCTAAGGCTAAGGGGTCTGATCCTGAGAACACACATGTCACATCCCAAAAATTGAACATGTGAAAAGATATTACTTTTAGGAAAACCTCAGTGGTATCCCAAAATCCTGGGCAATCTCAATATCTACAATTACTTATTTAATAAAATTCTCAAACATGAGTTATTCACATAAATTCTGTGAGGTCTTACATTCAACCTCTATTATTCATTCCCCACGACAGAATTATATTCATATGATAAACAAATATAGGCATACATAATCTGATATTTTTTTTATCTCATCGCAAGCCTAGGAGACCTATAGAAAGTACAGAGCGTTCCTAGTATCCACATTAATAAGTACTGGTATCCCACCAGACAGAAATAGAGAATAATCCCAAGGGGCTTCTAATCTTCAAACGGATACTCTTCTTCCTTGTTTTCTGTATCTGAAAAGATAATCATAGGGAGTGTGAGTTTATTTAAAAACTCAGTAAGTAAATAACTGTACTATATAAAATATCAAAAGTACAAATACCACATTTACTCATATAATTAATTGTTGTATACATCGAGTAGTATGGAACTCTAACCCTTTCAAACTCGTGAATAAGATTTCATAGATATACACCGAGTAGTATGGGACTCTAACCCTTTCAAACTCGTGCATAAGATTTCATAAGTATACACCGAGTAGTATGGGACTCTGACCCTTTCAAACTCGTGAATAAGATTTCATAGATATACACTGAGTAGTATGGGACTCTAACCCTTTCAAACTCGTGTTTAAGATTTCATAGATATACACCGAGTAGTATGAGACTCTAACCCCTTTCAAACTCGTATTTACAATTTCACCTATTTACACCGAGTAATATGGGACTCTAACCCTTTCAAACTCGTGTATAGTTTTTCATTGTTATGCACAGAGTAGTATGGGACTTTAACCCTTTCAAACTCATGTATTAGATCCCGTAGATCTTTACTCATTAATAAGATAGTGAGAACTTCTCACATAGTACAATTTTCATGAAATAAAATAATTTATACATACTCTTATTCCTTTGAATTTCTGTAAAAAAAAATATACCAATCATCATATAATGTCATATGAAAAATTGATCAATTAATATCCAAATAATATTGTAAATGGGACTTATATTGTACTTTGACTAGTAGTATCAAATTAGCTTAGCAAGGTTATTCACTCACCTTGATATTTGTCCAAGTTTACCTTGTTCCACACTAGAATTTGTGTAGGAAAATTTCCTAGTAAAATATATTACAAGGAAACATAAGAAAGGAAACAAAATCATGAAAATATGCAAAATTTTCTGATTGCTACAGTAACGGTTGCTACAGTACGGTTCGCTACATGAATTATCATCAAAATCTTCAAGAACAAAACCTCTTTTAATCTTCCATATAAACTTAGATTTAAAGAAAATAATGAGATTAAAGCTTACCTTTGATCCTTACAAAGCTTTTGAACCGAACAAATAATCAAAATTCTGAAGATCAAGGAAAGGATTTGAGAAGATGATGAAGAAAGGAGAGAAAACTTCCACTTGCTTCTGCGTGAAAATGAGAGGGTACTATTGAAGTTTTATTTTAAATATTTCTAATGGGTTATTGAATAACCCATGGGTATCCATAACCCAACATCCAAATCCATCCAATCAATTTACAATAAATGGACTAATTGACCATTCTTAAACCACTTTTCCATGAATTTCACCATTCTTAGAATATATCCCACATGGTGCAAATATTCAGTCCAGTCATTTAACTCAATTTTCATAAATAATATTCAAAGAGAACAATTAAATATGAAAATTAAAAATGACCAAAATAAATAACTAAAGTAACGTTGTAAAATTCTAAAATACTCTTAGGGAATTATATTCCGAAATTAACAGGTATTACAACACAAGCCCCTCCCTGCTCTTGCAATCACTTGAGAGATTCTTCATCAAATGTTAAAGGAGCAATATGAGAGGCTTCTCTCAGGATTTCAGAAGCTTCTTCTGTAACATTATGTTGTTCCTCCTCCTATTGATCAAGCTTCTCAGTTGCCATCTCTTGAACATTAGACTCCCTGATCCATTTTTATTATTGTTGTTTGTTATTTGGTTCTGCTTCCTTAAGACCCTTTTTTATTATTTGTAAATCTTTTTATCTCCCCTATGCCGTTGTTATTTTTTGATAATGTCAAAGGGGGAGAAGAAAGTCGTAGGTATATGAATATGTATTATGGTTAAACTTTATGTTAGTTATATCTGTTGAGCATATTTTTATGTGAGATATATATTGTGCTCATTTGATGATATTATATTCCATATGAAAAAGATCTCTTTGTTGTCTATTCCTTCAACTACACTCTTGAGAGAAGATGATCAAATTAAAACTTCAAGGAAGTAATTTGTCACGCTCCCAATTCGCGAACATGACTGGCACAGAGGTAGATTCCATCCACTACCGTAAGCCTAACTACACACAACCAATACATAAAATAAATACAAGTTACCAATTGTCACCAACCATCCAATGAACATTTAATTAACTATATGATATAAAATTCTTCACAAGAGTCCCAAAAAGGTCAAGTGGCACCATCTAACCACTTGCTATGTAAGTATAAATGTTTCATAAGTTTTCCATAAAAGGGTCAAGTGGCACCATCCAACCACTTGCCATGTAAGTATAAATGTTTCACATCACACACATGCTTTCCATATAATCCAAGCAAATAAATAATTTCTATCTCCACAAACATTAGGATCACCAATATATACATATATTCATTTTACAAAAAACAACATCAATAAATTTCCTTAGGCCATTGAAATGGAGCATTAAGATATGTAAAACAATTTATGCAAAGCTCACATATATTAAATAAATGAAGTTAGTCCCTCACTATAATTAATTCCAAGCGCATATATTAATATTATTTAATACACAAACAGCCAGTATTCCATCACATTTTTTAGTATTTTTGTAATTACAATTGATGTAGCCATTTTTTTATATAAATTTCAAAGAGCTAAAATTTAGATGTCTTAATCTAGCATGCCACAAATTATAATCATAATCAACAATATAAGCATAATCAACATTTATTGCATTAGTACTAAGTTTGAACATGCCATCAGAATTATAACCATTTCCTATCAATGTCCCACTCTTTGACACTATAACATTGTCAGACTCAATTACAGTTTTGAAACATTTCCTAGATAGAAAACTAGCAGACACTAAATTCTTTCGGATTGCTGGAACATGAAATACATTTAACAATGTCAATTTTTGTCCAGATGTGAAGTTGATCTCTACAGATCCCTTTTTAAGCACTTCCATAGTAACATGATTTCCCATAAGCACCTTTTCAGAATCTTTGACTTTTGTGTAGGTCTTGAAGGAATCTCTATTGTTACAAACATGGATGGTTGCATCCGAATCAAGCCACCAGTCTTGACTTGTCATTGTTGCATTAGCCATATTCACTTCAGTAATCATACCAACGTGAAGTGTAGACACCATGGCCACCATCTCCAAGATTATGCTTTCCCCCAAGTTTACTTTCTCAGTCTTTTCATTCTTTCTATTGTTAAAGTTAATTCTAGCCTTTCTAAATCTGCACTCACAAATAACATGGCCTTTTTTTGCCATAATAGAAACAAATAATATCCTTTTTCTTTTTCTTAAAGGATTTCTTGTTTGCTTTCAAAATATTGTTTCCTTTGTTAGTATTCTTTTCATTGATAAAATTAACATAGAACTTGAAGCCATAGTTAGTATTTTTCTTACACGAGTTTTATATTCAATTTGAATATGAATAAGAAATTGTTCTAATGTTAATTTGTCATTGGAATGCAGAATTTTCCTTCTATAATTATTCCAAGAAGAAGGAAATTTAAAAAGAATTGCACCAATTTGCAAAGCATCTAGGATTTTGACTTCAACATTTTTGAGTTTTGAAACTAAGACTTGGAGTTCATGGATTTGATCTATGATTAGTTTAGTGTCAACCATTTTAAATTCAAAATATTGTAGGGTTAGAAATTTGTCAGTACCTCATTTTTCTATCTGGTAGGCAGTCTCTAAAGTAGACCAAATTGCTTTTGGTGTCTTCAAATTTGAGTACAGATTATATAAACGATCAGTCAGTGTATTCAGAATGTGTTCTCAAAATATGAGTTCATCCTCTTCACGTTTCTTTCTTTCTGCTTTGACTTGGTTAGATTCTTCAAGATTAGGATCTAATAGCACAAGCAGATGGGGGTCTCGAACATAATGAATTTTTAGAGCAATGAGTAGGAAAATCATCTTATCCTTCCAGCGAGTGAAATTAGTGCCATCGAAATGATCCAGTTTGATGAATTCTATAGGATTCTCCATAGCAACGAATGACAGGAAGTAAACTCTTTAAAATTGTTAGAAATATAAAATAATAATAATGGCTTTGAGGTGTGATAAATCACTTTCTTTAAAGAGTTTATATCTGTATATTGGAAATCACAAGCAAACCCTTCCAAAATACAACAAAACCCTCTTGGAACCAAGATACCCACCATAAAATTTTAATAGAATATATATAAAGTTTGAACAGTTATGTTTGTTCAATTTAAAAGGTGTACTATCTATTCTATTTCTAATAGTCATGTCTATTCTATTTTGAATAGATATGTCTATTTAATTTTCTCTTATTAAATTTTAAATAAATTTAAATTTAACTTTCAAATGAAAGACACATCCTTTCAAATAAAATATATATCTCTTCAATTAAAAGCATAGTTGTCAGACCCGACTCGACCCGACCATTGACCCAGGCAAGCCTTCGGATCACTGGGTCACTGGTTTAACCGCCGGGTAATCAGGTCAATTGCTGAACTGGGTAAATAAATTGAAAAATTAAAAATTATATATACCTATATATTTTTACAAATAAATTCAAAAACAAGTAAAATAAATAACATATATACATATTTCACATTTTGAAGTCTTAAAACCATCGTCATTTGTCATAAATTAGTAAAATATAAATATTCATAAATAATGTTATTAGTCAAATAATTACAAATATTTTTTTTTAAATCTTTGATTGTTATTTTTATATTAGATGATTATATAAAATTCTTTGATTATGCTCTTCAATTTTTCTTGATTTAACTTTCTTACATCAAATAATTATATAAATATAATTATTTTTTATCTCCTAGTTAATTAGTAATTAATGATATACTTATTTTTTGTTAAATTAAATGTCTTTTCTATTTTAGTTTTTGTCATTTTGCCACATGTACATTTTAGTTTTTGGGTTAGAATAATTTTAGCACGTTATATATATATATATATATATATATATATATATAATAATATTTTACCTATATAAATTAAGAAGAAATTGATAGTAAGATGGTAAGACACACAGATAAAGTTTGATTCTAAATTTTCATACAAATTTTATCATTAAAAAAAAAAGAGGTCCAGATCAAAACTCGGGTCAACGTTGTCCTGGCCGGGTGGACAGGGTCTCAATCGGATCACTTACAACCCGATCTGAACCCTTGACCCTGATTGGTCCTGGCCTTGGGTCAGCGGTCTGGGACGGGTCACACAATAGTGATTAAAAGATACATCTTTTCGAAATAAAAGATATATTTTTTTTAAATAAGAAACACATCTTTTCAAATTAAAAGATGCATCTTTTCAAATAAAAAATACATATTTTCAAATAAAAAGAATAAAAGTTAAATTCCTATATAAAATCTTATTATGTCTTATGTAAAACTTTAATTCTGCTATAATATTACAAACTATATAACTACAGTATAGCTAGTCTAGTTTGTTAATTTAATTAGGATTTTTCTTTCTGGCTATATATGAGGGGAGGGGGTAGGAGTGTGGAAAAGAGAGTAAACGAGGGAGGAGTTTTGTAATTAAATATATAGTGAGTTAATGGGGATGATGAAGATAATGATGGTAATAATAGTTGCCTTGAACCTTAACAAAAATCCAAACAACAAATGCCGAAACAAAGAGAGGCCTATAGTCGAAGCATTTTGGGATACTCATGTCCATTCCTTCATCTTGCAATTTTTTTGGGGTCCATTTTGAAGTTGACATTCCCTTCATCTTTTTCCTTTTTCTTCCTTTTTTACGTTCCGTCTATGTCTCTGTCTGTGCGTGGTTCCATCCAGCTATATATTGTTCATATTCACTACGTATAATCCTACTCGTTGAATTAACTAGTCCTTCATCATTTTCTGTGTGCTGCAACTAAAACCACTCCTCACTACAATAATTACCTACAAATAAAAAGTAAACATAGGTCTATCCCTCATGGTATGTCCCGAAAAGTATACTTTATAATAATATATACATTCAAATATTATTCCAAACACTCATGTATATTCATTCAACTACGAGAAATTAATTAGATTAAACGTACACCTACAATACTTTGGTTTTTTTTTAACCAAACATGGATTAAAAAATATAATTATATTTTGAGAAATTATTATAAACTAATCATTATGTGTAATGTTATACAGGATTTATCTTCATAGGATTTTTTTAAGAAACTATATATTCCACCATATTATATACTTCCTGGACAATTTGTAATTTACTTTATCAGGTTAAAAAAATTTAAATTTATTATCATCAGTCGCATTAAACCCATATATATGTATCATTTAAAACTCCTGTGTATAGTTAATATAAATAATTTGTTTATGAAATAATAAATATGTAGCGTTAAGTCATATAAAGTATTTCTATAAATATATAGTATACTTATTTATTTACACACATACATATTCTTTCGATTTTCTACAAGTATCATCTATTGAAAATAATATTGCGTGAGATATCATCTAGTTCTAAGTGTAGATAATTCTAAATGTAAATACTTCTTTCAGTAAAAATTTAAATCTTAATTCGTCAACGTATATATGATAAATTAGCCATCTTCATTAAACTCAATCTTGGTTGGTGCACATGCGCACATGTGTGTGTGTGTGTAAATATATATAATTACTTTATATATAACCTTTGCAAGCTTTTATCGCCTTTAAAGTTTAAACACAGTTCCATTCTGTGCCTTCCACATGCACCAAAAGAACTCAAATTGGGCATCACTAGCTGATCTCTCTGGTGGCCGCAATTAATCCAATCCACACTGTCTTTCAGTTTCAGCCATCCATATATATATATATATATATGGCACTGCAACTGAAACTGAAACAAGAGGTCTTGGATACAGATATAATATAAGGAATACGGAGCTTGTGCTTGTCCTATAAAAGGTTCAGTAGGAAATAAGAGATAAGGTTCAATAGGAAATAAGAGATCCAACTGAAACAAGATGGAGGATTTTTTTTTGTATTGTCAAGTTTCAGATCTAACGGTTCATATATCAAATAATAGTTTTGGTATTTTTTTAAAAAAATATTAAAATTCAGACTATTAGATTTAAAATTCAATTATCTATAAAAATAAGCATCATACTTATTTTTATAAAACAAGCACAATCGTGAGAGAATAGGAGAGAGGACGAGGGAAAATGAGAGAGTGACAATTGTCTATTTTTATTTCTAGTTTTTATTCTCTTTCCTATCTCCTTTCAGTGTAACAAACGCAGAGATGAGCATTGAGTGTCGTTGAATCCTTAATTCCTCACCACATTTCTATAGCCCCCCACGTGTCCCTGGGGATCCCCCTCTGACTTCTTTCTTACCATAACTAAATGAAGTAATTAAAGTTGGGGTCATTGATGAGCATTCAGTCTCGTTGAATCCTTTCCAACATTTCGTGTACTGCTGTTGCTATCTCATCCACTGATCCCAGCTTACATTCTTCTTCTATCTGCATCCATCCCCATATATATATATATATATATATATGTATATTTCACGTTCAGTCATTCATTTGTCTTCGCTACTCAGTTGATTTGAACAAAACATGAATCAAGAAATTAAATAAGGAACAACACAAACCTTGATGCTGATGCAATAGAGGACGACATCCTCACTGCTGGTGACGTTGAGATGCAACACTGTGAGACGCATGGCCTGCAATGCAGTCACCATCTTCGCCAGCTGCTTCTCCCTCTTCCTCGTCCTTATCTTCACACTAGCATGGTTCTCCACCATTGTTACTTCTATGTCTCCTATTCCCCACTCTGTCTTTCCCTCTCCCCCTCCACCTGAACTCGTCGAATACTGAGGAAACGCAAAGAACTCTGAGAATGGTATCTGATTCCCTGTTTCTGTCTCCTCTGTTTCTCTGTGACCCACCAGATACTGCAGCGTCTGCTCTTGCTCCTTCACATAATTAATCGCCCCTCCTATTATCGAAGCTTGATCTCCCTGCAAATCAACCATCAAATTTTTAACCCACTTCCGCAAATCCAAAGATTGAAAAAGATGGAAAAAAGATTACCCTTTGGACGTAGGAGTCGGGCATGAGAGAGCGAAGAACAGAGAGATACTCATTCATTTGCTTCCTTCGATTGCGCTCCACTGCAATGTGAGTCATTCTCTGGTTCTCAATCTCCTCCTGGTTCTTTCTCGTTCTGGCTCTGCGTCTCTTGTGTCGAGAATTCGAGGCATTAATATTATCGAAATTATTTTCACTTGGCGTTGCGTTATTCGCATTACTAGTCTCAGAGACAGAGGAGGGATTCGAGAGATGCAATTCGTTCAGTAACAATGGTGCGGGAGAAGCAGAGCAAACAGCCCAATCTGGGTAACAAAAATTTTCTGTTTGGTTCTCGAGAAAACCCGCATGCTCCGCCTGTTTTGCGAGGCTAAAGTCGTCGTCGTAGGAGCAGATGGGTCCTGCTCCGCCTGGTAAGACGGCGTAGAGGTCCTTGGAGGCGCCATAGCCAAAGGGGTAGTCCTGAGGATAATGATAAGGATACACCACTGCTTCTAACGCCATGGATGTGTCCAAGTCTCTTTCTCCTTCGGGGAGACACATACACACACACACACACACAAACACACACACACTATTTTGACTGAGGAATCTTCAGATTGTGAAAATTGAAAATGGCAAGATGTGTTCTCTTGGGGACGATCATCTTGGGCTTATTATAAACTCTTCTTCCTTGTGGAGAAGAATTGGACAGTGCTTTTGCACGTGAAAGTCGACTTCGTATTATTTATTTATTGGATGGAATTATAAATTTAGTGTTGCAAAAATTTTATTTATTTTTTATTATTTAATTATAAAACTTACCTTTCTAAATTTTAATTTTTATTAAAAAAATATAATGTCACTTTGACAAACAAAACAAATGAATTAAATTATAATAAATATAATATTTTAAAAATAAAATTGAGACGATCTCAATCATTGAGGAATCAAATCAATAAATCACCCTATTGGAATCAAATCAATAAGTCACCCTATTTATTATCATTGTTTTGGGAAAGATAATAATTAAAAAAACATTAGAAAATGAGGGACGTTGGAAGTGAACTTGTAGAAATACATGCTTTTGCACTTTCGTAAACACTGACCCCTTTTTGTCTAGATTTGAAATGTAGAAATAAGATCATAATACACAATCACTTTCCACCAAACAATTGTTTTTAAAAAAGTTACTTTTTACTCTGTTTCTAACTCGATTCAATGAATGAATTATTATTTTATATATTTTTGGTTTTTTTTAATGAGATTTGTAATACTTTACCATAAAATCATTTTCCTCAAAATATATGGATATAAATATATTATTCATGTATTGCTAGCTGTAGCTAATCATTTTGGTCAAAATGAGTTTTCCCTGTTCCCTGCCATTATTAATTATTAATCTGCTCTCATGAGTTTATTTCTTAATTAAACTAAATTTTTGCATTACGATTATTTATTATATGTAATGTAAGGGTTCAAATCCGCCTTTTGATTGTTAGTAGTTTTCGCTTAATAGTTCTTTTTTGCCAGCTGAATAACTTCTTTTAAAGACTACAGGTCTTTGAAAATGTTTATTTACCTTAAGCAAATACAGCAACCTGACTTATAATCTTAAAATAGTACCTTTACTACTATCATTTTATTTACCAAAGAATAATAAAAAGACTGCATTTCCATTTTCTCTTAAATCTTTTTTCGGTTGTTAAAAAAAATTGAGCTAAAATAAATGGGAGAAAGTGAAATAGCATGTGAATTAGCAACTAGGTAGGTTCAGCTTTTCTCTGATAGTTTTCATTTGTTATGACAGGATAAAGCAATCTATTGATTCTAAATAAATTACATTTAGTATTCAAAAAATCAAAGTTGATTTAACTTAACTTTAAAAAAAAATTAAGTGCTAAAAGGATTTATTTATCTTAATTTAATTTCTTTATTTATCAAAATAATTTTTAGTAACAAGAAAAAATTAATTTTTTGATTTAATAATAAAAAAAATTAAATTAAGATCAATATATTTTTAATAGATTAAATTGAGATTAAAATTTTTTAAGAATTAAAACAAGACAATTATAATTCTTTATAGACTAAATTAATAATTCACTCGTAATTTTAAACTACAAAAATTAGTTGTAAAATACTAACATCAAAAAAGCAGGAGTGAAGATTGTGAAGGAGAAAAAAGAGAAAAAGAGGGGGGGGGGTTGATGATTTGGCAATAATAGGGTGGGGGAAAGTACGAGTAAACACACAAGTTAAAAAAGAAAAGAGATTAAGTAAAGGCTGACATATTATAATATGAATGTAGATTTATCTATTCAGAGATTTCTTTAGAGAACAAAACTTTAGAACTTTGTGGATTGAGATTAAAGAGAGAGGCAGAACCAGAACCAGAAGTCAGAAAGTGTTGCAGATCTCACAGAGAATCCATGACCTTCAAAACATACGCTAACAGCGAAAGTTAACCCTTATATGACCCCGTATATAAATATATATATATATACACACACACATATACACACACACACACACACTCACTCTCTTCTCTTCAATTTCGACACACATACACACCTTTCAATTTTCTTCATTGTCTTCTTCATCCTTTTATTGTTGTTAGTGTTCCACACAAGACCTTCGTGCTTCTCAAAACTTGTACTACTTTCCATATACGCAAATAAAATACACTCTTTTGTAGCGACCCATTTTTAGATTAAGTCACAGATTTCTCTGTCAGTAAATTTTATAGTCTTTGGTTTCTGTGTCTAATGTCAATCAATATTGCAGATATATAATAAGGATAGTGATACAGATATGGAGGGCTCGATTTTTTTTTTTTTACTGTTAAATTTGCTTAAAAATATATAGAGATCGGTGTATAAGGTTCCATGCACATGTTTTCATATATAACTTGTTGAAGGTTAAATATTTACAACTTTTTAAAAAAGTTTAACATTTTTATTGTTGAATTATCTCAAGATTGTGTAAAATATATTTTATTATTATATGCATAAATCTTAAAGTGATTCAACAATATTAAAAAAAAATTTAAGATGTAAATTTTCAGTAAACTTTTCTGTTGTTGAAAAATCAACTTTTCTAGAAATCGAAATTTATTCATCCAGCCCACTTTTTTGGTTCAAACTAAAATCTCAAAACGAGAGCTGTCACCCTTGATTATTACATATTCTACAGCTAAATTGTTCACAAATTAGCATATATATTTCGAATTAAGTTTTTTTAAATGCCGCACGTTTTGGCATTAAAATATCAGTGATTTTGGAAATCTAAGAACTATTAAAATAATTATAATTAGAGTTAGCTGGCGTTGGACGATTGAATGAATCAAAAGTCTAGTATTGTTTTATATATATATATATATATATATATATAATAGATACGTAGAAAATGAAGAGTAGAAGAAAAGTGGGGTGGGTAAAATCAATCCCATTATTTAGATGAACCGTCTTATTCCTTAAATTAAAGAACACATAATATATGATTAATATAGAAGAGAGCATCTTATGATCAGCGGTCATCACAATTCACAAATAATTACTGATATGTTAGGTTGAGATGCTTCACTGTGGCGAATGAGAAATTACGCAACCCTGTCACGTCTGTCCTTTTAGTGGGGACCTCTTAGGTTTACATTTATATATATTTATATAATACTGTTATTAGGGATATAATAACCATTACTACACAGTCCATGTTGTCGCTTGTTCGAAACGATATTATGTAATATATGCATCACTCTGAACAGGGAAGAGGTGCCCAAATTATATGACCTATACTTTTGGATCCATGATCAAAATTACTTATTCCTATAAAAAGGCATTAGGCTTGAAAGACCTATATGCTTTTAAATTAAAAATTGCCTTAATAGTTCGTACGTGTTTTGAAGTCATATGTTACTTGTCATTTTGTAAAAAGGTGTCGGACATTAAAAGAATAACCATATATTTGTTTATAAAACAGCGAAAACTTCGAGAAATTGGCGTGCTGGCATTGACATATAATGCTTACAAGGGTACTAACGACATCCTCGACACATTAAATTAGTAGTTCTACACTTCGAATATAAATATGCGTGGTGCATGAAAATGAGTGATATTACAAAACGCAAAGTCCATAGAACAAAGCAGAATGAAGGGTACTTGTATATATATATATATATATATGTATAAGGGAAACGAAGACCCATGCACTGATGATATATATAATTAGTCATAAATGTGTAGTCTGGATTAATTAGTAAAATGATAGCCTGGTAGGCAATTTTAAGTTATATATGGATAAATGATTAGCGCAGTGTGCCATGATGAAGCACTGTCTATTACAAGTTCAACACCCGGATCAAAGATGGAAGGTATAGAGTTGGTGAATCTACACTAAACTACAATTATATATAACCAAATTACAAGTGGATGTAGTTAATTAGGGCTATGGCGCTTATTAAGTTTAGGTATCATAGGCCGGTTTGTCGTCTTAGAGCCAAACATTTCTACAGAATCTACACGAGTCAATATATTAGCTATATAGCAACAAATACATTTATGCATGGACATAAACTAAAATGAAAAACTTAACCAGACTACATGCATGCATTTAACGGCTCCCTTTAATGTATCTTGTTGGAGTCAAATAGCAAATTCATTGGCAATAAGGTAATAAACTAATTAATTTTGAGTAATTAATTAACGTATATGAACGGTGAATTAATGAACTGATATATGTTCTTGGAGTGGCTTAATTATGTTATTCGTTTGATTTCTTAATTGCCAAGTTGGGATGGAAGAGTGAAGAAAGGTTTGATTCAGTTAATCTGGATAAAGATACAGGAGACTTAATTTTGTCTGTATGCAAAGTGAATAAAATTTATACACATGCATGTGTGGAGGGAAACAAACGAGGTTTAATTTCAAGGATTCAGATTCTGTTGTTTGTCGAAGAACGACGAAATAAAACCCACTGGTCTATTCTCATGTCTCACCTTTTGTCCTTATGCGATATATATCAGTTATATTATCACTCTTATCCTAATCTATAACAGCTAACTCACCGGCCTCACCCTATATATTGAGATAATCATAATAAACTAACGTTTTAATCACTATATAATATATATAACAATAACAAACAAATTCCAAATAAAAAACTAAAGTGAAAATAATTATATGTATCGATCCATGTTGGGTTAAACCCAAATAAAAGTATAAAACTGAGATAAACGGCAGTGTATATTTTTATTATAGATTAGTTTAACTAACTGATAAAGAAGTGTTCCAAGACTTCAGGATATTTAGTATATGTACTATTGTCTTTGAGGGACCATTCTTCTATTTAACTCCCAAGCTGCATTATCCATCCCCTACACAAACACTACTTTTGGTTTCTGATATAAAAAGCATCACTGGTCCCAGAAAGAGAAAATATTTGTGTGGGTATATACTCTGGGTGTATCTAGTGGGAGTAGTGATTTTATGTCGGAAATGGAAGAAAAAATAATCATCCTTAGATTACTGATCAATAATTTATATTGACATGAAATTCGTTAATATAAATCAATGATATTTTTTTAATTTTCGGATAAATAAATTCTACATCTATTACATTAAAACACCCATGTCCCTTAATTATAACTAGTCCAAAAAAAAAGCATGCATACATATGTATGTGTGTGTGTGCATGCGTAATGGTGTAGTGCAAGTATTTAGTAACACTCTCTCTCATATCTTAATTCCCATGATTGAATCATAAAAACAAATATATATGTGCATATTTATTTTATATTTATATATATATATATATATAAAAGGAGTAGAAGAATGCAAATTCCCTTTGTCCTCCTTCTATTCCTGTATATCTAGCTGGCAGTCAATGTAAAGGAAAAAAAAAAAAAAAGGCGTAGAGTACAATGGAGAGAAGAAAGGAAGAGAAATCCTTAATTGCTTTATTCTTACTTCACCGTGAACTGTGGAAACTTAAAAGCACTAATGAATTAGAGATGGAGCTAGGTGAGTGACAAAAACCTTATCGCTTTAAAATCTTTCACCATGTGAAGCCACACCTTTTTGTGGGTCCTCGTAATTAATTAATACTTTATATATTCTCTAAACTTGGAAAGATAGCGACCTATATATATATATATATATATATATAGGTCTGCACCAGAGAGCAAAATGAGTACATTAATTAATTCAACTCCTAGTCTCAGAAAATCATGCCAATGAACAGGCCAGACCCGCATGGGTCAATTTTCGAAGCCAATTCAGCAAGAAAAATCAATGCCAAAAGGTAATTAAATTAACAATTTTCTTCCACAAATGTATATCCCAATGTACAGGCAAAATAAAATCAATATTTTCCTTCAAAAGAAGAGAGCTTTTATTTTATATCATATTATTATTATATATTGACTTCTTGGACCCACAATCCTTACCTATCTTATTTGAGTCACTGTTTGGAATACCTTCGATTTTCATTATTATGTTTGCTATAGTAAAAAGTTCATTCACCTCTAAATCAAACTCTTCTCAAGGCTTTTGGTATCTCCAGGGGATGGCAAGCTTTCTCCATTTTTCTAAGTCATAATTAATACCTACGATTTTCAATTTGTGTAAAACTCTAAGGCCTAAGCTCTTTCATTAGATTATGCATATCACACTCATCACACACGTTGTTACAGAACAAAAACTCAGTTGGTACGTGCTGCTTCAGTTGGTTTGATTTCACTCACCACAACACCTAAAGTTCATATATAAAATAAGGTTGTCCTAATTAAGTAGTAGGGAACTAGATATGAAATTAATATTGATAGTTGAAAAATGGGAGAGAAGAGAGAAGATACCGGAACAAAATAATTAATTAAAGAAATTAGGGAATGAATATATAGTTGTTTACTAAACTCCATGTATGAGAGTTTTTAGTTGAAGCGCACACTCACAAGATCGAATAGACTGGTAATATATATATATATATATATATATATAGAAAATGTAGTTTGAAAAAACTAAGAAATTTTTTTTTTTGGTTTAGAAAGAGATCGTGCCAATCCCCTCCATCCCCCCCCCCCCCCCTTCTTTATAAAGGGTAACTAATGTTGTATGACAGCGTCATCCATTGGTTAATAAATTTGACAGGCTAAAGAAAGACATAAAACTTTAGACTTGAGAGTACATTATCAATTGATTATATTGTATGGTTTCACTTTTTTCCCCACAACTAATTATGAACAGATTAAGAATGAAAGTATTGTTTTCACCTAACACACGAGAGGGTGGAAAACGAATTTACTTGAATTAACCATATGTACGTAATTTACATACATATCCGGTACTAGTAACAATGAATGCATATATCAGGCATGTGCATGCAATTAATTAAGCGTGCATGCATTTTATATAGTTAGGGTTTTATATCTATGATTGGCTCGTCGCTGCGGAAACTTAGTAATAAGTCACCTACGTACTCTTCATGCCAATGCCACGTAGCATATATGTGTGTATATAAAGAATGAGGGTGTTATAAGAAATGATTTTCCTACTATGCATACAAAGTTCTTACATATAAGAGGTTCTTATGCGTAGTTAACTTATTAGATTAGTTTGATCTAACAATTTTTATTTATCTAATATTTTTAAAAAAATTAAAATTTTACAAGTACTAACTTATACAATAATAATTATAAACATAATAATAAATATAAATTATAATTATAAAGTTTATTTAAAACTTTCTTTTAAAAGAATATTAAAAAACACTAAATAATTTAAAAATCGTTGAATCTTCCTGTCCATCTCCGTGTTATAGTGCTCGGTTAGGGGCATATATATATATATATATATATATAAAAGGAGAAGGAAGAAAGATGTGTTATGTGTTATATATATATATATATATATATATGTGTGTGTGTGTGTGTGTGTGTGTGTGTGTGTAAAATATATGTGTCGTGTGTACGTAGACATACGAAGAGGAAGAAATTAAAGATGAAAGATAGAAACGGCTGAGGGGTGATGTGGGATTGATCAATGATCGTAGGGTAGTAGAAGGACTGTTTGATTGGACACAAAGGACCTGATTTCTCATGACCCATTTGGAATAGCACCAGCTAGAAAGGTGAATGATGACCGTGCACGTGTCACCTTAATTTGCGAAGATGGCACCAATAGCATGCTACGGAGTTCTTAGTACTGTGATCTTTTTTAAAATACTAAGATTGCTTGTTTGACCCGTTTAAACCCAAGTTACTCTTTCTTTAAAAAAAAATATTAAAATAATATAATTTTAATTTTTTAATAAAAATAAATTTTTTTATTAAAATAGTATTTATATATGTAAAACATTATGTCTTTAATATTTTTAAATAATCAATAATTTTAATTTTTTATATTTTCTTTCTAAATCAATTATATTATATTTAAATTTGAAAATTCTATATTTGTTTTTAAAAAATTATAAAAGTTTTTGCATACAAATATACTATATTCATTGAATATAAGGTTTATAAAATATAGAAATGTGATAAAGTGTAATTAATTATACTAAATAATGTATTTTTTAAAAAATAAAAAAATTAAAAAAAAAAAAAAAGTCTAACCCGTTTAGGCTCGTAGACTAATCCGTTCGACATGTGGTTCTAAACAGACTAAACTATTTATGCTCATTTTTTAATGGGTCTAAAATGTTCAATCCAAGACAAATAATCTAAATCTAACTCACGAATCAACTTTTTTTCCAGTACTAGAAGTTCTAGAATCTACTATACACAACAACTTGAGAAATTAATAATAGTAATCGGTTGATAGGGATATTTTGAGTTTTTGCCCAACGTAGAAGTATATTAGAAAGTATGTGTTTAGGGTTTTTTTTTTATAAATTTAGATATTTCTTTTTTCTTGAGTTAGATTTTGAAATGAGTTAGTTTCAAATACTATTTTAATATGTATCCAAGTCGGCTCATCTCTCGAGAGTAAATTTTTCATGTTAAATTACCTATTATTTACACTCTCAATGTTGCTAATAATACATAACTACTAAAATTTGGGATGAAGGTGGAAGTGTACACTGATTGGGAGGAGGGCGCCTGAGAATACCACTGAAAGCAGTTTCATAAACAAACAAACTTCTTTTGTCTTCACTACTCTCTCCCGACATTCTCAAACCAATCACCTATTAAAAAAGAAGAAAAGTTGTTAAAAGAGTGATTAATTTTTATATAAAAATATTTTAACCTATAATAAAACAAGTTTACTTCCCCATAGATCGATTGAGTTCTGATATATCTTCGCTAATGTGAATCTAATGTAGCATGCTACTTTCATCCAAAAAATAAAAAGTAAATAAATAAGACTGACGGGGCCACTATCCTTCCTTCATGTATTTTGGATTGGGCTCCCTTCTATGTCTAAAAGACATAGAGACTTCATATCCTGTCCACAGTTATTGGATGGCTATGGGACTTATCTGTCAAAGTAAGTCTCACAACCATCCAATAACTATAAGTAAGTCATAGAGATATAAAGGCTCCATAGTCATGAAGGAGAGCCCAATCCATGTGTTTTCGCCTGTCCTACTATCAGATTTCTCCAAACATCCACAACATATATATATATATATATATATATATATATATATATATATATGGAATAAATAGCTTAGGGATTTACTATATGTTCATAGAAGAATAGAATTAAATATTCTAAAAATTTGATTCAGAAGACCCTTTTTATAAATATCAAGGTTTTAACACTTATAAGTTCTTTTGTTTTTTTAGATTCGGCTTATTTCTAATATTTCACGTCTCATTTATAACACAAAAATAAAAAGCATAATTTTGATATTGAAATTCTATTGGCTTTTGCACCCATCGAAATTACTACATTATATTTTTTTTTTAAATTTACTAAAATTCATTGTCGCTAGCTTTATTACCAAAAAAGGATTCTTTGTTACTCAACTTCCATATCAAACAAAAATAAAAATAAAAATTGTTATATCAACTCATTATACATTACATAAACTAAATCATTAAGATATGAGCATTAAACACGATTAATATTTCACGTGATTGCGCGCTAGTTTAGTATATTAGTTCTTAATGCTTCACTCACATGTCATCATAAGTTTTAAATAAAATTAAATTTGGATGCTTGGGTTAAAGGGATGATCATCAGGCTTTGCGAGGCATCGACTTCCATGTTGTGTCAGGAAACCATATACGGTTTTATGAATATTGTAGTAACACCCAAAAAGAATATATATATATATATATATATATATATATATATATATATATATATAGTTTTAAGTTTTATAACAGTTGTAAGACACTATTTAGTACACAGAAAGATAAAAAAAAATTGGAATAAAAATAGAGTATTTTATTAAAATATTTTAATTTAAAAATAAAAAATTAGTGTTTTTGAAGAAGATAATTTAAATAATTTCTTATTACCTGTTCTGTTACCTCATCCATTTCATCAAGTCATATGCTTATACCAAAGATGTTGTACACGATAATAAAATAAAGGGATAAAGAAAGCAGAAGAGAAAAATATATAAAAATGAAAGGAGGAACGGAGGATATATATTATTTTAGGGCATTAATATAAATTATACAGAGGTGAAGTGGGTTGGGGACTGGACTGGGGGTAGGCACCAACCAAAGTCATGAGCTGAACAGTTTTGCATCGGTAGGACCCCACATAAGTTTGGAGCTTCCTTTTATATATATATATATATATATATATATATTCGTCATCATCATATATGTAAGTCACACATCGATCCTCCTATTTATTTTCATTACTTAATTTTCCTTTAATTTATTGTATATTCTTAAGAAAATGGCATGCATTTAATTTCCATCCCCTCTACCCCATTTATTTATTTATACCAAATTAAAACTATAAGAATGCAGCCATTAATATTGCTAGCCAGTTATAAAAATCTTAAGAGTAGCAGTCTACCATATTAATTATTTATCTCATAATTAAACGCTCAACTGAATATATTCCTAACATTATAATCAATATTGCCGAGGCAATGTTATTGAATCATTTGTTATTCACGTGAACGTCGCAGAGCACCTGGGATTCCAGCACAAGGCAATTTTTACTTTAAACCCCCATTAATTAATTTATTCAAAATTAAATTCCCATAATATCTATTAATATATGAAAGTTGAGTCATCACTACAAGAAAACAAGAGATCAGAGATGGAATTTAGAGATAGAAATATATCTGTCTCAAATTTCATCCCTTATGTGTTGCTAACCCGTCTCTGATTTGCATCAAGTATCAGAGACGGATTATGGGATAGATTGTTTTTGTCTATGATTTTGAAAGCAGTAATTAAAGATGGATTCGTACGTCTTAAAATTTGTCCCTGAGTCTTTGGAAATTTTTCTTTAACAGAGAGGAATTTTCGTCTCTGATATTTTTAAATTTTCAAAGACAGATTTTTTCACGGAAGAATTATCTCTGATTTTTTTAATCCTAACAACGTAGTTTTGGATTAGAGACGGATTATCCCATCTGTTAAATTCGTCTCTAATCCCTGAATAATCCTATTTCCCAGGTTCGAAATTCATTTCTCGTCATCACTGTTTTGCCTCTGCTCTTTATTGCCTCCGTCATCATTCCAATTTTGTATATGCTCTCTGTCGCCTCCGTCATCTCTGTCACTCTTTTCCTTCGTTGTGGGTCTCCGTCATATCTCTCATCCTCCGTGGTGGGTGTGTTGAGTTTTTTTTTTGCTAGTACTCTCTCTCTCTCTTCCTTCCTTCCCCTCCACTAGTGTGACGGGCTTTCTTAGTAATATTGTCATATGCTTTATTTTTCTTGAAAATTTGTCATAATATTTTTGCATCTTGGTCAAATTTTGAGATTGCGAAACCTTCATATAGATGAAGATTGTATCATTTTGGTTTTGGGTTCCTTAAACTTATGCTATCTCTTTATAACTTGTTTATCATGGAATAACTGAGTATTTTGTTAGATATTTGTAAAGAAAAACAGAGGGTGTAGAGTAGTTCTTGCATGAAATTATACTCTAACATTGAGGCTTCTACTATCTTCGGAAAGACTTTGGGCCTCTTTGGTTGTTCTATTCCTAAAACTATTTTCTGTTTTTGGAAAAAATAAAAAATAAAAAAAATATTGTTTGATTATTATTGCTAAGAAACTTGTTTTAAAAATTATTTTTGAAATTTTGCTATGAAAACAAAAAATAAAACATATTTCTAGATTACAAAGTTGTTGGAGCCATTCTGGATTGATTAGGATGGAGAGTTAACTTCTTTCTCTTTCCAAATGCCTAAAATAAATGACTCTCCTCTTCAAACTTTGGTTCTTTAGTTTTCTTATTTGTGTCTTTCGACTAGTTTAATAATTGTTGTAGGTACCTCTTGCCTTTTCTGCATTTGATTCTTCTTTAAATGACTTTCCTTTGTGGTATGACTTGACTCGAAAAAATAAATTAAATCATAGTATGTCTTTGGATACACATGATTCAAAACAAAAAAGTTTTATCGAGCAACATAAGTGATAATTTTAGTATTCCACAATTTGAAAATATACGGGTTTAAAAGGATAAGGTATTTCTCAATTTATTCCCTTATAAATATTTTTTTGTTTCAATGATAACTATTAGTAAGATATTAGTAAGACCAATTGTCAATTTATATATTTTACAATAATAACTAAGTAATAACCTATCAAAAAATATGTCACACAACACCAATTATCAATATTGTTGCTATCATTTGTTATGTGATGCCTAGTTGGATCAATTATCAACAAGTCATCCTTGGTGTTGAATATTAAAGAACTCATATGAAAGGACTTTTATTTCACACAAAACCATCAATGCCTTCACTGGAAAAAGGGGCTAAAAGGGGTTCATGGCAAAATATCTTTTAAATAATCAATTACCACTTTTATTTGACTCTGTAATGGCATTGATATAGATGTCGAGTTCTAGCATTGGTAGTGATAGCATTGACACAATTGATGGATGCTGTTGGATTCACTCGGATAGCGATTCGTGAGTTTTATATATATATATATATATATATATATATATATATATATATATATATATATATTTGGTTAGTATTTAAAAGAGTGTTGTTTTCTTATTCTATGTGCGTTAACATTTATAATCGAATTGCGTAGTTTTTACCCAGTTGTAGATGCAAGGTCATAAGGGGCAAATTTGAGGCAACTTACTACAACATGAAGACGAATCCAAATGAACTAAAGGAATTGTGGTTCCAAGAGGACAGTATGTATTGTTGTGTAACAACACTTTCTTTTTTCTACTTGTAAATATCAATTTCTTTCATGTTGTTTAGACACGATACAAGTGGTTGCCGGAACACGAGGATCAGATACGAAGAAACTAGACTAAGAAATGTGGTGAGGTTTTGCGCCATAAACCCTGCCACAAGATGTGGAGTATTCGCGCTCATTACCGCACCCGACCCAAGCCAAAATGAATTAGCGAGGACATTATGCAACAACTAATCCAAAAATGGAGAAGAAGAAGCGATTAGGCATACATTAAGTGATTAGCTTTTTTATATTAGGTTTTGTGTTGCATGATGTAAAGTTACATTACGTTAATTTAAATTTAAATCATTGTATTACATTTAAATTTATATTATAATTTATTTTCATGACATTGACATTACTTTACTTGAATTTGCTAGAATTTGTTGGAATTTTCTTGAATTTGCTTGAATTTTCTATCTTTCACAGGTCTCTTTTATTATATTTAAAATAAAGCCTTAGCATTTTAGGGATGGAATTTTTCGTCCCTAATTTAAGATGGAAAAATCTGTCTCTGATTTGATGTTGAGACAAAATATTTTTCTGTCTCAATTTTCTTGTGTCGCCTAGTTTAGAGACGGAATCCTTTACGTCTTTGATAAATCAGAGATGGATTTTCCTTCAATCAGAGACGGAATTTTTTGCCTCAAATTTTGATTTTTTTTGTAGTTGTTACATTATTTTCTAATATATGGCCCATGTAATTTAGTTTAATAGCATTAATTATTAAATTCACATAATATAACATTGAAGGATCTAAATGATAAGTTTTTAATATATTGGGGCCTTCTTGTGATGGTTGAGAGGCTATTACGTAATTAAAAAACTTATTAGGGGTCAAAAGGTAATTTACCCCTTTTTACTCTGATTTCAAATTTAAAGGTAACAGTAACGTTGTTTAGAAGGTAGTTCTGAAAAGAAGTGTACGGTTACTGTTTTTCTCTCCTGATCATCAAGGAGACCTAAAGGCAAAAATTCAGAGAAAATAAACAGAGTCGAATTCGCAGACATGGATCCAGGTATAAATATGAATTATTATGTGAATCATGAAAATCAAGATCCAAAAAAAGAAAAATTTTACTCACATGTGTTATCAAAGCAGGTTTGTGATTTTCATGATTCACCATGAAATTTTTTTCCTAGAAAACGCAGAAATTCATGAATATACACGTTACTGTTTTGTGTTAATGTTTTCTAGAAATTATTGTTTCTGCAAATTGTCGTGTATGCGCATTACCGTTTTGTTTTCTACGCAATCTATGATAGTTTCTGGAAATCGCTATTCATTTTATGCGTTTTACAGTTTCTGCAATTTTTGGGTTTGTGCGATTCTATGAAAAACAATAATTTTTGAAATTCTGGAATTTGCATGAAGTTCGAACTGGCTTTTCTGGGTTCTGGGCGTATAACTGTTTTCTGTGAAAATCGTGTAATAGACACTGCCCCGTACCACTATAGCAGTGGATCTTTAAAAATCCTGGATGCTTTGTCGCTTACCGCTATAGCGGAGTAATATTACCACTATAGCGGTGAGTCTTTAAAAAATAGTGATCTTCTCTATTAAATACCACTATAGCGGTAGTTTCAAACCGCTATAGCGGTGGGGGAGACTCAAACAGCTATGTATTAATGAATTGTGTATTTAATTTACCTTTCTGGTGCTCCGCCCCCGACCCCCCGCAAGGAGCGCTGCCCCTTGACCCCGCTCGCTAATCGGCTAGCGAGACTGCCGATCTAATTTGCATAAGGGGCATTAAAGCGAATGTGATATAAATGTTCTATTACATATAAAGTGCCGGATTATATGAATGTGGATGTATGTTCACTATGAAAGTTATTTTACATCTTGTAATTTGTCTATATGACGGAAACTAGTTTATCACCAAAGTGGCCTAGTTGGATTGAAGTTTAGACATTTATAAGTGTGTTTCAATTGTTCATATTTTAAAGATTCTATGAATGGAATGACATGATTGTTTTACTTGAACAATTGAAGTTATAAATTTTATGACTATGAGGTCACTTAAAGGTGGACCATTGCATGCAATTTATAACATTAAGAAGATAATCTATGATACTTAAGTTAATTAGTGAGTATATCCAAAGATAACACACTTAGTTAACTGATGTATGTTGTGATTTTCTATTAAAGACTAATTTATTTTGGCATCAATTTGGTGTTTATGTATTTGAGTATTGCCCAAAGGAAATCTTAAATGCATGCTTAAAGTTTGTATGCGAAGTTCTCTGAATCTTTTAAAGTTTATCTCAAAGCATTAATAGGTGAACATGTATGTTTGTTATGCAGCAATCCTCTCGGGATCGGTGAACAACATTGTGAAGTTCAACGGGCTGAACTATGGTGAATGGTCTGAACATATCAAGTTTCATCTCGGTCTATGGAACATTGATGCAGCCATTACTGAGGAAAGCTCAGATGATGATGTTGCGCTCTATGAACAGTGGGAGCGTTTGAACAGATTGAGCTTGTACCTTATGAGGATGACCATGGCTGAAAATGTAAAGCCATCGATGCCGAAGATGGATGATGCTAAAGAATTCATGAAAAAGGTAAAGGAGTATTCTGAGTCAGACTTGACGGATAAGTCAATTGTAGGAAGCCTGATGAGTGAGCTTACTACAAAGAAGTTTAACTGGTCACAGACCATTCATGATCATGTAACTCACATGTCTAATCTAGCAGCAAAGTTGAAGACTTTGGGGATGGAAGTGAGTGATCAGTTTCTGATTCAATTCATCATTAATTCCCTGCCTATTGAATTTAGCCAATTTGAGATCAACTACAATGCTCTCAAGGATAAGTGGAACTCAAAGGAATTGAAGGCTATGTTGGTTCAGGAGGAAGGGAGATTAAAGAAGATGAAGGATCACTCCATCCACCTCACTATCCATGATGGTACTAGCAGCAGCAAGTTCAAGCCAGGGAAAAAGGACAAGAAGGACAAAAGAAAGGACAAGGCCCCAATGAAAGTTGCTGAGGGCCAAATCAAGAAACAAATTAAATGTTTCTTCTGTAACAAGATGGGACACTTAAAGAAAGATTGTCCTAAAAGAAAGGCTTGGTTCGAAAAGAAAAGTATGCATTATATTTCTGTATGCTTTGAATCAAACCTTATAGAGGTTCCTAATAATACCTGGTGGTTAGATTCTGGTGCTACTACTCATGTATCTCATGTTTTATAGGGATTCAGTTTAATCCAACCCATAAAAGGAACTGAACAGTACTTGTTCATGGGAAACAGGATGAAAGCACGGATAGAAGGCATTGGTACTTATAGATTGATCTTAGACACTAGATGTCATTTAGATCTTCAAAAGTGTCTCTATGTACCTGATTGTGCTAGGAATCTTATTTCAATAGGGAAACTGGATATTTTAGGTTTTTATTTCAAATTTGGTAACAGTACATTTGCATTGTATAAAAACAAGTACTTTTATAGATCTAGTACTTTATGTGATTTACTTTACCGTTTCAATTTGAATAATGAATTTGTTGAATCTTTGTTTCATGTTGAAAGTAGTGTAGGCATTAAATGTAGTGCACCAAATGAAAGTTCTACATTATTGTGGCATCAAAGATTAGGTCACATATCCAAAGAAAGGATAATGAGGTTGGCGAAAAATGATATCTTACCTCATTTGAATTTTAGTGATATGGATATATGTGTGGATTGCATTAAGGGAAAGCAAACCAAACATACATTAAATAAAGCAGCCACAAGAAGCACTCAACTTCTTGAGCTTATACATACTGATATCTGTGATCCTTTTAATGTCCCTTCTTAGGGCGATGAAAAATATTTTATCACCTTTATAGATGATTTCTCACGTTATGGCTATATCTATTTGCTGCATGATAAATCTCAATATGTGGACTTCCTTATAGTATTCATTGATGAGGTGGAAAGGTAGTTAGATAAGAAAGTGAAAGTAGTGAGATCAGATAGAGGTGGTGAGTTTTATGGCAGGTCCAATGAAAGTGGACAATGTCCTGGTCAATTTGCAAGGTTCCTTGAGAGTAGAGGCATTTGTACGCAATACACAATGCCTGGCACACCTCAACAAAATGGTGTAGTTGAAAGACGGAACCTCACCTTGATGGATATGGTTAGGAGCATGTTGAGTAATTGCTCTCTACCCCTCTCATTGTGGATGTACGCATTAAAGACCGTTGCGTATCTGCTTAACCAGGTTCCTAGTAAGGCAGTTCCTAAGACACCTTATAAATTGTGGACGGGAAGGAAACCCAGTTTGAGACATCTCCATGTTTGGGGTTGTCAAGCAGAAGTAAGGGTGTACAATTCATATGAAAAGAAGTTAGATCCTAGGACGGTCAGTAGTTTTTTCATTGGCTATCCTGAAAAGTCAAAGGGGTATAGGTTTTATTGTCCTAGCCATACTACAAAGATTGTAGATTCTGAAAATGCTCGGTTCATTGAGAATGGTCAAACTAGTGGGAATGGGGAACCACGAAAGGTGGACATTCAAGAAGCTCGGGTTGTAGTACCTACACCCAAGATTTCTTCTCATATTGTTATTCTTGTCGTTGTATCACAGTCTCACAACGTACTGGAAAAACCAATCAATGTCCAAAATCCACCTGTTCAGATTGTAGAGAATGAACCAGTCACTGTTGATCAAGAAATTGTTGACCCACAACAGGTACTTCAAGGGGAACCTGAAGAAGTACCCCAAGGGGTACCTAGAGGGGAACCTGAAGAGGAAACTCAATAGGAAGTAGCATTAAGACGATCTGTAAGGCAAAAGAGATCTGCTATTCCTAGTGATTTTGGAATATACAATCTTGAAAATAAGTGTGACTTGAGCATTGATGAGGATCCAGTCTCATTTAAACAAGCCATGGACTGTAATAATGCTGAAAAGTGGTTTAATGTCATGAAGGAAGAACTTAAATCAATGGATGACAACAAAGTCTAGGACTTGGTTGAATTGCCTGAAGGTTCTAAGAAAGTCAGTTGTAAATGGGTCTTTAAGACCAAACGTGACTCAAGTGGTAATGTTGAAAGGTTCAAGGCCAGACTTGTTGCTAAAGGTTACACCCAAAAGGATGGCATTGATTACAAGGAGACTTTCTCTCCAGTTTCAAAGAAAGACTCCTTGAGGATTATTATGGCTTTGGTGGCTCATTATGACTGGGAGCTTCACCAGATAGATGTTAAGACTGCCTTTCTGAATGGGGACTTAGAAGAGGAAGTCTATATGGACCAACCTAAAGGTTTTATGGCCATAGGAAAAGAAAATCTAGTGTGTAAGCTGTAGAAATCAATATATGGACTAAAACAAGCCTCCCGTCAATGGTATCTCAAGTTCAATGATACCATTACATCTTATAGATTTATAGAGAACACCGTTGATTGATGTATCTATATGAAGGTCAGTGGGAGTAAATTTGTTATTTTAGTCTTGTATGTTGATGATATATTACTTGCTGCAAATGACTTGGGTATGTTACATGATGTGAAAAAGTTTCTCTCTAAGAGCTTTGAAATGAAAGATATGGGTGAGGCGTCCTATGTGATTAGGATAGAAATATTCCGGGATAGGTCACAAGGACTCTTGGGTTTATCCCAGAAGGCATATATCAATAAGGTCTTAGAGAGATTCAGAATGGATAAATGCTCTGCAGGAATAGTTCCAATTCAGAAGGGAGATAAGTTCAGTCAAATGCAAAGTCCTAAAAATGAATTGAAATGTAAAGAAATGGAAACAATTCCTTATGCATAGTGGTTAGGAGCTTGATGTATACTATGACCTGTACTAGGCCAGACATTAGTTTTGCTGTTGGTATGCTTGGTAGATACCAAAGCAATCCCGGTATGGACCACTGGAAGGCTGCGAAGAAAGTTCTTCGGTATTTGCAAGGCACCAAAGAACACATGCTTACATACAGGAAGTCTGATCATCTGGAAGTGGTCGAATATACAGATTCAGATTATGCCGGATGCATGGACACCAGGAAGTCTACATTTGGTTACTTGATCCTATTAGCTGGAAGAGCAGTTTCATGGAAGAGTGGAAAGCAGTCTGTCATTGTTGCTTCTACTATGGAAGCTGAATTCGTGGCATGCTTTGAGGCCACTTGTAATATCCCAAGAATTTTCATGAATATTTAAAGTCTATTTGAAGTTTATTGAAAAATTTAATTACATGAGAAATGTTCTTTTTGAATTAGTGAAGGAAATTTGGAAATAGAAATTTCAAAAATTTTAATTTAGGACATTTTACAAATTCTCAAGGACTAAAATGAAAAGAAAAGAAAGTATGGAGTAATTTTGAGAAATGACCAAGTAGGAACCTGAGAAGAAGAATAGAGCTTATGGGAATGAATTATGAGTCTGGTACCAAAAGGATGACGGATTCGAGGTTAAAGTGGAGTTTGAGACTTTGAGAGGGACTAAAGTGAAAGAAGAAAATTGTGGGGCAATTAGGATTTAGAATCACCCGAGGTGAGATTTTATGAATTTGTTTTTACTAATCTTGACTGAGGGTCAACTAAAGAGCAAGTGATAATTTCACCCCGGGCGAGTAAATAGGCGGCCTCACCTAAATTTTCTTCATTTTCTCCTTTCCTCTCTCTCTCTTCACTTTCTCTCCTCTCTTTCTCTCTACACTCCAACTCCACAACCGAGCTTGGAGGGTGGATCTCGGGCTAAGGGGCGAGCCTCTAGGAGCCAAGCAACGTAGGGAAAGCAAGGAATTGGGGTAGAAATTTCTATTTCTCAAGCTTTTTCCTATTTTATAGTTTTCAGAAAGTTTGGGGTAAAAATCGAGATTCCGGCTTCGTTTCTCGATTAAAATTGGTGTTTTTGGTGTCTAAATGCTCCTTAGACATTAAGGGTGAGATCCTATGGAAGAAATCATGGAAAACGGTGAAGATTTGGCCGGATCTGAGCCAAAACCGAGAGGAATCGGGAAAGGTCGCGATCCTGGTGCCCAGGCGCCAAGGTTCAGAAAATTTTGGGAAGAAAAGGTGTAATACTCAAGAAAAATAAAATATAAATATTTGTTTACAAACTACTGTTACTATTTCAGTATACGGTACTATTTACCAGTATAATACTATTTACGTATATGATACTGTTCATTTATACAATCGAAATGTCAAGTATTAGATGTGGTTTGGTCATAAGAGAAAACTAGAAAGAAGTTTGTAGGAGAAAATGACGTTTTATGTGTAAAAATACGCTCAGGGACTAAATTGAAAGGACTGATTTGAAAAGAAACTTAAAGGTTTAAGGTGAAAGGATATTTTTCTCTTTTAAGTTTCTAATAGTAAATAAAAGAAAATTTTCTGCCGCGATTTGTACAGTAACTGCATTATTAGAAATGTCATTTTCATGAATAGTAAATTGAATATTTTATTAGCGCATAGTGTCAAATAGTACCCTTGACTTTTACTATAAATAGGCCCTTCCATTTCACTTCTAAACTCACACCTTCAACTTCTCTTTTTCTCTCCTTAAGTTTCTCTTACTCCAAAGCTAGGCCTCTGAGATTTTGGGCCTTTCCTTTTCAGCTTAGGTAAGGATACTATGCCCTTTCTATGTCTTTCAAATTTTAGAAGTTAATTTCTTAAGTATGCTCTGTGGTTGCGGTTTTGGCCGATCTTCCACATCAGAAAAACTGTCCTTAGCTGTTTATATGTTATTTTGATTCTCTGATTACCGAAATAGAATGTAAACTGTGAAGAATACATGTCTAGGAAAGTTCTGGCTAAGGAAACACTTGGTTTTTAAGTGTGTTCAGTGTGACCCTCCACTCTTTCCTGGGAACTTACCTGGTGTACTCTTTTACAGATTGTATTCTCTATTTCTGGTATGAATAATACCCGTACGTATAAATAGTAATCGTATGAATAGTAACTGTACATATGAATAGTATCCGTACGTAAAAATAGTATTCATACGTATGAATAGTAACCGTATGTACGAATATTATCCGTATGTATAAATAATATTTGTATGTATGAATAGTGACCGTATATATGAATAATGACCGTATATATGAATAGTACCGTATGTATGAACAGTATCTGTATGAAAACAATCCTAACTTGTTTTCTCTAATCTTTCATGAAAATCTCCGTAGCGGAATACTGAAATTCATCTGTGTACTCTTATCTGTAACGACTTAGAGAAGCGATATTCGTATGGAATCCAGGTGAGTGAAACGACCCCGTTTTAATAGAGTTTTAGCATTACTGGTGATAAAAAGTATGTCGTAGGACACTCCCAAGATTCATAGGGGGAAATTGGATTCAGAATGACGAATCTAAATGAGATAATTAATCCATAAGTATGGATAAAATGAAATAAGTATCTTATGATGATGTGAAGTTTGAATGTCTTCAAAAATGGATTAATTGTTATCTTGATATGTGGTTTATAAATCCATAATATAGTTATATACTATACCTGTTATATGGATGAATATTATATTGAGCTTCTGATTATGATATGAAATGCTATTGATTGTGATTGAGCGGGACAGTACCCCCTCTCACGGCAAGGCGGAAAACCCGGTTGACAGGGTGTCTTGACCAATGAGTGTGGAGACAACGATTCCCTCAGTAGGGATATAGCCCGGATTAGTGATAAATCCGTGAGGCGCCCTAGCTAAGAGGATGAGGTTGTGCGTCATGGCGGAAATATACATAATTGGTGAGCCGGCCTGTGTGCGCTCTCCGGGATATATTGCCATTGACGAGTACTAGTAACGTTTGTTGAATTGGATGAATTTTTATCTTGTATGTAAGAGGATGATGTTGTGCGTCATGGCAGAAATATACATAATTGGTGAGCCGGCCTGTGTGCGCTCTCCGGGATATATTGCCATTGACGAGTACTAGTAACATTTGTTGAATTGGATGAATTTTTATCTTCTTGTATGTAAAAGGATGATGTTATGCGTCATGGCGGAAATATACATAATTGGTGAGCTGGCCTGTGTGCGCTCTCTGGGATATATTGCCATTGACGAGTACTAGTAACGTTTGTTGAATTGGATGAATTTTTATCTTCTGTCTATTGGTTGAGTATGAGCCTTTGGATATGCTTGCATGACTGGTAATGTATTTGAATTTTATTAACGCGAGGCCGATTCGCTCATTGAGTTTAAAAGCTCACACTGTTTGTACAACCCTTTTGTTCAGATCAGGTTGCCAGCGAAGAATATCTGCTAGAGGAGTAGATCACCTTGGACCTTCCCGTTGTCGGGTAGACCCCTCTTTTGTTATAGATTATGTTGCTCTGTAATCGTCTAGGACATCTAGGTCAGGGGTTTGGTATTTGGCTTGTATTTCAGTACAATAAGGTAATTTATGTTGAGGATCTATTATTATATGCAAATAATCTCTATGAATTTCAAATAAGAAAATTTGATATATTTTCTTCAGGAATGGTTATTTTGATAATATAGAGATAATGACTATACTCATGGGTAGAATTTATCGAAAGGCTTACAGTGATGAGATATTTATCATTGTGCCGGTCATGTGCCCAGAAAACGGGTCGTGACAAAAGGGACTTGGTGCCCAGGCGCCAGGCTTGTGTTGGCGCCCAAGCGCCAGGTATGCTGAAAAGTCTTAGCTTATTTTTCAATCAGTCATAACTTCTTCATCCGGACTCCGTTTTGGGCAAACTTTATATCGTTGGAAATCTCTTTGAGTCTAGTTTCCAATGGTATAAATATCATTTAGAAATTCATTACCGGTTAGGAGTTATGACTTAAGATGTGAGTAAAGGTCGAGAGTAGTGATAGGAAATTTCTCTATTTTGTAACCCTAATGGTTTTTACCTGGTTACAATAGGGATTTTTGGGGGCGCAAGGTGGGAGCGCTGAGAGCGTGGAATCCAGGTGAGTAGGCAACCTTGCAAAATTAATTTAATAAATTAGTCAAAGCACAATATAAATCCCATTTGCGTTATTTGTGAAATTGAGAAGATTATCAGTGTGTGTTCAGGTTGAGAAAAAGTACAATATCATTGGAAGATATTTTATTACCTTTGAGAATTGATTTCTCTAGTTGACTAAAGAACTAGATGTGATTGTTCCTTGAATAAATTGGAACATTTTGTAAGTAAATAACTTTACTAAACTAATGTGATCTTATTAGATAAAGTACAATACAAGTCTTGTTTATAACATTATTGAAGTGAGAAATAATCAATCTCGCTGTTGATAATATATGATGATTGTTATGGTTGATGATAGACATTCAAGGGAATAAAAGTATGTGTAAATTCATTTATTTCATAGTAATTATATTGTGATAAATTGTCACTATTTTATTGACGAGCAAAAGATCTACGAGATCTAATACACGAGTTTGAAAGGGTTAGAGTCCCATACTACTCGGTGTATAATTGTGAAAACCTATGCACGAGTTTGAAAGGGTTAGAGTCCCATACTACTCAGTGTATAAATGTGAAGACCTATGCACGAGTTTGAAAGGGTTAGAGTCCCATACCACTCAGTGTATAACTGTGAAAACTTATGCACCAAGAGTTTGAGGGTTAAATTCCCAAGTCACTCAGTGCAAGTATCTATGACATATAATGCAAAGTGATTGAGGGATTGATCACCCAAGAAATCATACGCAAAATTTAGACAAGTGTATTACTATAATTATTTACAATAAATGATAGATTGATTGTATTAGTAAATGTGGTGTTTGTGCTTATGATATTTCCATGTACAGTTGTTTACTCACTGAGTTATGATAAACTCACACTCTCTATGATTATCTTTTCAGATACAGTGGTTGAGGAGAAGAATTTATAGCCTTTAAGGATATACTCTACTTTTGTCTGGTAAACAATTGGTAAGGATTAGGAAACGCTCTGTAATCTAGTAGGTCACTGTAATACCCGTTAATTTCAGAATATAATTCGCTTAAGAGTATTTTAGAATTCTACAACGTTACTTTAGTTATTGATTTTGGTCATTTTTAATTTTCATATTTAATTGTTCTCTTTGAATATTATTTATGAAAATTGAGTTAAATGACTGGACTAAATATTTGCACAATGAGGGATATATTCTAAGAATGGTGAAATTCATGGAAAAGTGGTTTCAGAATGGTCAATTAATCCATTTATTGTAAATTGACTGGATGGGTTTGGATGTTGGGTTATGGATACCCATGGGTTATTGAATAACCCATTAGAAATATTTAATATAAAGTTTCAATAGTAATCCTCACTTTTTCACTCAGCCGAAGGAAGCAGAAAAGATTTCTCTCTCAGTTCTTCATTTTCTTCTCAAATCCTCACTTTTTCACTCAGCCGAGGAGGTCCTACTAAGGTTACCTTGCTCTGTAATCACTAGGAGACCTAACAACCATTGCTCTGATACCAACTTTGTCACGACCCGTTTTCTGGGCACATGACCGGCACAATGATGAATCTCTCATCACTGTAAGCCTTCCGATAAATATATCAAATTTTCTTATATGAAAATCATAGATTATCAATACATTATTATACTGACATACAAGCCAAATGTCGAACCCCTGAACTAGATGTCCTAGACGATTACAGAGCAACATAATCTATAACAGAAGAGAGGTCTACCCGACAACGGGAAGGTACAAAGTGATCTACTCCTCTAGCAGATATTCTTCGATGGCAACTTGATCTGAACAAAAAGGTTGTACAAACAATGTGAGCTTTTAAACTCAATGAGCGAATCGGCCTCGCATTAATAAAATTCAAATACATTACCAGTCATGCAAGCATATCCAAAGGCTCATACTCAACCAATAGACAGAAGATAAAAATTTATCCAATTCAACAAACGTTACTAGTACTCGTCAATGGCAATATATCCCGGAGAGCGCACACAGGCCGGCTCACCAATTATGTATATTTCCGCCATGACGCACAACATCATCCTCTTACATACAAGATAAAAATTCATCCAATTCAACAAACGTTACTAGTACTCGTCAATGGCAATATATCCCGGAGAGCGCACACAGGCCGGCTCACTAATTATGTATATTTCCGCCATGACGCACAACCTCATCCTCTTAGCTAGGGCGCCTCACGGATTTATCACCAATCCGGGCTATATCCCTACTGAGGGAATCGTTGTCTCCACACTCATTGGTCAAGACACCCTGTCAACCGGGTTTTCCGCCTTGCCGTGAGAGGGGGTACTGTCCCGCTCAATCACAATCAATAGCATTTCATATCATAATCAGAAGCTCAATATAATATTCATCCATATAACAGGTATAGTATATAACTATATTATGGATTTATAAACCACATATCAAGATAACAATTAATCCATTTTTGAAAACATTCAAACTTCACATCATCATAAGATACTTATTTCATTTTATCCATACTTATGGATTAATTATCTCATTTAGATTCGTCATTCTGAATCCAATTTCCCCCTATGAATCTTGGGAGTGTCCTACGACATACTTTTTATCACCAGTAATGCTAAAACTCTATTAAAACGGGGTCGTTTCACTCACCTGGATTCCGTACGAACATCGCTTCTCTAAGTCATTACAGACAAGAGTTATCAGGTGAATTTCGGTGTTCTGCTACGGAGATTTTCATGAAAGATTAGAGAAAATACGTCAGGATTGTTTTCGTACAGATACTGTTCATATATACGGTCACTATTCATACGGTCACTATTCATACGTACGATCACTATTCATATGTACGGTCACTATTCATACGTACGGTTACTATTCATATACGGTCACTATTCATACGTACGGATACTATTTATACATACAGATAATATTCGTACATACGATCACTATTCATACGTATGAATATTATTTTTTATGTACGGATACTATTCATATGTACGGTTACTATTCATTCGGTTACTATTCATAAGTATGGATACTATTCATACCAGAAATAGAGAATACAATCTGTAAAAGAGTACACCAGGTATGTTCCCAGGAAAGAGTGGAGGGTCACACTGGACACACTTAAAAACCAGGTCTTTCCTTAGCCAGAACTTTCCTAGACATGTATTCTTCACAGTTTACATTCTATTTCGGTAATCAGAGAATCAAAATAACATATAAACAGCTAAGGACAGTTTTTCTGATGTGGAAGATCAGCCAAGGCCGCAACCACAGAGCATACTTAAGAAAATAACTTCTAAAATTTGAAAGACATAGAAAGGGCATACTATCCTTACCTAAGTTGAAAAGGAAATGCCCAAAATCTCAGACGCCTAGCTTTGGAGTAAGAGAAACTTAAGGAGAGAAGAAGAGAAGTTGAAGGTGTGAGTTTAGAAGTGAAATGGAAGGGCCTATTTATAGCAAAAGTCAAGGGTACTATTTGACACTATGCGCTAATAAAATATTCAATTTACTATTCATGAAAATGACATTTCTCATAATGCAGTTACTGTGCAAATAGCGCGGCCGAAAATTTTTCTATTATTACTATTGAAAACTTAAAGGAAAAACTATCCTTTTACCTTAAACCTTTAAGTTTCTTTTCAAATCAGTCCTTTCACTTTAGTCCCTGAGGGTATTTTCACCCATAAAACGTCATTTTCTCCTACGAATTTCTTCCTAGTTTTCTTTTATGACCAAACCACATCTAGTACTTGACATTTCAATTGTATAAATGAACAGTATCGTATACGTAAATAGTATTATACAGGTGAATAGTACCGTATACTGAAATAGTAACAGTAGTTTGTAAACAAATATTTATATTTTATTTTTCTTGGGTATTACATTATCACCCCCTTAAGAGAATTCGGTCCTCCGAATTCAAAACTCATTTCAAGACTGAAATAAGTGTGATTACTTCGTCTATATCTCATTCTTTGTATCTCTTTCTTCCAAAACCTCATCACACCCTTGGTGAGATTTACAAGAACACTATACTATCGACTGTGAACTCTAGACCGCATTATCAATAATTTGCATTGGACTTTCCTTTTCTAAACGGTAAACATTCTCTTCCTCATCAGTTTGATTTTTTTCCACAATCTTTTGTACCATAAAGTGTTTCATCCTCATAACCTTTACCAAACTTAAACCATCTGATTAGAGACGAACTCTGTCTCTATGTAAAACCTCAAATAGGTGTCTTCTCAAAAGTGACACATGGTCTTTCTAGTTCATACTGAATATCAGAACACAAGCTACCATACACATAGCTTATAACTTTTACGAATACAAGTACTCCACCTGAAGGCATCATTTTGGCCATAGGTAATACTCTTGCCCAAAGGCGATCCTTCTATCTTAAGGCGATACTCTCAGCTGAAGGCGTTATATAAAATGAAATCATTACATAAATCTCTAGGAAGAACAATCCTAGAAAATATGATAAGTAAATAACATACTCCTTACGCATAATTATATATATGAAAATTCCTCTCACCTCAATGACTCATATAGAGTCGCATCCCTTCAATGATTGAGGCAAACCCATAGTTCTATAGGTTCATAAAATACTTATTCAGCATTCCTCCATAGCTCAGAAGTGCAATGAAATATCATTTTAGTAACTCTGCTTAGTCACAAAGATATTACTATACTATGCTTTAGAATCAAGTATGAAATATAACAAGTCCAATATCTTCTCATTCCTCAAGTTCTTTCAGTAAAATGAATCATTTCAACAAAGAAAATCTAGATACTAACTTAAATTTTATTTCTAGTACATAGATAATTTTAATACGTGAAGCTTACACCAAATGTAGCTTTAGGTACAAACAAAAGAAAAATAAATTAAGGACGAGGAGGCTTTTGAAATGTAAAAGGTGCTCCAGGTCTAGAAGAGGAAGGTGCTTCAGACCTTAAGGAGGAAGCTAATCGTTGTAGCCTAGAAAGGGTTTCTGAAGGAAGCGCCTGAGAAATTTGGCGAAGAGCATAAGTCACTCCGTTCATACAGTCAATACACCTTGCTTGTTGGTCACGAAAATTTTGAGTTGCAAACATTGAATGTCTATCAACTCGATTAGCCAGTTCCCCGAAACGACGGTTTATCAGTTTCTCTTGGTTTTCAAAGAGACGACTTATTAGTCGCTTCTGGTCCTCTATCTTGTATTCCAGGCTCTCTATCTTACGTTCCAGGAATGCAAGCTTATTTTCTGAGGATGTTGCAGTACTGTCCTCCTCCAACTCTATTACATCCCTCTTTCTCTTCTTAATTTCTGGTGACCTGTCTACAGGTCTCTTCCCTTTGTTGTTTCCGAGACTTAGATTTAAATCAAGCTCTACATTGCCAGTCTCAAAATTCAAGTTGAAAGACTTATTATCGGCCATTGCTCTAGGGATCTCAGAAATAACTTCGAATGAGAAAGGAATGGAGATTGAGAAATAGGTATGTAATGAAAGAAGTAGGTTTGCTTGGTGCGATGAGTAGGGTAACGGGCATACAAGATTTATAGACAACCCAAAGCCCCTGGAGCTAAAGCCACCACAACCTACACGCCGCTTGCTATAAGGTTTACAGATCACATACGTCGCAATGCCAGCAATTAATGTCGGACATGCGAGTAAATATAATTTAATGCAATTAAC